>OX335678.1:0-605000 GCA_946894065.1 Acleris literana | reverse complement strand
ACGTACCATCAGTGAGACTGTGGTAAAATCTTATCTCATCTTATCTTATCTTATCTAGCTGTTTCTGTCCCACTGCTGGGCAAAAGCTTCCCTGAGGCCTCTACACAATTCCCTATTCAGTGACACTAATTGAGCCTAGCGGGCCTAGTATGGTCGCGTTTATCGCGTGACAAAATGTGGATAAAGCATCCGTCACTCTCGTACTTATATACGTGTCAAAAAGTGACGAATGTTTTATCCACACCCACCCTGTCCCGCGATAAACGTCACCCATATTAGGCCCCCAGTCTTTACAGAACTGGGGGGTTATTATGACATGGATAGCCAGTTAATTTTACGCTGAGCGTAAAGAACGGAGCTAAGCACAGAACTATATCGAGATAGTTCTGTGGAGCTAAGTATAGCAGTAACATTATTCTGTCCTTTTCTCTCAGCGTAAAATGAATTGCACAGATACGTCATAATAACCCCACTGGTCCAGTATCGTCCTGCCATCTCAGTCTGCCTCATCTTCTCTTGTTCACTTGGCATGCACTAGTCCCATTTAAGCTTGACTGCTGCAGGCGTTCCTCGGCGATCTTTTTTCTGTAGCTTATAATTTCAATCTTGCAATTTAATGCCCAACACTCCATGGCACGTTGGCAGACCCAGCTCGAACTTTTAAGAATCCAGAAACCAATTAAAAAGAAAACCAGATAATTACATTACGATTATAACTTTCTGCCACAAATATATATTTGAGACAAGCTTTTGTTGGCTACTGTCCTTTTTTTTCACCCTCGTCGTCACCTGATTATCGAGACCAAACTACACCAAAGTATCTCGGTAGGGTTGCAATAAATACAGCGAAAATTAAGTATGTTGCCATCTCCCAACTCCATTATCAAGCTTTTACACCATAAAATTACATATTTATCTACCTATACATATTTAAAGCACAGTAAATGCGCCAGTTTTAAATAACTAACAAACTTAGACTGCCATTCTGGGCTTTAATACTTTGACATAAGATTTATAAAAAATATGAACCCGCAATTTGTTTAATTTAGAGCCATAGAGGCTAGCCTTGACTTTTTAAGACCTTATTTGGTGTCTTGAGGCTTAAGACTTGAGAATGATTCATGGTTTATGTTTGGTCGTGATGTATTAGTGTTTTAGCAAGAATGAACCGGTTACTTGTTTACTAAACCTAAGTATATGTTCTAGGTAAGTAAGCATTTGGTGTATTTTCATACTTAATCCGCAATTATGTAATAACTGATTCTAGCTTATGTGTTCTTTTATTTATTAAAGGCTACCAACAAGTGATACTTTACATGATCTTATAACAAAAACAGTTTGCAATATAATAAATTATTTATGCATAATGCCCACTCAATACCATCACTACTATTATTAGCGATAAATTAACTTAACCTGTAAGATATAATACTATTAATATTATGTCGTATCAAGCTACCATAGCAATGCAATGCAATACACTTAATTATGCACAAAAACAAAGAGAAATACAAAATAACTAAATATAAATTTGGTTATTACGAGTATATTTCGTCAGCCTAAATTGCAAACCTCCCAAATCCACTTTTAAGATTTAGCAGGTTTGCACTTTATTTCATCTATTTAGAATGCTACACTGCTAAATCCTAAAAACAGATTTAGCAGGTTTGCTATTTAGGCCGACGATTTGACATTTGATAGTATCATGGATACAGACATAATCTCGTGGTCGGGAGACCTTTTGTTAACCCATCAGTTGTTCTTTATTTGCATATTTAGATATAAATAGGTCTTTTAATGTTTTTAGAGTTATATCTTAAGGAAAATCTTAACAAATTATTCAGCGGAATGAAAAAAATACTTATGTATGATTTTGCTTCCAACAGATCGACGTCTAGCGTAGAGATAGCCGAACTACGGATTATGTTACGTCGTGTAAACCACAGATTTGGAGCAATCTGTTGAGATGCAAATGAGTGACGTCACCGATGAAGTCACTCGTGGGCGACCCTGCATCCGCAGCCTCCTCGGCGCTCGTAGGTGCCAGAACTTCGATATTGATGCTCGATTAGTTTCTATTTATTGTATTTTTAACATTTAGTCACAAACCAATTTTTTTTTACTCTGGACTTAGCACTAGATCCTTGCTTTTAAAACTTAGCTTTGCTAAAATCGTTTCCAAGAAAATTAATTGCGCTGTTCGGAGTGAAATTGCCAACAAAAACATCATCATCAGTCCAATTTCTGCCCCTAATAATATATTTCAGCTTAACTTGTTGGTTGCCAGTTCAGGGGCCTTATTCTAAACTGTCTCTACACCTATAGCTATCAAATTGTCAACGTTTTGATAGCTCTTATTAACTAGACAGTAATGACGGGCGAGTTAAAAACAATACCATAACAATATGTGTAAAGACAATTTAGAATAACGCTCCAGAGTGAGTATGGCGATATCTATCCTATTCTTTTTTCTGGTAGCATCTTTCCATTCGCAAAATTTACCAGTTTTATTGTTTTCAGTAGGTAGCTTATATTGCCGAAGATTTTTTACTCAGCTCCATAATTCCATTATCATAATTTCCCAATATGTATTCATCTGAATAGTTATATCATTTCCACAGAGTCGACGGAGCTTCGCTGGTGCGGAGCTCCTACTTCTGGGTGGTTTGGCCCTTCCTTCGGTCTATTTCAGCCTGATTACAATGGGGAATTATGCGATTGGGAAAAATCCATAATGGAAATTTTGCGACCAGGAAGAATTATAAATGGGATTGGGTAAAATAACGAATGGGAAAAATCGCGACTGGAAAAATTTCTACGCGGAATAATCGAGTTTAGGAAACAGATTGACAGATTGATTAATATGTATACTTTATCTAGAGTGGGCAATACGTGTAACCAAATCCTCTCTTAAAATTGGAAAACGGCTGTAACTTCAAGCCCAATATCTCAACTCATGTGTCTGTTTGTTTCAAGCAGGTACTACATCTAAGATGTTTATGTGACCGTGGAGAACATCAAGACGCAGGCGCAAGTGGCACAGTGGCACATATCTATTGTCTGGCACCCGGCCGACTGGTCGGGCGGGGGATCGAGTTGCAGGCTAACCTGCACTTATTGTTGACGGATTCTGAAGCTGCACAAACATTTTAATCATATGTCACGTGTCCGAGTCACCTTTGCTATTCGATTACGTGTACTAAGTAAGTATACTTTTTTTTTTTTTTACTTATATAGTTTTACGGAATTTATTTGTAGCTCGAACCCCTAACAAAGATTGACGTTTGCATACTCGTATATCCCAATAATCTACTTCTGTTACTAATTTTATAAATTTAATTTATTATTTCTTTTTGATTTTACTTGTGTGTAAACCATCAGTGTAAATTAATATTTTTTTTGTTCATAATTTTATATGTATTTATGTAGTGAACATAGTATTATAGGGCCGGAGAGAGCGTCGCGAATTCGTCGTTATTTGTCTATGGAACTTTCATATTTTCCTGAGTAAACTCGATGAACAGATGTATGTAGTCGGGAAAAATTAAATCGAATTAGGTATTTAATTAATAACATTTTTTTTACGTAATTCTAATCGAAATCTACTATTTTTAATATTCTGACTATAAGGTTTCTTATAGCGTTTTTTGTTTAAGTAGTACAAAAAGGCATGCATACATACACTCACGCCTTCATTCCCAGAGTGGGGTAGGCAGAGATACATAATTACCAACAACTCTAAAAACCTGTTGTTATAATTCTGTAACCACATTTTGCACAATCAGGTTAAGATACAAAAAGATGGCATAAAAATAAAACCCAAGGTAATAACGTGGTTAGTCAAACATATGTCACACTTACCTAATGTGCATTGTTTGTTTAGTATAATACGACTCCCACGCCGCGCAGTGTTCCGCGATCTATAGATCGACGCATCAATCATTGGAAGCGAGCGCGTGGGCACCGCGTTACGCGACTCCTGCGCATATGGGCATTTTAGGCTATAAGATTTAATTCGGTTTCATTTTATTACATTTTTTTTGTAGTTCCTTATTTTTTAGTTTATGTACTTGAGTAATTTGGTTAAAATATGTTACTAAGCGACCGTGGTTACAAACCCGTGCAAACTTTTAATGATGATTTTATTAACTTGTCCTTTAGATATATGACTGTACCTACCTACATATATTAATTCTCACTTGACATGATGACACAATAATCGAGTTGGTATGGCGATGGAGGTGAACGGTGCCTATAGGATCTGCACCACTGTGGTATATGTCAATGGTACTTAGATCAGTAGGCAGATCATGTCATAAAAATATTCATTTTACTTAGAAATAAAATGTTAGGTTGGAAGCAGGCAAATGAGCAATCGATACACATAATACATTATGGTAAGCATAGGTATACACTCCTCTATTGATGTATGTAAATGGGGCTACTCCAGAGAATCCAGGAGCCTGTGGAGAATGGCGAGCACAGGAGAAGGGAAATTTTGTAAATATTGGTAGTGGTAAACTGTGAATGTCATGTCGACCCAGAATCAAAGGGTCGGCCTGGGATCGAGGCCCAGGCCCAGCCACACCGGATGCTTGCGCGTAGACGTGACGTGCGCGTGCGCTTTCCACTGCGGTGTATAGTATGAATTCTCATACGACATGTCACTATACAACGCAATGGAAAGCGCACGCGCACGTCACGTCTACGCGCACGCATCCGGTGTGGCTGGGCCTTAAACTAAACCGACAAGAGCATGGCTCTTAAATAAAAGAGAGAGACTGGTGAAAAATTCAAATGGTAATAACTCCAGGTGTGTTATTCTCTCAAAAAACGGCGGCCGGTCGAACGGACGAGCGAATAAAAACGGCGAGTTTAAGTAGTCCCGTCGGACCGAACAAAACACATTTTAGCGCGTGCATTGTCAATTAGGGAGCCTTATACGTTGGTGAAGTCATGCTGCCAAATTGAATACATGCGCTAAAACGTGTTTTGTTCGCTCTGTCGGGACTACTTAAACTCGCCGCAAGGACCTTCACTCGAGCGAACGATCACCTTTGCTTGTTGAGAGAATCACCACCCTGTAGCAACTTAGCTATTTATAACTATCTAAAAAGTATATGCCGTGTTCGCCATGTGGCGGGCTTGTTTACAATTAAAACGGTTCAATCGACAACCATCAATGACATGTGATTAATGTAATTATACTAACAGTTACAGTAATTGGTCGATTATCCCGCGCGAGTGGGGATGTGGCCTTATAAGGGCGCATGCGCGGTGACGTCATGCGCCCACGCACCCGCGACGAGTATTGCTGCTGCGGAATTAATGGACCTGAAGAGCAAGTTTAAGGTGTTGTAATATGTATTGTAAATCCTTGGAATATGAGTTAAAATGGAATGGTTCTTGGTTTCAGTTAGGCTCCTTATTATGGAAAAAGGATAACCATAGCAGCTCAATGGGTATCGATTAGAGTATTTTCTTTCTCAAGATTTTATCGCAAGTCTTGGAAATTGTACGTGCGAAGACTCTGCATTGTGTGTGAACACATTAAACATTCATGTAACGAGGAACTATCTGCTCTGCGTTTAATGTACAAAGGCTAACTTATTTATTAATCCTTTTCTAGTTGACCTTGACTAAACGGACTAAATGAAATGACATGAAAAAAATTGCAGCATATACTAAGCCACGGAGAACTTTCAAGGAAAAGGACAATTTTAATTGAAGAACCTTCAGCTTTCAAAAATGAAGTAGAGAAGTAGAGAGTGATTTTAATTATAGGTATTATAATTCGCATACATTTGAAAGTTCGTAAGATGTCCAAAATGCACTGACACCGAGCGCCGAGTATGTCTTTGTGGGATCCTCATGTAGAGGCTATTATAGTCCCACATAACCCTTCTTCCTCTAGCGAAGAATATTGTGAAAATAGCCCCTTATAATTTAAAGTTTTGTATTTTAATTTAAATTTCATAAGCCAAACATAAATCAAACATTGTAACATATAACAAAATTAAAGACGTGACCCGCTCTGCTTTCGCTTCTGATATTTCTACGTCATGATTTAGGCCCCGTTGTTTGATCAGTAGTTAAACTAACTAATCATTAAAAACCGTTACTAACGGTTAAATCTCAAGGAAATGTGTCATATTTTCGATTCCTTTTTCGAATTTTAAAAATTTGTTGAGTTAATTACTGGGGCCTGTTTTATAAAGCTACAAATTACTATTTACAGGTTACAAGTTTTCATTTGACAAAACCTCGACCAATAGCGACTAGGCATTTGAGCAGTGTTGCTAGTTTAGACCTGTAAAATTGTAATTTGTAGTTTTTTAAAACAGGCCTCTGATCAAACAACAGGCCCATAATCTCAAACGCAAAATGACGTCAAAACAATAAACAGTCGCACAGTCCCTTTTGTATGCACGGCAGCATCGACCTGTACGGAAGCGTCGTGACGCAGCGGCGTGGGCTCTTGCTGCCTAACACTAAAAGGCACTTTGGATGTACAAAGTACATGTACACTTAATGCCTTTAGTTCTGAAGGTTTGTGTGTCGTCGTTTGATTTTTCGTGAGTCCTTTGTCTATGGCAGTGTTTACAAGGGGAGTTAGCGGCACGTGGTTAAAAGGACGTTAAACTGCTAAATAATACATATTCAGGGGACAACCTTACACAAGTTGGCCTAGTCCCAAGCTAAATTGTAGGTTTTTGCTATGGATATACGTTGCCTAGTCAACGTTAAACTTACGTATAGCCATAGATAAATATATAGGTACCTACTTAAAGACAGAAAACACCTAAGACCCAGAGGGTCCTACCAAGATACATTTCGCTAACTATCGTTTCGATTCGATTCGATTCGATCGATTGGTTTAAAAACGAATCGAAGAGAAACGCTAGTTAGCATAATGCGTCTTGGCAGGGCCCTCAGCGCTCAGGGACCAACCTTGGCGTTGGCCTAGTTGGTAGTGACCGTGCCTACGAAGCTAGCGGTTCTGGGTTCAAATCCCGGTAAGGGCAGGTATTTGTGTGATGAGCGCGAATATTTGTTCCCGAGTCATGGATGTTCTCTATGTATTGAAATATATATTTCTCTAAATAAGTATTTATATCGTTGTCTAGTACTCATAGTACAAGCCTTGAGCTGAGTTTAGGACTAGGTCAATTGGTGTGACATACTTATTGTCCCCTGATATTTACATTCTTCATTTGCCAATACCGGGAATCGGAGTAGGGGCTGTTAGCTACGTAGGCAGGGTCACAACCAACTAGGCTAAGCGCATTGTATAATGAATTATATAGTTAAACATAGCGAGTGTTGAGCAAGTAACTTGTAATCTTGATTCGGCTGAAGAGCAAGTACCGTAAATACTGTGATAGCGGGGTTGACCAATCATTTATTCCCAATGAAAAAGCCAAATGAATTGGCCAAAAAAGCTATTTGTTTACTCTGGGAGTCTTGTAAAAATATGCAGCTGCGAGACTAGAAATAGTTTTTAGTCTAGGGAAATGAGGGAAATGATACATTCGGTCAAAAATATTACTTATATGGACACTCTTAAAAGTCCGAGTCTATCAGCGCTGAGAGAAAGCTCCATTTCCACCCTTGAAAAGTAACGCCGTCATTTAGTCGACACCCCAAGCGCTCCACTTTACATAAAGGAATGCATTATGCTCTTTATCCTACACAGGCATTTTTCGCATGAGGGGGCCTAATAATGACTGCGTTTATCACGTGAAAAAATGTGGATCAAGCAGCCGTCACTCTCGTACTTAAATACGTGTCAAAAAGTGACGGATGTTGTATCCACATTTTGTCACGCGATAAACGCCACCATACTAGGCCCGCTGAGCTTCCCAAGAACAACTGTGGAGAAAAAGCCCAAGGAAAATCAACAATCAGCCAGGGTGTAGGGAAGGTCAGTTACGCCAGACACCGTCTATTGGATGTCATAGATCCCGCGTGGGCGCGGCCTCGGCGCCTGCGCAGCACGCATGACCTGCGAGCCGACACGGGCCTGCTGGTGCGACAACCGTTAGCGCCGGTCAGCTGTGAACTTAACTGATCTGAAATGTAAGGTGATACTATATTAGGTTAATTAAGTAATAGGACTCAGTTATAAACACATGTTATTTTTGCAATTGCCCTTTCGGAACTACCTAAATCCTACTAACCTAATAATCGCTGCAACAGCTTGATGGATTTGGATGTGAAATGGAGATAGCTTATACCCTGGATTAACGCACAGGCCTGGATAAATTTATAAAAATGGATAAAAGTTCCCAAGGAATAAAGATAATCCAAGTCTACCCGAACGAAGTCGAGGGCACAAGCTAGTAAAATATAAATCTTACTTTTATGCCCCGTCCTTCTTTAGGGTTTGACCCCGTCGACTTTTGAGTGATAGAGTTTTTTTTTTTTATCCACGGCATATTTTTTCAGGTAAGTAAGAAAAAGAGAGGGCCAGGAAGAACGCCTGATTTCTCACTTTCTATCATTACGAGTAAGGAATATAAATTAAATCCATATAATGCAGGCTTATTGTTGGCTTTTCGTCAAGATATTAAAGGGAACTTAATCGAAATAGAAACTTCCTAAACTTTTCATCCGTCAAGTTTTACCGTCTTCCTTATTGTCGCTTAAGGATCCCTCATCGGAGCTCACTATATACGTTGACGATCTCTGCGCTAAATTGAACTGCAACAAAATCGGCTTACTACTTCACCGTCCGCGTCTTTTACGCTGGCCTATCGATGGGACCATGTTCTTGTGATGTCATTAAACGACTTTTTACGTAAGTACCTCAATTTACGAAGCTGTACGATATTTTGAGCTAAATAATAGACAACATTTTCAGAACTCCAAAGCAAGGCTCCAAGCAAAGCCTGGTGAAGAAGCTGTAGCTGGTGTGAACTTACAGCTGTCGCAAGCGCAGCCGCAGGGCGTGGCTAGTTTCGCAACCGGTGCCTCGTGTTACATTATTGTTTCATCGATCAGCGAATAGAGTAGATCTGTTATTATAGCAAACCTAAAGAGCACTAGTAAATGTTCAAATCATTTAGATGTTCAGAAAACGTTTAGTTCATCGTTATGAACCTTTAGTTATTATGAATAGACTTTTCATGTAGATTATAAAAAACTGCCATTTGCATTTCGTAATATAGATAGGTAGATCCATCAAAATTTACACGATAAAAGTATCCTGCCATAATTCAAATGGACCGCTTGTAGCGTACGTAGCGTATGGCGGCCATCGGCAACAACTTCCAACGTATTATGTTGGCAGGCAAGCAGATGTTTAACGAGTCACCTCATAGTAGGTGGACCCTGAGAGCCTCAGGGACTGCTATCTCAGGACTGCACAAGCAGTGCGAGCCCTGAGAACTGAGATAGAATGCCCTATTTGTTAGCATTTCACTGGTGTTCTTACCTCCACAACAATGCAAACACTGCTGCTGAAACTTATTGTTACTGATAATATTCATTATTTTTTATTCATTCATTAAATCACACCTGTTTCCCATAGTGGTAACAAAGACCACTTCTTTCCACCTGCTACGATCCTGACAAATCTCTTTCGCTTCTTCCACATTCATTAATCGAGTCATGCATGCACGTTGGTTGCGGGTACTTAAGATTCGGCCCTTTTTCAGTATTTCTCCGATTTGATTCGAAAAAGTACGCCTAGGGCGGCCCCTTCCGACCCTTCCACTCACTTTCTCTCTGTTCATCTCTTTTGTCAATCTTCATACATCCATCCTCTCCAATTGACCGAACCATCGAAGCATAATATGAATACTTAATATGGTTATTTTGCTCTTTGGGAGCTACCTGTCTAAATATATTGTATTAATGTCAAAGTTGCAATTGCCTTATCTATAGCCAATATTAATCACTTGGAACACGACGCCGAAGTGCGACCGCAGACTCCCGGAAGGGTTGGAAGTTGGGAAACAATTTGTACACAACACTGGTAAGGTGCTTTAAATAAAATATCGTAAAAATGTCTATGCAAGACCGAGATTGGTGAAATTACTAGCATAGCGTATAGGATATAGTGTACCTTTCGGCTTTGAATATGCAAAGATATATTATTAGAGAGAACAGATATATGATATGTGTCCTACGTTGACTGTTAATAAGTAAACGCCTCACCAAATTACTATGCAAAAAGCTTGTTTGCTTTTGAAATCCGCAAATGCAGAAGCGTTAAGGATCCATTAACATTGCCATAATCTGTGCCGGAGTGACCCAGTCCCATACAAAAATGGTTCTTCCTTTGGTTTTCGGCACTGAATGACTTAAGAAAGCAATTTATCAAAAGCCGAGCCGTGATCTGTCAACGTTTTGTCATTCTACTCTCGCTTTCAAATACATTAAGTAGCAATGAAAACTGGTCGCTCTGCCTACTAATTCACGTACACGGTGTTCCTTTTTCGTTCCTCGTGAGTGTACAGATAGAAAGTGATTTATTGTTGGCGGCTGATACCCTTTTATTCGTAAACTAAACAATATTTTATGCAACAGCACTCTGTAATTTCGGAAGCAAGTTCGATCTCTCTTTTTGAGAAATTTCAAGTTTTATACTGTGAGTGATATGATAACACTGATAACGTTTGCGGAAGTAATTTCTTTTATATAAATAAAATTTCTGGATTTCGAAGTAATTCTAGAGATAGTACTTAAATAATGTTTTGTACGCGTATTAAATTACAAAACATTCTACTACTGAAGAGTCTAATGATGGGAAGTCACCAACTCTTCCAGATGGTTATGGAAATACTATAAGTACATTATTAAAATATAGTGTAGCTAGGTAAACCTATATTTAGCTGCATATACGGTGTTGTACAGTTGACTACAAACAGATGTATCCACTTTTGGGCCTTATTACCTACGATGCGATAAGGTGAAAAAGTGGATACATCTGTTTGTAGTGGACTGTCTCTACCTAATGAATTCTGGTGTCCTACCAACAAACCAACAAACACTTCAATATTTTTTTACTCATTAAAACAGTTGTATTATTTATTCCTACTGCAAAAATACTTTGTCATTATCGTTACAATAACAAGAACATACTTGTTTTTACCTGAAATGAGGCCAGGGTCCGCGGCTGTACAAGAAATGCGTTTTCCTGTCCGATGTATTCTATTTAAGTCGGGAGCCATATTTGGCGCGATCATTCTATCCTCCGATAAGGCTAGGCCCATTCTCCTTGTGGTGACAACTTTAGGTTAGGCCGGCTGTCCACTGCGACCGGGACGATAGCTGGCGCGTTTGCGGTGGTGTGGTCTGATGGTTTAGCATTAGCACTTTACGTATCAAGTTTTACATCAGTTCAGAATCTTATACTTGACGTTGTCTGAGTAATAATGATATCGACAGCGCAATAATTTATCCATTTCTGTTACTTACAGCGGGTCTATCATGGCTGCGTCCTTATAGCGTGTCAAATGTGGATAAAGCATTCGTCACTCTCGTGCTTCTTGTCAGAAGGTGACAGATGCCTTATCCAAACTTTGTCACGCCTTATCCATATTTTTCACGATATGCAGGTAATGTTGAACGTAGGTCAAGCAATATTCATGCCGTTAAAACTAATTCGCTTCGTAGTTCGTACAGAATATAAACACAATCAAGGAGTGGTTGAAATACCACAACGCAGCCTCGAGATTTGTAAGGAAATTACATAGCAGATGTCGTTAATTTTTGTACAATACCTCGTCGTGTCCTTCAGACGGAATATTAAAGTAGATCTAAACAGAAGAAATATTGGAACCCGTAGCGTCGTAAGGCGAATATTGCGCTAGAAGCCCAGTGGATAACAAACTTTACCAAAGCTTTAAAGTTGTCGTTTATCATGCGGTTTAGTGCGTGTGAAATGACTTTATTTTTCCAAGTTTTTATACGGTTCGTACAAGGCTTGATTTGGTGTTCAGATAACGCCATGACGAAATGTTTGTTGTGCTTGTATTTATTTGTCAGCTGAGGGTACACGAACACCTGTGGCCCGTTTCACAAAGCTACAAGTTACAAATTACAAACGGTAGTCTCTTTCTAGTAAAAGGAGTTAGAAAGAGACTTCCGCTTGTATTTTGTAACTTGTAGCTTCGTGGAACGGGCCTCTGGCAGTTTTCGAACTACTTGTAATTATGCTAAGTAGCTTGCGGGATGCCAAGGGCATCGTAGAAAGTGTTACAATAGATGTCCACTGTCCATACATTAGGTATGTCCATTTAATTTAAGCTCTCAATCTTTATTTTGTGATCAACAATCAGGTAACATGGACTTTTCATTTCTACCCATCCAAAAGATCGAAGATCAAAATTACCAATGGGCAGTTATTCTGAAATTCGGGAGATGGTGAGTAGGGACCTAATGTTAAAAATTGCTGGAGAGTGTTCAGAAAGAAAAATACCCAGTCTAGTGTGAGTCGGAAGTTCGGAACCGAGCACCGCCCTCGCTTATACTCGTACACCTGCATAAATATTTTTTTTATGATTTTGATTTTTTTTTATAACTTTGTTTGGTTGTTAGTAATAATTGGAAAACCTTTGGAGAAATAAGCAATAACTAAAAAAAAAGTAATTAAAATTTATTATAACGCGGTCATCTACATATAGATACATTCATGATGAGCAAGTAAAGTTGTTTCAAAAATTACTGAAGTCCAAAATAAACGTTTTGTTCTCAGGTATATTCCAATATTGGTAGACATCGGCATCGGTATGCAAAGCCGAGAGGATGAAGCTGTATCATTATCTGAGTGAATACTCAGCCCTGAAGGAAGGTGCGCGCAGCGAGGGCCGGCGCAGGCGCACGTTGCGCACGCGCAGCCCGCAGGAGCAGTAAATCTCCGCCGGCGCGGCCGGTACGACCATGTATGAGGAATAATTTAATTCACGTGTCGCTTGGTGTAGGGTTGAGTAGGGCCTTTCTTTAGAAATAGTTTTTAATTGGTATATTACAAAATGCATACTGAACGGGGCCTGTATTTACAAGCATTTTAGTCTTTCTAAGTTGATATATTTATTTATTATATGAATACTACCTACTGCCTAATGAATAATAATGGTTACTGAGGGCCGTATTAATAAGCGGTCTCAAGACGCGTCAAAAATGTCGGTTTTCTATGACTTAAGATTTACTTTGACGTTTCTTGCGACGGGTATTTGAGGGGCCATAACCTAACATAACCTACAGGTTCTGTAAGTACCTGAGTGTATCTTTTTAAATATTTTGAAAAGTAATGGGTTCTGAAAAGAATGTTTTTCAACTTATTAATTTACGGACAAATGTAACGGTTAACAAACAAAACTTTGGACTTGCGATAGCATGCCAACTATTTCATAACGTCATTACTATCCAATGTTAGCATTGACTTGTTCAATTAAATTAATGTTGAAATACTTTGAATTAACGCAAACTAAGTTAGATAATATGTTTGTCGTATAGCTTTCTCTGTTAAATAAATGTTGTAAGTTTGAGTTTTCAACCTCCTTCTTGAGCAATGTATCAGAATGACAGCTGTCAAATTTTTCCTATTAAATTTCACGTACTATATAGAAATGGCGGCAGCCCTGCATGTGACATGCACAGTGGGGCAAGGGCGGCGTGTCGCCCTATACGGCGTCGCCTTCGCTCACTCTCGGTTTCACTGCGCGGACGCAGCTTCTGACCTGACGCTTTCAGTGCCCGGCAATTTATTTCCCATGAAGAATGGACACGTTGTGGATGTCGTGGCTGTTAATTAATAGATGAGAAAAAGTACTACAGGGAGATGTGACTTTTTCCTTTCCCGGAGAAGTGTCCTTAATAATAATGATAAAAGCTGTCTGAGATGTATATCTTTAACTGAGATACAGTTACTTACCTACCTGCCTCAAGCCCGATTTTTTACTCCCGTTTTATTTTTGTAGACATTCTAAACCTTATGTTAGTTCTATATTAATCGGAAAAAAATGCATTTCTAAATTGAGAAAATTTCAAACTTAAACTTACAACACTTATTTTTTATTAGAACATTGATTATGTAGATAAGAGATAAGTAGGAAATTTAGAGACGTTGCGCTGTAGTGTGACGTGAGGACTCACCTCAGCATGCAGCCGGAATGGAGCCCCAGCGCTGGTTTCCAGCTGATTAGCCTGGTGTTTCATCATCATCATCATCAGCCGTAATACGTCCACTGCTGGACAATGGCCTTGCCCAAAGTTTTCCACAGCGATCGGTCCTCTGCTGCTGTCGTCTGGTGTTTACCTACTTAATTTGGCAAATGAAACAAATGGGGAAATAACTTTGGATTTGGTTATACTATAGCTTATGTCTACAAGAATTAAAAAAAACTTATATTATGTGCTGGTAAATAACAACTGGGCCTCTATTCTACTGGGTAAGAGAGAGATGAGAGGGATGGCTTTGATGTGTTTCCGTATTGTCGACGTTTTGATAGCTCTTATTTACTTGACAGTAATGGCGCCCGATTTAAAAACAAAAGCATAACACGTCAAAAGTAGTATGGTTTTACCATGTTGAAGGCCTCTACCCTGGGGTGTGATTCTCTCAAAAACGGCGGTCGGTCGGATGAACGAGCGAAATCGCAGCGGCGAGTTTAAGTAGTCCCGTCCGAGCGAACAAAACACATTTTAGCGCGTGCATTTTTAATTTGGCAGCATGTCTTATCGAACGTTTAAGGCCGCCGTTTTTAAGAGAATATCACCCCTGATAAGTATTGACAAGATACCGAGTGATCGATATAGCCTAAACTTACTATGTTCAGTAAATAAACTCTGGCGTTAGAAGGCGCGGGTCCCGATTTGCTACGTGGCTAAAACGAATTAGTCTTAAAGTGACATACACTACAGTACGGTCGACTACAAAGAGATGTATCCACTTTTGGCCTTTATTATAATTAAATTAGGTGAAAACGTGGAGTACATACATACACTACGATTGCTATTTAAATTACCTAGGGGTATGTACTTCTCTTTCACTCGCTCTCATAGATCTTATGCTAGTTTAACCGACTTTTCCCGAACGCAAAAGACCTTATAGGGCTATTTTCACTTTAGGTACTTGTTGTTTATGGTGGTGTTGGTATCTGTGGTGGACGTTGGGAAACTAATAACGAACCGAAAGTGGAGATGTGCGGGTCACTTGGCGAGCCAGAATGATGTGATGGCAGACGCACGAAGCTGGTTAGGTACTGAATTGTAAAAGATCCGCGGGTAGACCACCAGCCCGATAGGTGAGACATCCATAAAACGGCAGGGAGACGATGGATGCGATTAACGCAGGGTTGTGATTCACTTAAAAACGCGGTCGGACGAACGAACGGGTGAATGTCGCAGCGGCGAGTTTAAGTAGTCCCGTCAGAGCGAACAAAACACATTTTAGCGCGTGCATTCTGTATTAGGCAGCCTTATACGTTAGAGCTTATCGACAGAAGACAATCATGCTGCCAAATTGAAAATGCACGCGCTAAAATGTGTTTTGTCCGCTCTGACGGGACTACTTAAACTCGCCGCTGCGACATTCAATCGTTTGTTCGTCCGACCGCTATTTTCTGCGGGGCGAGAGAATCTCACCCCAGGGCCGCAGAGAGTGGCGGGATAAGGAAGAGGCCTGTACCTAATAGTGGGCGTATCCAGAATAATTTTATGGACGGATAAAGAATATTTTTAACAGTTTACAGCCACTGAACCGATTCTTACATTCGTCGTTAGCCAAGCTCGTAAAATACTGTCTGAAACATTTGATTTCCAACATATACATATGCACATATTATGAAGTGGCTTAGGAGGAGATAGCTCTGCCTGTTACATTAGGCGAAAGATTTGTGACAGATATAAAAAAAAAACATGCACCTCGCGAACCGGCGCGCACGCAGGATGCTCGCTGGCCTTGCGCAAACGCTTGTGCTTGTCCGGCCGACGGAGCATCGGTCCGTGCGCAGCTTTGTATTGCGACATGGCGTGGCTATTGACAAACTGTTTCAGTTTTCATATCTAAGGATAAAATACAGCTTTACAAGAATTGATGTCAAAATCTTTTTACATTAGAGCACAGATTACTATACTCTATTAGAGTCATAACGGGTAAATTCGCACACGTTTACTGCATTCGTGAGATATTACCTACCTACTGGAAATATTCTAAATATGCTGAATATTATTTATTACTACTACCTTAATACTTAATTTTACCCGCGACTTCGTCTGCGTAAACGTCGTTTATCGCTATTTCTCGGGAAGAAAGGGAGATTATAGTTAGTATAATTATTACAATATTAACTTCGTTCGGCGAAAACGTGTGCAAAATAACGAATAATGTATGTTTTTCCTAGATTGGGAAGGGCCTTTTTTGCCTAACTACGCATTTAATGATTATTGTCCTAAGTACCTTGTAAGCATGTAAATATACTTGTAAATGTTAGTCCACTGTAAAACCCTGTCGCAAAAAGCTGAACAAAAAAGAAATTACAGCAAAGCGAATGCTTTGCAGTAATTTATTTCTCGGTGCAGTACGCTGTCATTATGACAGGATGCTGTGGTGGCTCAACAGTTAAACATGTTGACTGTACTATGGAATGATAAGTAATTATACCGTTATGTTATTAATCTATAACTCAATCCAACTTTACATCTTTTAGAATCTCTCTAGATATTTCAACGAGCACGTTACCAGCATCTTGTCATCTCAAAACACCGTATCTACTAGGTATCTAACAGTTCCCCCTTGTCAGATGTCATCTGCAGTCACAGCATATTTCGCAGTCAGCTGATTCAGCAGTCCGTCAGGCCAAGCGGCCGCCTGTCGTCACACGGCGCAGATGGCCGCTGGCGTTGGCAATTCAACATTTTTCTCCCAATAAGGAGAGTGGTCAGTTGAGGACAGGGGTGCCACCGCCAATGGCTGGCACCTACTTAAGGTAATGTACTTGAAAGAAAGATTTTTTTTATTGATTTATTACCAGCACCACAGATACTTAACATAATAAGATTAATAAGACATAATCAAGCGAGAGGTGTCAGTCTAAAATGTGAAATAGGTATGGCAGAGTAACACATTCTAACTCAAGTTGCGATGTAATCACGTTTATTGTTTCCGATATTTACAAGTTTAAAAATTGTAACTTTTGTTACCATGTAACTTTAACCATTTTGTTTTTAAATCAGTCCGTGCAAAAAAATCGGAGTTGTAGTACAATGTTTTTCATGCCATATTTAAAAAATCTGTATAAAAAGCGATCCACAACTATATATATTATGTTACTGCCCTCAGTGGATCGTTACTTACAATGTTTTTCATTTACCCAACTCTTAAACGGCAATGAATTGAGATGAAATAAGAGCTAAAATTCGCAATTTTCATGTTGGTCACGAATATGATTGTAACCCGAAACAGCTAAAAAGTGAGTTACGATGTTTTTTATTGCAGGTGTCTACATAACATAATAATTATTATTTAATCTCTCATATGATAAAGAAAAGATATCGTAAAACTACTTTCTGACAGATAAACAGATTATGATACTTTTTGTTTTATAATTTATTTGTGTTTAGACTACAAAAAAAAAATATTTCTCACTCTTCTTCTTCACCAGACTTTCAATCGCCTAGAGATCATCGCTAACGGGTGGACAGAGTTCAACACATATTTTTTTAAAGTGGTGGTTAGAGGTTTCTAATGTTTGTTAGTTAAATTGATATATTGTCGGGGCCATTAGCGTGTTTATTTAATAATTGTTATAATCTTGCAGTGTTCCCTGATCAGCTTAAAGTGGCTAGGGTCCTACCTATTTATAAAAAAGGAATTAAATCTGACTCTAAGAACTACCGGCCGATATCCCTACTCCCAATACTCTCAAAAATATTTGAACTACTCATTAAGTCACGTATTTTAGATCACCTTGAAAAAAATTGTATAATCAATCATAGGCAATTCGGTTTTCAAAGAAAACTAGGAACCATTGATGCCATTGATTCTCTAGTGGATGACATTGTAAGTCAACTTAATAAAAGAAAAAGAGTGGCAGGCTTATTTATTGACTTAAGCTCCGCTTTCGATACGGTCGACCACGCTATTCTTATGAGTAAACTCGAATTCTACGGCATCAGAGGAAATGTATATCAGCTTTTGCTAAACTATCTTAAGAATAGAAAACAATTCGTGGAAATAAAAAACGTTGAACATGGCTGTGAACAATGTATTAGGTCTTCGGTTGTCAATGTAAAAAGAGGTGTTCCGCAGGGATCAATTTTGGGACCTATACTATTTATTATTTTTACCAACGACCTTATAGATTTTGTTTGTAATACAGTTCCAAATTGTAAGTTAACAGTATTTGCTGATGATACAAATGCGATTGTTTGCGCTGATAATATCATCGAACTCAATAACAATACTAATAACGCAGTCTCCACATTTAATAAATGGTTTTCAAAAAATAATCTACGGGTTAACACGGACAAAACTCAACTGATGCTATTTAAATATAATTCTAAGGAAAATGAAAAACTTGAGGTGTTAATGAATGGAGCTATTTTAGATGTCGTAGACTGTGTAAATTGTCTTGGTATCCGCATTGATTCTCTTTTAAATTGGAAACATGAACTGGAGGCTGTGGAGAATTCCATTGCTTCGGCGTGCTATGCTTTACGGTGTCTCCGGGAGGTAATTGGAATTGATCAGCTTAAAGTTGTTTATTACGCCTTAATAGAGTCCAAGTTGAGGTATAATTCAAAAAAGAGCTGTGCGTACCATGTTTCGCATTCCTCAATGGGTCTCGTGTAGAGATTATTTTAAGAAATTAGGATTTCTGACGGTAACTAGCTTATATGACTTAATTTTGCTCACTGAGTCCCTTAAAAATAATTCAATGATAGAGACCTCAGAAGAACAAGACTTACGACTACTTACACGTACAAAAAACAAAAGGTACAACTTCTGTCCGAGGCTTAAGATTGCAGTGCATTGTGCTAGTCATCAAGCTGTGAAACTATATAATCACCTATATATATAATAACCTTCAGATCTAAAAATTATTACGAAAAAATCAATCTTCCATAGAAAATTAAAAAACTTTTTGTTACGGGGATGTTTCTACAGTATTGAGGAGATATTTATATTAGAGATACATAAAATACTAACTAATTTGTTATTTAATAAGAGAGTGCACTAAGAATGTATATCTGTGTTTCTTCTCTCCGTTTTATTATGTGCTATGACATGTGCGATAAGAGTTAGTTTTAAGAATAATTAATATTATTTAATGTAATGTACATATTTCAAACACAATATTTGTATTGTTCATGAATAAATGCTATGAACTATGAACTATGAACTAAATTTCATGAATATCGGCTGGCCATTCAAGAATTCATGTAAATTGAGTTAATGTACATTAAGTGTGTCGTTCGCGATCCATAATATCGTTTGTCCTGAAATCATATCCTATAGCAGGTTTGCCCTAAGTAACGTTTGGCATAACATACATTTTTGCCATAATGACTGTTTTGTCATAACGTTATTTTGCCCTAAACATCATTATCATTAACCATAATTTTACATTACCTAAGCATGTAAAATTCTAAACACCTAATGTTATTTGTTCTAATTCTGAAAGTCATAATGCACGTATAATATAATGGTAACCTATTGATGTTTCGAAAAACTTTTGTCCGCTGTTACGTTTGCCCGAAATTTTCATTTGTCCTAAAATCGTTTTTCTCTGAACCCATTAACTTTTCAAAATGTTTAAAGAGACCTACAGAATCTGTAGGTTAGGTTAGGTTAGTTTTATAACAATCCAGGAAAGTTAAACGTTTTCAGAGAAAAAAGCTTCGACCAAACAATGTTAGGACAATCGCATTTGGGCTAATGTGCGTTAGGACAAACGATCATTACGAGTATGACTAACGATATTAGGGAACTCAAATATAAGACAAAAAACGGGAGCCTGCCGTTTAGCAAAAATACATTTTCCAACTTTTTGATTTGCCAACCCACGTGTAGAACCCTATAGGTTAGGTTAGTTTTTATAAAATCAAAGCGGGTTGGCAAATGGAACGGTTGGGAAACGATACATTTGGCAAACATATTTCGCCAAAACAAAGGTAACCCAGAAAAAACATTATGCATCCCAATACGTACTGCTCTTTTATCTCGTAGAAAACAACGCATATGAACTAAGTAGGTATATGTATTCCTATTTTATTTACTGTGAGATAGGCAAGATAGCGTATCTAACAATAATCACGTTGCAGAATTCTGATAATTATTTTCAATACAAGTCAAGGAATTGTTTTCAACTAAACAACTAACAAATTTTATTCAAATTTGAGATTAGGTGAACCCGTTTAACATTAGAATTTAGGTAAAGGTCAAATTTGCACCCGTTTCCTTTAATGACTTAGATAATATTGATATTTGAAATGCAAAAATTCTTATTCTTGTTACCTACTAATTAATTATAGAAGAGACAATTGTTTTTGAACTAGTTAAGGGCGAAAACTTGTGAAATATAACGGTCACTTATTCTAATCTTGAAAAAAAAAACCTAGGTACTTACTTTTATCTAGGTACGGCCGAACTTGCAAATAGTTAAACATTTTGGTACCTTGTCGCAGCTATGTTATAATAAATTCAAAACACTTCATCAAAAATCCTAAAAATCGGACTAGGTTTGAGGGAAGAGAAACGTTATCGCATTTTGAATGGAAATTTTCAGCTTTACCATCCTCTTAACGTCTCAACATCGTCGCAAACCATCAGACCTTAAGGCTGCGTTTCCACCACAGCTGTGCGAGGCGGCTAAGCGGTGGAGCGAGGAAAAATCCAATAGGATAGTGAGGCTATTAAAACAAAATAATCCTATTGGTGGATTTTTCTCCTTTTCTCCCTCCCTTTCCTCGCACCACCGCTTAGCTGCTTCGCACAGCTCTGGTGAAAACGCAGCCTTACAGGGTGGAAAAAACGAACGCCACATGGACGGCAACTACATTCAATATTGGACATAGCAAGTTCTACGCAAAAGAGACTTAGGTACTTGAAAACAATAAATACTGCATTATTGGATTTTTGAAAAAATCCTCTTCCTTAACCGGAAATCGAACTGGTAAACAATAAAGTCGTGTTTTATGATCATTTATGTCTATAACACATACATCTTTAAATTAAATAAAGACCGTAAAAACCCTTCTTTATTATTTTGTCATATTTGACCAGTTCAATTTCCGGTTAACCCAGGATTTTCAAAAAGTAAGTATTTTTGAAAATTTTGGATAGATTGCGTAGGATTTTCTATTTCCAATATTTGAGGTAGTTGCTGCCCATGTGGCGTTCGTTTTTTCCACCCTGTATATATTTATTAGGTTCGAAGTCACAGTGTAAGTATATGTAATGTGATGTGCAATGATTTGACTTTAAATTTGAATCCTAGAGTGGTGCACCCCTGCGGCCGCTGACACAGTTCGCGCATGCGCCATGTGCGCGCCCGGAAAGGCGCGAGCATAATCTGTGACGTGACGCAAGCGCACACGGCCGCACGATCTATGTGACTCCTCGGTTAGTACTCAAACGGCTACACTTAATCACTTAATAGACCAATGAAATTTTCTATTAAAATTTATTTGGGACGAGATTGTTTGGACGACTGTACTTGTATTAGCACAATTATCAGTTGCTTACCGACCGAACCAGTCCAAAGTCAGTGGAGGAATAAGTATAACAGGTGGTTATCATGACATACTTAATTATTTCAGTTTTGGTTGAGAGGAAAGGACAGAGCAGTATAACTGTTATAATGCTCTATATTTCCGAAACTAGTAAAAATCGCTGAGCATAATTATCTACATAGGGGTTAAGTCGATGGCTTTTTAGCTGCTCTATCAGCACTAGGCGGGTTGACGTTGATATTTGGGACACCCTGTATGGATACGAGTATAGCTTCTGCCCGCGACTTCGTCTGCGTGATTTTGATTATCGATATTCCCTCGGGAAATATTAAATTTTCCGGGATGAAAAGCAGCCTTGTGTTAATCCAGGGTATAGGATAACTCTATTCCAAATTTCATCAAAATCCGTCCAGCCATTGCAGCGTGAAGGAGTAAGAAACAAACACACACACACGCAAACTTTCGCATTCATAATATTAGTGGGATATATCGTTGTTAAAAAAAGTCGATGCAATGTAAAAAGTATGTAATTTGTCTCGTAAAATGGTATATTTATTATATAGTGTTTTTTTTATACAAGCTGTTATTGCATTTGAGAGTATTTTCTGACTGGCTAAATTGACTGCAGGGTGACTCTAAAATATAACGCTCGCTCTGATTTACCCGCGTTTCGTGTATGGTGGGTGAAATACCGAAATTTGAACTTCACCCGCGTATTCCAGTGTCCACCGTCCAGGATCTTTTTTACACACATCTACAACAGACTAGCAGACCAAGAAATAAATCTTGTCTAGTCTGTTACGCCTGCAGGTACCGTTCGACAAACTCCTCGATCGCTTCAAGCAGCCGGCGCCGGTACACGGGGCAGCGGCCCGCGTGCGCCAGCACCGGCTCCGAGCGGTCCTTGGTGAACCGCTCCTCGAACGTGGACGGGTCACCGAACGCCTCCGCTGCGGTGGTAGGATCCATCAGCACACTAGGGTACATCATCAGCGCCTTGAACAACCCGAATCGCCGGCTCTTCCCGACCCAGCGCAGGAACTCCTCATAGTCATAACCCAGACTTTCCAGACGGAGTTTCGTGTTCTCATCTACCGAATTCATGAAAACTGTGAAGTAGTGACGCAAGACTTCAGCTTCGTTCTCTTCCCGAAAACTTCTAAATGTAGTAAAGTGCCAGAATTCCATAACATCGAACGCGGGCGGCGCGTAACACATACACTGAAAGTCAACTATGATAGCGTTGGTTGGGACGCCGTCTTCGTGCTTGAACATGATGTTGTTCCCCCACAAGTCATCATGCAACGCTACGTTCAAACTGTCTTTCGTCGCTGAGAAATCAGCGCACGTTTTTATAAACTGTTCAGTTACTTTTGTTTCCAAATCTGGAATTGTGTTTCTATATTTGTCTGAAAAATGCTCGATGAAGTTTGCAACGAGTTTGGCACCCGCAAGCAACCAGGACGAGGTCGGGTAACCGTGCATTGCTCCTCCGAAGGCTTCAGTGATGCAGTAACGGCGGCCGAGGGTCAGTTGCTGGCGCGTCTCATAGTTGGCGGTGGAAGCGTGGAAGCGCGCAACGGAGGCGAGGGCCACGTACACGTGCGGCAGGTCGAAGGTTTCCAGCTGGTTCAGGGTCGAGTAGCCCTGCGGGGCCAGGTCACTCATTACTATCACCGAGTCGCTGTAGAAGTATGCTTGTGCGTGCCACGGGTCTGCACCTGGAGCAAAGACAACGATCAGTTTCGACGTCTAGTGCCTGGTTCCTGGTTATTCAAAAAAGGCATGTCGGTGATGTAGTTATTCTAATTATCAAGGAGATAAGTAAAATCACGCGGGCTTTACAATAAATATGAATTGTATGCTTTTATGTAGTCCTATTTCTTAATTGGAATACACCTATTGTTAACAATGTATGAAAATTTTAAAACCATTTCGAGGAAAAATTAAAATGTATGTATGAAAATCGATCCCTGTATTTAGATTAAAAAAATATGTTAGAATTAATTAATTATAATAAAAATAAGAAATGGTCCTAAATGCGATTTGAACCCTAAATGCGATCCGAATTGTGCTATATCAACCTCTTTTGTATCATTACGTAAAACATATAAAACCTGCCTAATATTTTATTTTATAACACTCAACCATTTCGATATCTAACTAACACGTACACATAACAGCTGTTATCATGTCAAAATAAATCCAATAGGGTGTAACCAATTCGATATAGAGGTAGTAATACTATCGATAAAGATAACGATATCGTATTAAGATTGACTTAAAAATTGCGACTTTGCTAGCGTAGGACTAGTTTTCCGATGGTACATTAATGTAATATACATTAATTATAATTCCTCCATATTAAAATAATAGTTTCTGTTCAGACGAACTGTATCCATTTTTCACACGCTTTATTATTGAAGGATGGAAATCTACAAGAGTCCACATACGCACCTTCAAAACAATAGTGACGTAACTGAGAAATTTTAGTTTTCGAATTAGGTCTCTATAATAATAAAATGATGACTTGAAGTTTAAAAGCAGAAATTTTGAATTAGGTCACTGTTGTTCTGAAGGTGCGATCAACAAAAATAAAATTGTAATGCCATATTAATATTGAAGTTATGCGATTAATTATTATTGTATTTCCATTCATTTAATAAGCAACTATTTATTAAAGATAGACTCTTATTATTTACTTAAAAAACAAAAAAAAAATCTAGATCATCCGTGAAAATAATTTTGTAAAAAATCAATTTATTAAATAAATACACAAAATAATACGGAAAATAAACTAAAATGACGTCCAGCGGTTTTTTCGTATTGCTATTCACAATAGTACAATACGCAACTCGGCATTCGATGACACAGATACGACATCACAGGCGAGCGTGTCGTCAAAGTAGACTTGTTTTATGGTTGTTATACAGTATATAAAAAGGTACTCTGTGGTCGTTATGCACCGTCTATTACTACTAAGTACCTACATTATTTAATTTCTTTGTACACAATGATATTTTATATTTAGATACGTTATGCTCATACTAAACGCATTCAAAAACCGTCGCCAATTACTGACAGTTACTACGTTACATATTTCTACAGACAAAGACGGCAATTCGTAGCGAACGCTATTGTTAGAAAGAGATAAATAGTTGTTTCAAATTGCGTACCCGAATGACGCGGCGTGCCCGCTCACGGCTGCCATATAGCTACCCGTCTTTATCGCACTCATGCGATATCTAATTGTGTATCTCATGTTTCACAGGTGACAGTGACGCCACCGGTGCAAATTAAACAAAGTATGGCGATGTAAAATAAAATGTAAAAAATATTTACGGTACTTACGAATGAAATGAGACATCCTTTCTTCTTTTTATAGTTACAGTATAATTTTGGCAGCCTCGAAAAACGTAAGACGGCATTTTTTATGACTTATATTTGTTGCATTTCGGTAATAAAACTTTACTGTTTTTGACGCATGCGTGTCAGCGGCCAGGGCGCGACTGAACGATAGTAAGGTAATTACCTTTTCTCAAAAATGTCCGGAAATGTTGACATTCCTATCTACATATTGAGACGCGAAGTACATAGTTTACTGACAGTTCTCAAATTAAAAAAAAAAAACATTGCGTGCTCGCTACACAAGCCCGCAATGTTGCATACAAATTCCATTACTATCTACCTTGTAACTTTTTAAAAAGTGAAAAGGGCCATAATAAAATGAGGGCACAAGTCTTATACATCCAAATTTTACTCGAAACATAACTTTTTTATTTGTGCCTGGAATAGCTTATGTTTTTTTTAAACGAGAATTGCGTTTCTCCTTGTCATAAACAAAAAGGCGGTAAGGAGTGATGGTTTTTTTACATGAAGTTTCTGTTTGTATGCAATTCAAAAAATGAGTTCAAGCGATGAAGATTTGACTCCAACACAATTTTTTTCTTGCGATTTTTGAGAAAAGCACTATATTTGCCTCGGCAGGAACAGCAATTGCGGGCTTCGTATTTTTAAACGGACTCGCAAGCTCGTCCGTTTAATCCAATACTCGGCCCGCAATTGCCTACTTCCATGCCTAGGCAATAATGTACTATTCTTTTCGAGGAACGCTTTTGCGCGCAGATGACGTATCTTAATATAAAATATTATTATTATACATTCACTTTTTGTGTCTTTTTTGTTATTTAATTTTTTTGCTGGATCTAAATCTGAAGAGGCTTGAATCCATGACCTTTTTTATTTTTGCCAAGAAGAGGGTTAAAAAAGGATATTCTTTCGAATAAAATCAAGTAGTTATATATTTGACATATATACTAATCCTGACATATATATTTTTTTCTTAGTTCTAATATTATTATTATTTTTGACTTAGTGATAACAGAATTTCTGTTTGTCAGTTAACATGTGCCTAATTGTAAATTGTAAATGATCTTCGACATTCAAAAAGTGTTCTGTATGAATCTATATTGAATAAAAATCTGAATCTGAATCTGAATCTGATTTGGCATATCCCTATTAATAATAAAGTATAGGATATTTCAAGCTCGCCGCAAGCAAAGCCGCGGAAAGTCATGACTGTAGTGTAAACCATTTTAATTCGCTTCGTCACAGTTGTTAAACTATCTTTACCGAGATATATTATTACCACCCTTGGAAAGGGGAGTTCCGGTGGCCATGGTCTTCATCATCAGTTCCACTTCACCAAATTATACTTTCTGAATGCAAATGCTGGGCTTGCGTGATTCGACTCATGCTTTTCTGCCCCGAATGGGATTGCTTAAAGCTCGTACATCAAATTATTGCAAAAGAAAAAATACAAACTACTCTTCTTTTTTATTATTCTATATAAGATTTTGATTGATATACTACAGGTTTATGAAACTCTTTTTTTTATTAAATTGTAATAAATCTCAATGACAGAACTTATGTACCGACTAGGTAATAATTTGATGAGTTCCCTCAAGTCCTCACAGATCCCCTCATCAGGTACTGACTTGGTGACATCGGGACCAAACAAAAAAGATTTTTCGTAATCGCTCCACAGTTGACGGAGTAATCGCGTAACACACATAAGAAAAATATCCTTTTTAACCGACTTCAAAAAAGGAGGAGGTTTTACGTTCCACTGTACGTATTTTATATTTTACGTATGTTCACCGATTACTCCGTCAATTGTGGGCCGACCTTAAAGTTTTTTTTTTTGGTTTGATAGAGTGTACTTTCGAGGTGGTCCCATTGTCACCAAATCTGAATCTGATGAGGGGATCAGTGAGGAATTGAGGGAACTCATCAAATATTGTAGGCAAACATACAGCGATTTTAGTAACAAGCATTTGCATTCAGAAAGTATCACTTGGTGAAGTGGAACTGATGATGAAGACCACAGATGGCCACTGGAACTCCTCAACGCTACCTATTTCAAGGGTGGCGATAAGATATCTCGATTAAGATAGTTGAGCGACTACAACGAAGAATATTTACTTGTTGAAATATGACTATGATTTTCCCACGGCGTTGCTTGCGGCGCGCTTGAAATAACTTAAAGTTTCGTATCAACTAAGAAGTGGGACTACGTAACAGCGTACCTACTTAGTACTTAGCTACTTACTTCCTTCTTCTATTTGATCCATCAACTTATACATTACTTTTTCCCTTGTGAAAAAGTTGAATGTATTGATATACTTTACTTTTGGCGTGTTGTTTTGTGGCATGCTTTTTATGAACAGAGGGATCTTGACCACGCGGTCCTCGACTTTGACGGTGAGGGCGAGTCGGAAGTAGTCCGCGAGGAAGCCGGCGATGCCCTCCGCGGCGGGCCGCAGCGCCGCGGCGACCAGCTGCCAGCGCGCCTCCCCGACGCACTTGTCCACCACCTCACCCAGCTGGCTGTCCGAGAGCACATCCTCCACGACGTGTTGCGTCTTCCCCACCATGTTGCTCCGACTACTTTCCACACAGTGTCTGCGGATATTTTCGCAGCAAATTAATAAACGATATACCTACGCATTAGATTAGATTAGATTCAGTATTTATTACGTGCCTAATGTAATGTTCTAATGTTACAGCATAAATCGCATACCTGGCATGTCAAATTACTTACCTGTGATAAATTAAATTGAGGTCATCAGAATTATAAATAAAAATACAAAATATAAAAGCATTAAACAATGAATAAGGATTTAAAAAATATAAGTAGTACCATATTGTAATAATTATATTTTTGTGCAATAAAGGGTTTACATACCTATATACAATAAGTTCGTTTTTGTTTTATTATAAACATAATTGTACTCGTTGTAAGTAGGTAATTTTCGTTAGAGTTACGTGTGTTTACCCCTTACAGCGTTAACTACAAATACGAAAAATCTGGGAAGTAGGTATATGAAAGCGACATATAACGAATTTAAAAGGACAACTATTACAACTAAATACAGCAAGACACAAATAATAGACTCTTGGTCGACGGCGTATGGTCTCAGATCCGAATAGGAGACGACAGCAGGGTCCGTCCGGATCGTTACCACAATCTTATACATTAACCTACCGCCAAACAGCAGTGTTCGCATTGTTGTGTTCCGGTTTTGGGGATAAGACAGCCGGTGAAATGACTAGCATAGAGGCATTCCATCTTAGTCCTCAGGGTTGGCAACGCGTTTGCAGTCTCGTGAATGCGAATGTCTATGGGCCACAGTTTCCACTTAACATCAGGTGGCCTGTCTGCTCGTTTGCCTTCTCTATGCCATAAAAAAAGGACCTTCACCTAGCTGTTTATTCGATAAAAAGTATTTTATATCAAATTTAATATGCTAAATAATATATTTATAATAGGGTGACTGGAAATTTTCAGTCCAGTTTATATGATAAAAAAAAAATTAAATGAACTTTTTTTTTAAATAGTTTAATAGATCAATTAGATACTAATCGCAAGCATGAAGCCTATAGAATATGCAAACGTTAGGTTTAGTGCAAATTATTAGTACCGACTTACCTACCTACCCAAATAGTTAAGATGGGAAAAAATAGTCAACCTAACGTTTGCATATTCTATAGGCTTCATACTTTCGATTAGTATGTAATTGGTCTATTAAACAAGCAATAGCAATTAAAAAAAAAGTTCATTTTCAGTTTTTTTAATCATATAAGGACTGGACTGAAATTTCCCAGTCCACCTCGGTGCTCGGGGTTGACACGCACTTGACCAGTCTTATCTTTTAGAATATTTGTGATGTTATCTATGAAAAGGGACCTTATTGTCGATGGCGCTTCCGGCATTATTAAAGATGCTCCGATATAAATACAACGTCGCGTGACGCAGTGCGGCGTAAGCGCCATCGACAATAAGGTCCCTTTACATAGATAATGCCACATTTAAACTATAAGTATTCTAAGTATCATCTATACCACAGACTTGTACCCGAACCCGTTGATCTAAGTTGTGATTGAGATTCTTACCCAAATTCACCTTTTAGGTACATCTTAGGGGGCGACCAGACTAGCGCGAGCCGACACGCGAGGCCGAGATACACTGCCGTCTTTAAATACGCGACGGACTGTAAAACTTTTATATAGTCTGGCCAAGCTAACTCTGCAATAGAATAACGTGGCTACCGCCGGAAAAACTTTATATGGCAATATTTCTTAGCTGTCTTGAAGGCCTTGAAGCCGGTTTTCACAAGTAGGTAGTCTAGGACCGTTTTTGAAGAATTAGAATGCAAGCGGCAGTTCATGTAACAGGTTGCGGCCCATACTAAGTGTTTTCGTCGAACATTTTGTAAATCGTTGTTCCGGTACCCTAAAAAAGGTCCGATGACTATGGTTTTTTAAAATGTTGTAAACGACAATATAGCCATGGTAACCCAAATTGTTTGTCCCTCCAGCTCTATTTATTTCTCCGCCATCTTGCAAAAACTGACACTTTTTTCTGTTTTTTGCCGATACTGTCGTTGAAGTTCATTCTAGTGCTAGTCATGGTTCGGCAATATTGTAGAGTACAAAATTTGCTAAAACTTTTGGACTCAAAGATTTTTTCCACGACCCCTAGGAATGAAGATATGGAATTGTCAAACGGAGACCTAGCGTTAAAAATTGCTACTTTTTTCTAGTTTTCCTTCCATATTTACGTTTTGGTGCATATTAGCGCAAACTGTACTTCAGCAATATTGTAGAGTAAAAAATTTGCTAAAACTTTTGGGGTTTAAGATTTTTTTCTACGACCCCTAGGAATGAAGACATGGAATTGTGTATGGGGACCTAGCGTTAAAAATTGCTACTTTTCTAGTTTTCCTTCCATATTTACATTTTGATGCATATTTACTCCTTCATTACTGTCATCATCGTCAGAACCCATTACAAAAGGAATTGTGTCCTCGTCCAATAAATTAATGATCTTTTTGTTGATGTTCAACCTCCAACCGTTTGACATGATTAACAAACTTCTTCCAATCATCTGTAGTTTTACAGATGAAAATGCTTCTTTAATTTTCTTTATCATTTCATCTGAAGTACTTTTTTAATTTTTTGCCCTAATTTTGTCAAACATGCAGACGGCCCACCTGAAGACGGGAAGTGGTCACCGCCGTCTATGGACACTTGCATTTGGAAGACTCCCCGAAATAATTGCTGTGAAAAATGTTAAAAGCTCTGTGGAAGAAATAAACAAAACTTAAAAGATTAGAAAATGTATACATTGTGAATCCTCTTACAATTAAACATTTTATTCTTATACGTTCAGTGACAAATGTAGTGCAGGTGGTGACAGTAAATTAGGTAAATTAAATTGTAGGTAAATCATGATGTAGGTAATTTCTTGTCACTGACTTTACTATACCAATTTTTTATGTTGTTAAACACCTTTAGGTATCCCATAAGGGCTTGTTTACGGAGACGCGGAGCGTCGCGCGTGGCGTGCGGCTTGGCTTTGCGCGGCGCGTCGGGCGTTTTTTACCCGACTGCGGCGGAGGGTTATGTTTTTCACCGTCATGCATGAATCAGAATCAGAATCAGAATCTTTATTTGTTAAACATAGGTAGGTAAATACAGTGATGGTGATTTGTTTTACAGGTTGGTTCGCTATGTCTTACCCGCAAAGGCAGGTGTACAAATTTTCTGTGTGCATGCAGCATGCGAAGTACTTTTACAAATAGTCAATGTTATAAACAGTAAACAAACAAAATAAATAAATTATATCTCAGGTCAAATAAATTCTAATTATGTAACAGTTTAGTCTAATTTAAATACTCTGCAATTGAATAATAACATTTATTAATTAATAATTCGGTAAATTTCTTTAGGTATTTTATTATATATAGCTGGGGCCATGCCGAGTAGGCTATTGGCTAAGAGGGCCGTTTTCCCCGCGGGAGCTCGCAGGTTGTGCTGGCACTGGGCGCGCGCGGGCCGCACCCGTCCGCGGGCGGCCACCACAAATAAATGGGGATTGCATTTTATGAACAACGCTACTTCTAGTATGTATAATGATGGCAACGTGAGAAGGTTCAATGATTTGAAAGCACGGACACAACTCTCTTTAGGCTTCAGACCCATCATAGCACAGATACACCTTTTTTGTGCTTTATAAACAATATCATTATTGACTGAATTGCCCCAAAATATAACACCATATCTTAAAGTTGAAGCCACTAACCCATGATAAGCACTAATTAGCACTTTTCTGTCCACTATTTTTGATAGTTTCCTTAGTACGTATGCTGATCGATTTACTTTTTTACTGACTTCGTTAACTTGTGCCTTCCATTTTAGATTACTGTCCATAATAATTCCTAAAAATCTACATTCGTGAACATTCTTTATTTTAGTACCGGTTAATCTTAATAAAACCAATACCATTGCATCGTATTGGTTTTATTAAGATTAATTATTAAATTATTATTATTGAGCCATGTCACAATTTCATTAAGAGCTACTTTGATGTCATTTTCATATTCACTAGATTCGACACATTTTATAATAGCTGTGCTATCATCTGCGAAGAGAATCATAGGACAATTAACAGATGTTGGCAAATCGTTTATGTATACGAGAAACAAAAGGGGTCCGAGCACACTTCCCTGTGGTGCGCCGTACTTTATTTTTATAGCCTTTGAAGTGTACTTAAATTCCTGTTTTAATTTGGTGCAGATGCGGGTTATTTCTGTGTATTGAATTCGGTTAGATAAATATGATTTAATTAAATTTAAAATATTGCCTCTAACTCCATAGGTATTCAACTTGCTCAAAAGTATTGAATGATCAACGCAATCGAATGCTTTGGTCATATCCGTGTAAATTGCACATATAGGTATTCGTTTGTCCACATGTAGAACCGCTGCACTAATAAGATCGAAAAGAGCCACGTTTATTGTTTTATTTTTCCGAAAACCCTATGTCCAGTTCTATGTTCCCCACTACAGCAAAAACGGCTTGGACGATTTTGACAAATGAGGTATCATTGGATTCGTCTTCGCAGCGAGAGTGTCATAGGATACCTAAACTGTTATAATTGAAATAACAACAATGGCCAAATGACAATTATTAACATATGTAGGTATATCGACGACAGTATAAAAAATGCAGTCGGGTTTTTAAAGCTTGCTTTTCATAGATTTATTCCGTTTACAGAAAGGCGGCGCGTGCAGCGGACCGTGTCATCACACGCGCAAACACAAACATATAGCCCATATAGGAATGTACGGTGTTGTTTATAAAGATGCGGGGCGTGATGCGGCGCGTGGTGCGGGGCGTAGAGAGTAGCGGTGTCCGCTACATCCGCGGCGGACTCTCGAGCGTCTAGCGGAGCGCGCGGCGGAGCACAAGACTGTCAGAAGGTTCCGCCGCGGGCCCCGCTGCGGGCGCAGTGGCGGGAACCGCCGTTATTGACGCGTGCGACGCTGCGTGCAACGCGGCCATGCCATCCGCGGGCCCCGCCGCAAATAACGCTGTATTTGAAGCAAACGCGCGTAAAACCGCTTCTCCGTAAACTCTTTTATACAACGCCATATGTTTGAATTTAGTGCAGACCGCGCCGCCCAACGCTACGCGCGACGCCCCGCGTCCCCGTAAACAAGCACTAAAGCTTGGCTTTAACATTTTTAATTCTATCTTATTTTTATGGCAATTAACTTATTTTTTCTCTCTTTAAAATAAATTGAATAATAAAAATTTCTTACAGCAAAGTTACATAATAAGTAAAGTGACTAATTAAGAGTCCTCCTTTTATTACAGGTTACACATACATGGGACAGGGACCCCCGCTTTTATTTTAAGTACATTAACTTATTGTAAGAAATATATGTTTATTACAATTTTAAAATCATTACATTATTTAAGTTTTAGAACAGAGAACCTTTAGGTTAAAGCAGAGCTTTTCGGTTCTTTCATCAATTTTTTAGAGGCGTTTCTGGGAAAGAAACCGTTACAAAAGATATACCTTGAAGTAAACGTCACATTTTATAAAATACCTCATGAGCATGAGCTCGTGCTATTTCGTAAATTGAGGATTTCCCAAATCATAGTGGAACGCAATTATGTACTTATTTCCCAGCCATAAACGCGAGCATAGTCGTCCCGCAGAAATTGGTAAAATTGATATGGACCTTTAAAGTATTCCAATCCCTTCCAAAAAGAAACGAATTATTCAAATCTGTTCACAATATCTTGTGACATAAACGAACAATCGCAAAGGATAGCCTCCTCCTTTTTTGAAGTCGGTTATAAAGATATTTCACAGTACAATCAACATAATTATGTTTATTTCCTAATTAATTTAGTAATTAGCGAAAGATGTCTCATAAGTTTAACGGTTTTCGAGTTCTGCAGACTTAGGGCCGATTTCACCAATGAATTAAACGCGAACAATTTACGATACACTCAGTTCACGTGTTAACTCGAGTTAAAATGACAGGTCTCGTATGAATCTGACGTTTACTAACTGGAGTATAAATTGATCGCGATTAATTTCATTGGTGAAATCGGCCCTTAGCGTGGCCAGACTCTAATGAAATCAATGTATCTCGGCCTCGCGCCGACTCACGCGAGAGTCTGGTCGCCCCTTTAGGAATCTTGGCCTCTTCTTTCGATCTCCATCGAAATAGCAGACAATGGCAGTTCCTGTCTAGTATGTTACGCCTGCAGGTACAGTTTTACATAGTTCTCGCTCCAAGCTGCCGGCGCAGGTGCGTGGGGCAGCAACGCACGTACGCCAGCACCACCAGCTCCGAGCGGTCCTTGTGATACCACTCCCCGAAGTTAGACGAGCCGTCGAATACCTCTGTTGCGGTGGTCGCACCTATTAGAACATAAGAATACAGCATCAGTGTCGAGCACAGCCCGAGACAGCTCCTTTCGGAGCAAGAACCCCTCGTGACTCCCCGACGCCCTCGTTCACCGCCTCACTCAGCTGGCTGGCTGACAGCACATCTTCCACAACGAGTCTCTTCTTCCCCGCCATGTTGCTCCACCTTTCCAGACTGTGTTATCAACGGTAGGTATTCCAAGACCTTTAAGTTAACGTCACGTACCGAGTCATCTCTATCTACTAAATGAAAGCGCTTTTGTATTGTGATGGATGAGAGCAATTGAACTAGGTATAAGTACGTAAATAAATACGGCTTGATTTAAGTTCGTGATAGCAACACCGTGTAAGAAAAACGTGTTGGTTGTTTTTATTATACTTAACTAAATAACATGTCTGCTATGTAGTAAATATTGTGTGAGGATGACAATACAAAAGCTATTTAGAGAAATAGATAACTGCTGCTCGTTTCATAATTATATTGAAAATTGAACTAATACGCGCGCGCGTACACAAACACACACACATGCTTTTGGGGTTCCGTACCAAATACTGAAGAACGGAACCCTAAGATGACTTTGTTGTCCGTCTGCCAAGACCTTTTTCTCTGAAACGGCTTAGGCCTGAAATTTGGCACATCTTTAGTATTTAGTGGTCAAAACAATCCCTCATCATTAGAAATTTCAAGTCCGATTTTTTTTCTTTTGGAGCGAAAAATCCGAGACGGCGAAAAAAATGTTTTACCTGTATCATCTACATATACATATGTATAAAAGAAGAAACTTACTGGTTGATCGATCAACGCCCGGCCGAGACCGCTGGACCTAGGGACTTGAAAATTAGAGGGAATACTCCTTGGATATCCTAGGTGCACTAAGGAGGGATTTTTAGACATTTACGCCGTAGGTCATTGTAGTTTTATTTTAATAAAGTACTTACTTAAAGGGATAAGATCCGGAACGAGGTCATACGACATAAGGCTAAGGTGACCGATATTGTCCAAAAATTTAGCAAGCTGAAGTGGCAGTGGGCTGGCCACGTCTGTCGCAGAACCGACGAGAGGTCGAGCAGGAAGGTTCTCGAATGGGACCACGCTTAGGCAAACGTAGTGGACCCCGGCTAGATGGACCGATGACCTGAAGAAGGCAGCTGGCAGTGACTGGATGCCAAGGGCGGGAGATCGCGCGCTGTGGCGCTCCTTGGGGGAGGCCTTTGTCCAGCAGTGGGCTGCAAAAGGCTGATATGATGATGATGATGACTTAGTTGATAAAATTAGTGTCATAACTTATAAGATATTTAAGTTAAATTAGAAGGTTAAGTGATTCGTTATTTTTATGAATGCTCATTTTTATACCCGCCCGTGTAACCCAAAATTCAATCCCATTACAATTTCAATTTTAATTTCATGTAATGACTAATAATGATCTAGCCCTATCTAGGTAGATATCAGACAACGCTTTATTTATTTATAATATTACGTAAAAGTCATCTTACGCGTAGTCTCCATTACTCTAAGAGCCATTGTATTGTAATCCTTTACACAATATTGACTTCATAGCTCAAACGCCCGTTATCACAATTGAAACCGAGACTATTTGCCACCGTCGCGTCTGCATCAACTAAAAAACAACTTCTATGCCACTCAGTTAGAGTAGATTCCCTCTGAACATAAAAGTACAAAGTCATCCATTGATTCCACAAGTGACAGCACAAAGAGTCTTTGACAAAGGGTTTCAGAACGAGACTACGGTATAAAATGTTTAATAAAATAGTAGCAGACGCAGTCTAAAGGAGCGCTTCGAGCAACATGGTGGGGAAGACGCAACACGTCGTGGGGGATGTGCTCTCGAACAGCCAGCTGGGTGAGGTGGTGAAGAAGTGCGTCGGGGAGGCGCGCTGGCAGCTTGTCGCCGCGGAGCTGACCCCCGCCGCGGAGGGCATCGCCGGCTTCCTCGGGGATCACTTCCGACTCGCCCTCACCGTCAAAGTCGAGGACCGTTTGGTCAAGATCCCTCTGTTCGTAAAAAGCATGCCACTCACTAATTCCCCGAAAGCAAGCTTTATCGATGACTATAACTTCTTCAGGAAGGAAATGATGATATTTAAGATGATGGAGGACATGGAAACAGAAGGTACGTACCGTACTCGGAGTCAAAGCCGGTGCACTTCGCAGTTTAGAAGTTAAGCTAGGTAGGTAGAGGCAAGTGTAAAAATATGGGAGAACGCAACATCTCAAAAATATGCCCAATGTACCTTATTCCAGTGTAATAAGAACTTCGTAAGATATTTTATGAGAGGATACTATTGTATACTGTGAAATAGTTAAAACTAGAAGTTTGCGTAGATATACTTTTTGCTTAACTAATTGATATCGTTTACAAATGTAATATCTGTCTCCAGGTCCAAACCCGTGGGGAGTTAAAGCTTTCCTTTACAATGAAGTGGTGTTGGTGATGCGCGACCTGGCGACGCAGGGCTACTCGATCCTCGACCAGCTGCAGACCTTCGACCTACCGCACGTGCGCGCGGCGCTGGCCTCGCTCGCGCGCTTCCACGCCGCCACCGCCAACCACGAGACCAGGAAGAAGCGGACCCTCGGCCGCTCCTACCGCCTCACCGAGGAGTTCGGAGTCATCATCGAGGGCTGCCAATTCAGAGACACGCCCTGGATACGCGCCGGTGCCAAGCTAACAGCCAACTTCATCCAACAATTCTCAGAAAAATACAAGAACACCATTCCAGATTTGGAATTAAAACTGCATAAACAGTATTTGGAAGCGTGTGCCGATTTGGCAGAGACAAAGGACAGCTTGAACGTAGTGATACACAAAGACCTGTGGGGGAACAACATCATGTTCAAATACGAGGACGGCGTGCCGACTAACGCAATCCTAGTCGATTTTCAGTGCATCCGCTACGCGCCGCCCGCTTTCGACGTCACTTTCTTATGGTATTTGACTACATCGAGAGGTTTCCGTAAACAGCACGAAGCTGAAGTCCTCAGGCACTACTTTACAGTGTTTATGGAATCGGTAGATGAGGACACTAAGTTGCGACTGAAAGGTTTGGGGTATGACTACGAGGAGTTCTTGGGGTGGGTTGAGAAGAGCCGACGGTTCGGGGTGATGGGGGCGAATTTGTTGTACCCGTACGTGCTGCTGGACCAGGAGAGCGCGCAGGAGATGTTCGACGACGCGGCCACGTTCGAGGCGCGGACCAACGAGGACCGCTCGGAGCCGGTGCTGGCGCACGCGCTGCGCTGCCCCACGTACTTGCGGCGCCAACTCGACGTCAGCGAGGAGTTTCTCGAGCTGTACCTCACTAATTAAGAGAGTCCACGTCTGATTATTGATGAGGCCGGTAACGCCGCAACGTTGGCAATAAGGCTCGAGTGATTACGATAAAACTGAAAAATAATCTCTAATCTGCTCTAATTTTAGCATTAGTTATTTAATCATTTTAATAAAAATATTTATTTGTGCCATGCCATGAGTGATCGCTAACGCAAAACATTACGACAACCAACCAACCTCGTTGTTTACGACGTGATACCTACTTGTAAAAAAGAAGAAGCCATGTGTCATGTCAAATGTATTGACTTTTCTGTTTTGTCCTTATAATATATCTTGTTATTTAAAAATGTAATTTCGTGCTTTATTGGATAGCTTTCTTCTACACTGCCTCTGTTAGGTACTAGTAAAACTTACGATTTAAAAGGTTATGGACCCAGCACGCATCCACTGCGCACATCTAACAGCTGTATTCCGAAATACGAAAGGCTTCCGGGAGTCCCGTATTTCGTGCCTTCAAGTCCCCCACCTGTTGACAGCTAGGTAGTATCCTTAACTCATGTGTACCTATTGTACTCATAAGTCATAATTATAATCATTGTTTTTCATATTTTAAAGGAGTTATAATATAATCATTGTTATTTGTGTGTATATGTTTGGTAAAACTATTAATAAAAATAATGAAAACGTTCTATAGTGAAACTCAATCTCCTGTCATCGTCATAATCAGCTATAACCAAAGGCTGGAAGCCTTTCTTCTAAATCCGTTCAGCCCTTAATGCGAGATTGAGTAACATCCCTACATTGATTGTCCCAAATATAACTTTATTCATTTATTTTAAACATATTCTTACGGCCTTACAGTTCATACCAAGAGCGCTGTACAGTTCAGTTAAAAATAGAATAGAGCTAAAGAGTAAGGAGAAAATAAAATACAAATTCCATTGTCATCCATCGCCTCGTATTACCTCAGGTACTCACTACATACACTTCGCTATCCACTCGCAAACCAATCGCATTCAGGCGCTGATGACGGAAATGAGGTAAGTAGTAATAGTGCTCATTGGCCCATGGACCCAAAAGTTTTACCAAAAAATAAAATTCTACTCGAACTGTCAGCTTTCGGATAGAACGAACAGCTTCTAAATAAAACACTCATTATAATATTAATCATATAAACATTTAATTTATTACTTAAAACAATACTACATAGATTTTGCAATTTCTAATATGCTGTAGCGATCATACAAGATGGCCGCTGTCGATCAAACAATGATCAATATGAAATATTACCTTAACATTTAATTTTTATTTTCTTAAAATAAATGCATCTTTTTTATTTATACAATGGGTATAAATAACTACGGTAAAATCGAGATTTGTATAGATTTTTTTCGAGATTTATTATACTTTAACAAGTGACCTAGCCTACAACTTTAATTGCATCCCCTATCAATAGGTCCCAATTCTATAGACCGAGAGCCCGCTGAAAGCAGACCTACCTAAACATATTCAAAATATTTATTCTGACGTCACAACACAACAATTAAAACATAGTATTTTTCCTTTCAGTACTTTTCTGGTTAAGTTTCTAATTCAATTTTCTACTCGTCACAAAGTACTGAAATATGTTTTGTTTTGAATTTTGCAAGTAAGTTCACTTGTAACTTCTGAACTTTTTAAGAAGGAAGTTACACAATCGCCTTTACAAGGCAATTTAGTTTTGAATTCAGCAAGCTCTGTAAGAAATATTGTGGTAGTGATCCGGATGAGGCCTGCATAAAGTCATGCCCACAAACAACGACGAATTTATTTTATTCCCTGTTTGAAAGTAGGCTCACTTGCAGCGGGCTCTTACGTTATTATTATAACATTTTAATCTTTAATAATACATGTACAGTAAATATAACTATTTGTCTATCTAGACAGTCGCTGTCGACGTCACCGCAACATAAACATTGCGCAACTTACACGTAAAGCTGAATGGAAGAGCCGTTGCCTCTGGAAGACTTGGGGCTTACAAATACTTAACATTTACTTAGCTAACTTGTTCGGAATAAAGGCACTTACTGGCAAGAGTACTATTTAATAAGTATAAATAGATTAAACAAAAATATACCTTATTGTAAAAAAATGTATTTACGCCAGGCCTTCAGCATTATTTTTTTAACTTCATAAACAACATTAACTATATAAAAATACTTCACCTAATCTTTTCTGATCATAGTTAAAAAAAATAACACTGTAAACCTTTGTACTTTAGTACTTTACTCATCAAATAATACTTAATTCATCCTTATATCGTTCTATTATACTAAAGATTAAATTCCACTATCAAATACAATTCAAATATTTACTTTATATAAAATAAAAGTCATGTATACGAGTAAAACGACTCAATACAGTCGCCTACACAAATCAGTCTCTTAACAATTAGACCTAGAGAACACCGTCGGTACTCTTCCTGATCGAGTACCATCACCATATGAATTAATGCCTCAAATGCAATGAGCGGAGGCGGCGCGGCGCGGGGCGTTCCCGTACTAAAAACGCTCATGCGTTTTAGTATTAGGAAGACGCCGCACCGCGCCGCCACCGCCAGAGAAAAGCAAAGAGAGCCAGAGTAACACCAGACCACAGTACCTATTTATTTGTATTTGTTTGAACTTAGTCTGGCATGACTTGTAAATGCTTTGGTGCATTGTACCGTAAGTTTGCACTAACGTAAACGAATAAACTGAAAAGACGGTGCGCGGTAGACGCTCTACTATGGAAAAAGTGCAGTGCAGATACCTTTTTTCTGACTGTACTCAACCGCCTTTGTAAAAGTAACTTTTTATTTTTCATACTAAGTGTGTTCTGCTGTACTCGATAAGGTAGGAATGCCGACGATTGCCTCCGGGTCTAAAACTAGCTACATATTGATCGAGACGGGAAGACGTTTCGCTATCACAATAATATACATTGGAAGACATCATAAACCACTAGTATTTATTAGCCAAATAATTGTTTAATTAATTCACATGTCTGACGCGAATAATTAATTCAAGTTTATTCTTTATGGCGGCGGTTCTACAAGTTCGACTTTTAAATTGTGTTCTGAAAAGTGACATCTGCGGTGTTGCCAGTTAACGGTGAAAAATAAAGAGTGATGCGACTAATTGAATGAAAGATATTGAAAGAGTTATTTATAGAGAATGTTTTTCAAATGAATAAAAAAATCGCTTTATTGCCTCACGTCTTAAGGCACTTTACATTTGAAAATAAGCTATTTCAGTTAACATTAAAGTTTTTTAATGTTCTAGAATCTATGTTAAATGTTATGTTACAAAACATTCCTCGTCAGCTAATATATTTTTGGGCCACTGCACCATTTTTAGTTCGTTCATTGTTCAAATCATTCACTTCGTGACTGGAGTGCATCACTATTAGCTTTTATGTGGTATTTTACGACTTGACAATAGTGATTGTCATTTTACTGAACACAATGAAAATTCGGACCTTAAAAATATTTACGATTTCTACTCTGATTAACCTAAGCGATACTTTTTATGGCAGCCATTGAACATAAACGCGACATAAATTCTTGTTTTCTGTCCACATTAGACTTACATTATTAGCGTCTGCCTGTATTCGTGCGTAGAGAAGACGTTCAAATAATTATCATAGAAAGTTGTAAATACTTTTTTGTTTATGAGAGGAACAGTTGTTACTTAAAAACAACTCCAGTGGGCGTTCGTGCGGTGACTTGATGACGATGCACTGAGAGTTGGGAATTATTATAGTTTTATGTGATTCATTTGTTACAGCCATCGATCAGTTTTTGCGGTGTTGAAGCCATGGCCCGCTATGGTATTAACCTTTCGTATGTTTAGACACGGATCCGCGCCAGCCTATGAACTGCGTAGGCACGGGTCCGTTCCGATGCCTTGCGTACCCGCATTTCATTTTAAACTTTTTTACATAGCAGCGTAGGTTTAAAATCGATTGTAGGTTTAGCCAATAAAGTATTGAAATTTACAAAAAATACTAGGTTAATTAATTTAAAGTACTGACCTTATCTATAGTTCCGCTGGTATTATTGATATCGAGGCGTGTCGGTGAGCGCGAGAAAATCACTAATAAGTTGTCATCCTAAGGCGTACTGTAGTATCGGGCGAGTTTTCTGCCGGCTGCGGAGCGCTTTGCCACACAATTCTAGCAGGTTAGGCTGTGTCAGGTTATGGTGAAGAAAATTAGGCTGGTATAGCTTTTTATTTGTAGCCTCTACGATCAGTTAATGTGGCCTTTTTGACGGTGGCAGGGCGCAAGGCATTATTAAGCAACAAACGGGGGAGCGAAGGTGGCGCGGCGCGTGATTTTTGTATACTAAATGTAAGACGTCAAAACTATTACTATTACACGCTCTCTGTCGGTGTTCTGGGAGGCTATGATGAACTGGGTCCTGAGATCGAGGAGCTTTATCTCCTCATTTGATGAACATGGAAGGTGCGGCCATGACGCCGGTGCCGGTAGCGTCCGGCGGGCGGTCGTGTCGGTGGAATAGTCCGTGGTGCGCGGGCGGTCAGGGCGCGTCGGCGAGCGCGCGCAGGCGCCGGAGCGCCGCCAGCAGCACGGCGTCGGGGCGCGGCACGGCGAGCGCGCGGGCGGTCAGGGCGCGTCGGCGAGCGCGCGCAGGCGCCGGAGCGCCGCCAGCAGCACGGCGTCGGGGCGCGGCACGGCGAGCGCGCGGGCGGTCAGGGCGCGTCGGCGAGCGCGCGCAGGCGCCGGAGCGCCGCCAGCAGCACGGCGTCGGGGCGCGGCACGGCGTAGTGCGAGCGCTCGGCGGGCGGCGGCGCGGCTCGCCAGGCCACCACGTGCTCGCGGCCGGTGGTCTGCGACGCGCTGATCGTGAACAGCTGGCTGCGCTCCCACGCCGTGCGCAGCGCCGACAGCACCTGGGGAACGGTACCGACGCGTTGACGATCTCACGTTTAGGTATCGAACCGGTCCTGAATAAAGTGCTTATCTTGAGAGGATTGTGAAGCGACGATCTAAATGCATAGCTGTCGAGTAAAATCCAAATAAATTTAGCTTCGGACGATAACGTTTCTCACCCCCTAAATCGAGTCCAATTTTCACATTTTTTTAATAGTTTGTTAGATTTTTTTTCGTTACTATGAAAAACTAAGTTAGTACATTTCCATTTTTTTTATATCACGAAATATTTTCCTAGAAAGAAAAACCTTCGAACCTAGTTTTTCATAATATCACCCGCATACTCAAAAATCGTAAAAATCGGACTAAATTTAAAAAGAAGAGAATCTTTATCGTATTTTGTATGGACATATTCAGCTTTACAACTCTCTTAAGATGTCTAAACAAATCTCGACTCATAGAGAATTGCTCGTTCGACGCATCAAATGTCAAATGATGTTAAATTGATAGTTACATTATATTGACTAATTGTATAAATAAATGACACTTAAAATAAATGGTAATGAATACAACAATATGATTATTAATTTACTTTAACGTGTTTTAAGCAAAATTCCCCTCAAGTTCAATATATCCTTGTCCACAACGTTACCTGTCGGCCGAGCGGCGTGTCGGGCAGCAGCGAGTGCCGCGGGAACCCCACGGCGTAGTACGGCGCGCCCGGCGCCGGCTGCCGCGCCGACTGCCGGCCCGACTGGAAGCTGCCACCGACCAACCATTACTAACATACAACTATTCATACACCAATTATAACCTAGAAAAGACAATAACAACACAAGTTTATCTAAATATGTATGGTGATGATGACGATGTCCTCCTAGACGTATCCGTCAAGCGACCCCAGCTAATTCCAGAGATACCGCGCGTCTCCCCCCGCGGCACTCACTTGTAGGTGACGAGGATGGAGCCGGCGCCCTCGAAGCCGGGCAGCGCGCCGGGCTCCAGGCGCCACGCCATGCTGCCGGGCGGCTGCGCGCCGCGAACTTCCGTACCGCGCGCCTCCTGTCCATACACGCGCCCGCACTCCAGGCATTCGATGTACAGAGGCTCCTGACAAATTAAATATGCCTGTTAAACACTCGGTTACGTCTCATGCCTAATTCAGATGAGTTGAATCACTAGGAGTTCAGAACCTACAAGGGTCTGTTCCATCATGAGACATCGCTTTCAAGCTATAAAATTAATTTAATTCATATGAGGATATAAATTTGCCAACTCGTTTTTCAAGAGTCTTCATTATGTGACAGTTGCATAATAGTATATTACTGCAGAGACTGGGAAAAAGGTCGCTGCGGGATAAGTGTAAGTTAGCGCGGCAGAGATGCAGTGAAGGAGTAGGACTCACGTGCGGGCGCTGCGCCAGCTGCGTGTCGAGGCAGTGCAGGTGCATCATGTGCTGGCAGGCCAGCAGCGCCACGGCGGGCGCGCCCGGCCCGCCCAGCGCGTGGCCGCAGCGGGGACAGCGCGCCGCGCCGCGCCCCGCGCCCACGGCGCCCACCCACACGCACACCGCCGGGCCCGAGCCCTCCATGCCTGCCGCACACCGCACACCGCATCACATATTTATACACACGACTTCGGAAACAACACACACGACATATTTCTAGTCATTAAATCGCATCAAATATTATATTAAACATTTTCTACTCGCGTATTATAAACCGCTTTTATTGATATCGTCAACGATATCGAAATAATACAACATAGCGTAAAAACAATTCTATAATACGCGTTGCCATGGTAATAACAATTGTACCGGTCACATTAAACAATTGCATAGTACTAATTCCTTTTGCAATCAGCTTAAAATACAGTATGTAAATGAACGAAAGGCAAAGAATTAAACCCGTCAATGTTTAAGCGAGAAAAATGGATAAGGTACCAAATTTAATGAAATCAAGAAACTTTTCACTGATAGTGTAAAATAATAACAATAATGTAATAAAAATGTAACTCCCTGTCTCATTTGTTTACAATCTTATCAGTGACAACAACGTCAACGTCATAATGTCAGTTAAAGTATAAAGGTGTGTACACACTCACGTATTAAATGCGACGCAGTTCTATGTGTCGTCCGCCGGGGAGCGCCAAAGTTCAACTAAAATTGCGACTCCTATTATCGGAACTCCGAAAATGAAATTTTTATACCGCTGGAACCGTAAACTTTTCAGAAGTTCTGAAATATTTAATGAGTAGATAAGACTAGGTTAGGTTAGGTTTGATTTATATAAATCCTGAAAATGTAACAGTTGCTGAAATAAATACGTTAGGAGTTGCGATAATTAGGACTTATGAGTCGTTATGAGTAAAAATAATTAGGTGAGCCAATATGGACCCCGTCCGCCGTTATAGACACATCTCTGCAAGCGACGATAATTATTTTCATGCACCCTTCTCATCAAACTAGGATTTTCTCGTATACGTCGTTTGATTTTGTCGAAAGCTTGAACTATTCGTAATTCCATTTCTTCGCGAGCACTTGAATCTTTTTTGAACACCGACTGTTTCACCCAACCTCAAAAGAACTAATCAAGCGGAGTGAGATCCGGCGAACGCGGAGCCCAAGGGATTGGTGCGAACCGCCCGATCCATTGGTTTCCAAACATGTCGTTTAACCTGTTCCGTACTCGAATCGCGATATGAGGAGGAGCACTGTCATGTTGGAACCATGTCTGTACGTTGTGACTGTGAGGTAAGCTATCAACATAGCGACTGAGAGGTCCGTTAAGCACATGGAGATACCGCTCAGCGTTTGTTGTGCCATTTATGAACACTGGCCCAATGATATCGTTGTCTCTTATACCGGCCCATACATTTATTGACCGCCTGGTTTGATGAGACAGTTCGCGACCCACGTGTGGATTTCGTACTTTTGGAGCCCAATGATGGACAACCCGTCGATTCCACATAGTATTCCTTGTAAACAGGCTCTCATCACTCCAAATAACTTTTCTTAAAAAGTGAGGATCTTCTCTTTTTTTTTCTAACGCCCAATTATCATACTCAACCCGTCTGGGCTAATCATCAGGTTTCAACGCTTGAACCTTAGTTACGGAGAAAGGATGTTGCCGATCGCGTTTTAGTATTCTGTGTACGAGGGTGTGACTCAAGCCTAAATTGCGTCCTGCCCGCCTAGTACTAGAACCCGGTTGGTTTTGAAAATGATCCAATACCTTTTCTTCCGGCGTAACATGAACACGTTGAGGACCACCTGAGTTCACAGGCACCGGCCGATCGTTATTTCGCAGTCGTGTAATGGCATTAACGATGACACGAGCATTACTTGGTTACCTTCTTGTGGGATACCTCTCGGAGTATAAACGGAGGGATGCATTCACATTGCCCCAATATAAAGGCATTGTTATTGCAATTACGATTTAAATTTATATGACGAAAGTGAAGGATGTCAAATATCAAATTGAAAGAAAATACAATTTATTGGTAGCCTAACCTTTTTGTTATGAAAAAAAGTTCTATCGTTCTATGGTTTGGGAAAATCATGACAGAGCAAAAATGTCAGAGACGGTGTTTATTAGTTATTTATTTACACATTTTAGATCAATTTGTTCTACTGGTCAATCAGTTTCTACGCCGAGCAACAGCTTTGCAGCTGCTGCAACAGCCAGAATAAGTCATTGGCAGTTAGGTGATGGTCGCTCAATTATAGTGACCGGTTGGCACTACAAAAATTGGATTGGCTTGCTTAAAATTCATTGTGCAGTGGGGTTTAGAGTGTATTCTAATGTAAACTTGATACGGTAATGTGGTCATAGTTGAAACTGTAATAGCCTGATATGCAGAATTAGATTATTTGTAAATACCTACTTTGTTTACTTTAGTTAAGAAGTGATAAATGATAACTGATGTCAAACTTGCATCACAGGATGTTATTAAGCTCGTTAACCGACTGATGAGAAAGAGGTTAAGTTATTACATTTAGTAAAATTATAAACAAAATAACCCTCCTTCTGACACAGTCGGGTAAAAAGTGATTGGATTAAAACAAAAAGTGGTTCATTGTATTATACCCGTTTTTAACATCCACCGGTTTTAAGATTTGCCTTTCGTTCATTTACATACTGTAGGTATAGCTGTTAAATCAGGCGTTCTACGACATAAATGAGTTCTACTCTTACAATAAAAATAATCCTACCCACTGACTTTTGTAATTCTTGATATTGCCACGGACCTAAAAATAAATACGGACGTAACGTTACACAAAAAAGGTGTGAAGTATGCAAGGTCTGTTATTGCGTTCCGTCTTACGCGATCTACCGTCTCACAAATGCACTAGGTCTGTTAACCCGCCGCCATTACGAGTCGAGCCACAGCATTTAATTTTACGTCGAAGAAAATGCCGCATTGTGTTGTAAAAACGTGAAAAAACTACATTAGTAAATATAAAAAGCCACACGGTATCACTTATCACGTGTAAGTTATGATTATTAGTGTTATTTTTCATAAATATGTGTTTATTTTGACGCAAATAACAAACATTAATGACAATCAGTGTTGCCAGTTTTTTCACGGTTTTTTTTTCCTAAAAGTGGGGGAATCTGTAACGCCGTTAGTTATTGTACGGAACCCTGCTTATGCGAGTCAGACTTGATTTTGACCGGTTTTTTTACTCACTTTTAACTAAGTCACAAACAATCTAAGAAACTAAGAATGTAATTAAGTCTTGGATGTCTGTTTTAACTTAATTACTTCTAATTTGTCAGATTCTCTTTAAATTTTGCATACTTATGTAATAGAGAATGTCAGCCAGTTTAGATTTTCGGCTTACCGTATTATTCATTAAAAACTAAAAAATTACTCTAAAAAAATCATTTCGGTACGTCAAATAGTTTTCGGGCAATTAAATTTTAAACTACGTATGCGGTGCTCGAAACCCGGCGGCTAGCGCTCACGGATGATGACGTCATCGCTTAACAGCGGTACGCGCCCTTATATGTAAAAGTAAGTTTACAGGGCTATAACTTTTTAACCGTTATAACTAGCCAGTTGAATTTTTCACAGAATACGTGTTATTATAAAATCTATCGTTTAAAATTGTACAATGAACAATAAATCAAATCACAAGAGGGGTCTCCATACAAGAAACATGAAAATAAATCTTTTTTTTTATCATTTTTATACGGATTGTTATTTTTATAATGGCTTCTTATTTTGTTGCTATTTTAAGCTTAAATTGTAGTCTAATTTTCATAGTTTCCGACTAAATAGCAATCTCAAGTAAAACTGCTACAAATATGTGACAAAACTGATTTTATCAACACGATGTTTTAGGCGGTCACCCATCCTGTTATAGACTACGCTTGTACTTGCTTAACTTTGTAAGTCGTATTTACGAATTCGTTTTGATGCTACTATGGCAGCTATGTTTATCTATTATTTTGTATTACATAAGTAACTGTCTGTCATTGACCGGCTTTTCTATTTGTAATGTTTGTCGAATAAGTTGGTTAAATAAATTTAGAATAATAATCAAGCACTTTAAATTTTGGGATAGTGGCAATAATGCCTAGAACTAGCAAAGCGAGAGTGTTGTAGGTATGTAGGTAGGTACGTCTATCGACTTGGTAGCGCCCGCGCCCGAAATTTGAAATCGATGAAATGAATACATGAAGTATCAGAACTACTGCTAGGTCAATCAAAAATTCATGTTTTATAGTTCACTCTTTTATACAGTAACGATATGAATTCTAAATTAACACGAAATTTGTAAAGAAAGGCCTACCACCAAAGTTAAGCAACCACCGCTTCCTAAACATCGATCGTGTTGATTTAAACTAGGCACTTTTTAACATATTTGTAAGAGTTTTACTACAGTTTACTGTTTGGTCGTAAACTATATATGTTTGTATGGAGTTTTGATTATTATCTAAACTTAATGTGAAATAAAAAGCTATTATACAAATACAACCCGTACTTCGCCTTCCAAAGTTAAGCAACTACACGCGTAGTCTAAAACAGGATGGGTGACCGCTTAAAATATCGTGTTGATCAAATCAGTTTTGTCACATATTTGTAGCAGTTTTACTTGACATTGCTATTTAATCGTAAACTACAAAAAATAGACTACAATTTAAGCTCAAAATAGCATCAAAATAAGAAGCCATTATAAAAATACAACCCGTATAAAAATTCTAAAAACATTGATTTATTTTCATGTTTCTTGTGATTTATTGTTCATTGTACAATTTTAAACGATGGATTTTATAATAACACGTATTCTGTGAAACATTCAACTGGCTACTTACTTACTTACTTTTTCATATAAGGGCGCGTACCGCTGTTAAGCGATGACGTCACCCCAGCAAGATGGCCCCCGCGCGCTTTAACATTATTGACCCAAATTTTAAACGTTAATAGAATCAAAACTACTGAGTTTTTTTGAATAAAATAAAAAGTAGTATGTTTGTTTATTTATAAACTTTACTGTTAAAAAGTTTCAAGCGATTTGGCGTACCTACTGACATTCTTCATTGCGATGACAATATAATTATATGGTAGTACTATCGAGTAATGATGATGGAGAGGGTGGTCTGTAGGAATTCCTCAATGGCTAATAGTGGATCTGTCAAGTTTGGACTCGTTTGACTCGTCTTTTTAAAGCGAGTGTATTATCATTGTTTGAAGTAGGTAAGTCGGAATCAAAGTGTGTTACTAAAGACGGTTTTTTTTAAATCACTCATTAATTTCTGATAGCTTTCCTAAACATAAAAAAACGTAAAGATGATTGTGTTTCAATTATACGAAACTGCAGAGGAGAAAGCAATAGGAACCCACAAATATATGTATATAGTACATAAATGATAACATGATTTAAAAATACGAAGTTTTTGCTGCGACACAATCGCGATTCGGTCTCGATGCAGTATCGATACAGTCACAAATCATCAACGTTTAGTCGCGATACAGTGGCGCGGCTGTCAAATGCGCATTTGTATCGGTGCAAAAAAGTTGCAGCGGGTAAAAGGCCTTAAAATGGGCATTTTGACGATTTATATGGCAACCCTGAAAGCTCAGAGCATGCGTGGACTCACCGACGAGCGCGCTCCCGAGCGGCGGCACGGCGGGCGGCGGCGGCGCGGGCGGCTCGAACACGTCGTCGCTGCCCGCGCTGCAGTTCAGCAGCGAGCCCACCGACGCTTGCTGCGACACCGACCGACTTCATTTATTATTCAAGGAACACGTCTGACTAACGGCTCGATGCCAAGGCGCCAGACACGAAATTACACACAATATTATTCTATGTATACAAATCACAAACGAAGAGACGAGACACACTACAGGGTGTTTTTTTGGTCAGCAACTTCAACAATAGAGGTTACTATATTCGTGATTCTGAGCTCAAAAAAAATATAATAAAAAAAATTCTTTTCATGAAAATTAGAAAGAATATCCTCGGTATTTTATAAATCATGGTCTCTTGTTTTCTGTAGCTACGAAGGGGGTAGGCCGCTTATCGTCACGATCAGTCTATGTTATTGTTTGATACTACCCTCACAAAACTATGCGCAAGCGATGTCAGTTCCGAGTTTGTTTCAAAGCGAGTGCTTGTTAAGTGAAGTGTTAAATCATTTAATTGATAAAAAAAATGGCTTGGCAAGAAAATTTTACATTTACTTTGTGAGTGGTCAAAACATTGCTGGCACCGTTATAATTTGGACTGAACGATTTCCCTAATCGGCAGGCCATTACGCGCTACACTGTAAGGTCTATCGCTAGCAACCTTTACGAGTGGGGCACTTTTGAAACGCCACGCCATGCTCAAGGTTTGTAAATTTTTAACAATCGTTGTACAAAGCTGATTCACCTGTTTAAATACGCCAAACACAAATCTTGCGGTTTTGTAATCCATACCGTTATTCTGTAGTTAAATGCCATTTCAGAACGACTTCTAACAACAATAATCTACAATTATTTAACCTAAACCGTGTTTGTAATCTTTGACGGTCCTAAGCCCGTAACAAGTATGAAGGGAAAGATGAATCATAAGATCATAACATTGTGCACGGTGATTACGTCATTAAAGTCTTCGGTAAACACGGCGCATGGTAACCACAATTAAGTGAAATAATGGGAAAAATTGAAAATGCTATTTCTCTGACCTCCTAAGCTTTTTAATTTTTTAATGTGATATTCGGATTCAGCATTAATTAAACTATCTCTCCTGTTTTGGAAGTTGTCGACCAAAAAAACATCCTGTATAGAGTATTTAGACTAAAATTACATTATTTATTCATTATATCGGTTAAACACCGACAGGTGGCTGTGCTGCTGTGACCTGACTCACCTGCAGGTTGTCCTTCCTACCGTGGCTGAAGTAGGTGGACACGGTGTCGATGCTGTACGGCCGCCCGCTGTGCTCCAGCGACGCGCGCGGCTCATCATAGTCCGCGCTGTGCTGGCTCTCCACTCCTGGCCTGTTGCTATGACCTGACTCACCTGCAGGCTGTCCTTGCTCTCGTGGCTGAGGTAGGTGGACACGGTGTCGACGCTGTGCCGCCGCCCGCCGTGCTCCAGCGACGCGCGCGGCTCGTCATAGTCCGCGCTGTGCTGGCTCTCCACTCCTGGCCTGTTGCTATGACCTGACTCACCTGCAGGCTGTCCTTGCTCTCGTGGCTGAGGTAGGTGGACACGGTGTCGACGCTGTGCCGCCGCCCGCCGTGCTCCAGCGACGCGCGCGGCTCGTCATAGTCCGCGCTGTGCTGGCTCTCCACTCCTGGCCTGTTGCTATGACCTGACTCACCTGCAGGCTGTCCTTGCTCTCGTGGCTGAGGTAGGTGGACACGGTGTCGACGCTGTGCCGCCGCCCGCCGTGCTCCAGCGACGCGCGCGGCTCATCATAGTCCGCGCTGTGCTGGCTCTCCACTCCTGGCCTGTTGCTATGACCTGACTCACCTGCAGGCTGTCCTTGCTCTCGTGGCTGAGGTAGGTGGACACGGTGTCGACGCTGTGCCGCCGCCCGCCGTGCTCCAGCGACGCGCGCGGCTCGTCATAGTCCGCGCTGTGCTGGCTCTCCACTCCTGGCCTGTTGCTATGACCTGACTCACCTGCAGGCTGTCCTTGCTCTCGTGGCTGAGGTAGGTGGACACGGTGTCGACGCTGTGCCGCCGCCCGCCGTGCTCCAGCGACGCGCGCGGCTCATCATAGTCCGCGCTGTGCTGGCTCTCCACTCCTGGCCTGTTGCTATGACCTGACTCACCTGCAGGCTGTCCTTGCTCTCGTGGCTGAGGTAGGTGGACACGGTGTCGACGCTGTGCCGCCGCCCGCCGTGCTCCAGCGACGCGCGCGGCTCATCATAGTCCGCGCTGTGCTGGCTCTCCACTCCTGGCCTGTTGCTATGACCTGACTCACCTGCAGGCTGTCCTTGCTCTCGTGGCTGAGGTAGGTGGACACGGTGTCGACGCTGTGCCGCCGCCCGCCGTGCTCCAGCGACGCGCGCGGCTCCTCAGAGTCCGTGCTGTGCTGGCTCTCCACTCCTGGCCTGTTGCTGTGACCTGCATAATTCACATCGTTGGTAAAATTATTAACAAAGTGAATTTAATTACTAATTTAGCAATCTCTTGAGAGCTTTATTTGACACACGGATGAATTTGTAAAAAAAATTAAATTAATTATTTTGTTTAGTAATTGGCTACTTGAGACTCGTCGGTAATATGGAGTGAATCAATTAGCGCTTCTGACAAGGTCATCATTGCAGAGAACACGTCAATGTAGATAACGTGAAATAGACCTGCGTTTTTAGCTTCTATCAATATTTAGTAGTAGTATATGAGTAGTATACTCACTAAAGATATTCAAGTTGTGCAGTATCTGCCTGGCGAGCCCCGGCCTGCGCTCGCGGTCGCGGGGAGAGGCGCTGCGGGCGCCGCCGCGGGCCAGCGGCGCGGGCGCGGCCGCTTGCGCGGGCGCGGCCGCTTGCGCGGGCGCCGAGTGGGCAGAGTGGGCCGAGTGGGCCGAGTGGGCAGAGTGGGTCGAGTGGATGCTCGAGCCGGTGTGCTGCTGGGGAATGTGCGGGCGGGGCGCTGGAGACAGACATAAATGATGTTAATTAAACAATCAATATCATACATGATTCTAATTGGAACGTGAACCACATCATTATTGTGAAATGGTCAGCTACAAAAAGAACTTCCGGTTTGTAGTAGAAGTTTGCCTATGCTTCGCATCACACTTTTTTTCAAGTCGTGGAGAAAGCGAACGAGCACACAGGCCACCTGACGATAAGCGGGATCTGTGACCCCATAGACTATGAATCAGATTGTAGACTAGAAAGAGTGCGTTAGTACTGACCCGGTCTCGGCTGCGGCGGCTGCGGGGCCGACGGCGGCTTGTCGGCGCGCGCGCGCGGGTAGGGCGGCTGCGGCACGCGGCGCAGCAGGCGCAGGGCGCCGCCCGGGCCGCGCGCCGTCATGCGCGGCACGCGCGCCGCCCAGCCGCCCCACCACACCCACTCCGCGCCCGCCGCCCAAGCTTCCTCCAGCTGGCACTGGATCTGAACAAGGAGGCCCGTTACGCAGTGTCCTACGTGAGCTATTCACGCGCGAACGCAAAGCGACGCGATGGGCGAGTGCGATAAGACACGACCCGATGATTTTTTTTCGCGCGAACATGAAATGCGAGTACCTCTTAAAAAATTACATTAAGTTACGTTAATCATTACTTTATTTATTACAATTTTGTATTTTAAGTAAGTGTTTTTAAACAAAGACTGAACGGCCCGACGCGACACGATCTCGAGCAGGACAGCAGTCGCATCGTGTCGCTTCGCTTTAACCTGTCAAAAAATGGTGGTATTTTTAATGGCAAAAACGGGCAACACGTAAACGGCCTGCCTGCCTGAAAGCATAGGATTTTTTAGATCTAATATCTGTCTTCTTTTTGTTTGTTTACCTTCATTGAGCCATAAAAAAATAGGCCCTGTTAGAGTAAATAGATGGTTATCCAAATAAACTCAGTATATCAGTGATATGCCCGCCCACATTTACGGCAGTCCTGCGATCCGCGCCAGTGCTGCAGCGACCACAAAGAATCCTAATAATACTGCACGAAATGCTCAATCTGACGCATGCTTGCCCGTTATTTAGAAAAGTGCACAGGAATACCATTGAATTTGGCTATTTTTAAAGTGTGCTCGGCGGAGCCTTGGGGTTTTGAAAGGGTCTCCGCTGCTTCAACCTAAAGAGCAATGTTATTCAATTATTTATTATTTGTTTTTAAATGAAGAACCAAACGGTTGTGCTTATCTCTTTCGCTAAATAAGTTCGAGAACCTCTAATCTAATTTATCAAGTCATCCTCATCGGACAATCAAACAGGGAAACTTTTATAATGAATGAAAAACTCTATTCTGTGGTGTTTACTTGCCTGCATCGGGAGCGCGGCGTACGCTAGCTCAGCGCAGCGGCCGGCCAGGCGCGCCCACTCCCAGCGCGTGCCGCGCCCGCCCGGCGACGTTACGCTGTAGCACGCGCGGCGCACGCGGCACGACGTCTCCGACTCCGAGCCCTCGCCTTCTACGAAACAAACCTAATTAGAAGCCCTGTAACGTTTAAGTGAATACCGATACGGTACCATTGACGAGGCTAAGCATTTTAAAATCTGTCATGGTGTTTTGTCTACGGGTGGTCACAAAGAAACAAGGGCACATAAATACCTCTGAGAAACTTTACCCTTCCTTTTCGTTAGTTTGGTATACTGTATACCACAAAAAAAGGACTGTATACTGTATACCACAAAATGTGTACTAAATATACTATATACACTCCTTTTTTTGGGCAGTCATGTAAATGATTTATTTATTTATTATTACAAACTAATTTTGCAGCATAACAGTACAAAATCAAGGCACTCTGAAATTATAGATACTTACAAATACCGAAAATACAATGATTCTCGAATATAAGCCAGCATGCACTGAGTAACTCATATATGTTGTTTTGGACCAGTGTTTTCCAAGCTATCAATTGAGTTAATGATCACTTACTCAGGCAATTAGATTGAATAGGGTGATGGTTGTTAAACTACTTTAAAGTCTTCAATAAAAAAATCTTGATACATAGTAACAATGTTTTAACAGAACATAATGGCTGCTCTACACGATGGCCCATCATGAGCTAACCTAGGGCTAACGGCGCGATGCGTAAGAGTGAGATGCAAGAATATGTTGCTCACTCTAAGGTGTAGATGCGTTCCTTACGTTGGGCCATGATGGGCCATCGTGTAGAAGGGCCATACAATTTTATTACCAAAATAAGAAGACCATTAAAGCTAACTTTTTTAGACCAATTTAATGAACAGTCATTTAATTTAAATTAAAGTAATTCATAAACGGCTCAACTGATTTTTACCAAACCTAGCTAAGAACCAACCCAATGAACTAGTTTTCTATTGAAAAACATTGCGTCCAATTTAGTCTACCCGTTTGGGAGCTATGATGTCACAGACAGACCAGCAGACATATACGTTAAACGTTTAACACCCCGTTTGCACAGAGGGTTGTTTTTTATGTCTGTCTATTGACAGTGGTTATTCTAGTTGGCAGAGTTCCAGCCTTCAAAGCTAAAACCATCACAGGTACAATACCACATTTCATTTTTAAAAAAGTTGAAATGAAGTATGTTTCATAGTGCCCACAGTACAAACGTAGAGCCGCTGTCAAAAAACAATTAATACTTTATGACATTAACTCAAAATTCAAATTTAAACTAACTATAGTTTTCTTGCCGCTTGAAGGGTAAAGTATATTTTTTTATTAGCTCTGAGGACCTGAACAGGTGAACCCAGATAAATGTTTTTTTTATTTTATTTCAAATGAGCTCTTATAGGGTTCTCAATTTTACAATGGGGGTCACGGTTATGAGACATATTTAATATTAAATTTCAAAAGTGTTTATTTATAACGTCACTCACCACTAGCATCCAAACACTGTGTCAAAGTCCTCAAGTTGACATAATGTCCTTTTAGCTCTGGGTCTGCATCAGCCAGCACAACCCTTGTGAGCTTTTTCGCATGAGCCCGCTCTAGCGTGCGGGCAACACTGGGAGTGTGCGGCAGCCACTGCCCATCGCACTGCCATTCCCACACGACCACACAGTGCACTGAAGACATTTTTAGCGGGGCATCTCCTATGAAGCCAATAATATATTTTAGTCGAAGAATATATTAAGAACATATTTTAGTAGACTTAGCTGAATATTGTGGATGTAAAAATATTAACCATGGAAAACAAGTAGTTGTACAGGATTCACGTAAATCTAACTAGAAACCAGGTCAAAATAAAACATTGACCCTTGATATTCAATTTAATTTAATTAACTTATTGATATCAATCATGTTCCCATATTGTATATACTTTCAGCATGTTAGAATGCAACTTAGCTGGGCCCTTTTATGCAATCTAAACCGGGTTCAAGATTACCAATTAAAGTGGTAAAATTGATTCACATTACCTACTGAAAAATATCTAGTTTACATACAATACCATTAGCCTTTTCTATGTTTATAGGTACAAGCTATGGTATACTTCCCTATGTATGTTATAATATAAAGCAGTTTTTAGACTGCTTTTGTACTAGATGCAGCCTAAAGACAAGTAGCCTAATCTAAGTAAACCAATGTTTATCATAGTTTACGATTGACATTATTTCTTCAATATTGACTTACCAAACCCCAGCCACTATTAGACAACATATACTACTTACAGTGAATCACTTCAACGCTGTTTATTCAATGATACGATACATCAATCTGTTCAATTACCTCGAAGCGAACTGTATACGAATCCGACAAGTCAAAGGTTCATAACTCTAAACGTTCGCATGTTTACAAAACATTTAACATTTTACTTACTCGGTTTGTGTAAATATTCGATTCTTTGGCAGAACACTGGCTCTGTAGGACTCGTTATTAAAAATGCATCACATTTTTTACAACAAATTAAACAAGTGCTCAGACTGGTTATAGCCCGCGAGTACTTATTGTAAACAACACTAGTAGCACAATCCCGCTCACTAAAGAACATATCACTTTATGAATATTGTTATCATATCCTTCCTTAGTATATTATGTTAATGTCTAAAATAAGCTTAAACACAAAAAAATAAAACTACTATACTATAAAAAGAGGAAGTTATCACGAAACTTTATATTTTTTAACAGTTTTGTTCCCATTCTCCCAGTCTTGATGACGCGTTTTTGTATTGTACAAACCGTACAAACTTGTGGCTGCATATCAACCATATATCAACCAATCCAAAAAAAGTTTTCGTATGGAATTTAACTTTCATTGGCTGTTTTTTTCAATGGTGCAAGCCATAACTTTTCTAAAGAGTTGCAAGAGGCAACTCATTTATACCCTTATGGGTACGTTCACACTACTCAAAAAATTATAAAATTTTGTACGTTCATGTATTTTAAAACTAACAGAAATATGTTTAATTGTTATGAAAAAAAAACGTTAATTGAAATATGACAATTAAAATAAATTAGTTATTTCATACATTAATTAAGGTAACGCGTTTTATAGAATCTACGGGGACGCGTCGACCGCATCGGCACGGCATCGCATCGTTCGCCATTTTCCTTTCTGTGACAGAGCGTGCTGCGGAAGTAGATTGCGGCTTTGTCTCTTTTTCAAAGAGTATAATAATTATTTAAAGTAAAGGTTACTTTTGTTACTTACAACTGAGATTCAGTTCATTGAGTAAAAGGCAACGAAATGTCTTACAACAAATGTGAGTACTTCTTTATTTCTATAACATGTCCCTGCTTAGAGAAAGGAAGAAAATTTGCAAAAGGCGTTTCCGCTTTAGTCTTGTACGAAATTACTAAAATATACATTCAAATACGTCATTAAATAACGATGATCTCTGTAAAACTTACTTTATTTCTGATTTATAAGCTAGCGGAGTGCTAGTAGGCCGGCTTCATAGGTATTGATTTTTCTCTCGCCGCTCCGAGCATAATGACCTATTTTTGTCTAAACCTTTCCTATTGTTGTGATTTCTCATAGATAACACGCGCACTTCGGGCCGTTATAACACTCCTGGTCAATTCGTTGCTGCTGGAGAGGTAACAAATTATATATATCCATTACCTATCGTATAACCTAATATAGTTAGATCTGTTAACCGCTATAAACCTAAAGGAGCATTACGCCCTTATCTGAAACGTTTACTCCAAATTCATAATGCCATCATTATAACAACAGTTAGAAGCATATTGCATTACATGGTATTAATAATTACATCTGTTACCAGCACATTGCGGAGCATCCTAAGCCCTGGTACTGGCCTCGCAAAGTCAACAGACACTCTCTGACTGTGCTCCAACCATGACCATCTGTCTACCATCATTGTTAGAGACAGAAACTGTATCTTAAACGTTTCCTCAATCTCTAATGATGATCGGTCCCCACCAATGGCAAGCTCTAGGTTATAAAAGTTAATTGGCCTGTGGTGAGACGCTTACGATGTTGGTGGGAGGCTCTCGGAGGGTGGTGTGGGGTTGAGAATGCATTATGGTCACGAGACTAGCAATCTGGTGCACATACGGGGTTCTCTAGACTTAAGTAGACAAGCTAACCCGGATTCCTAGCATCTTGACAGCCCTTTAAAATTGTAACTGACTAGAGAGATAAATCCAAAGTTTTAACTGAAGCGTAGAAAAAAACTGGTGCAATTTCACTGGGTGACAGACATGATAGGAATATGGATGGTTGGGGCGATGTAACTTTACCCTCTTGTGTGACTGGGTTATGAAGACTCCTAATCTGAATCTGAACATTCTGTTCTCCCTTCCTTCTAAGTCATCATTCGCCATGAAAGATGAACTCCATTTTCCTTAAGTTGTATGACTTCCTCCTTCCTTGTGTCTATGTGTGGTGTGTATGAGTGAGAGGAGAGGTGGGTGCATCGCTCTGACAGCTGTTTGCTGCCAGCTGCCGGGAGGCGCGGCGCCGGGCGGGCAGAGGCAGCAAAACAAGCCCAATCTTGCTGTTGGAGTGAGTATGCTGACCATCAATAATTTAACCATATCTTTTACTCTAATTAGTACCTTACCTATTCAGATGAAGATCTTTGTAAAACCTATTTAGCTACCTATGCACTCAGCAATTCATAAGCGAGTCTAATCTCCACATTTCCATAACAATAGACTGAAAATAACACTGCTCTAGTTATCTTAGGTATATTATTGTTTGATTGATTGTGATTTAGTTTTTTAGCATAGATACCTATCTAACCGGTCTTTATGAATTGACACAGGAGCACAGACTTTGATTCACAATATTTTCCTTTATTGAAATGCATAAACCCTTTGTTGGTCTGGTTGGTGAGCACTTCTAATGCGCTGCGTGCGGTGGCTGTTCATTTACAAATTTAACAATAAATTGAGCCTGGATATTAGGAATGCACCTTCTCATGATTTGTAGGCTAAATATGTTTCTAATTCAAAAATCATTTATAATGTGACTTTTCTGGGTAGATAATAATTTCAATTCTAATTTAATGTTGTTAATGTTTTCTTTTTATTTAGTTTTTTGCTGTAGGTGAATATGTGAATGTGACATGTTTATTTGGCATGATTTGACTTATGTGGCAAATTATATTTAGTTCTGCACATAAGTTAACCCTGCAGGTGCATTCTAGGCACAAACCAACATTATTTTCTGTTTACATGGTGCGTGTTGTGTAGCAGATAGTTATTAAACATTTATTCTAGATTATTTAACCTTTTGAACGCTACAGTTGGGAATACCAGATTTTCATGCCAGGGACATCCAGACAGTGTTGAGTGTAGTTAAGTCTACAAAGTGCTAAATTCTTAGGCCCCATTAATTTTACTCGAGATTAAATCTGGAGGAAGAAAGGAGATAACATAACTTCGACCTTTGACTGTTGAGTTTCGGGTTCGAAGTCGAGTCAACCGTCGCGACGAAAGGTTAGCAGTAGAGTTGCCTACATGTATGCATGTTGTGTTGGCGCAGCAACCGTTCCAGCCGCAGTCGTACCCCGCGCAGCCCCCGCTGCCGCCGCAGCCCGCGCCGCCGCGCCAGGCCACGCCCCAGCGCGCGCCCGCCGCGCCGCGCGCGCAGCCGCCGCACACCCCGCAGCCGCCGCACACCCCGCAGGCCGCGCACACCACGCAGGCCGCGCTCACCACGCAGGCCTCGCCGGCTCAGCACGCCCAGGTCGCTTAACTCATAATCAAATCATCGTGAAGCCAAAAAAAAAGTTCTCCGTCGTAGGACATAGGGTCATAAGTAACTTATGAAATTTCAGACAAATGAAACATGAAACAAAACTGGACTTAATATCCGCAAAAAGTTGCAAAAATATGTACACATAGACCTTATTGCCATAGTAATAAGGTCTGTGTACAAATTTTCGAGACTGGGGTGTGCACATATTTATGCCCTTGACTGTACCTTACTACACTAGTTTATTTGATTCTTCACAAGTACTTCTTGAAAGAAACTGTATGAGGATGAATGTTTAGTAATTTTAATTATTCATATTGTATATCACCTCTTTTTTATATGCCTTGATTAAGAGTGTTTGAACTTATCAAATATGGCTGCCACAGGGATCATCCCACATTGACCAAACTATGGACATACCAAACTGCCTCCAAATTGAAGCTTGTCACACTGGATTAAAGTTCATATTGTATTTCGTTCTATTTGTATTGGTTCTGATGTAACATTCGCATACTAAAGGGAATAAAATATTTTATTTAATAATAACAATAAAGAGTGTATTCCACTATGTTGCAATAATGCACAGGAATCTTAGTTTCTGTTAAGGAAAATCGTGTACCTATTGAGAGGGAAATCAGTAATGTTAATTAATAAAGGAAAGAGTGTTCCAGCAGTAGTTGCAAGAAACTTTTCAGTGCACATGGTCAATTGTGGTACACAATAGTTTAAAACTTATAATTATTTAAGACTAGCGATCTGCCCTCGCTTCGTTCGGTTCAGATAGATACTAGTATAGATTTAGTATATTGCATATTGCATAGTTGGTGGTTTATCTAGAGGCAACATCGATCAATCGACTTCCCTTTCTTTCCCCTATTTTGTCCCGTTGGGGGTCGATTTTCGAGGAAACCTTTCATAGTCGCACCCTTGGGATGCCCAAGGAATATTTCCTTCAAATTTCAAGTCGCTAGGTTAAGTGGTCTAAGCTATACGTTTTCTGTCCGTCAATTGTCACAGAAATTTTATTTTATATATAGAAGATGAATGTGCAGCCGGCTGATGTTGAGATGAAGTCCGAGACCCCGACTGAAGGCTCGGGAGAGAGCACGCCGCGCCCGCACTGGATGAAGAACAAGCTAGCTGGCGGTGAGTACATCAAAATTAATTTTATCCTTGAAAATTAATATATCTTTGTAAGACCCCAATACCTAAGCTATTTCAGTAACATTGTAATTCCAACTTGTTTGACTTATCTATCTTCTATCTCAGCCCAATTCATTCACTGCAGGACAGACATAGACCTGTTCAAATGCATTCCAATTTCCTCGGTCTTGTGTAGTTTGCCTCTGCATAATGACTTAACTATAGGGTGCCTTTTATATCTGGTATTATGTCCTCAAGCGAGAATCTGGTGAATCAGGATGTTACCACCTACTATAGCCTATGCCTCTATGGCTTCCCATCCTGCACCCACTTGCGGAATGTCGGTATAGGCGAGATGATCAAAAGATTACGTTTAGATATTAAAAATTAAGTATTAAAATTAGCATGCACGAAAATATTAATGTAATGTGTGATTCGGGATCGGGTATATCGAGATTGGAAACCTGACTATTGTCACTCTGCATAACCGATTGAGCTACTTTCTGTTAGCGGTAAGCCGCAAGTATACAAGCTAATAAATATGTTGGCTGCAGTGAAGAAGATCAGCAACAAGGAGCGCCGCCGGCGCCAGAACGAGAACCTGCGGCGCCTGCTCACGCCCAAGAACGCACTCATGGTGCTCAACGAGATGATGCCCAACGAGCAGCTCGCCACCGTAAGCACTGGCAATACTCTCTTTAGACATTTTTAAACAAAATAAAGCAATCACAGACAATACATTGGCCAAGTGATGTCCAAAATGTTTACGCTAAAAAGGTTCATTTTGAGGTTAGAAAGTTGTTTATTATACATAAGACAAGTAAGAATGAACAGACCTTAACTCTTTCAGATGAAATGCCCATTGTTGGTAATTGTTTTTGTATCTGTCTTGCCCTAGTTATTCTAGTGTAGACACTAGAATATAAAAGTGACTATGCGGCTGCTAACGTTTACGTTTGCAAATTTTTGGATGTGAAAAGAACCTTGTTGTGTAGAGATTTTAGAGATTATGTATTGTTACAGCAATTCAAGGTGGAGCCTGCCACCTCGCAGTTCTACAAGGCGGCCAGTGCGCACAGCTTCTGCGCTGATCTCACTCTCGACGGAAACATTTACAAGGGATACGGTGCGTACATCTTATCTCTGCGACCGTGTTTCCTTTTAATTAATACTTTTGATTAGCTATGTGTATTAATTATTATTTTTCTTGCAGGAGAGAACAAGCTATCCGCACGTAACGCGGCGGCCGAGAAGGCCATTCGTGATCTTATCATCAAGCGCATGACCAAAGCCTTCACTACTGAGGTCAAGGAAGGTAAATAATATCATGGTTTCCTTCAAATAAAGATAAATCCAATATGGGATTTACTTGCGTTTGAGTGAGTTGTGTAACAATTATACAACGATCGCAACTAAGATTAAATCTCATAAGCACCACTAGCTTATAGTTCAAACTGAGAACGAGCGCTGTGTTTACTGTTTTGCCACAGCTAAAAGTTCTAGTGTAACTTTTAGTTAAAAACACAATTGTAAAGCTGTTTGGGCGATAAAACATTTTTCTCTCTTTATTTCAAAAAAATATTTATCTTTTCCTGCAGCTTCATACACATTTTATTTTATAGAGACCTCAGCTCAGGGCACAGGGCAACCTACAGCTCAAGGCACAGACACTCCCGCGGAAAGTTCCAACGGAGAAACCGAGGAGGCGCTGCCCATGATCCAGCTGGCGTCGTTCGCGCTGCACAAGCTGTTCTCGGAGTGGGAGTACGAGGGCATTAAGGTGCCCCAGCTCAAGGCCAACCCTGCTGGTGTGAGTATAGACATTTAACGTTCATGTAACAAGATGTCATTTTATATTCAGAAGAGTCTGGACAGAGTGGATCGACGACCTGCTGACGGTTACAGACACCGGCAGTCTTTGCTGGGCTGATATGATCACTCTAATAAACTCCAGATTTTTAAGAAATTTCAAGAACATCATCATTCTTGAAATTTCTTAAAAATCTGAAGTTTATTAGAGTGCGAACTATTGGGGTATTTTTCCCAGCGGTCGGCACCGCACACAGATGAGAAATATATTTCCACTAGTCTCCACTACTCTGCACCGTTAGTCGAACAATGTGAATTATCGTTACAGCAGCAGCAGGGATCCGAGCAGCCGGTGATGGATCACGTGGTGCCGACTCCGCCGAAGCCCAAACCGCCGATGAAGCGCAAGGAGCTGCCGCCCAACGCCGCCTCGCTGCACCCCTGCATGCTGCTCACCTACATGCGGCCCGGCCTCGAGTACCGCGAGCTGGCCGTCACCGGCGACAAGCCGCAGACCATGCTCTTCACCATGGGCGTCGACGTCGACGGCGCCACCTACATCGGCAAGGGTGAGGCGGAACATTCGGATCACAATATTATCCATATCGGCGGCCGAAATATCGGGCTCGTTTACTTATGCTCTATGACGGGAGAATCCCTTACTAAAATAGTAAACTGTAACCCAAATCAGATAGGGTTACTTTTAGCAATATTTGAGTATGCTTTAGTTGTGTTGTAATTGCAGCGTCCAACAAGAAGGAGGCGCGTCGCTCGGCGGCGCGCTCGGCGTGCGCGGCGCTGTTCGGGGTGCAGTTCCCCGACGCGCCCGCGCCCATGCAGCAGGAGCTCTAGTGCGGCGCTCGCTGCGGCCCGGCCACCCTCGCGTCAGGCGAGCGCCGGCCGGAACTGGAACTGACAAACATTTTAAGAAGACCTGGCTGAAAATGTTACCGCATCCGAACCATAATCCGTGAGACGACGACGATTCATCTTGCACGAGTGCCGCCGTAGTCAGGGTAGCGCTGTGCGATCGATGCCACAAAAAAACGGCTTCGGTTACCAGTTTATCCATTAGTAACGGTGACATAAGTCAGTTGAAAACCATAAACAGAGCTAAATAAAAATAGACTTAACTATTAAGTAAATATCATACGATCTATTCCGCGTTCCGAAACAATTATAAGCTCGTTTCGAAAGATATTATTGTGTATTTGAACGGGACAGGTCACGGGTCTTGACAGATTAGTATTTTTTTAAGAAATATCAATTTCTAAACGAGACCGTTGGTGAAGAAAGCACTAATTGGTTTTGTGGAACAAGTAAAAATGTTTAAGTGATCTATACCGAGGATGGCTTTTTTACGTGAAAACAAAATTGCAACAATAATACTCCCGAAATTGTATAAAATTTCCGACCTGGCAAAGTAAAGTAGAGTTGATACTGATTATTGATATTAGCACATCCCTATTTAATTTCATATAACCTTGGTAACCCTTGATCTGTCACTTGGCCAAGCTTGTCTCACGAATTATGGTTTAGACTGGAAGGTTGGGAAGGATGTGGTTGGAAGGTGTGGTGGTGGAATTATTTTCTTTGTTAGCTGCCGTGGCAAATAGCTACAAACTTGTAGCTTTCTCCCTCCGCCTAGTGATATTGCCACTCGGCACATATTTATTCATCATGTATTGTAATGTTTCCGGGATTATATTATACATTTTACGGACTGTCAAGAACACATTGACTATGAATGATTAAAACTCAACCTGTTAGTAAAGAACTGATACGTTTTAATAAGTGAATAAATCAGGTATAGAAAAAACAAATACAATGTTTCGTCGTCTTCTGTGAAAGTAACAGTAGTTCGTAAGGGTATTTTAAACTTATACTTTTAGATAGATGACTAATGCATGTCTACGCGAAAAGTAGGATAGGCGTTAGTGAACGTTTTAAGTAGACGCTAGCGATTAAATTAATATTATATGTAAAGACTACGTAAATAAAGAAGTAAAATGAAGAAGTCTTTTTATTTAAACTTAGCCAAGGGCCCATACGCCAATACCTGGGCCCAAAAAATAAGCCTATTCCCAATTGTCCATACCCGCTTTGTCCACACTGTGGACAACTGGGAATAATAAATCCCAGTTGTCCACACCCTCGAAAATAGGTGTGGACAACTGGGAATTAATTCCCAGTTGTCCACAGTGTGGATAACTGGGAATTTTTATTTCCAGTTGTCCACAGTGTGGATAACTGGGAATTTTTATTTCCAGTTGTCCACACTCTTTAATTTGACTAAACTGTGTTAGTTTTTATTAATGTACTTAAGTAGATGTATTCGTATTAAAACAGTAAATAGAGGAATAAAACAGAGTTTATGGAAATGTTTGTTAGATACTCTTAAATTTAAGATTTCAACAACATTCATTCATTCATTTATAATTATGACTTAGTATTTTCTTGAACCTGGGTATAATATATAAATTCGAATATATCTACATAAGTACATTAATAAAAACTAACACAGTTGAGTCAAATTAAAGAGTGTGGACAACTGAGAATAAAAAATTCCAGTTATCCACACTGGACAACTGGGAATAGGCCAAAAAATATAATTACCCATATAGGGAAGGAAATCTTATGCTACAAAAATACACTTTCACGTCAGTCAGTGAGATAGCTCTAGGTACTTCGGGTTTGTACTTATTGGCTCTCATACGCGCTTGATAAGCCGGAACCCCACTGCTGCGCACGGTCAAGCTACACACGTGGGTACAAAAACGCTTTGTATGAAAATGTAGGTAGATATTTCCACAGCAGTGCACGACCACGCTGCGCACGAAATGACGTCACTGATACATTCGTGGTCTGTTCCGAAGTGCCTGCCACGCACACGCTAGCGCTCGTGGCATGGTCACTGGTCATTTCTTCTAATTTGTCACTTTCGCCAATTAGTCAGTATGCGTCATGTATGTCTCATGTGCTGTCGAGAAGAATATTTTGTATAATCTTTGGGGTACTCTTAAATAATTAATCCATGAAATCTAGTGAACTATCTACTGACCAAAATGTCTGACAAAAATATGAGGTAGGTTTAGGTTATGACAGTTCTTCTGCCGGCCTGAAGGGCCAAAACCGTAAACAGAGTATAGAATAGACTTGGCCCGGGCGTATACCTTTGAGATGGAGATAGTATCTATACATATAAGTGTGGTATATATGCAATCAATTCTGAGTTGCCAACAATTTGCTAAATTTCCCCAATAGCTACTTATTACCTGACTTCAACAACCGGTCAAAATTGAGAGTCGGAAATATAATCCTCGTGCTTGTGACATTGGTTCTAGAACATAATACACTATAATTTTCATACGGCGTTGCTTACTGTTTTAAATCACATTCGCAACCACCTAACCTCCAAATGTATGTATGTATTTGAATATCGAAAGTTACAATATCGAACGGTCAAAACATCTACAGTAATTATAGAATTCTATATATGTTTTTAGGTCTAAAATGCCTACGATTAAAATGCCACTTGCATGTTTGTGCAAATGTTTATTTATATAAATATTTGTTACAGAAGGTACAGTCATATATTATATTAACATTGTGCTTCGAAGTGTTCTGAGCAAATACGAGAAAACTTTGTTGTTTGCCAATTTATGCTACATGTAGCTATAATCCAAAGCTTCCTTGCTTCAGTATCAGATGGGTATCTGAAAAACATTTAAAAAAAAATCTAAAATTTTGCGAACGTGAAAAGGTAAATTTCAGGGATTATAAGAGTTAATTTAAAAAATTACTATGTCAAATCAACAAAACTTGTTTTATTAGTATAACAAAATACCCCATAATATCATAATTATATATTACCCTGTAGGAAGAGAGCGCAATAGAGAGATCTCTCTCCAGGCGGGTGTTATGCCTGGGGACCGAAGTCCATTGGGATGAAGTTGGAAGTTGTATATTATATGTCAACTGACTGGGGAAACTTCGTTAGCGCGTTGTAGAACACTTAAGTTGCACTGTCTGACGCTGGTGGCGCTAGCGAGGTAGCGAGTTGGTTGATTCAAGTTGCCGTTAGATGTCGCTAGGTCGCCACACCAGCCCCCCTTTGAGACCGGAGGTTGATGGTGATGACGTGCAGTCTGTGCGTTGAATTGCCGCTTGCAAGTGCCAGTAGGCAGTAGGGATGTCTCCAATAGTGCTCAGAGCCGCGTTGGCGAGCGTAGCAGGAGAAGAGGAACACTTAAGTTGCACTGTCTGACGCTGGTGGCGCTAGCGAGGTAGCGAGTTGGTTGATTCAAGTTGCCGTTAGATGTCGCTAGGTCGCCACAACCCCGTTTGTTGGGTAAAATGCATTTTAGATGGATGACAACACGAAATTGGTTTATACGACTAAATTTAAATGTTAGCAATCACAAGGATTACTATGTATTATCGTTATCAACATAAATCGGACGGTTAGCGGAAGAAAAATACGATTTATTTGAACACAAAACCGATCCTTTTTTATGTTAAAATGTAACTAGGAGACGTTATTTCAAATAATTAGTTGTTTACATAGTCAATCAGGATTTTTAAGACCACAATAATAGTATAATGTATCCACTTACGTGTGAAAGGGTACATGCTCATATTTCCGCTCACTCCGGCTTTTATAGCCTAAAATACTGCAATTCACCATCACGAAATTGTTCTATAACACATTACACGTAAACTTCACCCTTGTATTTTGCAAAAAAACTCCGAAAACAGCTAAAAACCACTAAAAACTCATACGACTCGCATCAGCTGTCAGGGTTTGTTTGCCACAATCATTGTGGCAAACACGTCGAAAAGGTATACGCGCGAGAAGGACAGTAAAAGTAAGTGCATCTCGTTTATACATACGTAATTATGTATAAACGCATCTCAGACTTCCCACCTGGTACTAGTCCAATGCCCACTCCATTCTATTCTCCCTCTACGGCCAAAACACACAAAAATAGGAACTCCGCGAAAGCGGAGCTCCGTCGACAATTAAACTTGATATTCAAATAGAAATTAAACTAAAATCATATACATATTGTAAAATTGTTCATGATATTTCTGGAGTCCTAGTGAAAAAGGTTACAAGTCGACTTAACTCGTAATAAAAAAGGGTACATACATGAACGGAGTATTATACTACATTTAGGGCCGTATTTATAAACTCATCTTGGCCGAGATGCGGTCACAAGAAAGTAAACGTCAAACCATAGAAAACTGTCATTTTTGACTCTTCTTCTTCTTCTTCTCTTTAAATGGCAGCCACATACCACAGGGCCATTTTTGACTCATCTCGAGCCGAGCATTAGTTGACATTAGTTTATTAATACGGCCCCTAAACCCCTTTTCACCTTTTCACTTGATTTTCAGAGGACTTATACCCTTTTTCACTAGGATCCCAGAATTGTTCCATAAACCAAATGATAATTTCTGAATGCAAATGCTGGACTTGTTGTCCTTGCTAAAAATATTAAAATCGCTATATGCCTATAATATTTGAGGATTCCCCTTAAATCCTCCGGAGAAATGGGCGAGAGGGGCATAAGAATAAATAAGTGACTCTACTTTGACCAAGCCCCAAATGCCGCGCTTTAAATACCTACGAGACAAGCGGAGCGGAGAGGAGACGTGTAGGGATCGACCAATCATATTAGTTGAAATGCACATCGCGTCTCCGCTGCGCTTCAGTGGAAACAGTCAAGCGGAGTCTTGGGACGCCCTGTATGCTGCTTAAGGCCGCGGCTCCGCTCAGCTCCGCTCGTCTCCGCCTCAGGGAGCCGCAGCCTTTTAGGGCTGTTACTAGCGAAATATTTTAATCGGTTTAAGGACGTGTTTAGGCTGAGCCTCTCAACGACCGGACAAGTGGAAAAGGAGAGGGGAGACCTTCGCCCGGTGTGGGTGGGAAACCCAATGGCTCCATTCTGCTGGGTAAAACCATCATGCTTTTGACATGTTTTCGTAAGGTCTGTTCATTCTTAGTTGTCTTATGTAGTAACAACTTTCTAACCTCATAATGAACCTTTTTTAGCTAAAATAGCTCTGTTATCGTAAATAAAGTAAACGAGTAAACATTGTGGACATCACTTGGCCAATGTATTGTCTGTGATTGCTTTTTTTTTTAATATCTGTTTTAACCAAAAAAGGTTCATTTTGAGGTTAGAAAGTTGTTTACTATATAAGACAAGTAAGACACCTACATCGTTCACAAGTTCTATTGACGGCGATTGTTAGAATGAACAGACCTTATTGATTTTAATTCGCCCGCTATTATAAATACTGTCAAGTAAATAAGATCTAGGTAAGTACCTACAGTAACGTTGACAATATGATAATATTTCATAAGCTAAGTGTATCGTTTTACCGAATAGAATAGAGCCACAATTTTAGAAATAAAACTACAATATTAATGGACATGTACGTTTATTAACCTCATTTATGGACAAGTCGTCTGGAATACCTACACCAACTAAGTACAGACAACAGAACAAACGAGAAAACAGGCGCACATACAGTCAACGCTACACTACGCTATCAGTCTTAGCGAATGCTAATATGTGGCAAATTATCAACAAAAGTTCAAAAATAGTCATTTTTGAATCAAAAACTTAACCAAGTACAGTTTTACTAAAAATATAAGCCTGACCGGGCAGCAATGATATTTTATATTAAGATACGTTATGCTCATACTAAACGCATTCAAAACCCGTGACCAATTACTGACAGAGACAAACACGGCAATCCATAGCGAACGCTATTCTTAGAAAGAGATATATAGATAAAAAGTAAGGCAATTTGCCTTCCTTTTTGCGGAACGTTTTTGCGCGCAGATGACGTATCTTTATATAAAATATCATTGCCGGGCAGTAGGTGTTCTTTGCTTTTTGGTCTGTTTTCGCTAGGACACAATCCATGACACATTCATAGCTTTGTCCTGCCATATGATTTGTGTCATGTGTGACAAGAGGACGCAAGGCTTACGCGTCGAGAAATACTTGATGAAGTAAGCCATTGGACCCGATTCTACAGTGGCCTCTAAAATTCCTAATTTTATTTAGGTGTCGCTAAAACACTTCGCTATTCTATGAGCAGCTGTCATAATCTAATGACAGCGCTAATTTGAATCTGACGCTTTTTATTTTAGACGGTCTTATTCAATATTTATTATATTGACATTCTGGAATAGCACTTGTTAAATCTGCCGTCTAAGCTATGTCTAAAAATTAGAGAATTTAGTTTTAGGCTATTTAAGCGATGTGCACGTAGAATCGGGTCCATTATTGGATTATTTTCCTTTTAAAATTAGTCTATGTGCAATTTATTTCCATTCTTGTTAAGGGGAGTGCCCACCGTGTCATCTTTTTATAAACAAACACTTCAGCAGACTTACTTATATTTTGTGATTAATTAGCGTTTAGTAGGTAGATACTTATCTGTATACAAAAAGGTTTTGACAGCTGTTATCTACGAGTCTTAATCATAACCTTAAAACCTGAGAATTGTACTTGAATGTAATCTGTCAAATTTGACGTATTAAACTTGTACTTAATTCACCTAAAATTAATCAAAAAAAGGCTAACAGCACAAAATGTCAACAACTTAAATAGAGTTACAAGAGGTAATAATACTTGAGTTGGCATCCCGACGCAGGGCGAGACCGTACAACTAATATTATCCTTAGAAGATGGACGTTACGATACCTAAGTAATTAATTTATGCTACACTAACGGCTAACGCGCCAGAAGTATTTTAAGATCGTACAATACTAAAAATCATTAAGTATGAATAGCGTACATTAGAGTAACGCTCTATCTACGCTTTGAGAATGCAGATCGGAATGCAATGACCACATTAAAATAACCACATTCAGGGTGGGTAAATGACGATTAAGTCGATCCTTAGTGAATGTTTAGTGACGATTTTTCATACACAAGTTTGAAAAAGGAACGAGTTAACTAAATAAGTACTCTTATATTTGCCTGGTGGGGCGCGCTTTCTTGGATTCAAAACACTATTCATAGAAATGACGCTGTAGTAATGCCATAAGAATTTTACTTTGAACGTCGACAGTAGGTACTCGAAAAAATTACTAAACGGACGTAAATATTTACAACAGACGGTAGGTCCAGAGGGAGAGCGGGCTCTGCAAACGCGCCACGTGCGGCGGTTCCCTTCCTCCGACCAGGAGTAAGTGCAGCTGGGAGTCGCCGGAGGGCCGCGGAGCGCCGCGCGCGCGGCGGTCGCTCAGGTCGTGCAGCTCGATGTCCCCGGCGCCTACGCCCGAGTCCGGCGTCAGCGCGGCCCCCAGCGCCCTCACGTCCGGCCCGAGGTAGTGCGGGTTGCAGAAACCGAGAGACACCCCCGAGAGTCTGTTGACGCGCTCGGCGCTCGCGTAGTCGGACGTCGACAGTTCCCCCTCCTCGTCCGCGCCGGTCGCGTCTCTGCTGAACCTCACCGACGCCGACTTCGGCATCGCGACGACCGCCTTGCGCTCGATCCGTCTCGGCGGAACGGCCGGCTCGCGGTCGCTCTCGATGTCCCTCTTCATGTCCGCCTCCTCGTCCGAGTCGAAGTAGACCAGTTTCGTCGCCTCGACCGGGGACAGCACCGGAGTCGGGAGCACCATGTCGGCGAAGTCCGGGACCGAGATCGGCTCGCGCGAGATGTCGCAGCGCGAGCGCTCCGCCTCGTCCGCCTCGCGCGGGCCCGGGTCCTGGGCGCGCTCGATGACGTACGAGGACTGCGACTTGGAGAGCGCGAGCGACTCCGTGGAGTCCTGGCCGAGCGCGGAGTAGGAGCAGCGCGCGGCGCGGCGCATGTGCAGCGAGGAGAGGCGCGTCAGCTCGCGCAGCAGGCCGGGCGCCGGGGCGGGCGCGGCGGGCGCGGGCGCGGCGCGGGCGCGGCGCGGCGCGCGGGGCACCAGCAGCGCGCAGCCGTCCACGCGCGGGGACGGACTGTTCACGCTCTGGACTATGCGCTCCCATGTTTCTGTAGCTGGAAAAACAAAAAAAAATTGTGGGGTGAAGACGGTTCGAAGAAGCGGTTTCGGACCACGCGTCGCCTATAGTTGGTAGTGACATGCGGTAGGTACCCTGACTAGGTCAATATGTGTGAAATTTTCCCCTGAAATTTATTCTACCACCCCAACCGATCATTAGAAAAAAACAACTGAAAACAGCACAACGCGTAATTTACGTGCATAACATCATTGGCATCATTTAGCGTTCGTCACGAATCCTTAAACTATTTGACACTTTACTGACTGTTCACCTCAATAGTGCGTCTCCGACATCCAAAATAGTCCTAAATCCTCAACTTTTGAACGCCATAGACGGCTCAAATTCAACATTAAAAGATACTTTGTTTCGTATCAGTTAAGTTGTAATTTGCGTAGCATATAGCATACATAGCACTGTGTGTGAATGACAAATTTTCATACATAAAAGTGTTAAAATTAGGGTACGATACATATAGCTATCGGCGTCTTACCGAAGTGGAACCTCCAGAGCTCGTTGGTAGGGTGTCCGTCGGCCTCCCCCCCGAAGATGTAGAAGTGTCCCCCGGCGCGCAGGCCGGCGTGGCCCACGCGCGGGCCGGGCGCCGCCCGGGCGCCGCGCGCCAGCCGCACCGCCGTCCACACGCGGGACACTGCGAACACACGCCGTATCAACTTAACCTGCTGAATTACAACCAGTGAACGGAACAGGTCTATGCATAGCAGTCTTATAACTCTAACCGTTTCTCTGCTCGGAAGTTGCCAGTTCGAGAATGCGAGACAACAATGCAATGCTTACTGATGGCTTACTGGGTAAGGTGTTACTTGATATTCATTTAGTTACGCAGAATCGCAACACAAATTTCCTGTTGGAAAGCTAAAGTTCTGCCAAGTTTTATTGACAAGAAGATGGGATAAAACCCGTAAAACTTCGTCTGCTCCTTTGTATTTATTACTTATTTTATTTAACAATTATTGTAGGAAAAAATAAGTTTCGTAGAGTGATCTTCCTCCATAGTGGGTGTTATGCCTGGGAACCGAACTAAAAAAACTACAATGCGCACGCAACAGAATCAGATCTGCTAAGGGACCATCTGCTCGCGCTGCTGGAGATCAATGGTTGCTTTCCACTCGACACGAGATGTCCTTGGTGTTGCTACAGTGATAAAAAAATGGTGAGAATGAGTAGTGTGGTACTGACTGGTGTCATAGTGCCAGAGGTCGGCGCAGGCGCGCAGGTCGCTCTGTCCGCCGTGCACGAAGAGCCGCGCGTCGTGCAGCGCGGCGGCGTGCCGGTGGCGCGCCGGGCCCGCGTTCGCGGTGCGCACCTGGTGCCACGACTCCGACTCTACACAAACAGCATTCGTTAATGACACATCATCGTCATTAAGACAGTCCATTCCTGGATGTATCCTCCATTTCCTTTCAAGTTTGACGGCTGCGCACATAACATCCAATTTGGGTTTAGGAATCAATGACATCACTCTTTAAAGTTTTAGAGTTCGTTCTGAGATTGTTCAGGGGTAGTATTAAAAAATGCAAGAACCAGTTAAGTTTCAGATTGTGAAAGGGATAGCAACTGCAGCGCTGCTATATAGCGGTTATATATTGCGTCTTGTTCGTTACGTGGAGCTGGGCAGGTTTTGACAGGTCTTAATACGCGTTCAGTACTAATCTATCAACTCACGAGCCGTTCTATATGGGCAAGCAACAGGTTTCGTTTTTTTTCCTTAAGCTGTAACTGAATAAAAAGACAGACGGTTCTCATAATTTGAAGAGGCCCTGACTGAACATTGCATCTACAGGGATGGTAGCGTAGTAGCACCATGTGCAAGACCCGCTGCACATCGCTACCACCATAATATTGACCGTATAGGATAAAAAACACTGGTTTCCAATCCTAATTGCTCACCATAATGGAACGCCCACAGCTCATTGGTGCTCCCGCGCAGGTCCTTGTATCCTCCGAAGACGAGCAGGCAGTCCTTGAGCGCGTGCGCCGAGTGGCCGCGCCGCCCCCGCGGGCCCGCGCCGCCCCCGCGCGCGCCCCGAGCCGCGCGCCGCGTCGCCGGCGCCGGCTGCCCGGGCAGCTTGCGCCACGTTCCTAGCTGGAAACGAGATACAATGATATGATTCAAGGGTTTCAAAAAGTGGTTCTGCGAAAAGGTTTTGATATCGCATAGTCTACCAATTTGTTACCTATATCAAAGTGATATAATAAAGGTAATGTAAGATACTTCTCACGCAATATACTTTGATAAAGTTCTTTAGTGGCACAGCAATACATTTTGTGGTTTGTAGTTGTAAACACGAGCAGGAATTTCCTTCGAAGAAGTCTGTAGAATTCAAAAATGAAACAGATAACCTCCCCCATATAATGACGACCATTTAAACATCCCAACCGATTTCTATTGAACAATTTTTTCATATAAAAAACCCGCGTCTGAATCGGTCCAATTAGGAGTTATAGTGCCACTCTGCCCACTGTAGAAATCAAATTGTGGGTTTCAAAACACACAAAGCAATGATCATTGGTAGGACACATACCTCAGTATCGTAGACCCAGAGCGGCGTCTCGCCCAGCGCGCCGGCCTCCCCCCCGAACACGTACAGCTTGGCCCCGTGCGCCGTGCAGCTGTGCTCCTGCAGGGAGGGGGGCGCGTCTCCTCGGCAAGCCAGCCGCTCCCACTCGCCCGTGGCTGCGTACATAGGCTCATGAGGACAGAGAACCGCTTAAAGGTTTGGGGAAGTTGCCAAGACGTTGGGGTCAAGCCAAACGATTTTTTTTTGAGTTGTGATTCGCATATTTTTTACTGCGTAAAATAATTAATTATTATTGAACTGTTATTACCATGAAAACGCTCATTATAGAATCTTTTTCACGCTTCGGTTACGCTATAGGTGGTATTCCGATAACTTTAATGATATCGATATTAGCGGTTTATAAATACGCGAGTAGAAAAACTCATTTTACGTTACCGTGTGAAACAAACAGGACTTTTGTATGAAATTGATGAGACTCAATGCAGCAGAAATTAGTGTTCGAAAATACATGAGTCGCAAGTCGCAACTTAAAAAGGTCTCTAAAAGAAGAGACAACCTTTCGTAGCCGTCTGTACTTTTTTTGCAGACGCATCATCTGCTTATATATAGAGACCAAACTAATGAGTTTGAACTAGGTTGGTCTACATTAACTACAGAGTGTAATTATTAGGTACACAAAATATCTTGTCGGTAAGGTCAGAGCACAGAACTATCTTCTTTCTATCCGTAAGAGGCAAAGATAAGTTAAGCAGCCACAAGTCACGACGCGTAATGAAAATTAACATTTAAAACTAAAATGAATGCTGTTAATTCAAGCACAATGCTTAGAGCCCTCGATATTTACAAAACATCGTTCAAATCGCTGAATTGCAGCTCGGCAACACTCGGCTGAAGCTGGCTGGTGCTCGACCTGATTACCTACTGGGGAGGCGAGGGCTCGAGATCGAGAGCTAAACGAGTGCAGTCGGCTGGAGCGAGCTCGAGCTGAAAGGCACGTGCCTATTGACACAGGCTCCGAGTTATGGCTACGATTAGACTAGCGGCCAGATTAATTAACTGATCTCAAGTAAGGTACTCGTCTCATCTCAAGACGCCTAGTAAACGGTACGTCATAGAAAACTGTTGTTTAAGACGCGCCTTGAGACGAGCATCTTACTTAAAATAAGTTTGTTAGGCCCCTTTTTAGTGTTTATTTGGCATTTGATTATTTCTTTAACCTTTGAGTTGTTATTAAGCGTCCAAATGTGTGTCAAACAAACAATATTCCTTGCTTTCTTTTTTTCTTTCCTTATTACCTTTCATACTATAACAACACAATAGGATATGTGTGGTCATTTATGGTCAATCAACCAACAGTGCTCACCGCGTACCATGCTTACGTTTCATCGACTCTCAGGTTTAGTATAATATTCTAGGGAAATTCGACCGATAGAGAAATGGTATTTAGGGCTCAGAAGAAATGCATTAGATCAACTTGCAATATTAAACCCACTGACTCGTGCAAACCCCACTTCATCAAACTGAAAATACTTACCCTTCCTAGTCAATATATCTATGAATGTATAATATTTGTAAAGTGTAATGTCCACAAATTCCCTACTTTTAATAGTTTACGCCAACTTGGAAAGATTAACTCAAAATCATTTAAAACCGCATTACTATCAAAAAGCATATTTGGAATGGCGCCAAGGCTTTATAATAAGCTACCAATTTCAATTTTGAAAATAGACGACATAAAAGAATTTAAAACAAGAGCGTTTGACATATTAGTAAAATAGGCCTATTACTCTCTGAATGACTTTATTAATGACAGGTTTTAAAAATATTCAATAGCTATAATATTGTTCTTCATGTTCTAATCAAATAATTTACCATATAATTATAATGTTTCTAATATTTAATTAAGTACTAATTTTGAATATTGATTCGGCGGAATGTTTAGTTTAATTTCATGCTAGCTAGCTGCATGCCAATCTGCTAGCTATTTGTATGCCTCATGGCGAGACATAGTGCACCAAACTGAACACGACATCTTTTAACTATAACCTATGTTTACAAATAAAGATTTTGATTTGATTTGATTTGATTTGGTTTGATTTGATTTGATTTATTACGAGTAGTTTTTTAGCCTACTGCATCAACAGGGTTGTTTATGAATAATGAGGTCGGCCTTTTAATAGTAGTTTACGTGACGGTTGCGTATACAGTATATAAAAAAGGTACTCTGTGGTTGCGTAATGCTAATAATAACGCAGAGTCGCGTACAATGGACCCGATTCTACGTGCACATCGCTTAAATAGTCTAAAACTAAATTGTCTAATTTTTAGACTTAGTTTAGACGGCAGATTTAACAAGTGCTATTCCAGTATGTCAATGTAATATTGCATAAGACCGCCTAAAATAAGAAGCGTCAGATTCAAATTAGCGCGGTCATTTGATTATGACAGCTGCTCATAGAATAGCAAAGTGTTTTAGCGACACCTAAATAAAATTAGGAAGTTTAGAGGCCACTATAGTATCAGGTCCAATACTAACTTTATCTACACACATATTATAAGTAGGTACTCTAAAAAAGTATAAAATAAAATAAATGTTTAAAAAAACAAAAAACCGCCTTCAAAAAGCAAAAAATAACTTCTTTAAAATGGTAGGTAAATAGGTCAGTCCAACTGAAGTCTGCTTTTGGTTAAAATATTGTTGGACGCCGACTTCAGTTGGACTGACCTATTTACCTACCATTTTAAAGAAGTTATTTTTTGCTTTTTGAAGGCGGTTTTTTGTTTTTTTAAACATTTATTTTATTTTATACTTTTTAGTGATCCTATTTATGCTGTTACGTAGCTCCACTTCTAAATATTAATAAGAAACTATAGAACATTTCAAGCTCGCCGCAGACAACGCCGCGGGAATTTCATAGTCATATTTAAACCTAAATGTGCTTTGTCATAGTCGCTCAACTTTCTTTATCGAAATATCTTATCGCCACCCTTGAAATAGGTACCGTTAAGGAGTTCCGGTGGCCATCTGTGGTCTTCATCATCAGTTCCACTTCACCATATAGTACTTTTCAAAAGCAAATGCATGAGTTACAGTGAAAAATACCAAAATCGCTATAGGTGTGCCTATAATATTTGAGGAGTTCTCTTGCTTTCTCCATGATCCCATCATCAGATCCTGACGTGGTGACAATGGGACCAACTAGAAAGTATACCCAGTCGAACAACGAAAAAATTTTTCAAATCGGTCCAGTGGTCTTCGAGTAATCGGGGAACATACATTAAAAAAAAAAAAAAAAAAAAAAAATATCCCGACGAATTGAGAACCTCCTCCTTTTTTTGAAGTCGGTTAAAAATGGGTTAAGAAGCCGAAAGGCAAATTACCAGCATTACCTTACCTGTGGTAGTAAGTGACAGCACTGACAGCTGTAACGTAAATTTTGAAATTACGTTATCGAATATTGTAAGGACTTGACAGAAGCGCGTGGCGCTAACCCCATGTGCTTCTGTTTAGTCCATTAGAGAAAATACTCTTTTACCGAACAATTGTCTTCGCGAGTGATATCCATGGACTTATTTCTCTAATAAGTCCATGGGAGTGTCTATAAATAACTTGACATTGGCGAAATACACCTTAACAGGAGTGAAAGCCATTAATTAAAATTAGAATTAGAATTAGAATATTGTAAGGTAGGTAATGAGATCCAAATTTTCTAACGTCTTCCAAAATTAACAGCTGTCATCGCTGACACCTACTACCACAGGTAATGCTGGTTATTGCCTACGGGTTTTTAACGTATAATAGAGGACTTATGATATGTGTGTAGATAAAATATTTAGCTGCACAGTTTAGTGTTTTCGTAGAAATCGTGCAATTTGTTAAACATATAACTACATATACATACACCAATACGTACAGTTCAAAAACAATACCCTCCTTGGACACGTAGGTAAAAACAAACTTTTAAACAAACAACCGATTGCTCAATATAAAAAATAACTTCTTTTAAAATTGTAGGTACCTACCTAATAGGTTAGTTCAACTGATGTCGGCTTTTTTCTTGAGAATATTGTGGACGCCGACTTCAGTTGGACTAACCTATTAGGTACCTAAAATTTTAAAAGAAGTTATTTTTTGCGTTTTTGAAGGCGGTTTTTTGTTTTTTAAATCTTTTATTTTATTTTATACTTTTTAGTAATTATAATACCTACGCTGTTGCGTAGTCCCACTTCTTGGTTGATATGAAACTTTAAGTTATTTTTCATAGTCATATTTCAACAAGTAAATATTCTTCGTTGTAGTCGCACAACTATCTTAATCGAGATATCTTATCGCCACCCTTGAAATCAGTACCGTTGAGGAGTTCCGGTGGCCATCCGTGGTCTTCATCATCAGTTCCACTTCACCAAATGATACTTTCTGAATGCAAATGCTGAACTCGTTAATAAAAATACTAATATTTGACGAGTTCCCTCAATTCCTCACTGATCCCCTCATCAGATTCAGATTTGGTGACAATGGGACCACCTCGGAAGTATACTCTATCATTGGTGACAATGGGACCACCTCGGAAGTATACTCTATCAAACTAAAAAAGAATTTTTAAAATCGGTCCACAATTGACGGTGTAATCGGTAAAAATACATTTAAAAAAAACATACAGTGGAACGTTTAACCTCCTCCTTTTTGAAGTCGGTTAATAAAAGAAGAAGCTGTTTGACTGGCTGATCGATCAACGCACCGCCGAATCTGCTGGACCTAAAGACTTGAAATTTGGAGGGAATATTCCTTGGATATCATAGACTTTTACTATGAACGGAGTTTTGGAAATTCATCCCCTAAGGGGTTAAAATAGGGGGAGTAGCGGGGAACTTACCCTACGCGTACGATAAGCCGCGGGCGTCCTCTAGTGTAGTCGAGTTCATAAATATGTGTACACTTTAGTACCTTGTCACTTTAATCGTGGTGACAATTCATATATGGCAGTTTAAACATGACATTAAATAGACAAGGTACTAAAGTGTACACATATTTATGAACTTGACTGTATGTACCTATAATTATAAGTTGAAATGATCGCCCCTCCACCACAATTTACTAATAGGTAAGCTTGTTAACTTCTGGGTAAAGGACCGGCCGTGTTATTTCAACTGTGACTAGCTCTATGCAATATGTAATACTAATTAGGTGTAGGGAGGCGTCTATAATGTCTAGGCAGCTGTAACGAGCCTCGGTCGAGAGCTCTCTCGCTTTGCTCGTTATCACCGGCCGGCAGGCTCGCGATGACCTACAAAGGCTCGCGGGACACGTCGAGGGCTCCGACGCAAACGACATAGGATTTATCTACGACGTTGAAGTTGATCGTTATTCCTTTGAGAGCTCCAATAGCCGGTTGTTTGATCGGTAGTTAAACTATCTTTGTAGTCAAATAGGGAATATGCAAGGATTTTTTTAAATCGCATTTCTCAACAAAATATTAAAATAGCGTAAAAGAGATCACGAAAAGTGAAATTAGAATTAAAATCGGCCAAGATATACGGCATATTAATACATTACTGCGACAAGGTACTAAAAATTTCAGCTACCTCTGAGTTCGACCATAGTATAAATAGAAAAGTAGCTCGACTCCGGCCCTTTAGGAGATTCTGATACCTATTGCCGCTCGGGCGTCAGGGTTGTCCAAACATGTTTTTCAATTTTAGTCACCTACTTTGCCATACTGATCTTTGATTTATAATCATTGTTATTTTCATAAATTACACAAAACTAAAGTAAGTATAAATATTGTTAGGTACCTAAGTACCAAATTGAAATTATTTTACTTACATACTTTTTATCTGTTGATACTAAATAATAAATATGTTTATAGGTAGGTATGTGATGTGATATGTAAATTCCTTTTCGACCTTTTGATAGGTAATGTTCAGTGATCGGAATAGGTAGAGCTAATTTGCCTAAACTTGACGCATATTCATTAATGCGTGAGATAGATGGGAATACATTATTGAATGAACATGCATCAAGTTTAGGCAAATTAGCTCACCTATTTCCGATCACTGGTAATGTTGCTTTCGCACAAGGCGGCTTCCTTTGACTACTTAGGTAAGACTTAGGTAGTTACCTAAAATTAGCGGCACGCGCCGCCGCCGCGCGGCATTACACAATATTGAATAAATATCTGAATAATAATATCACAAGAAAATCTTACACAAATTGACCTAGGTAGTCCCAAACTAGGTTCTAGGCTTGTGCTTTGGGTACTAGTGCATAAGTATACTCATGAAGTGAACAATACATACTTAATATGACTATACATAATTGTACACTGTACAATTTATTCGTACGACCCTAGATATTTACTCACTAAGTATTGTATAAATCTCATCTTGACAGAACACGACGCGCCGGCAAAGTTCGCTGGCTCATTAACTTGATTGTTCTACCTTGGGAAAGTTATCAGGATAGGCTCCACTCAGATATTCTATTACTTCGCGGCGTGAATAATAGATGGCGCCGCGAACTTCGGGCGAGTTAGCAACCCTTCTTGGTAACGTCAGGTAAATGGAGACTAAAATCGAGGACTACATAAATTACTTGAGGATGCCACCGAAGAGCTGGCAGTATCCTCGCTCAACAAATCAGTTAACCATTCAACAAGGAAATGTTGCCAGCGTCTTTAGTACAATGCCCCAGGCGCCATTTAAGAATAGATTAGATTAGATTTTAGTTGATTTTTTATATCTTAGATTTAGTTTAATTTATGCTTATATTTAGTTTTCAGTTATTGTTTTATATACTTACATCATGTATTAATTTTATGGCGTTTGCATAAATGGATATGTTATCACTAGACAGTACTTAACATCCATAAAATTAGTCATTTTTACTATACTTAGAAAGAAGGGTATACTTTGTGGACCATCTCAAAACCCGCAGTTTTTATTTTAGTCAAACCTTATTAAAATTTTGTAATAGACCGTTTATGTATCTTTTAAAAATTGTACTTTCGTAAGTTAGTCACGCACTAGAAAATCTGCTATATACTTTTACCTATAACGAAAATAGGAACTGCGGAAACATATCCTTTCGATTTTTATCATCGTCAATGATTTTACATAATAAAGTAGAAAACGACTTTTGAATGTTACGTAAAGGTAAACCTTTAACTTAATATTAAACTGGACTTGAGAGAGAACCTGACGATTCTGTTTCTAATTATAGATTATAATTGCTTACGAGTTGGTCTATATCCAGTTTCAGCGATGTATGAAGGGGTTTCTTTCTTTGTAATTGGACGTTTCTATGAATAGCTCAGATGAAATGTGTTTATTTTTGGACATCACAAAAGACAAACATCATTGCGAGTAAATATTGTCACGTAAAATATACAGGAAATGCTGTTCTCAAAGAGAATCAACTACCATGGTTACTGTAAACTTGTAAAGCTTAATTTAAAAAAAAACGAGAAGTGTGCTGGAAATAAAGAATGCTGTTAAGTTTCTCAAACAACGCAATCCTCTCACGATAGACGTTCGTACGCAGGACTTATTTCTAGAAATCTATGAGCAGCTTATAGCCGCTAGCCCCGCCCGCCAACACTGTGCTCACCCAGACAGTAGCGCCAGAAGTCCCTCAGCGGCACCGAGCCGCCGGCGCCCCGCCCGCCAAGCACGTACACGTGCCCGCCCAGGAGCGCCGCGGAGTGCTTGCCGCGCGCGCACGGTGCGCCTGCGCCGGACCCCTCCACCGAGCTCCACATCTCATCTGCGGAAGATAGTCTTGGGTGAGTCGTGTCGCTTTCTGGAAGGAGTGGAGGCTGCATTGGACTTAGTCCTAAATAAACAGAGGGCTAACTACACAAAAGATCACAATAGGGTCAAAGTGTATCAGTAAGAACTCCACCAATAAGATAAGTTAAGACAAAGTAATGTCTTTAAATTAGGGTAAGGAATCCTGTGAGGTAAGACTCGTCGAAAAATATGCTGCATGTCTTTTAATCTTATTGAGGGGTATTGCCGAAAATTTATGGATCTTGTACGCGAACTTTGCCTAAAGACCATCAAAAAACAAGCCAGGCACAACGGTCTAAAATTGATCGAATAATAACGATGTAGTCTGTTTCTATTACATTAATATTAGACATTATTAGTATAGTGATCGCGGTTCGTTCTTCTACTTAGTGAGAGAGCCTCAGCACAAACAAGTCTTTACCTCTCTCCTAACTGCAACACGGCCTGCACGCGTAGTTAATACTTCTATTTATTGTTGCAATCGTCTACATAGGTTACGGCAACCGCAAACCATCTGCCGGGCGGCTATATACTGAAGTGCTATAACCATGTACAATACATATAGGTAACGGCACGGTATTGTGTTCATTTCTCACTCACTATCATAGTGTATGAAAAAGAGGAGAATATTTTCTGACCTTACTTTTGTGCCGATATCTATGCATATTGTATGATGTTTACCTATACAATCTGTGCGCAGACACACAGTACTTGCTCACTCACTGGCGGAGCGAGAGGTCAGATTTTGTCCTAGATTTGAAATAAGTGGAATAAATAGAGTTCTTCAGGTATTTATTTACATGTTTTATTTGATCTAACTAAACTCTAAACAAACACATAAATACAAGGTGAAAAAAATTTATGGGCTCCGGAGGGAAACTGCCTTAAATCCTTAAGTTAGATAATTTTACATAAAGGAAACATCCTTTTATTTTCAAATAGAAACAAGACTGCATCTAAAGATTTTCTAAAATTCTCTTGTCTCACCCGGGAATCGAACCAGCTAAAAATTCAAAAAATAAACACTCGCTTTAATGGTAGATTTCACGATCTTTTTTATTTCTATAAGTCCAAATGTTTATTAGAGAGATTTTATCCTGAACAATTTCTTATCGATTTTAGCTGGTTCGATTACCGGGTGAAGCAAGCGAATTTAAGAAAATCTTTGAAAGTAGTTTTGTTTCTTTAAAAAAATAAACGAACGTTTCCTTTAAGTAAAATGATCTAACCTAAGAATTTAAGGTAGTTCCCCTCCAGGGCCCATATTTTTTTTCCACTTTGCATATTCTCTTGCTACGTACGAGACTTACCACGGCTAACTCCTAATACCTACCCTTGAAACAGATTTCAATAATTTTGCAAAAGAGATTCTTTCAACAAACAAACTACCTTAAGCCTTAACTACCCAACTTTTTGTTTTCTACAGTGAACTGAACACGCGCGCTTTATTATTTATTGCTACATATTCGACTGCCTTGTGAGAGGACGCATTTTTCACCATTTTTCACGGTAATCTCGAACATGAAAGTTTTATCCGGGTTATGAAATGGGGCTCTGTCTGAGATTTATAATAGAGGGGAAGAGGATGAATGCAAAATGTATGGATTCATCGGCATTTATTGTAGATACACCGCTTTAAGGTATTATCTAAGGTTCGCTTTAAATTATAGCTGATTTAACAGACTGTTTCGAAGTTTATCGATGTTCTAATAAAACTATTCGGAAGTAATCGTTGTTTTATAACCATTGTGTCGAATAACCGTACGAAACGTCTATGTATAGGTAAATACATTGTGACCATGAATTTTATCAGGTTTCGTGCCTAAGTACCTTTATTTAGAAACGAAGTAGCGGAGTGAATGGTCTCCAATTGAAAAAGTCCTCCTGAGTCCAGTATTTAAATGTCTTGTATACTTTGTTGGTAAAATGCAGGATTTGTTCCTGATTCGTCATATTCCTAATTGGTCATATTCCTAACTTGTCATATTCCTGATTCGTCATATTCCTAACTCGTCATACCATGTACATTTGCCTGCGAAATCTTATTATAGAGTCGTCTGTGGTAAATGATAAGAACCTCCTTAGATAATTAATAGATGAGTGTTACGTGTCTATCATGAAGATAATGTCATTCTTTATTATTTACATCTTGTCATATACTCATTAGTACAATCTGTCCTAAAGTTATTAATCCTGTAAGCACATGTATGCGATTTTATTTGACTGTACAATGACAACTTAGGAATATGACGAATCAGGAATATGACGAGTTAGGAATATGACCAATTAGGAATGTGACGAATCAGGAACAAATCAAATGCAGGTATTGCTTAATAATCAAAAAGAAAATCTGTCGTAACGGTTTGAGTTTGACTTGCCTTAACCTACGAACAAAAAAATAATAATATCGAAGCAAAACTATGACCAAACACCATGCAGTCCAATATTCCTCGAATTCCCGACATCAAAGGCATTTCCATTTCGAACTGCATCTTCCCCCTCGCAGAAGCCATGACGACTGCATATGTCCGTAAGTTGGGGGCAAATGAAACTGCGGTCCCCGCGGCCTCTTTCTTCCCCTACCCCTGTTGCCCCTTAAGTATTGCTTATTGGACACGGCGAGGGTTGTCCCGGGCATGTTATCGTTTACAACATGTAAATATTGGTTGAATGAGAAGAAATGTGTTCTGGGATCTGGGAGCCTCAATAAGTAATGAAGGATCGATGATTTGGAAGGTAGTTTTGTTTTTATGGGGTGTTCGATGGGAGTGCATTAAATATGCTAAGGGTTGGATGAGATGGTTACAGGTATATATACTACCCGAGAAGGATAAAGTTAAGGTGGATTCACAACAAGAGCGATAGAATCACTACTTGATCGCTCACTCTACTACGCTACTATTAATTCATTGCTTTTTTCTTCAATCTAGCGTGTCTCGTCTCGATGTAACGTTACTCGATGCTATCTATACTAATATTATAAAGCTGACGAGTTTGTTTGCTTGAACGCGCTAATTTGAAAAATTCTTTCAGTGTTAGATAGCCCATTTATCGAGGAAGGCTATAGGCTATATATCATCACGCTAAGACCAATAGGAGCGGAATAGCGGAGCACCAATGAAGAATGTTTCAACCTTCTACGTAAACAAAGTCGCGGGTTAAAGTTAGCGTTAGCCCACAGTCACTTTCCACGGGGACGAAGTCGCGGGCAGAAGCTAGTACAGTATATGAAGAAAATTACTTAAGTAAATGTCTTTTTTTTTTTATCGTTATACAGTTAGAAGTGTTAGAATAGACACACGCGTAGTCCACCTAAGGGCTTGTTTACGGAGACGCGGAGCGTCGCGCGTGGCGTGCGGCTGGGCGTAGCGCGGTGCGTCGGGCGTTTTTTCCGTTTACAGAGAGGCGGTGCGTGCAGCGGACCGCGTCATCACAAGCGCAAACACAAACATATGGCAATGTACGGTGTTGCTTATGAAGATGCGGGGCGTGATGCGGCGCGTGGTGCGGGGCGTAGAGAGTAGCGGTCCCCACCGCTGCATCCGCGGCGGACTCTCGAGCGTGAAGCGGAGCGCGCGGCGGAGCACAAGACTGTCAGAAGGTTCCGCCGCGGGCGCCGCCGCGGGCCCCGCTGCGGGAACAGTGGCGGGAACCGCTGTTATTGACGCGTGCGACGCTGCGTGCAACGCGGCGGTGCCATCCGCGGGCTCCGCGGCAAGTAACGCTGTATTTGAAGCAAACGCGCGTAAAACCGCTTCTCCGTAAACGCTTTTATACAACGCCATATGTTTAAATTTAGTGCAGACCGCGCCGCCCAACGCTACGCGCAACGCCCGCGTCTCCGTAAACAAGCACTGCCTATGATTGTGTTTGATGAATAATTACGCTCGACGTGTGATTTCACGAAGTGGCTTTCTCAGTTGCGATTCCGCAATAACATGCCAAGTATGTTTAACAAATACTGTTACTGAGCCCATTTGTATTTTGATTCAAATCTTTACGTTATATTTGCCCTTGCAGCGATATTATGTTCTCTATGTGGACGAATAGGTACTCCGTAAACTCGCAGTATTATATACAACTGTGAAGCTGGATACTTTCAGTTAAAGTTAAAAGCCAGATAAGCTGCTGTAGCCGAATTTTTGTAGATTTTTCTCAGTAAATTAAACCGCCTTGAAGTGTCGAAAGTGCTTTGGTATAAAAGATTATAAGTTACTAAGTACTTGAGACATTATCTTCCGTTGGCTAGCGGCCAAACTGGGCCAGCTTCCAATACCAGCCGGCAGGTATTTCATATCGAAAACAAAAGTGGGGTTCTTATTAAATTGTTGGGTTGGGTTTTCCAGTTTATTGAGTCGGAAAGGGTTTAACTTGGCTTGAAAGTTGAAGGATTAGATACCATAAATACTTACCTTAATTCATTTGTCAGGGACAAAAGTATATTCACGCTTGACACGCTTCCTTCGAACAAGCCTAAGCAGATTCCGATGAAGATAGAGCGTAAATTTAGCGGCTCTAAAGCCATTGTGATTATAAGTGACCGCTGGATTCTGCTAAAGAATCTTAAAGTAATCTTGGCGTAATAAAATTCTAGGAACAATAAAAAAAACATGTCACTTTCAGGATAATATTCTTCTCTATTGGGAAAAGATCCAGTAGACGTATGTACCTACTATATGACGATTCATTTCAAACTAATTTTCAGGGACTCTATCTACCCCCTAAGTGGGGGTCAAACTTACCCTGTCTTTTTCTCGCGGTTGAGAACTAAAAAGTGTAAGGGGCGTCTAAACCTTTTCATTTCGTCACTTCATATAAACAAATCAATTTATTTCATTACTACTCCATTTCCGCGTACTTTTGAAGGTTGAGAATCGTCATAATATTACCTATTTATTTATTCACTTAATCATTGTCTTCATGTTTATTTTGAGTTAGTAATCTCTACTTAATCTTGTATTTTTTAAGAAAAATTTTCGGTGAAAATACAATGGGACTTGTCATATACATTTTATATATATTTGACATGAAAATGTAGTGATGTTTTGATAGATTTGATAGATTTATTAGATAAGAGGTTTTCGTCCCTGTTGCACCCAGCATATAATACGATGATGATGATGACGATGAATAACATTATTTCCATCACTATTTCATCCTCTATCTAACGACAATTACAGTCAGGTATACTTGTTATTGTCATTGGCAGTCTGAATAGGAGCAGACTTAATGTTTACTGCTTCGTCGTAACCCACCAAGGAATTTCTTTTATGCCTAGATTTCTTTGACAACGGAACATTTTTAGTCTACAATTTATGACAAGCGATTCAATTTACCCTGTAACTTCTAGATTTAAGAGCTCATAATACCCTTGATTGATACCGCTTGCCCCGGATTCTACGTCGACAAATGGCGAGTGATCCTTGCAATTTATTGCTCGTTTCCGCTTCCTATCTTTATTATTAATGCCGCCATTACGGACTGAAATAAAAATCGCGTAAATATTTAGCCTTTGGACCCCTTGGCTACCCTCTAAAGCTAAAACGTCTCATCTACTACGTTAAAACGTTTGTATATTTAACTCTCCGCGTCAAAAAATAAGGTTGCATATGCAACAGAATTTTGGAACAGTTGCACCCCATTTTCCAAAGAGGGTAGTTGTTTGGTGCCACTGACTTTTAACCCTTCGTTTGCTGACCTGACATGACAATTATCTTTGATAATGTAGGGCCAATTCGGCCAATGGATTTGTGTGATTAGTGGGATGGGGAGCATTGTGATATGTGAATGTCATAACAAAGGCAATGTTTTAATACATTTGAATGTGAATGATTTAATGTAGTCTATTGTATGTGTCACGAAAAAATCATTCTTATGAAATACAAGAGTGGTATGAGAATATTCAACCATGGCCAATTTTTCAATGAAATGTTTAGCCATCTTTCCCAAGGTACATCCTAATTTTACTACGATGCTCGTATTCTCTCGTCAGTGCAGTAATTGTCCCTTTTCTCTATAATTCGTAGTAAGAAAATCACTTGAGGAATACGGTCTTCACATGTAGTCGTCAAGTTATAATAATGATTCAAATCAAACAGTATTGCGTGAGAATAAAATGCTTTTTGCGATTGTTATAATTGTGATCGATTACAGTCGGCCAAATAAGTTTCAATGTTGACACAATACTCTAATGAAACTGTTAGTACTGTCGATGACGAGGCTCATATAGCCTAATGAAGATAGGTAAAAACGCCGGTAACCCTAAAATCTAAGGACAATTTTTTCAAATTCTTAATTAAAAAAATCTAGCATCAGCTCCGCATACATGTTACACTAGTACAAACCAAGTGAAAGCTAACGATGAAAAGCGCAAAAAACATTTTCCATGTCCACTCATGCTTTCAGATTCAGGGAATGAATGCGACCGAAAGGGGCGCCTTTACCCCCCTCGAGGGAAAACTGGGGTGTGGGGGGAAGTAGGGGTGGGGGCAGTTATCGGCTGGAGGGTGCCACGAGTGTTTCGTAATTTTAAACTGTGTTTGTCACTTGACGCTCTCATGGTTTATGCTTATGTCAGGACTCAGGCTTTGAGATCTGTAAACAAACGTGCATGTCAAATTTTAATGACTTTTCGTGTGTCTATCTATATATCTCGGCTATCTCTCAGTTTTTTTTATAGCAAGAGGAAGGCAAGTCAAGTCAAGACAAGTGCAGTGTGACCATCGACGACATTTGTTATCTTAAGACCGCTCATGTGGATAACTTACTAAAAAAAAATTTATTTTTTATTTTCAACTGCTTGGACTTACTGCCACACTCAGAGTCAGTTTATTACAGTGTCAATGTTTCATACAAAAAAAAAACGAGTTTATTATCTCCAAAATGTTTCTGGACGCTCTGGTGTACGGCGGTTTGATGTAAAAGACATCCAACCGCTGTACTCAAGCTTTACATCATGAAAAGCCTCAATGCTAGTAATTTCCCTCCCAACCGGAGCACAATAGTGGGTTCGGACTCTGCCTAAGGGTCTAAGCAAATTTACACAAATACGAAGAATAAATAGGTACAATTTTACGGAACATTTTGTCCATTATTACTTAAAAGTATCAACAGCTACTTACATAAATCCGGCAATAATATAGTTTTATCTGTAACTGCTACAGATCCCTAAATTAGGTACTCGTAAAAGCTATAACAGCCCAACTGCTCTAAACCTATTATTCTTCTAAAACGAGACAAATTCCTGAACTGTTCAAAGACAATGAAGCTTGATTGCGAGTCAAAATTGGTGCACGCCGCCGTGAATACTGATGCATCGCACAACTTGCATAATGCCCACGTTATGGATACAGTATGCAAATGCAGCAGCACGTTCCATCTTACGTCTGAAGAGCCGGCTGTATAATGCTCTAGATGTTCTAGAACTTTTGCGCATAATTTTACAGTTTCTGACCGAGCAAAGAGTTTTCGCGAAGATGACCAGTTGGCAGCCACCCCTATTTCGTTATTTTCAACAAAATCAGATCCGTTTTCGAGAAAAACAAACGTGTAAATATTGGTCGTATAAGATTCAGCCACTTGCAGCAACACAAAATGTAGTTTAACCATAGTTCAAAGTTTAAGTTCGGCTTTATTTATTTATCTAAGCCATAATAAACCACATGTAAGACTGTTTGTTTGTAAATTAAACAATTTAGTTTTCCACAGGGGCCCAATGATTTCGCCACTCATCTATAGATCTAGGCAATGCTTGTATTGATTGAATTTATCTAAATTATCCCGCTGTATGTTTGATTTCCCTCTACTCCAACTGCCGTTACGGATGCTGATTCGGTTGTAAAATTGCTCCATCGATCAGGATGCATTCTGCCGACATGTCCGCCCGAGTCCGACTTTAGTTTGGCGGTCATCCTTCCTGCTGCATCGGCCACTTGTAGTCAGCTATGGATGTCGTACTTATAGTGATTTTCGGATTGGAATCAAGAATTGTTCAAGAACCTAAGATTTAGGGCAAGTTTCACATTCTCCAGATAATATTATCTGACAGACAAATTGTAGATCTGTTTTTTTTCCATATGTCATAGAAAGAAAAGCGATAACTTTAACTGGGAAATAGGTAATTAGTATTTTTCTGAAGATTGTGAAACACGCTCTTTGTAAGTATTTTTCCGTATTTCAGCTAACCTAACTTGTTTTTTCAACTAAGTATGTCAGCAAAACACGTTCATGCTTTATGACAGGTTGAAGACAGCTTAGGGTTAGTAAATCGGGGGTTGTTGTAAAAATATAACTTCGGAAAATAACTATTTTTTGATTATTTAAATAACAAATAATTATTTTCGTTTCGCCCTACAAAATTGACGAATACAACTGACGATGCTTGAGATTTTATGTCAATAACGACTGTGTCGTCTTTTTCTACATGCTTGCTTGGATTTTCATGATAAACCTTGGTTTAAATTTTCATTAAAATCACAATAAGTAGTTAAACTAATACTTTATTCTGTTACTAAATGTAAACAAACCAAATGGCTCGGTTAAACAGTCAATCAATACTGTTATGCAGAGTTTTGACATTTCAGTTTTCTTCTGCTTCTATTGGATGAAGCACTTGGTTTTTTTGATAATCCATACTAATATTATAAATGTGAAAGTGTGTATGTTTGTCCGTCTTTCACGCTGCAACGGCTGGACGGATCGGGATGAAACTTGGCACACATATAGGTTAGGCCCTGGAATAGGTTATAGGATAGTGTTTTTATCCCGGAAAATTGGACCGTTCCCGAGGGAGCAAAAGCTATTGTATTATCCACTAATCCTATTAATGCGAGTATCCTACTAATCCTACTAATGAGACTTATCTATATTAGTCATTACGTTTGACGTTAAAGGGACATAAAAAGCTAACGGTCGCCGATCATTAAATATTTTATTATCATAAATGCAAAAGTTTGTGTGTTAGTTTGTTACTTCTTCACGCTGCTGCAACGAATGGATGGATTTGGATGAAGTTTGAAATGGAGATAGCTTAGGTATACCCCGGTTTGAGCCCGGATAAATACATCATCACAATCTACGCTGAAGAAGTAGCGGGCAGAAGCTATTTACAATTAAAAAAATATAACATTTTGCGATTTTGGAAAAACTTTTTACTCTTTAAAAACTAATTGGGCACTTACACCTACTATAATACACATACATACATACATACCTTCACGCCTATAATCCCAGAGTGGGGTAGGCAGAGCTACATAAATACCTACAACTTTAAAAACTAAACTACTATAATACTTTACGCACTAACATCTAAATCATATAATTCGTTCAGTGTGAAATTGTGCGACTTTAGTTTATACATGAGTTTACAGCGACAAAGTTCTTCGCAGCGTCGCGGACGCCGGGAGTTTAAAAAGGAGCGGCAAAGCCCGCTCGCGCTCAATGCGCTCATTCATCGAAAAACTTCGTCCTTATTGCTTTGTTTGGGATATTGTCAGATTGTATTATTCAAATACAAAATTCTACGCGGACGAAGTCGCGGGCAGAAGCTAGTATTTAAATACTTGCCTAAACAAATATTTCATTTACAGCAATCTAGTGTACAATCCAACATGGTCACACCTCCAAATTAAAAATCGTATAGCAGCAACCACGACAGCTTTTGAGTAGGGAGAGCCATGTTTCACACCTCACGTCATTGCCTTGCAAATTGCATTCAATGTCAGACGACTTTAAATTTAATACATACGGGAGGGATCCTGGCTGGAGGGAGCAAATTGGATTTAGTTCGCGAGGGCACACCCCGGTCGACGGCGATGCAGCGTCCCTGGGTCGAGGAGGGTTTGGGATTGATTGGTTCAATATTTCTGAAGTATTGCTACGGTGTACTATCGCGATCGTTAATTTGTGACCCATTTCAAGAAAAATAGGCTTGAAGTCGTCAATGTCATTAGAGATGCCAAATCATTTGTAACTTATAGGAGACTCAACCTTATTGTTGTAGAATGTCAGAATGACTTTGGACGTAAGGTGGGTCCCAAAGGGGTTTGGGTAAAAGTGGTGTCATTTGTAAAATTCATACATTTTCAAGATAAACGGCCATTCGTAAAAGTGGTAAATTATGATAGAATTATTAAAAATAAACATATTTTGTTATTTAATGTAATACTTTTAAGTGCATCGGAGCGGAGATATTTAAACATTCATACTTGGGCGTACTTTTGTACTAAAAACTGAATACTTAAATCTTTAAAATCTCCGCTCCGATATTATTTAACGCCATAAATTATATATATCTATGTGTATTTAGAGGTCCTCTAAATAACTATGTAAAAATCATCCGTGGCCGCTGAAAAAAAAAGTGACAATATTCTTCAAACAAATTTACCCAATGCCGTTTCTGAAATATTGCTACGGTGTACTATCGCGATCGTTAATTTGCGACCTATTTCAAGAAAAATAGGCTTGAAGTCGTCAATGTCATTAGAGATGCCAAATCATTTGTAACTTATAGGAGACGCAACCTTATTGTTGTAGAATGTCAGAATGATTTTGGACCTGACCGGAAGGTGGGTCCCAAATTTAAGTGCGTGACTGTACGAGAAGGTAAACACTCCCAGGATCTTCGTAGATGGAGATCCTGGTTCGCAGAAAAACTACACATAGTTAAATCTCACAACATGTATATTCTTCAATCTCAACTTATTAACAGCCTTAACCAACGAATGTCCGACCGTATCCAGACGCTGCAAGTCTGTATTATTTTTATGAGGGTAAGGTAGTTGGGTGTTACAAGTTACAATAATAACGTTCCGTTACAAAAGTTACCGGTTTACTTATCCGGCACACGTCCAAAGCATTTTAAATTTAAAATGATATAATAACAAAACTGTTCAGCGCATGTACAGTCGAGTTCATAAATATGTGTACACTTTAGTACCTTGTCTATTTAATGTCATGTTTAAACTGCCATATACGAATTGCCACAGCGATGAAAGTAAAAAGGTACTAAAGTGTAGACATATTTATGAACTCGACTGTACATTCTTTGTTCCAACAAGCCTGAAACTCGTTACAAAACTAATGAGGCTTAAAAGAAAGATGGCCGACGATGAAAACTGTCCTCGTAACATTCTTTTGTGCTGAAACTGTCCTGAAAGCCGCAAAAACCCAGGGAAATTACTTTTTATTCAATCCACAACTCGGCAGGCCGTCACAGCGTTTCCATGAATAATGTCGCCGTAAAGAGAACGAATGGAATCGGCACTGGAATACGTAATTCGTCATCGGAGTGTGATAAACTGTTTCCACAAGGTTTTATTTAACTTGCTTCTTTCGTGTGTCTGTCATTCCGGTTCAAACATTGCAAGCTAATTTTAAACATTCTCGTTATCGTAATGGGTTGAAATTAGGAATACATAAGTATCTTAAAGCTGATCTGATGATGGAGTCGGGTGGTGGCGACATGAACTTCGCTTTGAATTTTTTGACAGGAACTTATACGCTTTTAAATTCAAATTCAAATTTAAATCATTTATTTCATGTAACATGACACATAAATATTACAAAAATTATTAAAGAGCATTACATAGGTAGTTAAGCATTATACTACCATTTAATACTCGTAATGCTGGTGGGAGCATGCAATCCCGCATAGTGTGACATGATAGCACAATCAGGCTTATCATAGATCATTCTTAGAATGGTATTGGTATTTTAGTCTGTGTTCAGAAGTTTACGACTGAAAATAGAACCGATAGGTTTACAATTGTACGATATCTACGCGATATTATAATATTTAAGATAATATTATTAGTGGATTCAGAGAAAAGTAATAAAGGAGCCCTTAAGTGAGACTGTCCTTTGATCCATCTGTCTGTCCATCTATTGCAGTGGCATAATTCAACAACTATAAAAAGCTTCCCACAGTCACAGACACAGTCTTCCCCTAACAGGGAAAAATGGGAATCGGGATGAAAGGATTCTTTTATTACAATACTAAGTGCACCGGAGAGGAAGCCTGCACGCGACCGGAACTGTTATTCACAGGAATAAAAAAAGTAACCGCAGTTTTACTTAACCTTATGTAAAGTTGCAAAAGAATATATAAAAAAATATTTTTGATTTCAGCAACCGTCACAAAAAAGTAATGACGAATATAAAGTGCTATACGACAAGACTTTAAATAACTGCCTTGGGGTTAATGCTCGCAGAAACGATGTTACTAAGTAAGAAGTGTTGAGCCTAGTTTGCGTAGCTAGGATATTTTGAGCGACCAGTTCCCAATGAAACCGCAACTTTCCCTGTCAATAAACATACAAAACGTATCGATTGACGTCCAAGCGAGACCTACCCGTTAATCAAAATTTCCAAACTATTCCCCTGAAAACATCCCTCAACCAAAACTGCGTCCTCCTCCCCCACAACAAGGTTTATTTAACAAACCATTGTTGATTATGGACCCCTGATAATAACCGGTGTTCAAAATTCATCTTTGTTTAGACAGTTTAAAGTACACTGTTGTTTGAGGGTTGACGGGGGGAGCCTTAGGGGTGAACGACCCCTGCGAGCCGCCCTAGCCTTGTGCAACAGTCCGTCTGTTGCGTCGACAAGCCAGGGTGCTAATGGTGTAGTGTAATTGGGCACTTATTTACTGGTAATAAAACAGGTAAATCTGAAAATTTCCTTCTGTTTCGGTGGGGGATAAGACATAGTGTCTTTATAGTAGGAGATCCGAATAGGAGACGATTTGCACCGGGCTGTTTATTCGATAAAAAATATTTTATACCAAATTGAATATGCTAAGTAATATATGGCGAATAGGTAGGCTGAAAAATTCATTCATTCAGTCAGGTATATATTTAATAAAAAATAAAAAATTAACTTTGTTTTAAAAAAATGCAATAGCTTGTTTAATAGACAAATTACATACCAATCGAAAGTATGAAGCCTATAGAATATGCAAAAGTTATGTTGACTATTTTTTTCTCGTCAAACTATTGGGTAGGCAGGTATAAACAGGTAAGTCGGTAGTGTCGGTACTAATAATTTGCACCAAACCTAACGTTTGCATATTCTATAGACTTCATACTTTCGATTAATATGTAATTTGTCTATTAAACAAACATTTGCAATTTAAAAAAAAAAGTTCATTTTTAATTATTTTTTTAATGATATAAGTACTGGACTGAAACTTTTCAGCCTACCTATTCACGACATATTATTTAGCGTATTAAATTTGATATAAAATACTTTTCATCGAATAAACAGCCCGGTGCAAATCATCTCCTATTCGGATCTTAGACCATTACAAACGCGAGAAAACTTCTGAAATGTCCGTCATTGTCTTACACATTCTAGTGGTGGCAGGACATTGTGCAGGGTCCGTCCGGATCGCTACCACCGTCTCATCCATTAACCCACCGCCAAGCAGCAGTGCTCGCATTGCTGTGTTCCGGTGTGGGGATAACACAACCGGTGAAATTACTAGCATAGAGGCATTCCATCGTCCTCAGGGTTGGCAACGCATTTGAAGTCTTAGGATTGCAGTTTTGAGATTGTAGCCGTGTGATTTCAAATGTCTATGGGTCTCAGATCCCACTTACCATCAGGTGGCCTGAGTGCTCGCGTGTCTTGTCCTTGCCATAAAAAAAAACACGGCGGCTGTAAGTGCTCGATTACATTTAAGACGGTGGGAAGGGTAATCGAGTGAAATGAACGGATGAGGAATGAAAGGAATAGATTATTAACCCATTTATTGGTTAGGCGCTTCGTGAGGTTATCTCACGTACAGTCAAGGACTTTAATTGTCATGCCACTATGGAACCCTGTCATAATGACAGCGTCAAACCACATGACAGAAATTACGCTTAAATGAATGATTAACGTTATGCGACAGGGTTCCATAGTGGCGTAACAATTAAAGTCCTTGACTGTACCTAGGTGGCGGGTGGTAGAGCATTTTAAACGGGAAGATCAATCGTATAAGCCGGTGATCAATCTGTATGGAAACATGACTCAGTTGCAGGGACCTGCCTAAATCGGCAGGTTAAGCGGGAAATCGTATTAAACGTGATCCTATTAGCGGGTTCTACTGTAACATTCGCCTCCGTAGCTCGAGCACGAACCATCAATCATAGGTCAGGTATTCGAATGGCCTTTACTATTCGAAAACGGGTTGTGAAGCTAAATATCCGTAGCGCGAACCCCTAGACTTACGTTTTCATACAATATTTAACGTATACAGATCTAGTGAATAATCCTTTCACATCGTGAAAACTCGGAACTCACGTCTACTTCCGAATGATGCCGACGTGTCTATGAATTATTGAATTATTAAGTGAAATGTTTGTATTAAATAAATAGTATATCACACCGAGATGTTAAAACCACCACGTCGAAATATATAGAAATAAGGTGTGGGTAACAAGAAGAAATATAAATAAATATTGAAAATAATTTCACAGGCTTGTCGATCTAATCGTATCCCGGGTCTTAATGCTTTCAGCATAAAAAGAACTGAAAACAAACTTAATCTTAATTAACAAAAAAATACTCTGGTATTAACCACTCTATATCGATTATCACTCTCGCAATGCGACGTTCCCCCACGTTGTCTTGATGGGTACTGAGTCAGACTGAAGTAGCATGACAAATACGAATATTTCCGAGAAAATACGACGTGAAAGGATATTTCACTACATCACTTCTCGATGACAAGTTTAAGTACTAAATCCATACTAGAGGACACTGATATCAATCACCATACATTTTTCTTGATGATGATGACGTGACTTACCCGAAGGAAAATGTTCGTGCTAATTTTAGCAGAATTTAAATACAAATTGTATAATTTTCTAGCGAAAAAAGCTTATTACACAGTAAATGAGTAGTTCTACGACTATTATACAATTACTTGACGAAATCTGAAGATGTGCATGCCAAAATTGCCAAAACTGCATACACTGCATCTACAATTTGTATGCCTCGCGACACAACATGGTGACATTTCATAATATTTAAGACCTATAAGATATACCTCCCTGTGTTATACAAACAAACGACCTTTCTTGCTTATTCATAAACGCACTATAAACCTATTTTAGTTAAAGTATATGTTATATCTTTCTGTCAAATGGAAATGTCACAATGATACATAAGGGCAATGCATATTTAATAGCGATTATCTTTATCTATGCGCGCTAGGAACACGGTATCCGCTACGCCGTAGCGCTTGGGCGTAGCAGACGTAGAACTCTCTTACCGGTGATGAGGCAGAATGGGGGCGATGGGCAGAACAGTAATAAAATTAGCGCACTTTAGAATATTGCCCAGCCTAGACTAACTTGTTTTATGGAACATGCAAGAGGAGTGAACAGTAGGTAAAGTCAGGGTCAATAGAAATGGCAAAAGATGTAAACAAATCAGCACTGTTTGACACATAACCTCAATATTTTTGCAAACGAGTTTTTTTTAAACCAGGTAATGGTTATTTTATTTTAAACAGAATATCTAAATAACGATCAAGCGTGTAAATAATTAAAAACACCTCACGCGATGTCCAACTGTACGTGATTAAGGAGTAATAATGTTAAATTGGTCCGTTTGGTTTTGTTTACATCTTTTGTCATTTCTATTGACCCCAACTGTAAAACATCAAAAGTTTACTTTTGTATAGTTAGTCAAAGTCATAAATATATATACGTTCCAAAGCCGTCAACAATATGTACTCACAACTATAATGTTCCACTGATAATATTAAGGTCTATGTTTTTAAATAAGTGCTTTTGACGTGCCTTGTTGCTTTACAGCACGTAAGCAATGCCAAACAAGATTTTCAAATATGTATGTTAATGTGATGAAATACAAAAGAGAGTATCTGCTTTAGACGGTTCTTTGCCTTTTGGCCGAAAAAAGTTTGGTCGAATGTATCGTTTCCCAACCGTTTCATTTGCCAATCCTCTTTTATTTCTGTAACTGTAAATATTTCAGGATTTTTATAAAAACTAACCTAACCTAACTTATAGGGTCTATACGAAGGTAAAGAAATAAATCCTGAAATATTTACAGTTACAGAAATAAAAGTGGGTTGGCAAATGAAACGGTTGGGAAACGATACATTCGACCAAACGTAATAATAATAATAATAATAATAATATTAAATTTTATTTCAGGCAACGAGGCCCACAGTTACAAATACCTTATAGATAACATACATAACAATATCAAACTTAAAACTAACACCGAGGTGACAGAACAGCGGGTATCTGTTTTGCCAAAATTGGCGTGATGGTCGCTGCCGGTAGGTTGCCCCGAAACCGCCGGAACACGACACCTTTCGGCCAGAAGTCAGGACACTCGACGGTTCCCAGCATAAACCGCGGCACGCGCACTACAAACGAACTAATGCGGCCAAAAGGCAGGATACCGCTTTAGACGTTACCTACACATAGGAAATACCTTACTCGTACTGTAACATCCCTAAAAAAGGACTTCCGTCGTTGTATAATTAGTTTGCGTTACGATATAATGTGTCACCCTAGGGTCGGTAATGATAAACAATAATAATAAAATCATACACCGTTGCAAACCAATCTGTGCCGTACTGAGCCCATCTGTGCCCCTTATTCGTAGATCAAAGTCGTTCTCTCGCGCTTAAGTCACCAATCTAAAGTTAGACAGACGAGGCACTCGAAGTATCGAACTTAGAGCTTCAGAGCCACCCTCGTAACGTAACGGTTTTGGACATCTATCATAGGCGTTATATGTTGACGAAATGACGACACGTTAGCCTATAGTCTGTGTCAATTGTAAGTACAGTCACCAGCAATAATATATTATTCAACATTGGCCGCAAAAATATCTGACACGCTCTTATATCTCTAGTAATAAAGACGTGTCAGATATTTTTGCGCCCAATGTTGGATCATATATTATTGCTGGTGACTGTACCAAAGATGTAAACAAATTACTACTGTTTGACACATAACCTCAAATATTCATCAAGTGTTTTGTTTCAAATAACGTATAATTAATGGATATTTCATCTGAAACTTAATAGAAAAGTAATGATCAAGTTCAATAACCTCTTTTGACTTTTAAAGGTTTGTGATTATCGGGTAATAATTGTAAATTGGTTCGTTTGGTTTTGTTTACATCTTTGTCAGTTTCAATAGACGCAGACGTTGGTAGTGACCCTGCTTACGATGCTATCGGTCCCAGATTCCAAGTTTCAAACTCAAGTAAGGGCACATATTCATGTGATGAGCGAGAGTATTTGTTCCTTAGTCTTGGATGTTTTCAATGTATTTAAGTATATATTTCTCTATACAAGAAACTTAATCGTTGTCTAGTACTTATAGTACAAGCCTAGAGCTTAGTTTGGGACTAGATCAGTTTTTGTGGGGTCTGAGATTGTCCCTTGATATTTCAGACCAAGACCAAGCATCAGCTATTAGAAAAAAATCCTTAAAAAGTTTTTGAGCGTGTGACTCTACTAGTAAATTACCTAGGGTGATGGAACCAGTAATGGACAAGGCACCAACAATGGGTTATTCATTTGTTTTGCAACAATCAATTTAGGACCATATGAAATTTAAATGAAGAGTGAAGTGTCCATTACTGGTGCCTGTCAGCTAAAAGTATCCCTCATTGGTGCTGTCACCCTATTGTAATTTGTACATGTTAGTTTAAATGAGGTTTAGTCACGCTACCTGGGTCTCTATTCCACAGGGTAAAACCATATCGCTTTTGACGTGTTATGGTATTGTTTTTTACTCAGCCGCCATTACTGTTAATTAAATAAGAGCTGTCGTATGAGTACCGTTGATATATGACAACGAGTCGAAAGCAATAAGCTTACCGTGTTGAACAGAGGCCCTGGCCAAAAGGGTTTTAGTTTATTAAACAACGAACAATGTGCAAAATACATTGTTAGAATTACCTACTTCGTTTAATTTTAATCATTTTTGTTCAGCCTGTGGCGTTGTAGGAACAGAATACATTATACAATAACAAAACCTTGAAATTATGCGACAGATAATGGTTAAATCACTGAAATTCCGTTTTTTTCCGAAAGCTTTGTTACGCTTGACGTTTTAGATAAGTGCTAATAGGTGAAAAACTTAAGTAAATGAACTCTTGCATGTAGTAGTAGCACATCTGTATAGACCGTTCGACATTCTATATTTGAAATTTGACGTAAATTCCATATAAGTTTTGTACACAACTTCATGCAAGATGTCATTTACTTAAGTTTTTCACCTATAATTATACCTAGGAGGTTAGGGGCGATATAAAAAAGTTTTAAAAGTTTTCAATCAAAAAAATACGTAATTCAGAATTATACCTATTATATCCTAGCGGTGCACCGTATGTCGTGGTTAGAATTTGTATTTTATCGTTCTGCTAGCTTCTGCCCGCGACTTCATCCGCGTAGATTTTGATTAACGATATTCCCTCAGGGACTTTGAATTTTTTCCAAAATGCAAAGTAGACTATGTCACTACTATCCAAAATATAAGCTATCTCCATTTCAAATTTCATAATAATCCGCCCAGCCGTTGCAGCGTGAAGTAGTAACCAACTAACACACAAACTTTCGCGTTTAAAATATTATAGGATACATTAAAAGTCAAAACAAATTTATATAATCAAACAATTCAGCGTATAAGTAATGGGTGTATACCTACCCAGATTTCGAAGGTCCACATGAACCAGTGCGAGTAGTGCGACTGTAGCGGAGTTCAGAGAGCAGTAAATTGCCAATCAAAGTTCGATCCAACAACGCCTGACATTGATTGTAGAACTCGATCAATCTGAGTGGTCATTTCCTTCTCGTCTCCGCTCCGTTCCGCACAGTTTCGCTCTTGAGGTTCCCCCTTTCCAAGCTTTTATTTAAGTTCATTTATTTGTTTTTGGGTCAACTCCTGCAAATCTATTTTGAATCACTATGGTATCGTAATAGGCTGAAATTTGAAATACAAATGTAAACCCATGACAACGCAATATTATGGCATCTTAAAGCCGATCTGATGATGGAATCGGAGGGCGGCGACAGGGTTTTCTATACTTAACGAAGACCCACCGGGTTTGGGTTAGTTAGTTAGCTCTCGATAAGCAGATGATGACTAGGGCTCGGACAAACCATGCGGATGACGTAAAAATGACGTAATTTTGCAGACAGGTGATGTTTGTATTTAAACTTCCGTGTGATATATCATATAAATATTTCTCTAATAAGTCTATTATTGTTGTCACAGACTTAAAACATGCTTTGATAAATTTTTCTTCCTTAATGGATTGTCACGTATCTCCAAAAACGGAAAATTACAACAAGATTCTAGTAAAGATGACATTCTATTGAGTCTTTTTATACATTAGTAAAAATAAAACCAAGCTACATATAATTTTGAAGATACAACAGTCATCTGAATGACAATGTCAGTCAGAGACGTTATTTATATAACGTCTTTGACTGACATTGTCATTACTCGGCTCATTTCAAGTGACGATGTCGTTTAATTGAAGAGGTTGATAAATGATAAGTGGTTATTGTTTATGAAAATACTATTTGAAATCACCTATGAGTGGTGTGACGTCATCCGCATGATTTGTTCGAGCCCTGATGATAACCGTGCAATCTTTATAACCCCCGAAAAAGAGGGGTGCTATAAGTTTAATCTGTGTTTGTGTGTCTGTCTGTAGCTTGTAGTTCCCAAATAGATGGACCGATTAGGAAGTGATATTTTTTCAAAGAAAACTGGTGTAATCGGGATGGTAGTTAGCTAAGTTTTTGAAAATGAGTTTAGCCGTTTTGGAGATAATTATTCATCAGCTCTGAAAAATACTATTATATCAGGGCATTTAATCTATTTAATAGTTATTAGTGACAGTAACTAATTACTGTTTTGGTACAGTAGGCCAAAAACGGTCTACCACCGTACGGTTGAAGTTCATTTGCACGTCGTGATACAACAAGTTCGATTTTCCATTGCAATCATATTATGACAGTAACAAGTGTCAACCTTAGCGATAATTAGATCTCACAGAAACTTTTGTCAAAACTGGTAGACCACTTTCTTGGCCAACCGTACGGTAGCCAAAAATGGAGTTTCCATAATACTGACGCAACATAGCGGTTAAAGAAAAACATGGCTGTTAATCTTGGCACTTTTGTTTCGATGGAACTGGATCCTTTGCCAAAATGTTACCACAAAAATAGGTTATTGAACCTCGACAACGCCGCTATAGCAATTACTGGCGTCTATTGGATGACCTGTATTTTGACTATTGTGAGTGGAAACTAGACAATGTGTGTGTGGATGTGCTGCCTTGTCAGTAACTATTGTATTTAAACAATGCATTTACTTATATAATTGGGATTATTACTTACCTACTACAATATATTTAGTTCATGTCAGACTCCGTGAGTAAAATCAGTTTATATAGCTATCTTTTGAGGATAGGTCTAATTTTCCGATATTTTTTTGCGAAGGTACTACGTTTATTAGAACGTTTTTTTTATCAATTCATTAATTACAGGTCAACGACACGAATAGTTTTGAAAATATAACAAGAGACTATAAGCTAAATCTTCATCTGATTTTATATCTTTTTTAGTAGGTATAAAATACATCAAAATTAGGCGTCTAAATTTTTCAAAATATTTACTAAGAAATAAAAATAAAAATTATTGTAATGATAAGTACTTACTTAACTTACGAAAAACGGAAAAACGTTAGTGGGGTAATAATGTCATGCTTAAAATATTTTTAGAAAACCAGCAGGCCTTTCGCGTAACTCACTCGCAATCGCGATCGGCTTCAAAAAAAAACCAATTGGTTTCATTTTATATGCAGACAAGCCTTCGATTTTAAAATGAAACCGATTGTGATTGCGAGTGTGTTGCGCGAAAGGCCTGCAGCGTTCCTTTCTTCATTAATTCAGTCATTGTATTATATTATATATGGTAAAGAAATTTGTCGAAATGTCTAAAATAGTAAATTAATTAGCTTAACAAAGAGCATTCTTTTTATAATTACTAAAAACGATAAATAATATAAACTAACTAGGCTGTATGATGTATGACGCCATTTTGAAACAATGAGAAAGACCTAATAACGACAAACTTTGTAGTCGCCTTTTTTAGCTTGTCGAAAAAGTTATGTATGCAACGGTACATAATTAGCTGTTAAGGTGCCGAGGTTAAAGCGCGAGCTTGCGAGCAAGTTTCATTATGCCCCGGTTACATAAATAACTATTTTAATCTTCGCTGCTAATAGTGTTTGTGTTCATAGCTGTGGGTGGGTGGTACGTATGTATGTATGTTAACTCTTTATATCACAAATAAATAATTGAACAACTAAGAGCCTTATCGAAAAACTTGTGTAAATGGTATAAGTGTTGTGATTTTTAAATAATAGGTTTATAATACGCTATAATATATTTAGATTTTAAGTAAGTACCTACATGTTTTGACTATTTAATTTATCTCGTATCTTAACTCCACCGGAAATAATTTAGGTAATTAAATTAGATAAGGGTGATATGTGTCTATAAACGTTTCAATTTTGCTTTATTTACTGTTAATAATAAATGTAATAATTATGAGATTAACAATACTGTATAGAAAAACACTTAACTTTAATAAGATTGTCATGATATCAACGATTGGTTGAAAATAGCTAGTACGGCCTACGGCGGTCGAGCATAGTCGATAAAAAGGGTAAAATGTGATTCTGTAACTGTGCTACTAAGTGATACACGAATAAAACTATTGTGAGAACCTCTGGGTTTTATTACATAAGTCACTCTAAAATCACTTTAAAAACAAACAATTATCATCTGCCCCTTTAGCAGCGGGCAAAGCTACGTCAGCCATTTATTACCTAGAGCTAGCCCTCCCCGATTAAAGGGGGCAATCAGCCGCGGACAATCACGCATCACCGATCGGGGCACTCGCTTGGATAGTCCAGAAATAACACAGGGAGAGCTAGGCTTCCTGGGTCACGGTGGCTTAAAAAGAGATTTGTTTTATTTTCACCCGTCATGGAATTTTTCCAGCCGTTTGAAATAAGGTAGGTTGATTTGGCAGTAGGTTAGCTATTGTATATAAAAAAAGCAGTAGACATGTCTACTACACACGAATTTGGAATCGCGTGAAGATAAGATACAAACGACGCGATGTGAGCGAACAAAGTCAAGGCCAACAGTTAGTTCCAAATTATTAGGTACTTCTTAACTTGATTTTGCCCGCGACTTCATCCGCGTAAAACTCCTGTATCACTATTCTTTAAAACGTATTCTAGTCCCTTCCGAGGGTTCGAGTTTTGTGCATATCAAAGTTTTTTGAAATCGGTACAGCGGTTTAGCGGTTGAAGTCAAACAAACAGAATTACTTCTTCATTCATAAAATGTAAAGAAATAACTTTTTTTTGTATCTGTAGAAATATACATAAAATCTAGAAAGACAGAAAAAATATAGAAAATATAGATATTTTCTTGGGTATCTTTTGTATTATTTTAGGAAACGGGGACTCCGATCATTTGAAGTAAATGTTTAGCGAGTAGAAAAATTAAACCTCACCCCTCTACGGTGGCGTGCTTGAGAGACGTTACGATCGCGGCCCCAAGTTTACACTTAAACTTAAGATCTGGTTCATTTTATATATGACTTGGCTTTTGGAGTCCTTCCAATTTATTCAGAGGTTACTTGCAGTGGTGAGGAGAAACATAGATATTGAGATAAACATATTTTTATCGCATCAATGCTGTGAGCTGCCACGCGAGGCGATGGCGGGACGAGATATATAGAATGCTTATTTGATTTCTCTTTCTGAAGAAAAAAGAGAATTTAAAACTAAAACTGGCCGAGAGACTACTATTTTACTATAATAAACTCTTTTATCATTAAATTTCATTATTTTTGGAGGACGAATAACCCTTTAAACGGCTTTGAAATGACTTATGCCACCTTGTACTTTTTATAGATAGGAATCAAACAAAATACAGCTAGCAAAGAAACCCTTTTAATAAAAAAAACCGTTGTTACACCCTGTATAAATCGATTTCATTAAAATATCTTACAAAAACATTAAGTTTTTTATCTGCTTCAATTTTTAACCTGTTTCCATAAACCATACGATCAACGATGTAAACAAAATATTACTTACTTAAATGTTTGTTTAATAATGCTTCCCATAAATAAAATAAATAAAGGCATAGATCACAATAACCCCACGGTGGGCGCCAATAACTACCATGATTGGTTCTATCGCTCATTACTCGTCCCTATCCGTCGATGAATCCGTAGATAAATCCGGTGATGAATCGTCACATAAATCCTTGTAAGAAGCAGTGGGTTAGTGTTAATCAGTGTAAGAGATTGGAGATTTTCCGCCTTTGCGGTCAGATTCGACAATATTGACCGATGGTTTTAGGCATCTAGTAAACTGATTGTTATAGTCGTATCGCTACGAGTATATGCAGAGGAAACCTCCTCCTATCTCATGATATGTCAGAACACCATCGGAAGTATCTTGAGACAGGCGTCTCAGCCAAGATCAGTTAATTTATACGGCCCTAAGATGTAAGTCCAACGCCAGAATACAACAAAACGGACACAGATGCTTCTGGCAATCAGCGGTTAAGATGGTGGTACCATTCAAGTAGGACCACTAAAAAGTAAGCTTTTGACCGAAATTAAGTAAAGATTCAAAAGAACAATAATATGATGGTCCCATGTTGGGCGCCAATTTAAAATACTATGAAAACGAATTAAATAATGTAATTATTTGGAAGAAATATAATGGTACTGGCTTTTATAGTTCAATGTATATAAAATTTACTGACGTTATCGACTAATTAATTATGTTCGTATCCTTTTAGTACCTTTCTAATGAAATTAGACCGTACATTTTATGTAGATTTTTACGGGAACGGCCGAATAACGTATAAACCTTCTTTAATGACCATTTAATGTTTCATGAAGGTCGTTGACTCGCCATAAAATCACATAACATGGACAAAGCGCTATGCGGTCTTACTTATTACAATAAGCATTCCACCAAAACATGTTACGGAAAATGATTAATCCATTAGTATTTCTAACGACTAATACCAAGTAAACAGCTCGATCGGGCCCCTCTCCTCTTGAATTGTTCGACGACAGGAGGCAAACCCCGGCACGCGTCGCAAATCCCCTCATCTACGCATCCTGTATGTTATCAACACGCCACCAAAACTAAAACACTTGACGATCACTAACGCAACTCACCGTATTCCAATTTTTATCTAGAGTGAGTTCTTTGTTTAATTCGGAGTGCAATGAACCGGGAAGCGGCGGTCGGCGGACGCACGTGACTCGCGCGAAAGCTCGCGGCGTACTGAGTGAGATGCGTTCAAACGTTCGGGTTCACTAAAATTGTGGTTATGTCAGTTACGTAAAGGAATTCCGCTGCTGAATTTTTGTGATACGAGTGTTACGAACGTTTTGCGTGGTAACAGCGTTACTACGCTGAATAAAAACAAAAATAACGTTTTATCCCCTGGCGAAAACAAAGGGAAGTCTGTCTGTTGCTTCCTAGCTTCCAAACATACATAATTTGGTATATTATACCAAATTTAAGATAGTTTAGTAGGAATGGTTCTTAGGTAGGAATAATGGAAATCAGTACGAATGATCAAGAGTTATCCGTTCTGAAAGTTGGGTTCGTAATTATATCGGTAGTTTTTAATCTATTTAAAGTTATTATTAGAAGAAGTTCCATTTTTAGTTATTTTAATTTCCTTGCTTTACACGAAGAGTATTTGATGCGTGTTAGTTTACTAAGTGTCAGTTAGTATTTTAGGCGACGCCGGTTAACTGTTCTATGCTATGACGTAATAGCAAAGGTCGCGGCCGCGGTCACTGAACTTCCGAGGAAATGATAGTTGCTAGACGATCTGTACGCTAATCTCAGTATTGGTAAATATTTGTCAATGGAAGTTTATTTAAACTTTGTTTTTAGAAGTAAAAAATTACATTTTGAGGCACTTTGAGACAGTTTTATGTATTGGACTTTTAATGCTATAGCCATGCGGTAGGTATAGTGTATTTTCAATCCACGATGCCCCCGAAGAATAATTGACGTTGCAGAATTGCGTTAATGTATGAAAAATGAGAAAAGTGGAATAGAAATAAATGGAATATTAAATCTTAAAAATATTTACATTAGATCACACAAACTTAAAACAGAAGATGTAGCAGTAGATCAATAACGTTTGCATAAAAAATCGAAACATATTTAATGTTTAAAATGAATCAGGATAATTAAAAAAGTACACACTACTCCGATTTATATTATTTTATGCTACCCTTTAGTGTATTTACATAAAACCTCGCGGAACAAAAACGCAAGCCTCACCACGATACGTGTATTCGGAACGCACCCGATCGATATGGCGGGAAAGCGCGGGAAGCCGGGAGCGGGGTCGCCATGGCAACCGACGAGCTCCCGTAGGTTTAATTACTTTTAAAACTGTGTTATTTTCTAGTGTTTCCGGTCAAGGTAAAGAACTGTAATTGGGTAACAATATCAATTGAGGCAAATTAATTATTAATTTATTTTAACCGGATTGCACAATAGGTACAAATGGAACACTTAATGCCCTAAGGCATTCTCTATCAGCCAGCCAATGGGCCAAAAAATACAGTTAAGGTTGGTGATCAGATAGATTGATGATAACATAGGGTGTTCAGTCGTAATACAATAAATTAAACTTATTTTCTTACATACATACATACATAATTTCACGCCTTCGTTCCCAGAATGGGGTAGGCAGAGCTACAGAATTACAAACATCTCTAAAAACTTGTTGATAATTCTATAACCACAATTTGCGCAATTAGGCTATGATGTTTACCAGCGTATTAGTGACAGGTTGCAAGCCCATCGCCTAACAGTACTACAAGCCTTTATTCCCTTAGTCGTCTCTTACGACATCCGCGGGAAGACATGGAGTGGCACTATTCTAACTCGGCAACCACACGAGGCCTATTTATTTTCTTGTTTAAATAAATTAATGAATTAGTTGTGAAACGTTTATTTATTTGTCAAACATTTCTTTTTGAGTTAGACCATTTTCTTTGTTCGTAAGCGGAAATAATCTGACCACCTTTCGACTCCATCAACAGATCAGTTTTTTAATATTACATACTAAATAAGTAGTTTTTTTATCAATAATTGGTTTGCTCTTGACTAAATCTTGTCCTTGAGGACGAAGATTTTGACGACGACGAAGCGAGGTTATTAGACTTTCAAACGTTTGCAAAATTCAGCTCTATCAGTCACCAGGAGGCTAGACAAATTTAACGTGAAACTGGTTTCGGGTACTAAGCCTCTAGCGTATTTTTACTTACCCAAAAACGCCTCTATCGAAGTCAAAGTCAAATATATTTATTTGCTTAAAATGTGGTACAGATGATGGTTTTCAATGCATATAATTATAGTCACACACATGTTACCCATAGATGGCATGCAAAAAAAAACATAGAAATAAAAGTTGATTCACAAAACCTAAACACACTAAGAAACGTGTTAGTGATTCCCTATCGCGTTTGCATTTCTCGTATATACATAACATGGTCACTTTCGCGTTTGAGTCGGTTTGCCGCGTGAACAGCAACTTACACTCGAGGCTCAGAGTCAGGGGTATTATTAGCAGCCAGCACTCGTAAAGTTCGGACCGCGGGAAACGCCACGCGCCATTCCAATCTTTGTTCCGAACCTTACGTGTAAATGCAACTGTAATAAAAAATAGTCAAAAATTTGCGGTTCGGACTGGCGCGTGGCGCGTGGAATGGCGCGTGGCGTTTCCCGCGGTCCGAACTTTACGTGTAAAAGGCCGCTAATCTTTTAAAAACGGCGCTCAGTCGGTCGAGCGAGTGCCGTTTTTAAGAGTATAACACCCCAGTTTAGTCACTCTCATACGCTTTGCGCTTACCTATTTCACCCAAACCCGAAACTCTTTAGGATTTGTTGCACTCTTAGTCATTCATCCCTGAACGCTCCTTTTCCTCCCCGCTGCACTTAATCTTTCCCTCGTTTGCTATTAATGCATTCGGCAGTAAAATTGACGCAACACCTGTACACGTGTACCTGTTTAGCACCCTCGGGGTAGATTTAGGGGACGTGGCGGGAATCACGCTGTATACCGATACAGGTTGATTCGGAAATCAAGACACAAGAAGAAAATAGAACTTACAAGCAGTAAACACCGACTTGCACTTTACTTGCTGTCAATGGTGAGCCCCAGGTATCACGGTAAAAGCGAAAAATGTAGCATTTAAATACCTTGTGCCTATGATGTCCCTGGGATAAAGATACAAACCAACAGCCTGCAACCCGTCAAGCATTTCAGTCTACAAGAGGTCATAAATAATCAGACTTGGAAACGTCCTGGCGGTCTATGGCAGATGAAACAAATTGCAATATTTTTATTAGATGTAAGTAACGTTTTCTATGTTTATACTTTATTTTATAACTGTGTTATATCATCAAGAATGTTATCCAAGTAGATTAATGTAGGTACGCCACACGCTTAAGAGATATTTTAAGTAAAACTTGTCCACTTCAGTAATAACTATATGAAAAGCAAGCTTTAAAAACCCGACTGCATTTTTTATACTGTCGTCGATATACCTACATATATTAATAATTGTCATTTTGCCATTGTTGTTATTTCAATTTTAACAGTTTAGGTATCCTATGTCACCCGGGATGACGTAAGGATTCTAAGGATACCTCACACATCTAAATCGGTCAAGGGATTTAGAAGTTATAGTGGAATAAAGAAACTCACATACATACAAACATGAACCCTGAAAACATTACACTCCTTTTTGGGGCAGTCGTGTAAAAAAATGGACGTTTAATGACTAATAAGTGCTGATTTTTTCGATCTGTATATACGACGATCATCACCCTGTAGTGCGACAGCGCAGGGAGGGGCACTTAGGTTATGAGGTGTTGGTGAATGGTGACGGATTGCGTTTACCAGGGTCTTCTATTCAAATAATTTTACTGTTTTTAGGGTTCCGTACCTCAAAAGGAAACAACGGAACCCTTCTAGGATTACTTTGTTGTCCGTCCGTCCATACGTCTTTCTGTCAAGACCCTTTATCTCGGGACCGCGTGGAGATATGGAGTTGAAATTTAAATCATATAGGTACTCAAGTCTACAGTTCCTTGAAACTGTAAAAAAAAACAAACTTCTAAGTTAACGTAAAAAAAAGATTCGGCCGTTTATGCCGCAAAAAACGTATATTTCGACACTCTCAAGGGAATCAAGGGAAATTTTATAGGGTATTTTCCGTTGACCTTGAAGTTTGAAATTTGGCAAGTAATACCGCCTTATACTACAAGTATAGGGAAAAATCTGAAAACTATACATTCTTAATTAAATCCCAAAAAAAACATGGTCTTTATGCAAGGGACGGCGGTCCTGAATTGAGTTAACCGTGACATGTGGGGTAACGTATAAAAATCTTAAATACGGAACCCTCGGTGCGAGAGTCGGACTCGCACTTCACCGTTTTTATATTTAGTCAAATTGCTTTAGGTATACATTTCTTAGGATCGATGCCCGTAGTAAGTAGGCCAGCCAGCCCCCTCCTAGTGACTTGCAGGAATATTTCGATCTATTAAGGAAAACAACGTTAACAGAAACCGGGCGGAGCTTGCGGTTCATTCCTTATGGATAAATCAATAAAGCGGAGGTTACCAACATTTATATTGTTACGCCGATGGCATAAGGCGTCTCATTTTTAATCGTTAATTTTGGTGCTTTAGAAGCGTTTTCAGTAGGCTGAAATATCGTTTCAGTCCGGTAGCTCTATCACATACCAGATTATCAAAATTTCGACCAACTTGCCGTTATTTTCAGGCGGCTGAAACATGTTTTCAGTCCGTTTCAGGCCACCCTCTATCAGATGACGCCATAACCTGAAAACCCATTTTCAGGCATTTTCAGGACCCCTTATGGGCCTTTGAAGTACATTTCAGTATATGGCAATTTTCCACTAAGAGTGACAGAGATTATTTATTTATTTATTATTTATTTACTTCAAAATAATTACACAGCATAACAGTAAAACACTACAGCACTGTGAATTACATACTAAATATAGGTTAACAAAACGGTAATAATAACACAATAAACATAATATATGACATGACATTATAATTAGATAGTAGGAAAATATTATTTACACAGATGAAACACGGGCATCCATCTTCTCGCATAACTTCAAACATTCAATACTCACAACCTTCCATCCACTGGCAAATACATCAAAATCTGGGGCAGACTCTGCAAGCGTGTTCAACAAATGCAAAGCGTGAACCAGAGGCGACCTGGCGCGAGCTAAAGTGCGCGTCGCAGGTGCCGCCAGCAGGTGGCGGCAACGTGGACGGAAGTCAATTTTAGTCATCGAGGGGACGAAAAGACGCACCACCTGCATCACTAGTTCCAAACAGTCGGAGTCTCCTCGCAATACACCGCTAGCAAAAGTCAGCAGTCCATAGTGTCGCCTCACCTCCAGAGAGTTAAAACTTAAGGAGATAGCATGATTAGAAAGAGACAGCAATATTGAGACCCTTCGAGAAGTGTGTGAAAGAGAAAACACGAGTAGAAAGAGACAGCAATACTGAGAACCTTCGAGAAGTGAGTGAAAGAGATAACACGATTAGAAAGAGACGGCGATACTGAGAACCTTCCAGAAGCGTGTGAAAGAGATAACACGAAATGAGACAGCAATACGCGGAACATTCCAGACTCATCCAATGATATTTTATATTAAGATACGTCATCTGCGCGCAAAAGTGTTCCTCGAAAAGGAAGGTAAATGCCTTATTATCGTTCAGTCGCGCCTTGGTCGCGCCGTGGCCGCTGACACGCACGCGTCAAAAACAGTAAAGTTTTATTACCGAAATGCAACAAATATAAGTAATAAAAAATGCCGTCTTATGTTTTTCGAGACTGCCGAAATTATACTGTAACTATAAAAGGAAGAAAGGATGTCTCATTTCATTCGTAAGTACCGTAAATATTTTTTACATTTTGTTTTACATCGCCATACTTTGTTTAATTTGCACCGGTGGCGTCACTGTCACCTGTGAAACATGAGAAACACAATTACTTAGATATCGTATGAGTGCGATACAGACGGGTAGCTATATGGCAGCCATCAGCGGGCACGTCGCGTCATTCGGGTAGGTACGCAATATGAAACATTTATTTATCTTTTTCTAACAATAGCGTTCGCTACGAAATGCCGTCTTTGTCTGTAGAAATATGGCAACGTAGCAACTGTCAGTAATTGGCCACGGTTTTCGAATGCGTTTAGTATGAGCATAACGTATCTAAATATAAAATATCATTGGACTCATCCAGACCCGTCAGTCAAGGACATCGCGATTGTAAACAGAACAAGGTAGCAAGGCGTAGAACATTCCAGTAACGAATAGTCTGGATCGTCCTTGGCGGGGCGAAGTACATCGACCATTTCGGAACGCATTCCGGAAAGATCGGACACGGGAAGTATAAAAGGCGGACCTATCGGCTACCGAGATCAACCATCTATTCACCTCCTCTGCCGACAGCTCGGCACGACGCCATCCACAGTGAGCCCACTTCACGACGACACTGGCCAACCACGGTACAAAGCAGAGGACCGGGCGGAGATCTTCGCTAAGTGCCTGGAGGGCCAGTTCCAGCCGAACCCCACGGATGATGTGGATCACGTTTCAGCAGTCGAGAAGCACCTTGGAGAATACTTCGCACCACCGATCGGCCCGGAGGAGGAGCCGGTCTTCTTTTCACCGGGACAGGTGTCCCGCGCCCTACGCCGCTCCAAACCCAAGAAGGCTCCAGGCCCAGACGCAATCCCGAACATGGCCCTCCGTCACCTGCCGCAGCGCTCCATCGCGGCGGTGACCGCCCTGTTCAACGGGGTTCTGCGTACTGGGCACTTTCCCACATCCTGGAAGCTGGGCCGGGTCATCATGATTCCCAAACCTGGGAAGAAGAGGACCGAGCCTGGGAACTACCGGCCGATCACGCTCCTGAACACCCTTTCCAAGGTGTTCGAAAGACTCCTGCTGAACCGACTCCAGCCCCACATCGAGCCCCGTGAGGAACAATACGGCTTCCGTGAAGGTCACTCGACGACTCTGCAGCTCACGATGGTACTGCACTACTTGACCGATCGCTCCAACCGGAGAGAGTACTCGGTTGCAGTACTCCCCGACATGGAGAAGGCGTTCGACCGTGTATGGCATGCTGGGCTGCTATACAAAATGTCGACGTCTGCAGCTCCTCGGCGCATCGTGAAGGTCCTGGCATCCTTCCTGGCCAATAGAAGGTTTGTGGTAGCCGTGGAAGAGGCTACCTCATCGGAACGTCCGGTCCTAGCGGGCGTCCCCCAAGGCAGATGTCTGTCCCCCGCCTGCTATGCGCGCTTCACCGACGACATCCCGGTGGTCGGCGACGTCAAGCTGGGGCTCTTCGCGGATGACGTGGCATACTATGTCGCGTCCATGAACCCCGCATTTGCTGCCAAGAAGATCCAGCGTACGCTTGACGTCCTTCCCGACTGGCTCTCCAAATGGAGAATGTCGGTGAATGTCGCGAAGACGCAGGCCCTGCTCACCGGACGCTCCAAGCTCCCGAACCCGCTCCGACTCAACGACCAGGAAGTTCCGTGGAACAACGCGGTGAAGTACCTCGGCGTCACCATTGACAGGAGACTCTCCATGAAAACCCACGTGGACGAAGTGGTGAGACGCGTCAAGTGCGCACGCACCCTACTACGTCCAGTCCTCGCGAGCAGCCTCCCCGTGCACACCAAGCTGGGGATCTACAAGACGTATGTCCGCTCACGACTCACGTACGCCGCCCGGCTTGGTACGCCCTCGCATCGGAATCCAACAAAAAGAGGCAGCGTGCGCAGGAGAACCAGGCCCTGCGCACCATCGTCGCCGCCCCGCGCTATGTGCGCAACAGCACGATCGGGCGCGACTTGAAGCACGAGGGACTGGACGTCTTCGTGGCGCGCCTTGCGCGCACCATGTTCGAACGCGCTGATCACTCGCCCCACCCGGCGCTACATGGCATAGCGCCGCTCCACGCTCGCCCACCGTATCGCCGCTCGCGGGCTCTACCAAGAGAGCTCGCGAAAGACACCGTAGCAGCCACCACCACCGCAGAGATCTCCTGTCCTGAAGGACTTCACCCACAACCCACGGAAGAAGAACCACAAAGCCGCAGATAGGCCCACACGAGCCAAGATGGCACTGACCACACCTAAGACCGGTCCGTAGTCACGGACCGCGTAAGCAGCCGCCTTAGAGGGTTCCAACCCTGGGAAGGCCTCCCCACACCCCACCTTAGGCGGTGTGTGAGACGACCCACTGACTACCGAGATCAGTCTTTACTTGGAAAACGAACATTGCGAATAAGAGCGACCCGAGCGATCATCTGAGTATTCGAAGTTTATTGTGCGATAATTGTTTTGTAACGGCTTAAGTGAGTGCGTTATTAAAGTCTACTTTTGATTATCGGTGTATTCGTGCATTTCTATCAGTTACCTACCCCCACGTACGTAACAATATTTTAAGTCATAAACGTACACGTCGGCTATTTTATTATCTTCTTTCCATAGTATAGAACAACGTCGGCCCCGCCGCGCGCCGTCCCTGTATATGTACGCTTACATCTTTCAAAGTACGAAACAGATTTTAGTGTGGTTTTTATCAATAGATAGAGTGATTCAAGAGGAAGGGTAGGTTTTTAGGTGTAATGCATTCTGGTTTATGTACAGGTGTTACAGAAAACTCACAACCAAAAGCGAAGCGAGGGCGGGTCGCTAGTGATTTATAAACAACAAATTTAAGTAACCTTAACAATCACACAGTTTAAAATACTTTCGAAATAAAATATGACTCGCATAATAGACAGCAGTCAACAATCTACAGTCTTACCTAGTAGGGGACCTACACTAGATGCAAAGATAACGCCAACGTTAGGCCATTTTCGAAAACTGACGAAACATAAGCGGCTGACGCGATAGAGCATTGGGCAATCCGGGCCTCTACTTTACGTAGTAAAGCCATATTGCCTCTGACATGCTATCGTATTGTCAATGTTATAGCTCTTATTTACTTGACAGTAGAAGCGGCCAAGTTAAAGACAATACGATAACAAGTCAAAAGCTATAATGGTTTTACCAAGTTGAATAGACGTCCTGTACATGTACTTTGTCGGTTTAAGAAAATTCCTACCGTTAACGTTATGCCTTTTGTATAGTTCGTCGATGGTCTAATCTAGGCTTTCCGACAACTACCTAGTACGCAAAACACCGGACGGACAATATTGATGTTATTCTAATATTTGGGATTACGTTTTATTATGAGGTTGAGATATTGGTTGAGATGGGTGAGTAGTCGTACTTGACCGAAATTCCGTGTAAGATGTGTGCAGGTTTTCTTACGATCTTGTTCTTTACAAGAGACACGTGGTAAATTAATGAATTACAGTAGTAGCCCAATGCTGATTGAAAACAGATACCTACCTAGTTTTTTTAATATACCTGTCGACCGTAACAAAGCTTTGATCACACGAGTGTTGCAACCAATGATCCGAATGATTGCTCTCGCTCGCAATCAAACGACTATGATTGCAAAACGGTCGGCACATTCAGTTTTAATTTACCAGTCAAGAGAACAAGATTGAAATTATTACTTTTATGAACCTCTATCACGAATTTAACAAACAAATATAGCAAACCTAACACGAATACGAAAAATACTAACACCAGTAATAACAACCCTTGCATCGTAATAAGTAATTTTGACATACTTTTTGATTGCGTGTGTGTATTCGTGTATAAACACGCGATGTGTACCTGGCTCACGTCTGTTCGAGTCACTGAGACGCCTGCCGTAAATCAGTGGGGTGATGGATCGGGGATGCAATGAGTCCACACCTGTGGCTAGTTCGAGAAGAGGGAGACAAGGGGTGGGTGGGAGACGGAGAGAGTAATAAGGAGGGACAGGTACGTTAATGAGGTTATTTTTATGCATTAGTGGTAGGTTTTATCCGCAACTGCGTAGAATCTGTACAGAGAGTCTGTGTGCTGTATTTTTGGAGATAAAAGGTAGCGCATGGCATCGTAGGTTTCCAAAACCGCTCAAGAGGTATATGCAGAAATAATATCATTACGTTGATATATCTCTGTTTAATTACCTTAAAAGAATAATACTGCCTTGCTAATCTAAATGGTGAAATCACAAATAAAACTCTTGTAGCAATCGCAACCTCATTACTAACAGGATAGTGTTCAATCTGCTTTGACTATCAAATTGAGATACCGCTTATCGGTTTAATGGGGCAGAATAACGCTGTTTTGTTCTGTATTTAGTAGGGTGACAAAGCTAGTATTACAATACTAATAAAATTTAATGTTAGTTTTCGTTTTTTTTGTTTGCAGGTTCAATGTAATGTGAAAAAGAATGTGAATGTTCAAAAAACATATTTGAACAGTTATTACTTATATCTCAACATTTACCTATCAACTTTCTTGTTCAAACGCGGCGGGGACCAAAAAAGAGGCCCTTTCTAGCTTTCAAATTCAATAAATAAAACCTATGCCAAAGGGCATTGGGTAAATTTGTTTGAAGAATATTGTCATTATTTTTTTCAGCGGCCACCGATGATTTTTACATAGTTATTTAGAGGACCTCTAATTACACATAGATATATAATAATTTATGGCGTTAAATAATATCGGAGCGCAGATTTTAAAGATTTAAGTATTCAGTTTTTAGTACAAAAGTACGCCCAAGTATAAATATTTAAATATCTCGGCTCCGATGCACTTAAGAGTATTACAATACATAACAAAATATGTTTATTTTTAATAATTCTATCATAATTTACCACTTTTACGAATGGCCGCTCACCTTGAAAATGTATGAATTTTACAAATGACAACACTTTTACCCAAACCCCTTTGGAGACAGTAATAAAGAATGACGCTGAAAGAGAACATAAAAAGTTAAGTTCAAAAGTTATCTCACATAATTTACAGCGCCTGCAGTAGTTAAATAGCAAACCTATTTTCATGTTAATGTAAGGGACCTATCAGACAGAGAGCGGTCATGCGGTCAAGCGGTCAAGCGGTCATAAATAGTTAAATAATATTACATATTTTATGAATATTTACAATATTTTAACTTGAGCGCTTGAGCGTGACCGTTCTCTGTCTGATAGGTCCCTAAGGTTGTTGCATGATTGCACCATGATTGTTGCCGCGATGCCGCTGCGCCACAGAACGTTATGTATTTTGGCTATAGTACCTATAAATAAAGTACGAACCCTAGCATGAAAACTATGGATTATTTTAGAGATCTTCGAAGTTTTATTATCTCCATTCATCTCATGTTTAAATAGTAAAGGATGGTACATACGTAGTTTCGTATTTAGTACCTAACCATCTCGATAAGAGTATAAATCGACTTGATATACCTAACCGAATTTTATAAACCGCCTAGAGCCGGACCATTAACTGCATTAAAATCTATTTATACGTTATGTTCCAGCTTTCGACGATAACAGTTTGAAAAATTATTCAAACGCAACACTTCTTTTTTGTGTTGGAGGATTGTTATATAAAACCGAAATTAAACTAGGGACCGGTCCGGTAACCCCTTCAAGGGGTTTTGAAAGGGTTTTGCGAAAGGCTTTGGTTACCAAAGCCGTTCCTGGTCAAAACCCCTTCATTTGGGTTTTTAAGCGGTATTTTTAGGGGTAACCCATTGTGGTATAAGAACCCCTTCCATGGGCTTATAAAACCACTTCCAAAAGGGTAACCTGTTGAAGGGGTTATCCTTTCGATGTTTGAGCGATTTCGCATCTTTTTCCCAAAACATAAAAGTCGATATTGCAGAGTGTTACTTTATGTTCGCCGTCTAGCGGTAGTCGTAAAGCTAAAAACCTTCACTTTGCTATTTGTTCCCGATCAGCGTAGTGTCAACATTTCATCAGTGAAAGTAATTATTTATTTTTTTTAATCAGTGGTCTGTATTTTCAGATTTGGCTTTTAGTGTTTTATTGCATTTGGTATCATATTCTTCAAGTGTACCACAGCCAATTTACACCATCCAGAGGGAAAAAGTATCCGTAGAATTAAAATAACTTAACTTTTTTTTCATTACATTACTATTTAACTAAATGGGGCACGTCATCTTTTTTGTTTAAGCTAAGTTGAAATACTGACACCTAAAACATCATTACCCTGGTGCATCTATTCGCCATTTAGTGAACAAACTACCCAGAAAAGAGCAAGTTATGGATTGAAACCAAGTATTCTATTAAGTTGAATCGTTAAAATGTAAGTTATTGATTTGAAAGAAAAAATAAATGGTTCCTGTGTTTACCGCAGTTTTTTTAGCATCTATATAAAAGGTGTTCGGAACTAAGTTATCATTCCTTTGGTGCCTCAATTAACAACATCTGCACCCCTAATTAAACGTCCTTCGACGCGATTCTCCTGCCCTTCCTAACGCTTTCAACGCCTTTCCTATGATATTTTCTCATTCCTCTGGTAGCTAAAATTAAGTGGCATATTTATGTATCAAAATGACCGAAAGTGACGCCCATTTGATAAATAATAATATGCTTATAATTTTATTAAAACATTTAAATTGCATACATACATACACAAAAAATATTTTTTTTTTCATAGATACGTACATACACACATACATACGTACTTACATACATATACACACTCATACAAAAATACACACATATACACATGGGTGATTCTTCGAGGACGCGATTTTTGTCTTATTCCTCTGTTTTGCTCTATTTGAGTAACAAATATATTCTCCCATGAAAGTAAATTTATTCAGAAACATGAATATGGTTTAGGCACTCATTTTTATGAACTCATTCAGAAAATAATTAACTTTTGTGTACAGAGGAATAAGAAATGGACGAATAAGGCGTAAGAATAGGTTTACAAAATTGAAAAAAGTGATATTATCTATAATATTTAAATACAGTAAAAAGAAACAATGTGGTTAATTATTTATTGTAGTTTTAGCAATAAATTTTCAACAGTAGCCTTATTAATCAAAAAAAATATTAAAAAAAATATAAAATTACTGTACATAAACAAGTCCGCATAATCCGAATCTGTGTGAAAGTTTTTAAAACTTAAAGTACTTGAAAATTAATAACAACATCGAAAGTGAAAAAAAAAACTAAAATCTACCCATTTTTGTATTCTACTGTCCTTAAATCCATAGGAATAAGGGACAGAGGAATAAGAAAGAACTGAAAACATAATGGTTCATATTACGAACATATTGGAAGGCTACTATTAATTCTACGGTAACATAGTACGTAAATCAATAATCAAGCACAACTTTTTTTTTAAAGGTTACACAAATGTTAAACAATTTAACAGGGTAATAAGAATGTTATGTAAACCAATAACAGAGAAATTATATATTTGCCTTCACAACTCCGGAGTGACAGGCATTAGCCGACAGGTCCACCACCTGACACGTTCGAAGCGCGACTAAAAACCGGCCCGCGTGGGAGTTGTCGCTAGTTTCTTAATAGTAGTGAGTTAATAGTAATAATACCGAAAGTTATAACAGAAATAAAATTAGGTAGCAATTAAACTAATATTATTAATACAAAGGTGTATTAGGGGGGAGCGCCAAAGTTCAACTAAAATTGCAACTCCTATTATCGGAACTCCGAAAATGAATTTTTTATACCGCTGGAACCGTAAACTGTTCAGAAGTTCTGAAATATTCAATGTGTAGATAAGACTAGGTTAGGTTAGGTTTTATTGATAAAAATCCTGAAAAAGTAACAGTTGCTGAAAAAAATACGTTAGGAGTTGCGATGATTAGGACTTATGAGTCGTTATGAGTAAAAATAATTAGGTGAGCCAATATAATAATTCCACGCGAACAAAGTCTATTAAAAATAAAAATAAACAAGTATCGATTAACACTGACCGCTGTCCTGGCAATCAAACACACAATTATTACGCATTTTAGTTCGGTAACGCTTTTGAATAAATTTAACTTTGCACTCCCCCATTTAGCTTCAATAATCCTGTTAGATAGACTACGGCAAGCAGCGCAAATAAAAAATGATGATTATAAAAAATAGGTAAACTAGTAAACAGCAGTGAAGTGAAGGTAGGTAGAATATTCTCCTTAAAACGTAAAGGGTAAGCGCTAACCCAATCGGGGTTAACGTTTACCGAACGGCTTGGGTAAGTGGTAACCTCATAAGGGTAACCCTTTCGTAGAGGTAAGTCAAATGAATGGGTTATCAATTGAAAGGGGTAACCAAGTTATTCGGGTTATCAAAATGAAGTGATTAGTCTTTCAAGGGGTTTTTTCTGGGAAGGGGTTGTCGGGTCCCTGAATTAAACATGTTTTTGACGTTTTAATCTCTTATCTTATCTTATCTTAATAAATGGCTTTCACTCCTTGTGTTTAATATGGTGTATTTCGCCAGTATCGAGTTTTAGACAATCGCCATGGACTTATTAGAGAAACAAGTCCATGGATATCACACGCGAGGACAATTGGACGTACTTTAGCAAACGGGAACCAACCCACAAAGATTTTGCAAACCGGAACCAACCCACAGTATTTAGCATGACAGTTGACATTTTATTACCAAATCTTTGTGGGTTGGTTCCCGTTTGCAAAAGTACGTCCAATTGTTCGGTTAAAGAGATTTACTCCGGTGGACTAAACAGAAGCACATGGGGTTAGCTCCACGCGCTTCTGTCAAGTCCGACGTTTTAATCTATGCCTCAAATAAACTTTACAGTGACAGTGACAGTTGTTTCGCAGCTAACTTCAGTTCAGTTACGATAACCTGTCAGTCAGATAACTCGGATAGCGGAAAAAAATGGGAAAATTGTTTTACCTTTTAGGTTGATTTCTGTTGCTTTATTCTCATCAACAGCATAATAATTCCGTCCGCGCACTAATAAAGTCGAGCATAGTCAACACACAATGAGGTGAGCTTCGCGATTACAAAGAATTTTGTAAAAACAGGGCGCGACGCGGCCGAGAGCCGAGTTGTCGCCTTGTCGGGCGTTGGTACTGTGAGTTGCCAACACGCAAATTGGTGAATGGAATGGTGGTATTATCGAGATGTGGTGTTGCAGATAATATCCCATGAGCATCGGAGCGCGACGCTGGGGCCCGCGACACCATGACGCGTCCAGGACCGCCGAATGAGAACCTTCCCACGGTAAGTCACGCCCATGTTTTGAAACATACCGTTAAACATCACGTAAACATCCTTTTTCTCTTTCATTAAACAATTTCCATCGAACTTAGCTATCATTAAATCATTAGCTTGAAAGAGATACTTAGATACAAATCTACTTACATGTATCACTTGATATGATGACCATTGTGTTATGATAATTACATGTATTTTTAATTTACTTCACACTGAACATGGCACTGGTTCTCAGTTTGAGCCTGAGATGAGAAAACTGAGCCCTTAAAGTATATTTCCTTGTCATTCATTGTTGGGTTTACCTGTTAATCATAGTTAGGTTTTTTAGGATGGAAGTCTGAGCTGTTTCATATACCTATAATGAAATAGACTTTCCTGATGTATATTAAAAGAAGATATTATTATGTGCTCTATTTTCTCTTAATCTAAAATAATTTTATAATAGTCTCTTAGAACTTTTTACTATTCTTTAATCTTCAGGCCTTGTACCCTGTTATTCTTCTGCAGTTTGCATATTTTTGTAATATCGATTTTAATTTATTTTATTATATTTAGTATCTCAATTTACAAAAGTAACATACTTAACACCTTCAATAATACAAAATTACTTAACTCCCAAGCATAGTGTGCTACTTTTCTTTATATACTTGCATAATGTTCTAACAGGAAATACCTACCTATTCTTAGTACCAATATTAATAAGGTCAGTGGTCTGTCATGCCTACATCTAATAAAATATATGTGTACTAGTTTCCTGTAAGTGGCACTCTTCATCTGTAGACACATTTATTTGAGACCGGAACCTGCCTTGAACTTATTTATCGTCAGCCTAAATTGCGAACCTGCCAAATGCTGGATGGATTTAGCAGCTTTACACTTTATTTCATCTATTTAGAATGGTAAACAGCTAAATCCTAAAAATGGATTTAGCAGGTTTGCAATTTAGGCCAACATTATATTTTTCCCTTGGGAACCATCCAATTTTTAGGGATAAAAGTAAATATTTTCTTTGCTTATTTATTCTATCCTTATCCATTTTGTTGTTTATGTGTAAATGAAAGACGAATGTTGGAAAACTTACGCACTCTGCAATAGTCTTAATATACATGAATATACTCAGACCACAAATTTATATGTTCAGTTATTTAGGAAACTGAATAAGATATAGAACTTTATTTCATTCCTAATTCAATAAGTAACACAATGGTCTTCATACCATTTCCGATCACAGTTAAGGAACAATTTTCACTTTTGTTTCTGGATTTGGTTATCTTTATTGTGCCACATTAATAATCATACTTATTGGCAACACAAAGGACAATTTATAAATAATAAATCCTGGTGATTCATGCTTCTTTATTTGGTGTAGAGTTGGCCGTAGCACGCCAGTGCAGGGAGAGAGTCCAGGTGCCTCAGTTGTATTATTTGGTTTCAGAGTTGATAGTTTGTAAGAAGCGATGCCAATATTCCTCGGCAGTGACAGTGTATGTGTTTCATTTGTTTTGATTATTTGTGGGTGCCGTTTTACTGCTAAACAAAGAAACTTGCACTTAGTTTGTTTCTCTAAATTTTTATTTTTACCCATTCTTTGATGGATGAGATTAAGAAAGTGAAATTTTGAATAAAGAAAGTGAAGGTGAAGCAGAAAATAAACCCACTGTAGATGTAGCTTTATTTGTCTAGTTCGTGATGTCTGTTGCACACAGCTTTCATTGTTATAATTAAATTGTACATTTTGATGGAAGTGCAGAAAGAATTTCATTACACCAGTGTCAGGGTGAGTGAAAATTACAGATCGGCACATGTATCAAATGAAGTTTTTTAATACAATTGTGAAAAAATTTCATTGCAACAAAAATAAAACTGTAATTAAGAGACAATTTCACATTAATCTTAGGCCTGATTTTTCAATGTCCAGATAACAGTAAGTGTTGGTAAATTTTAGCTTGGTCCTTTCCTTTTATTTGACATAGAAAACGACCAAGCTAAAATGTATCCAACAGTTACTGTTATCTGGACATTGAAAAATCAGGCAATAGTCAAATAAAAGTTCACAGTGCAATTTGAACAATTAAAGATAAATGGAAAAGTAAAAAACACTAGTGCGAATAATCCAACTTTCTGCACAATATGCAGCTAGAAGAAGTAAGAAGCACTAGTTCAAAAAAATCCGCACGATAGGCAACTGTGTTAAAAAAAATACAACTGTATTTCTATGAAATAGTGTGCAGAATAAAGTACAACATCTGTAGGTTTGGGTGTCCTAATAATAGTAATAATGGTTGTTTTCATTTAACAAATCTGACTGCATGAATATAAAATACCTTTAGTGCAGGGGTCTCTTAGACTCTTATAGGGTCCCCAGTAGGTGTAGCGAGAACATAAATAAAAAACCCAAAAAGGTAGCTTAGCTCTACATGCAAATGTCTGTGGGCCCTATAGTCTTCATTGTTTCATAATACGAGCCGCCTGTGAGCTCATTTGAATTTTCTGTGCCGTAAAAATAAGTCCTTTCATATTACTGCATATCCAGGCATATCAGTTCATAATACAGCTCCTGTAACAAAAATGCCGCTCTTGTAGATTCTAGTTATTGCCCCTTAGATAACGAACCTACGTATGCCTCCTTTGATAAGGCTGATTTGTAGAGACTGCTGTGATAGGCACTCTGTATAGACAACTATTCTATAGATAGTTTCACAAAAGTTGATTATTGTGAAAGTTTGATTATAGAGAAGAAAACTTTCTTTTTAATAATGAATTATTGTATAGTTGCTTACAAAATAAATATGAAGTTTGTGTTTAAGGATCGCATACTATGTAAAATAAAAATAAAACTAGTTCGTTCTAGAGGTGATCCAGTAGTTCGACTTTTTCAGTGTCCAGATACCTCAGTGGTTTTCTGAGCAGTGTGAGGGCGGGCATTGTCGTGGTAAAGGATGAAGCGGCGACTAGGGTTTTTTTTCGGAGTTCAGCAAAGATATCGCCAAATCAATAGTTGTGTACAGTCACCAGCAGTAATATATGATCTGACACGTCCTTATTACTGGAGGCATAAGAGCGTGTCAGATATTTGTTGCTGGTGACTGTGCCAATCGGCATTGACCGTTGTACGATCTTCAAGAAGAATAGTAGTCATGTGACCCGATTAGGAGGCAAACATAGCCACCATCTCTTTGGCCGTGCTGCGAATACAGACACAACTTTCGCACGCCTAATTCTTCCTGTAAAATATTTTTTATCTGACTTATTCCAATACCCAAACACTCTTGAATCTCCCGATATGTCACATGCCGATCTTCCTTTATCAGCTGACGCACAACATCGATGTTTTCTTACGTGACTGCTGATTACGGTTGACCTTCACGCACGTCGTCCGTAAGGGATACACGGCCACGTTGAAATTCTGAATACACCGGAATAATGTCATCTATGAAGGTGCCTCTCATTACTGAAAGCAACAATCATCTGGTCTCATTGTTTTTGTGTTAATCGACTTTTAAAGTCTTACCGCCGGTTTCATAATCGACAAGTAGCCCGTTCTCTTTCTTACACTTGAAAATAAATGGACTCGTCGATTGTGAAACAGGCTACGGGCTTATAAATGTTCACGGGACAATTCCATTTTCATTAGCGGCTTGTGTAATATGTGTCAAAAATAAGTCCGTAAGTATTAGATTCCCGAAACTTGCAGTGCAGCCCTCGTATTATTAGTGTTATCACTATTAGGAGCAACCCTAGAACTTCCCCAAGGCCCCCCGGCTCAGACCAAGTTGTAACAAGCTGGCTATACTTTGCAGGTGAAACTGGTGGTGGTGGGCGACGGCGGCGTGGGCAAGAGTGCCATCACGATCCAGTTCTTCCAGAAGCTGTTCGTCACCGACTATGACCCCACCATCGAGGACTCGTACATCCAGCACACTGAGGTCGACGGCCAATGGTGCATCCTCGATGGTGAGTAGAAATAATAGTAAAGGAAAATGTTTATTCCACAAATACAGAGTAAAAAAATAATAAATAACTGTATTCGTGTGAATTTGTTTGCCAACTGTTACATTTGACGAATTTTCACAAGTTGGAAATCCAGAATTTTCTGAAACCGTTTACGTACATTCTTTACCCTGCAGACTGTCAGAATGTGTGATACGTGTGCGTAGTGGTCCAGCGCACATGTGATATTTCTGATAGATATTCTTAATAGTCACCTATTCAGCTATAGTTTTAAACATACATAACCTGTAGAGTGTAGACCGAGGGTGATTTTGGTTAATTTCCCCTCCAAATATACTCGCGAGCAAATATAACGAGTTTTTTTTCTTTTAAAAGTGGTTCGTTATTCTTGATCGCCAGCATAGCGGCATGTCTCTTTAACCTGTCAAAGAAGTCAATATTTTACCTACTCACGCCTGTTATAACGTTCCAGTGCTGGACACGGCAGGCCAAGAGGAGTTCAGCGCGATGCGCGAGCAGTACATGCGGAAGGGAGACGGCTTCCTGCTGGTTTACTCCGTCACCGACCCGCAGAGCTTCCGCAACCTGCGTCGGTTCCACACGCAGATACTGCGCGTCAAGGACAGGTGACGTGCCGAGACGTATTGGAACATGTCATGTCTTGAAGCTCCTATTTTTAATTTCGCTCTAAGGTCCTTATCATCATCATCACGTCAATTGTAGGACGACCTTGTTAACCACTAGCCTTCCCAATGATCACCATCACGTAGCTATTTTCTGTTTGAGACTTTCACACAAACAGGCTACCTGATAGGAAGTGTCCTTTCAATCTATCCTGATACAAACCCCTTGATTGATTGATAGTTTCATGATGCTGACTTGTTTCCTTCTTTCAGGGAGACATACCCAATGCTGGTGGCCGCGAACAAAGTGGATTTAGTCCACGTGAGGGCGGTCAGCGAGGAAATGGGTCGGGAGCTGGCGCGCTCGCTGGGGGCGCCCTACATCGAGACCAGCGCCAAGGAGCCGCCGCTCAACATCGAGCGGGCCTTCCACGAGGTAAGTCCAGGACAGGTCCATCTACAGAAGCGAGGAGCGTGAGAAATGTGTTTGAAATTTTCATGTAAAGAAATAGCAGGGGATGGTCTCAGAGACTTTACAGAGATTAGATTTAGGAAGAATCCATACTTCCAACCATAAATGTATTTCTTCTTCTTCTTCTTCAACCAGCCCACGCCAAGCTGCCTCATCCAGCTCCTTGATATTCCAACCTTTGACTGCCGGCCCGGGGAGGTGGTATACCAACTGACCTCCCTTCTCTAGGTCACCAGTCTGATATTACCCATATCCATCGGACGTCTTCCCGCCTAGCCAAGTTTCCTGCTCATTTACCAAATACCAAAGACCTAACCCTTAAACAGCTATGACCATAACCTAGATTGATTGTTCTAACCAAAGGTATCCTTGCAAACCTGACCCGGACCCTGATGCGGTAAAATAGCTGCCTGGTGATGCTGTCGCTTCGTTCGGAAGTTATTTGATAGGAGTCCACACGCATCGAGGACAGCATTGGAATGATACCTTTATCAGTATTATGTTTGACAAAAGCCTCGTCATCGTCAACATTTATTCCTTGTCTAATCCTTGGCAGTGTATGGGTGGATTGTATTAAAATGTGTCTCCTGTAAATCCGACTAGAGTTAATTATAAAAGGAACTTTAAATCTAGTTTACACATCTGGTCCCTCAGCTCGTCCGCATTATCCGCAAGCATCCCCAGCAAGATGAAAAGGAGCGTCGCCAAGTGAAATGTGGCAGGTGCACTCTTCTCTGAGACCTGACGTCTTCTGCTACCTTCACATCAAGCGTCAAAGGCGGCTGACTTCATACCGAGCAACCGCGGCTGACTTCACGCCTAGCAACTGCTGGTGGCGTCGCACCGCATCGAAACGCGAAATGACTCGTGTAAGTGGTTTGAAATTTACGAATGATGGCTTCCAAACGTGATTCCGTTTAAGGTGTACGCACAGAAACAGTTGCACAACTGGAGAGTTTAACTGAGATTATGAATATGATATAATATCGGTTATGTTTTTAACCATATGGTTATGGGAAGAGGAAATACTGCGTTTAAAGCGTTTTTTTTTGTATATTTTAGCTTGAGTGAGCGCATTTCCTCTTAAAAAGTTTGTCGAGACACAAAAATATTTAAGGGACGAGATTTTCGATAGTGACGTAACGTTATGTCCAAGCGACGCAAAATAAGTTACTTTTAACTTATTACTTGTACTCACAATATTCAATGCGAAGCATTTATTTATCCAAATACTAGAATAAGTTATAAAGGATTTAATGAAGAAATATTTTTTAGAACATTATTGCATTTATTATAGTTTCTCGTATACAATTTTGTTTAACGTATATTGGAAATGTTTTAAGAAAAAAAAACTGTATAAATAGATGTATAGGTGTCAGACCAAAGCGTGTGTTATTTTACGTACGATTAGATATAGAGTTTGTATAAGAATTGCATGTTTATTTGCACGAATAGTAGTAGACGCAAATGTAAATAATTATAAGCAATATTGGCAAAATATGGCCACCATATACCATAAATGCTACAGAAAATCAAATAGCGCCACCTAGCGTTCAACAACGGAATCACATCGCAGTCGGGGGATGAAACACATGTGATCCATCCCTACTCCAGAAAGGTTTGGTCAGGGTTTGCCAACGGGATCCTATTATTAAGGCTCTACTGTTCGTCTGCCACAAGGCTATATCCTTTGAACCGTAATAACTAAACATTTGCCATTTTCACAGAGTGAGCATAGCTATCGCCGCTAAAACCATAAAAAAAAACAAGATCAATATTGTACGGCGGCGCGGAATTCTACGTTTTTTTCTATAGCTCTTGTGGAAAGTGTCCCTTGGGTCGGCATGCTGCGGCTCGCGAGCCACATGCGGTTCTATGGATGTGAAGCTGCGGCTCTTTAGTTCCAACTTTATTTGAGCAAGTAATATTTATTGTTGGCAGGAAAAGAAATGTGGATCTTTAATAACTTTGAAATATTAAAAATTGTAATTTTTGACTCTTCCAACTCAAAAGGTTGCCGACTACAGTGAGACAGCTATGGGCGAAAATCGCTTATTCGCTCGGCAAATAATTTCAGTTTGTCAGGCAGTCAGCTGCCTTACGATTATTTATTATTATTATTTGGGGGGTTGAGATAGATGGGCCTTGTGTGCAACTTCGACCATTGCTGGTCTTTTGTGGCAGCCCTTTGTTTAGAGCTCACCGCAAAAGCCCGTTGCGTCCAGGAATTTCCAGATGGTTTGGGCAGTGAGGTGCATGCCTTACGATGGTCCAATTAGCTATTCATAGACGTTGGAGGCCGTGATAGTCGGCAATAATGAACGGCCCGGCTGCAGCGTACTCAGCTAAGTTAGGTGGCTGCTGACTAGTTCGATTTTCTCAAGTATTTCAACGAAGATCTGGTTTCGAAGCTAGGCAGTTAGAAAGCTGAATGAGGCTTCCTATACATTTAATACTCAAACATTGACGTGTTGGTAAACCGCCTCGGTGTTTATTGTTTTGGTTTGAAAACTATGTCCTACTCCAGCAAGATTTTACAATTAAACCAAAAAGCCCGATTCCATTGTGGCGCGGCTTCGCATCCACACGTTACACAAGTAAACCACATGTATCTTGTTGTAGGCGTGTGTCACTGACGTCATTGTGTGCGTGTGCCATACATGCTACATAGACGAAACCAATTTATACCCACGTGTGCGTACTTATTGGAATTTTCGCTTAATACACGTGGTTGCGAATAATGTAAACTTTATACTACTTTAATTATATTGAATCTATCTCTTATCTACAGTTAAAGTTGTGCTATCCTCATTGAGCATCGCTTTTATACTTGACACAGAAAAATGAAAGACCGATTGTGTCCCCTTGTTCGCTATATGACAGATTCGTTTTGGGGCAGATTAGCTTTAGGAAAGATTAGCTTTAGGAAAGATTCGCTCTAAGGCAAAAATTGTACAGTTCTTCACATCATTCTTTGAGCCCTTAATAAGAGCATTGCACTTACTTACAAACTAACACATTCACATGAATGACATTATTTATAAGAAAGGATGATATATACAACCCAGAATTAGGAATTCCGCGGTAGCGGATCTCCATCGACACTTATTGTTTTGAAATTAGACTGTTTCGACTGAGCTCGGCTACCGCGGAGCTTCTATTTCTAGGTGGGTTGGCCCTCCGGGTCGGGCCTGCTGCAAAACTAAAATAACCTAAACCTACCTATGTATTATATTATAGCTTTTAAAGTAAGAAAACAAGTAAATAAGCTTACATTTCTTTTTCAGCTTAATTGTTGGTCCTTTGTCCTTTTGAGAATCTGTCCTAATGAGAATCTGTCTTTTTTTATAATCTGTCCTTATGCGAACAGGCCATTATGTCGGTTCACTAATGTTTGACCAAAAAACGTTTCACCAAATGATTCATTTCACAAACATATCATTTGACAAACCGCATTTTTTTCCGAAACTGTAAATATTTTTTTGGTGAAACGTTTTTTGGTCAAACGACAGGACCCCCATTATGTCGGTATATTTCCAGTAGGTCTACAGATAATTTGAATTTTAAAACTAGTTAGTCATATGCGGTTTACCATGGGTCTAGTCATATTACTTATTTATATTAGGCTAAGGTAAGATCAAAAATGCAATACTGTAAGGCTGAAATTACAAAATTATATATTGTTTGTGTTCTGTCGAGTCCTGTCGATCGATCTAGCTGTCTCGCTCCAATTATAACACGAGTAAAGGGGACAGCAGATTGTAGACTTATTGCTGTTGTAGTTTGAATTTGGGAGCATTTTATAAAAGTGCGTGGGATTATGGAGATCTATTTTGGTAAACAATTTTTTTGGAATTAATAATTTTATTCCGTTTTCACTTCTGAGATAAAACATCATCATCACTTAAACAGGGTGTTCCTTAACCAACGGTAAAACGAAGATGGCTGATAGGTCGGCTCATGACCCATGAGATAAAGTTATTTCGACTTTAATATCTTCTTTTTAAACCAAACTAAGTAGATTGAAAATTAGAAAAGGAAGAATTTCAAATAATCTAAATTCCGTTTTAGCTCTTTTTCTTACCACTATAGCATTGTGATATGGAAAATACTTTGATTATGAAAACTGCTTAAATTTGCAGTCGTAGCCATCGAAAAACCGACTGAGGCTATGAAAACCCCCAAGTTTTAAAGTGTTATTATCCCAGAAATTGTCATTTTTATTCAATCGAAATCTGGTAGCTCATAAGCCGTGCTATCAGTCATCTTTGTTTTATCTTTAATACAAAATGAAATGAAAATGAAAAATGTTTATTTTTGTTAAAATTTAGGTACATATAGGGCAGACTGTCCAATTATGCGACTCTGGTCGGATGCGCATGCACCGGTGTGTGCCCCCGTCCGGCGTTATTAGTTGTTTATTGTTTGTTGCTATTTTATGTACCTACTAACACTAGTTTTTTAAGATTATACTAAATATGGACCCAGAGTCCGAAATAAAAGATTTTTTTTATATAGGTGAAAAACATAACTTACCTATTGCATGTAAATCTGTTCAGCTGCTCTGGAGGGGTTGTATACAAAACTAATATGGAATTTACGTCAAATTTCAAATATAGTATGTCGAACGGTCTATACAGATGTGTTACAACTACATGCAAGAGGTAATTTACTTCAGTTTTTCACCTATACGATCGTGCAAAGGTTGGGATCTCGGTTAAAACGACACCCCGTATAGTCATCATCATCATCATCATGTCAGCCGAAAGACGTCCACTGCTGGACATAGGCCTCCCCCAAGGCTCTCCACTTAGACCGATCTTGTGCTTTTCGCATCCACCGCGTTCCCGCGATCTTTACAAGGTCGTCACTCCATCTTGTTGGAGGCCTACCTACAGCTCGTCTCCCGGTCCGCGGACGCCACTCAAGAACCTTCTGACCCCATCGGCCATCAGTCCTGCGAGCAATGTGCCCCGCCCACTGCCACTTTAGCTGAGACGTGGGCGCTAACAATGGGCCTTATAAGGAAGCTCAAAGTCACTCAGAGGGCTATGGAGAGGGCTATGCTCGGGGTTTCTCTGCGTGATAGAATCAGAAATGATGATATCCGCAGTAGAACTAAGGTTACCGACATAGCCCGAAGAATAGCCCCGTATAGTATGTTATTCATTTCGTTATATATAGTGGCGGGCGATCATCCTTAGGTGTGGTTTCCAGAACGTCTGCCAAAACCCCTAAAATCTCCGATGTTTCTCTGTGAATGCTCATCAATGATGAGCGTGATGCGATGAGTCATCATCTTCCTTAGATGCTATTAATTTCACGACATTGTTATTATTTATTTTATACTTAATTTATCCCACGCACGTTAGTGACTAGAGTATTTATTGTAAAAAAGAAAAAGGAATTGAAATCGAATGTAAGTGTTCCACTAGGTAAGTGTAGTCTCGCCTGCTCCAGTGGCGCGCGCGATAGCTGATGACTTTCCAAAACTGGCAAAATGTATGGACTTGGGTAGTCTATCGCAAGTCCTAAGATTTTTTTACTATCTGTTAATCTGTCCTGGATCGGAAATTCGGTATTTACCTAAACTTGGCACAATCCCAAAATAAGATAGACGACCATGGCGACGGCTTCTTAAAAATATTATTTTATTAATAATATAAATTCCGGGATTCTACAAAACGTTAATAATAATAATTTTACATATAGGATAAAACGTTCCGTTTTGCTCCTATAAATTCGTTAGGTAAATGAGTTACCGGTAAATGAAATAACATTTGGTTAATAATATACGTTGAAGATAACTTCAAATAGTTAATATAAATACTTGTTATGAATTTATGCTGGCGTAATTTATTTATTTAGATTACCCGGGAATTTTATTAATGTATACTAATATTATAAAGCTGAAGAGTTTGTTAACGCGCTAATCTCCGGAACTACGGGTCCGATTTGAAAAATTATTTCAGTGTTAGATAGCCCATTTATCGAGGAAGGCTATATATCATCACCAGTGATCGGATCTAGGATGCAATTTGGGGTGAACGACCTCAAACGTTATGCTTAACATGGATGTGACTTGAGATTTCCCGGGATTTTGGGAAATGGGTTATTGTTAATAATTAATAACTTTTGTCAAGGGTTAACCTAATAAACAGATAAAAATAATAAAAATACCATAAAAGACAAGACGTGCAAGTTACGTTCAGTTATTCTATGCAGTACTGTATTTTTTTTTAGTTATTACATATTTTGTTAATTTTATAGCGTAAACTACTTAAAATTACGAGTTATTTACCTTTTTATAAAGGTAGGTAACAAAAAGATTCGCGGGATTGTAAGTCATATTCATATCCATGTTAAAATAACGGACTTAAATTGCATCCTAGATCCGATCACTGATCATCACGTTAGCGTTAACCCAAAGTAACTATTCCACGGGGACGAAGTCGCGGGCAGAAGCTGGTGAATTATATGATTGAGTCTGCCTCCATACAACTGAACAACCACGCCGCCGCGAAAGTTTAGGTAAATATCGATCCGAATTTCCGATCCCTGGTAATCATGGAATCAAGTGCGGCACCTTCGGCAGTTCACGTTAATCCTGTACATTTTGTATGATTTCGGTGGCTGTAAATATTTGAGAAACAAAGCAAGTAGAAGCGACTCAGTTTGAACCAAAAAGGACCATCTTTTATTTCTGAGCCAATCGTTATTAGCATACAGTGATTCTATTTTCTTAATGTAGTTCGGCCATCTTCGTTTTTGTATGAAACACGAGTGACAGATATACTGTCAGTTGCGAGTGCAAGCGTGATAGCGATAGCCAGCCGAACTCTATTAAGAATCTGGGAGTACTGTACAGTACCCCAATGAAAATGTTAAGCACTTTAGTGCGCTGTCATAATAAACATCAAACTGAACATCAAATGACAAGTATGACAATAACAATGGCAGTCACAATGACAAGGTTCTAAATTTCGTTCAACATTTTTATTGGGTGACGACATTTGTTTAAGAACGGACTAAGGATTCAGACTAAATTTTATAAAAGGAAAATTTTAACCCTTCGAATTAACAGACGCCTTTTATGGACCTTGGCCTTAATTCTACTTGGGTTTTGCTCACCTTGCTTAGATATCGCTACGTATTATTGACGTTATGTCAGCTCTTATTCACTTGATAGTAAGAGCTAACGTCAACAATGTGTTTATGATATCGAATCGAAGGCTAATAGCCTAATACAAGGTGGAATAGAGCCCGCTTTTTTTATGACATCTTTGGCCGATTGTGACATAAAGAGATTACAAATGCATCATTCAACCTCAGCCGGGCCGTAATGTGTGTTATTTTTTTTAGAGATGTAGCTTCCATGGTGTGGCTAAATGTTTAAGATGAAATGGATTGTCTTATGCCCTTGTGGTAACACTTCACTTTTCAAACAGTTCAAAGTAAGAATAATAATAATTTATTATCCAAAAGATGACATTTGTTATGGCTCGGCTATCCTTTAGATCTGACCTCTGTTTTTCACGAGGGGCCCATTGTAATAAATGAACTAACCCTGATTGGTTAAAAATAATGTCGTAGGATAAGTAACTTAGATATAAAATGAAAATATCGGACTAAGTGCAATAATGAGTGTACCGTAGTATAGGCGAGCAATGAATATTGTATATTGTTGTTAATCTATGTTTTATATGTTGTAACATACAATAAATTGTAGAAAATACTTGTTGTTTTATTTAATTGCTTCTTGGAACTGCGAGAAAATATAAATAAGTAAATGAATAAATAAATAAAACGTGATGTTTGAACACGTTTAATAAATCAGATCAAAAAGTAAAAAACGAATGTCGCACATAATTGTCATTTTTAACCGACTTCAAAAAAAGGAGGAGGTTCTCAATTCGTCGGGTTTTTTTTAATTATGTATGTTCCCCGATTACTCGAAGACCACTGGACCGATTTGAAAAACTTTTTCGTAGTTTGAATGGGTATACTTTCTAGTTGGTCCCATTGTCAACAGGTCAGGATCTGATGATGGGATCTTGGAGAAATCAAGAGAACTCCTCAAATATTATAGGCACACCTATAGCGATTTTGGTATTTTTCAATGTAACTCGTGCATTTGCTTTTGAAAAGTACTATAATGGTGAAGTGGAACTGATGATGAAGACCACAGATGGCCACCGGAACTCCTTAACGGTACCTATTTCAAAGGTGGCGATAAGATATTTCGATTAAGGTAGTTGAGCGACTATGACGAAGCACATTTAGGTTTAAATATGATTATGACATTCCCGCGGCGTTGTCTGCGGCGAGCTTGAAATGTTCTATAGTTTCTCATTAATATTTAGAAGTGGAGCTACGTAACAGAATAAATAGGATCACTAAAAAATATAAAATAAAATAAATGTTAAAAAAAAACAAAAACCCGCCATCAAAAATGCAAAAATAACTTCTTTTAAAATGGTAGGTCAGTCTAACCTGAAGTCGGCGTCCCACAATATTTAAAAACCAAAAGCCGAATGCAGTTGGACTGACCTACCATTTTAAAAGAAGTTATTTTTTGCATTTTTGGAGGCGGTTTTTTGTTTTTTTAAACATTTATTTTATTATTTAGCTATACTTGGATTTAAAAATACATAGTTAACGATAGGGCAATATCGCGTACTAACAAGGAAATAAGGTGCAATATTGCGTACCTAAATCATTTTTGAATAGGCCTTATTTTTGTACTTGCCTATTTAATTTGTTAGTTAGGCGGTATTGAACTAGCAAAGGCTATATATACTCAGATTATTCTAACATGATGATTATGACCGCTCATTTAAACACTTATTACTCTTATTTCTTCAACTTTATATAAATACTAGGTACATCGGTACAAACCTAGCGACGCCGTTCAGGAATTTAAATAATTAATCGGCTATTTTTAAACACATCGCTTGTGAGTATAGTAAGTGATTGAAATTACGAAATACGGCTGTCATAATCATCATCGTAGAATAATCTGAGTATAAATATTATACAGAGAGCGACAAAAACTTAAGTAAGTATTCGATATAGACAAGATTTTGGAAATACGAGTGTGTTTAGATATTTTGACAACAGGGACCCGTTTTATAAAGCTACAAATTACAGTTAACAGGTTACAAGTTTCCATTTGATACAACCTAGACCACGACGACCAGCTATTTGAGCATTGTTGCCAGTTTAGACCTGTAAAATTGTAACTTGTAGCTTTATAAAACGTGCCCCAGGTAAGAGCTACAGTTTGACTTTTTGGCGCAAGAGGTCTAAAAGTCTCATTTTCAAAATAGGGTACCTCAGTAAAAACATTACTTTTCGGCGGTCAGGTAAAAATATGACATTGCAAAATGGTATGTATTACATTACGACATCTGTTGGGCAGTAGCATAACGATCTTTGTTATAGATAGAAGCGATAGATGGCGTTCATAACTACATTCAGCGCCGATAAGCCGCTAGTCAGGTTCTCTATAATATTCGTTGGCAGTTTTCGCTATTTATAAAGGTCTCTGCTTATCATACCATGACGGTACGCTGACCGTAATGGGAATGTGTCAGAGAAAAAATATTCTTTGTATTGCGAAGTAGAGACTATGCCCACTCCGTCACCGACCAGCGTTTAATACTAATAACCTTCCGGGCCTGATACGTTCATAGTACGGTCATGGTACGGTACGGTGTAGTGGTCAGATACCATAAAGCGGAAAAAACGCTGGGATCGGCTATACGAGCGTAGCGGACGAACGAATGATAATGAACTTTTTCTTAAATAGGTATCTTTAAGTTTGTCTCTTTTGTGTCCTCGAAATAATAAAGATTAAGGCACGTTTATGAAAACCTAAATAGTGTTCCATTGTCTTTTCTCATCAGCACATAAATATGTATTCAATTTTACGTACCTAGATAAATAAAAGCTCTTATACAATGATCGCCTTTACCGCCATGGACAAAATTAAATGTGGATAAAGCATCCGTCCCGTTCGCACCTAACTAGGTGTACAGGACAGAACGTGACATTACGTGTATATACGTGTATTTTAAAATTGAAAAGAGTTTCTATCATTTGAACGTTGAAGAATAAGTTTACGTGGCGTTCACTTCGTAGCGACATCTGCCGAGCGGAAGCAACACGAATTATCTCTTCTTTTTACTCTTAGATGCCTTTTTGTGTTGCAAATTATTAACGAAGGTTAGGCAATAAAATTCGGTATTCATTTTGCGTTTACTACTGATGTAAATATTACGAGTTGAATATGATATATAGAACTGATAGCTAGTGCAGTTTTACACACTTGTACACTTGGTAAATTACCAAAACTTTTATCAATCGGACCTCATAGCGACATCTGTTGGACAGCGGCAGAACGAATTACATCTTCTATTCACCGCTAGATGTCGACATGAGTCTCAAACAAATGCATGGACAATTTCAAAACTAACGAAATCAACAACTTGGGTCATTCATTATACGAGCATAATTCAAGCGACGCTAGTGACAAATAAACCATATACGGTTTTCGACCGCTGCACAAGCCTTTATCCATAATAGTAATTACTAGCTTTCGCCCGCGACTCCGTCCGCGTAGAAGTCGTGTATCGCTGGTCCCTCGGGAACTGTCCAATTTTCCGGGATAAAAACTATCCTACGTCATATTTCAGGACCTAACCAATATGTGTGCCAAGTTTCATCTCGATCCGTTCAGTGGTTGAAGCGTGAAAGACGGACAAACATATAAGTTTCACATTTATAAGATTAGTATGGATATGGATAACAGATAAATAAAACTTGAGAAAATCACATTTCCTTGAATACTTTCACTTCAGCACTTTTCTTTTCTATAAACCAATTTCAGATTCAATTCGAAGAAAAGTATTTACCTACATAATGTTGGATAATCCTTACGAACGCCTTTGAGCGATTTGTTCTACGCTGTCTATTTGTGTTAACGAGTACAGTCGCCTCTAAAAAAATTGTTATACTTACGATTTTTGTAACATCTCGTGTATTTAATAAGTACCGACCATTTTAATGTTAGCAGCTGTGTGCTTTGTTGGAAACAGTACAAATAAATACATGGGTTTTGGTTACTAAAACTCATTAAGTACTAGTTAAAGTAGATTAAGCCCCAGAATGCAGCATATTATGTGGTTATGTGCAGTTTTAATGTCAATTTTAGGGAGTTTCTTCTAGTTACACTATCCCGACAAAGCTGAATAATCAGAGACTGATGTTGATTTCTGTCTACTACCTACTTACTGAGTAGACAGAAATCGACATCAACATGTCTACTATTGAGTAGACAGAAATCGACTTCAGTCTGACTATTCAGCTTTGAATTTTATGGGTCCTACTGAGCTATGAAATTCAAGCAGTTTCCCAGGAAACAACTTCAAAAAACCTATAGCTCCACTTCTTAAATAGACCTAGTTTTGCAGACGTGTCATTATGGCTGACTGTACATCACTCTTTTCTTTTAACGCTGGGATCCCCGACTCGGCACTTCAGGTAACGCCGACGCCGCCGTCGACTGCACCTTGTCTCGAAATAAACGTTTTTGTAGTTCACCTGTCGGTCTGTCAGCGAATAGAAAGAGTATACCTGTTACAATTCACTTAACGTCACTCGGTTTCGTTTGTAACGTATGTATTCCAAGGACGATAAAGAGAAATGTGTAAAATAATTTCAAAAGGTATAAATGTATTCTTTGAGATAGTTCCATATGAGTTGAAACCGAACATGTTTTAACCCCTGGAGCGTCGGCGATTTTAGACTTTACCGTGCGGCAATGACGCCGTTTTCACCGACGTCCGAAGGGTTAATTTCGGAATTGTTTAGAGGGTGTCGTTCCAGAAAATAGGCTAAAATAATTAAAAAAATTCGAAAAACTTAATTGTTTCAATAAAAATGCATTATCCCCTCTAAATGAATAATTATTATGAACCATTAACTTAGCTAACTCAGAAAATAAGCCACGATAAATTCATCAATTAAACGTTACGGAGTTAGGTTAGGTTAGTACGCTAAGGCCGCTCTCACCAAACTTTGAATAAGATGAAGAAGAGAATCACAGGTACTGGAAATACGGGAATAGGTACTGTGACTAAGTCAAGAGGTGGTACTCCTCAAATGAATACAATACCTAAAACAAATTCGATTTTCTCCCGTTAGAAATGAGATTGCACTGAATGTATTTCTCACTTTTTATGCTCTAAAATAACCTATAACTAGCCATGTTTAAGCGGACTAAAGTGATGCTTTGTTGTCTAGGGGCTAATTTACTTTTTCTTTTTTAATTTCCTTGTGAGGCCACAAACACCCACAAACAGCCACATGTGACTCATATCGCCGGAGTGGTGCGGTGGCAAATTATTTCTTGTTATTATGGCATATTTTAGTGCCTTGATGAACAATAGGTACTATAAATGTTTAGCAGTTTTGGTTTGTCTATTCTATGCGTACAATTCTAGGTTATGTTTGCGTGGATTAGCTGTGGTCTTTTCGGGGTATATATCGGTGGCGATTAGGCGTCTGGTAATCCGGGCCGGCGCGTGCCGGGCGCTCGGGCCGCGGCCGGGGCGCGGGTTTTGCCAGACGTAATGGTTTCAAGCAACGGTTGTTTATTTTACGAGATTTCTTTGTTTTTGGATTGCTTGGTTTGTTTAGGGAGGTAGGGTAATTGGTGAAGGAAAATTGGTAGAGAGTTACAATGTAGGGTTTTGTGATTAATAATGGGTTTTATACCACAATATTCATATTTATTAAGTGAACAATATGCCCATTTCGTTATTATGATTTATTTCATGGAATAAACGCACTTTTTTCACACCAATTCAAGCAAATTGCTATCAAATCAATTAATTTATATGCAAGAGCACAGTATTACAATGGTGGAAGGGTATGCCTATTCTAACAGTGTATGGTCAAAATATACATTCTTATTCCTATTCATTGTGTACGGGAATGTTATTATTTTCTCGTTACAAAGCTTGTTACAATGAAACTCTACTTAAAAATAAAACGGACAAAACCGTTTTAAGCAAGTGACAAGGCAGACTGGCGCGCTAATCGCTAAATAGCGATCTCTTCAGGGGAATTGGAATCTGATGCGAAGTAGATATTTTAAATTAATTCAGCCGGCCCGTCGGGAAGATGGATAGGGCTGCCAACATTAAAGTATTGACACCGGACGCTTAAATTCGTTTAATTAGGATTTTTCCACGAACAATTTCGGGAAAATCTTCCTACTTAAGCAATGTGCACGTTCAATTAAAGGCTTAATGGATTAAATGAAATTTGACACTCCATTTAATAAATTTCGTCCATTCAGATAGAAGGTTAAGATAGACAATAATTATGTTGAATAGAAAAATTTGATAGTTATCGAGAGAGAATGACTGACTGTTGAGTTTCTTGCGGCGCTTCTTTTCAGCTTTGGTCTCTTGGGAAGCGCTGGTTGATTTTCAACGTGTAAAAGTGCCGAAGCGGCCTACTTACTGAATAAATATCTTTATTTTTGTGAATAATACTAAAGTTTTTTCTACATGGATGTAGTCATAGGCAAAATACTTAAAAATACAAATAAACTTTTTTATAGCATTAGTTGTCACATACCTAAACCCAACAAAAAATGATTTCAAAACTTCTTATTTTATCGAAATACTAGCTTCTGCCCGCGACTTCATCCGCGTAGATTTCGATGATCGTTATTCATTCGGGAACTTTTAAATTTTCCACGATAAAAAGTAGCCCATGTCCATCCAGGGTATAAGCTAGGTTCACTGTTGGATCGCATTTTTTTTTACGCGTAATGTATCTTTACGCATAAAATCGTTTGACCTAAAACGGTTTTTACAATAGAAACGGTTTTATTTTAATTATTATAAAAAACGAACTTAACTCAAATTCTGCAATGTCAACCTAGAAGGGGGTTATGCGAAAAAAAATATGCGAAAAGATAAATATGCGTAAAAAAAATATGCGTTCCAAAGCGATACCTATAAGCTGTCTCCATTCCAAACTTCATTCAATTCCGTCCAGTTGTTGCAGCATGAAGGAGAAACAAAGTAACACACACACAAACTTTTCTAATTATAATCATTATAATGTTAGTGAGATGAGATTGCGTATGAATAACGTGTATCTCGACGGTCACGTAATTTGTCCGGGTTTTACTCGAAAACTTAAAGATATGTCCATCTGGCCCGCGCCGTACGTCCGGCAATCTAGGACAAATACGGGGACACCCCTACGCTTACAGCTACGATATTGTTAATCTCAAGATAAATACGAGCCCTCTGGTTCGCGGACACCGAAACGGGTCAATTTTGTATTAAAATTATAGCTAACAGTTCTGAATAGGTTACACGAAGGACTCTTAATTGATTGGATTGAAACTTTCCAAATTAAGGAATGACTATTGATTCAACGAGTTAACGTTTAACAGATTAAAGTTGTTAACTCTACAAATGTAAGGGATGGTCAAATGAGGTTAATATTATTCAATTTAAATTTTCCTTTGCTTTATTTATCTGTAGATAGTTCACATGTCTCTTAATATAATTTTCGGCTTCACATTTTGTCCATGGCCCGTATAGTCTACTAATGATTAGGTGGCCTGTGAGCTCGTGTGCGTTCTCCGTGTTGTATCGAGCACAGCATGCTCGTGGGATGGGTGGATATGTTACCCACACAGACAAACAAAAAGATCTACTTAGCTGGCTAAGTATACTCGTAAAGAATGAAAGAACAAGCAGCGTTAAATAATAACATTATTAGACTTAACTTTGTAGCGGTGACGCGAAAAAGAAAAGCAGTACCTATTACTTCCAAGCAATTGTTGTTTTTAACTGGATCCAACGCGTTCTATTAAACAACGCAAATAATACGAAATATTGCAAAAAAAAACCTACCTAACTCAAACTCAATATCCGCGCTTGCACACAAACGAAAATTTAGACGTAGTAATATCTCTCTCACCCTTTCTTTCATCAAATTAATTACCCAGCCACCTGCGCATCCCTTTTTACCTCTTCATAAACAGCATAATGTAACAAATGTATGCTGTTAGCAAAATGAACTTAGCTGCTTTGAAGTCGTGATCCATTACTTAGTAAGTTAGGGAGATCGAGCAGGCAGAAACAGAGTCGCGTCTGAACTGTGATTGATTTACTCTTTGGGTAACGGATCACGAAGTTTGCAAGTTTGTTTTTGGATTCGGGACTGGATTGTCTGGGGTGTGACTGAAATAGATTTGTGGATTATTTTACTGTTTATTTTGTGTGTTTCCGACAAACTAGTGTTTGAAGAACCTTGTGTAGTGTCCGTCTGTTCTCACTTTCAAAAGGGTAAATGTTTAAAACTAAGTACTTAGTTAATATTTGCAATTGTAAAATCCGTATCCGCCTGTAAAGGTAGGGTTTGGCGAGACTGTACAACTCTCTGGCTAATGTATATCTGCATGCTTTTGAACCCAAATTCCATATGCAATAAATATGTCATTTCATTTCATTTAACCTGCCACCAAACAGCAGTGTATGCATTGTTATGTTCCGGTGCGAAGGTAAGACTAAGTCCTCGGGGTTGGCAACAAATTTGTTTGTTGACGCACTGGCCTAGTTAGTTTGGGACTAGGTCGTTTGGTGTGAACTTGTCCCGTGATATTTATTTATTTACAGTCTTAAGATTGCCATCGTCTATGGTCTTCAGATCCACTTACCATCAGGTATTCTGTGTACTTGTGTGTCTTCTCCATGTCATAAGAAACGCGTTTAGCTTATTGATAGTGATTGCGAACGAAGCTAAGTAGGTTTGATCCCCCGGTTTATTGATTAGCACGAACTTTTCAATCGTTGACGAAGTATTAGTTAGATGAAATTGTCCCGCGCCCTCATACGGTGACGGCACCACTTATGGATACTTTTAGCTGACAGGCATCAGTAATGGACACTTCACTCTTAATACAAATTTAATACGGTCCTAAATTGATTGTTGCAAAACAAATGAATAACCCTTATCTTCTGTAAAATAAGAATCAAATGTCCATCATTGGGTTCTCGTCTATTACAGAGGCCATAACCAAGATGCACTACGCTAACTAGCGTTTCTATTCGTTTCGTTTTTAAACCAATCGCGTCACTGGTAGATGACGTGATACGAAAAGTCACGTGATCTACCAGTGACGCGATTGGTTTAAAAACGGAACGAATGAAAACGCTAGTTAGTGTGTAATGCATCTTGGCAAGGGCCTCAGGTTCCACCACACTAAGTGATAACGTAAGGTAGAGTTAGGTACCTATTTATTCTGTCTAAGCTGCTTCAAACGTTATATTAAATAATACTTCCAACGCTTAAATCCCTTCAAAACGAAATTCTCTTGTTACTTGAGATAAAAATTATAAGACTGTATTATCTCGGATTCGTTTATAAGATTATTGTAATATTGTTTTATTTTCTCTTTCTTAAATAATGCTTTTACTGAACTAAAGATTTTATTTTAAATACTTAAAAGGAATGATTATTCATGATTTATATCAAAGTGTAACGAAAGAATTGCGTTTCGGAGTAAAACTTGGCACTTTTATGCGAGTGCCTTCTTTTCACACGTTTTCAAAAAAATTACATAATTTAAAAATATTTTTACTAGGTAGGGCCTAAATTGTGTAGGGTGAAGATAAGATTAGTACATTATACTACTCAATTACCTAAGCAAAACAAAAAATTAATCGAAGTACCTATCACGACAGGGCGGAACATAAACAAGCATACCTATTCATATTATTCTCGGAACCGCGTCGCGCTGAGAGAACTCAAACATCAACTATTCAATTAAAGCGCCGTAATACCGGACCCGTGCGGAGTGACACGACACGAAATTTTAATAAAGTTCAAAATTAAATCAAATTCAGAAAATCGGGCACACCAGAGGCCCTAGCCCAAATGCATTACGCTAACATTCAGGTAGATTGCAAGATTTACGCACAAAATCGATTGAAAAAAAATTCTTTTATAGGATATTAGTATGTTACGCTATTTATGACTATATTTTGGTGCCTTTGCATCTTTATTGTCCATAAAAAAAATGATGATTATAATCGCATTGTTTCGCGGCGCTTTGCATAATTTTGTTAGTTTGAAACTATAATTGAAATGTTTTTTACTTTAGATTTTAAACAGACATTTACATATTATTTGGTATCAAAATAAAGGTGATTTAATTTACTTTGAATTGAATACAAAAAAGTGTGTAATATCGCTAAAAAATAGATTTCTACTTTAAGCAACCGACTTTTAACAATGTGTCAACTTTGTTGTTTTTTTAATCATTATTTTTAGTATATATCTCGTAAAAATAGTAGCTGTAACTGAGTCAATGTCATTTCAGCTTTACTGTGTAAAAAAAAAATAGCTAAACGTGCAGTAAAAGTAAAGTAACAATTTTTTTATTAATCATGACAGTGCGCGGGCGTGTGTACGAAAAGTCGAGAGCCATCTAGGCAAGGTTTTGTTGCAACCGCAAGCAAGTGAGGGGCTAAAGAATAAAGTGTATCCAAGAGGCTAATGTGTAACAAACGATAACATCGTTGGTGAACTCCGCTTTAAATTCCACACGAAAAGCCACAAGTTACTCGTAGATAAGTGTTTGCTCCATTCTAAAGTCACCTGGTACGTGTACTCAAGAACTCAATTGCTCGAGCAGCTAATATAAACAATCTTCACTCCCCTGGCGTCTCCCCATATTCCCCATTCCCGCCTGTTCTCCTATTGAGGGCACAACACAGGTGATAGCGGGCACTGATTACGAAATAAGGCGATTTGTAGGCGCAATAACAGGACCGCGGCGAAAGGAGAATTGTATGAAAATAACGCGTGGGTGCAGACGGGACCGTTTGTCTTCCTTGATGGTGTATTTATACTGGTTGCTTAACTTCCCGTGGATGAGTTCATAAAGAAACAAACATCTTCACGGAAACAAGTTGATTCTCCTGTGTCTTGAAAATTAAGCACTTTGATAGCTAATTTTGTTTTGTGGTAGAACGTAGAAAGAAAGAAACACTTTTTCTTGATAGTTAACACACCTCCACTAACATGTAACTTAATAGAAAAATAATATAAAACAAACAATAACGATATTGGTGGAACGTGAGAACAATAAGGGTCTCACTCAGCATGTGATGCAGCACTTGTTGCTACAATGCTGATTTTTTGTCAATTACTTAAGTGCGAAGTATTAGAAACTATGTCTAACCGTGTATTAAATTTACTCAATTCATTATTTTGATTACAGTAAACCGTCTCATGCATATAAGGACACGCACCTCTAGATAAAATTACACTTTCTGAGTGCAATATTTCCTAAACGGTCCACCAAATCTAAAAATTGATAATAACATATACGTAATGGTTTTTAAAGCTATGTTTACAAATCCTTCCTATAGGAAGGACAAAGAAGTCCCTGTGTAAAACCTTGTGACAATGACAGTTAAAGAAGAAAAAACAGCCTACTTTTTGTTTCATTTTTTCTCATGTAATACGTAATCTAAAAAGTAGAGAAAGATAGCTGACGCAAAGTACGTCTTATAGTCCGGTTTCTATGCTATATGTTCTTATTCTGTGGTCACCACCAACTATATAGGCTAACGTATCGTCGTTATACGTCAGTGATCCTCTCTCATTGCCTCAGTGTGAATTGCCAGTATCCTAGCACGCTCGCAGGGCAATTTAATGCCAACTCAATAAGAAATATTAGTGACTTTTTTCACAGCTTCAATTAAAGCTGATTCATGTAACAAACAGTTGAGAAAAATCATTTTTGAATAGCTATAAAGATTTCCTAGAAAGAGTTCTAGCAAAACAGAATTTAATATGGGGTTTATATGACCGGCCTGTTACATGACGTCACGGTGCAATTTGGAGCTCTCTGTCTAATCGCTGTCTAATTAGCAGTTTAAAATGCTTGTATCATCCGTATTTCTTAACCTATTTTAATTCTAATTTCACTTTTGGTGATCTCTTTAACGGTATTTTCATATTTTGTTGAGGAATGCGATTTAAAAAATCCATGCATTCCCTATTGGGCTCGCCTTCGCTCCGTCAATGAACACCAAGTCGAATAAAAGGTATAACATACGCGTGAAATTCAATTCAAATCTCTGTCACGGAACCCGTGTCCCGGCTCGCACCTGGTTCGGCGAGGCCCCGGGGTGTGACGTAATCACCGGTTCATGCCCGGGCCGGCTGTGGTCGCGTGAACCGGGTATTACACGTAGGCTAGTGTCGTAATAGTTTATGCTGTTATAAAAGAGTTTTTGGAAGCAACGGAGCAAAGTTTTGGCGGGTTCCTTGAAGATAAATACGTCTTTAAAATTTCAGAATAGAGCGCTGTTCGTCTGCCGTATACTGTATTTTTAAACATAGTATATAGGTAAGTACAGTAAAAGACTTAAATTTATGACCCACCTTAGGTTCAAAGTTAATCTGACATTCTACAACAATAAGGTTGAGTTTCCTATAAGTTACAAATGACTTGGCATCTCTAATTACATTGACGACTTCAAGCATATTTTTTTTGAAATGGGTCGCATATGAATCTTCGTGACTGCACATAGTTACATTGGCACAGGGGCGCTATCCCATTTAGTGTTTGTAGTCGCAAGTCTAACCTAATCTTACCTGCGTAATTAGGTACTAATTAATGTTTAAGATATCCTGAAATCATCAATCATCTGGTTTCAACTGAAAATTGCGTTCGATGAAATGATACAGCCAATGAAATGAAATTCGATAAAATGATGGGTTACCGTTACGCAATTTAACCGGTTATTAACCGTTTTTGTATGATAATAACCGGTTGAAACTGGTTATAACCGGTTATTTGCTTTCCCTAGTTACCGTTTAATAAAATGGAGGCCCAGATTGGTTTGAAGTAACAGCCGAAAACCATCAACGATTTTTTATATTTTTTGAAATTAACACAATTTTAAATTTCTCTACAATGTCAAAAACCCTAAAATTTAGGTATAACAAGCTTCCTCAGCCCACAGGTTTACAGAATTCTCACGTAGGTAAAAAGCAATAAAACATAAAGGGTGTAAGGCATTTGCTTTGTAGCAGAAAAGGTCGCATTCTGTTTGGTCTGTTTGTGACGTGGCGAGAGGGTCGGGTCCGGAGGGCGAATAATCACCTGGGTTGCTCTTAAGGAAGGCAATTGAAACTTTTTTTTGTGGACATTTGGTCAGATGCACAACATGTAGGGTTTGGTTTCGGACTCTAGCATTTGACTCACTACTAAAGGAGAACGCAACCAAGGACATAAGTAACCTCATGGACCTCATGGTTAATGGAATCTTAGACCTATAGGTACACATTTGAATCCTTAAGATTTCAATCTCAAGACTGAAATCCTAAGAATTCATTTTTTTATGTTTCTGGTAATGCGTTGAAACATAGTGACCCATATTATATTTTTCACTTTATTAGTTATGTTTTGACTTTATAATTGCTTTCATTTTCTTCCTCAGGTTTAGTATTGTAATTTTATCGTAATGCTTTACGCCGAACTTGCTACCTAACTAATAGAACCATCGCTAGGCCTAGCCAAGATGCAAACGCTACTAGCGTTAGCGCTAAAAGAGGGTTAAATACACAAAAGATCCCATAGGGTCGAAGTGTATCCGTAAGGACCCCACCAAATAAGATAAGATAAGATACTAACGTTTCTATTTTCTGTCGCCTCGAAATATATGGAGTTTATATAACGCTATCTGTTATCAGCTTACGACAAACCTATACATTTTGTCGATTTTTGAAAATCGCTTAGTGCTATGCACCTTGACGACACTCTCTAGTGGCCAAATTGCAATCTCAGTGCCTCATTGCCTGACTTGTAAAGTCAGTTGTCTGTGGAAATCTATATTGTTTAGAAAAGTACGTTATTCTCTTATTGTAACGTATATTTACAAACATTATAATTTTGGATGAATAAAGAGTAATTATAGTCAGTCCCAGCAAAAATAAAAGAAGTGCAAACGAATAAAATATGAAAATATTAATGGTTGTCGGACCCTATTTTACACAGTTTCATTTGCATACCGGAAAGTGGACGGGAATTCTGCTGGAATATTCTGCGGGTTGCGGGATAGACGGCCGGGAATTAACGGAAGCTTGCAAAAGCCAAGCACTCGTACAATTTCATACGTGGATGTATGTACGAGTAAGTACCCAAGTTTTAATACTGTTCCTGTATTATCATTTCACGCAATTACAATAATAATTTTGCTACCAACATTTGTTGCTGTGGTTACGAGTTTTGTTACCATCTTGTGTCGACTAAAGAATTATCGCATCACAAAGTTTTACGTGCATTATTAGTGTATTCAGAATGACATTTCCATTTAATAAACCATATTAGGTGGTCATTCAAGTTGCAATCCGTATGGGCATCCAAGAGAAAACCCATTGTGGCTCTATCATGTACTGAAGCAGAATATATATCGGCAGCTGAATGCTGTAAAGAAGCTTTATACCTAAAGTTGGTCTTAGAGGAAGTAACAGATATAGAAGCAAAACTAAATTTGTTTGTCGATAATCAAAGCTCGATTCAACTTATAAAATCTGGTTCCTGTAACAAAAGATCGAAGCATATAGATGTGCGATACCATTTCATACACGAACACTTTGTGCAAGGGATAAGTCACATGAGCATCCATCGGGAGGTGTTGGAAGGTGCTGGCTGCTAATATTTGTCTATGGTTATATTCAAAGATGCGTTTGATGTGACATGGTTTGATATTAGATTCTCATACTGTCGTTCTTTAAACATGTCAAAAATATTTTCTCTAAACAAATAATTACATTATTGTGAATCAATACGTTTATTCATTCCGTCATAACTTTCCACCATCATAAAGCTTTAAATATTAAATAAAATATAATATCAAATATCATGCGTAGTTCAGCAGGAAAACATGCCAAAAATATTTCGAGAGACATAGAGGGAGAAAAATGGAAAAAAACACCTACTTATGTGTATATAAGACGGTGCAAGACGACCACGTAAAAGTTTCGATATGTTTTCCTACATTAATATTGGAAACACTTATAGTATTGTGACTTTTAGACGAACAATGAATTTAAAAAAGAAAACAAACTTCATAATTTGCAAGGGTCGCAGAGATCAACTGTCGGCAATTGAAGGACACATTCGTAACAGCAAATAATCAAATCGATATTGTCTGTCTGCCAGCTGGATTTTTTCCGTGAATCATTGAAAAAACCATTTTGAGCTACCTGTTATTTATTTTGTGATTTAACATTAATCTACAGTCAGAAAAATAGAAAACCTGTAATGGGGTCGCCACTAATACTGTTTTTATGTGTGTTTCATGGATTACAATAGAAATGACAGTTCATGTAATTTCCGCGATATGGCGAGGTTTTTCTGGTCGTTATTAAACTTTCTGAGTTAACGATACTGACGGGGTCCGTTCATTTGACCAAAAGTACGTTTGACAAACGTATCATTTTACAAACTTTCATTTCGCAAAAACGTGTTTGTGCTTAAACCATTACATATTGCACAGATTAAATCAGCTTATTAAATAGGTTAGGTTAGGTTAGAATATCGACCACTAAAAACTTGAAAATAATACGGCGGGAAGTATCTCTTTGTGAAATGAAAGTTTGTAAAATGATACGTTTGTCAAATGATGATTTGGTCAAACATTAGTGAACCGATACTGACACTGAGAGGGATAGTGGCGAAAATCATCGAGTAACATTATCATTTAAAAATTAGCATTAGGGGTAATGCTCATGACTGGATCAGATCATACCCTTCTGATAGGGAGCGATGTGTGGAGTCTCAATCGAGAGGCATTAAGAACAACGATTTACTTTACAACACTACTAAAGTAAATGTATACTAACCGAATTTAAGTTGCTCTTAATATTAATCAATCAATAAATTGATATTATACAATAGCTTAATACTCTAACCCCCTACTAATAAACGTTGAGTAGCGGTGGTATAGCTATACAATGTTTTGTCTCTATCTGTCATTGTGACATTAAAATTTGACAGATAAGGACAAAACATTGTATAGCTATACCACCGTTACTCAACGTTTATTAGTAAGGGGGTAAATAAATATCCATAGTAAATCTATCTATCTATATATATAAAAGGCAAACCTGACTGACTGACTTAGATATCAACGCACAGCTGAAACTACTGTACCTAGAAACTTGAAATTTGGTACAGGGGTTCCCATCATGATAACTGAGCACTAAGAAAGAATTTTTGAAAATTCATCCCCTAAGGGGTTAAAATTGGGGGAGTAGCGGGAAACTAATATTCTACGCGTACGAAGTCGCGGGCGTGCTCTAGTACACTAATAAAATAGAACAAGAGTCAAGCCAGTACTGCTGCAGTCCAGTTTTGAAAGAATATAGGCTGAGACTGAATAGTCATAACATCTACTAGGTACATAATGTGACCTAATTCGATTGATCTTCGTTATTTGAAGGGCACAGATCATCTCCCCATAACCATAACCCATTACTTCCAAGGCATTATTTTTAGCGCAAGCTCAAGGCAATGTATTGTGTTTTATCATTGTCTTTTCTTCGAGGTTCTCACGAGCGAAATCATACAAAAGAGTGCGCGCATGCGTTATGCAACATTTGCGTGTCATGTTACAAATCCGCTGGTTGTTATATCTTGAACGTTAACATTTAAATATTTATGACATTTTATTGCGTGTGAAAAGGTTGATGTCTTTGGGTTGTGTGAGTTGTGTCTAGATTGTGCATTATGATACTCAGGTAGGTGGTTAACTAATATCTGAGCTCGTATTATAAAGTAAGAAAGTAAAGTTTCTTAGTATTTATTAAGTTTTTGGAGATGTTTGTAATTCTGTAGCTCTGCCTACCCCACTCTGGGAACGAAGGTGTGAGATTATGTATGTGTATGTATGTATTATAAAGTATTCAAATCTGATGAATAGTTAACGTGATGTGTTTTTGCCCAATGCACAAAGTAGGTTCAGTCGAGTTCATAAATATCGCTGTGATAATTCATATTATGGCAGTTTGAATCTGTGGTGTCTCGACGTGATTTTCCAAGTTTTTATCCATCGTATTGGAATCTGATTGATTGAAGTTTGTTTAGTGGGTTACTAATTAATATTAATAAGAAAATGGAGGGAATGAACGAAAAAGTAATACGATTTATAGAATTATATCAGATCTCCATCGCTACCACAGATAAGGGTAGGTATCGCTGCACGAACAACACACATATTTGGCATGTTCACCATACCGTCACGAAGTGTGGGGGGCATGTTTGTTGTTCGCGCATTATAACAAATACGGCGCAGCCACATAGCGAATAGCGGATAGCGAATTGTGGTGCCGGCATGATGAATCGTTAATGTGATGTGTTTTTGCAAAATGCACAAAGTAGGTTCAGTCGAGTTCACAAATATCGCTGTGATAATTCATATATGGCATTTGAAAATGACATTAAATAGACAAGGTACCTACTAAAGTGTATACATATTTATGAACTTGCCTGTACAAATGACGGAGTTAATAGATTAAACCATTCTCTACCAGTCAACCAATGGGCAAAACAGAAACAATAAATTAAGTTACAACAAATGCGCTGTCCCAAAAATTGACAAGTTTTCAGTCATCGTAATAGTAGTAAAAATACGAATGAATTTATATATTAAGCTCATTTGTAGAGCTTTATAAACTATTTTTTTTATTTTACGCATTGATTTGGCTTTTCCTAAGGGTTTATCTGGTAATCTATCCTGTGTGAAAATGTAACAAAATGTTAGTTACTCAGTTACGCATCTATGGGTGAACGTTATAAGACTTATAAGGATGAACGTTAGCTTCTAAAAATCCTGTGTTACCGCATAAGCTACTTTTATCCCGAATCTATAGAATCAATGAAAATCTAAGTCGACGCGGATAAACTTGTGGGCAAAGCGATGAGTGTTTATAGTTCAACACTAACTCAAGACGGAACAAAACCTAATTGCTATTTGCTAGAGATAGAATATAGCTGATCAAAGATAAAACTTTTTTGTGCAGAATGTAAGAGCTGGTCAGGATATAAGTTCAATTATGGTGTAAACTCATGTAACAACAGTTAACCCTTAATACCTTTAAAATGAAGTCAATATCTCAAGGCTTAAGTTAATATAAAATGTTCAGGAAATAAGTAAAAGATGCGGAATTAATGTAGTAATGTTGTTTTAAGCCGCGGCTCGTCTGCTGCGGTCGTTAAAAAACACGTTAACTTTTCACGAGCGCGCGGTCTGTCGCGGGCCCGGCGTTGCTAAGTCTAACCTTTTTGCTGATTACTTTACCAGAGATCGTTTGCTTTTATTGGAATTAGTTTTACCCCTATTTCAAAAATATTGCTTATCCTATACTGTCAAGTTATTAAAACATATCATAACGCTATAGTAATACGCTAAGTGTAGGGCACAGCCAATGTGGAAGGGCGGCCCAGGGCACAGTACAAAAGAGGGCCCTGCCAAGATGCACTACGCTAACTAACGTTTCTATTCGATTCGTTTTTAAACCAATCGCGTCACTGGAAGATGACGTGATACGAAAAGTCACGTGGTCTACCAGTGACGCGATTGGTTTAAAAACTAATCGAATAGAAACGTTAGTTAGCGTAGTGCATCTTGTCTGAGCCCTCAGTATCTTCCCCACAGTAGCGCAACGCCCTTAATGTCGAGCGACGCTGCCGCCTGTGTAGCTACCTAAAGGTTCTGGTACACGATCAACTTTTTACGGCAATGTGTGGCTGGCAACTATTGCTGTCTTACTCTTATTTCGTATGTTAGAGCAAGATGCGAATAGTTGCAGGCCACAAATTGCTGTGAAAATGTTGCTCTTCTAACCGGCCCTTAAGCTGTCATTACCCTCATGGTTGTACACAATGGAAAATAAAACAATTGTAATTATTACAATAATGTCATCATCATTTTTTTATAAGAATCTGCCAATGCGGAAAACGTTAACAATAAAAAAAATGCGTAGATAGTCACGTTCATATTCGCAGACCGGTGCGTGTTAGGTGACTGGCGTGAAAGCCGACAATGCAGCAAGAAGCTCCCGTGAAGAAGGACGCAGGTCGTGCGAATAGGTACCTATAGCGCTTCCAAACTTAGCTGATCAAGTACAGAGTGATCCAGCCGCGGGAGCCGCTGAATGGCCCGCATTAATCCGGAAGTCGATGGGCGGCTACGGTGATGACTGACGTTCAAGGGTATGAAACAGGATCAGCATTCGATGACATTCGCATGTTACTTCCTCCTTCTGTAGCACTGTAATATACTCGCGTGCAATTTTCATTGTTAGACTCTTGACTAACGTGCTTTCTTCAGTCATAGTTACACCACTGTGGTTATACCATCCAATACTATTTCTACTACCATCGGAAACGTCGGATTATAAAAAATTATGATTTTAAATATAGGTACAATAAAATTTGAATTATAGTACATTACTACAGAGGCTGGGAAGTAGGGGGTTGCCGGCCGAGTTCATATAGTTACGAGGCTGGCAACCCAACTTTACGCCGAGGTTTGTATAGTGCTTTTCTCAAACATATAAATTATTCATTAAAAAATTTAAAACAAAAACTACACTGTCAAATACTAGGAGTGCATAAACATTAAAAGTAACCTACAGTGCTCAGTCATCCACGCTGTGTCGAGTGCGAGCGCCCGCCCGTCGCCGCTTCGCCGCCGCGCGGGCCGCACCGTGCTACACCCCCTGCGATCTAAGTTGCGCTACGCACCCCTAATAACCTCTGCCCTCCTGGTACCTGGTGCCTTAATGCAAACGCTTTGGTTGGAAGCACGGCTAAGTATATTTTCTCAAAAATGTCCGGAAATCTTGACATTCCTATCTACATATTGAGACGCGAAGTACATAGTTTACTGACAGTTCTCAAATTTAAAAAAAAAAAACATTGCGTGCTCGCTACACAAGCCCGCAATGTTGCATACAAATTCCATTACTATCTAGCTTGTAACTTTTTAAAAAGTGAAAAGGGCCATAATAAAATGAGGGCACAAGTCTTATACATCCAAATTTTACTCGAAACGTAACTTTTTTATTTGTGGCTGGAATAGCTTATGTTTTTTTTAAAACAACAATTGCGTTTCTCCTTGTCATAAACAAAAAGGCGGTAAGGAGTGATGGTTTTTTCACATGAAGTTTCTGTTTGTATGCAATTCAAAAAATGAGTTCATGCGATGAAGATTTGACTCCAAAACAAAAAAATTCTTGCGATTTTTGAGAAAAACACTATATTTGCCTCGGCAGGAACAGCAATTGCGGGCTTCGTATTTTTAAACGGACTCGCAAGCTCGTCCGTTTAATCCAATACTCGGCCCGCAATTGCCTACTTCCATGCCTAGGCCATAATGTACTATTAAAAAAAAAAACAGCTATTTAGGCTGTTCATAAACACAGCCGCCATGTATACAAAAAAAATAAAAAAAAACTACTTCCAGGCCTAGGCCTTCAATTTTGAATGAAATTCCTTTACAGTTCTCTCGAGGTGTTCCGCCCGCAACGTGATACTTTGAGGCCTAAAATAACTAACATAACGCCAACATTCCATTGCATGTTTGAGAATAGTACATTACTGCACAGACCGGGAAATAGGCCGTTGCGGGACGAGTAGAGTTAGCGTGGCCGAGACGCAGTCGAGGCCGCGCTATATACGAGTCCAGCAACCGCCCTTCCCGGTCGAGGCTTGTATAGTGTTTTTCTCCAACAATGTGAGGAAATTTAACACAATTGTTAATAATTTTAAACACAGTCCCAACATTTCCTTGAAAAAAAGAACAGAAACGTATGATTTAGTATAACACTGAAATAAATAATTACATTAAATCACCAATTTAAACGTAATAAATTCAATTTGAATAAAATATAGTTAAAGCTATAACATTTATTACGCGTTTGTGTTATTTCGGCAATTTATTTTGTTTATGAACGCAATTTCTATTTAAAAAAGTCAAACTATTTGACACACTCTTAAATACGTCGTAAACGCTGTTTAAAAAGTAAAATATACAAGGAAGAATTTTGATTGCACGAGTGTTTGGCTGTTTGGAGATAGTTATCGTAGTCCAAACATGGTGCTTAAAAGTAAAACACCAGGTACGTAATGAAATTTCATACATTTTCGCGGCCGCTGCCGCTGCTAAATAATAACTTTGTTTTTTTACAACAGTAAGGTTAACATTTCCGAGCATGTGGGAGAAAAAAATATTTTTTCATCACACTTGCTCGTAAATAGTTTCCTAACATGCTAGAAAAATCGACCGTAAATACAAAATAATACCCGCGGGCCTTTTTTTTACCATTACGCCCTGCGTGCGAAATAGCTTTTTTTTTTTAAATATTATACTTAGACTCAAACTATCATAATACGCCAGGACCCCAATTCTTGTGCCACTTTTTTTTTTTTTGTACCCTACGAAATTTTTGCTTGGCGCCTTAAGTTTTAACTCTCTGGAGGTGAGGCGACACTATGGACTGCTGACTTTTGCTAGCGGTGTATTGCGAGGAGACTCCGACTGTTTGGAACTAGTGATGCAGGTGGTGCGTCTTTTCGTCCCCTCGATGACTAAAATTGACTTCCGTCCACGTTGCCGCCACCTGCTGGCGGCACCTGCGACGCGCACTTTAGCTCGCGCCAGGTCGCCTCTGGTTCACGCTTTGCATTTGTTGAACACGCTTGCAGAGTCTGCCCCAGATTTTGATGTATTTGCCAGTGGATGGAAGGTTGTGAGTATTGAATGTTTGAAGTTATGCGAGAAGATGGATGCCCGTGTTTCATCTGTGTAAATAATATTTTCCTACTATCTAATTATAATGTCATGTCATATATTATGTTTATTGTGTTATTATTACCGTTTTGTTAACCTATATTTAGTATGTAATTCACAGTGCTGTAGTGTTTTACTGTTATGCTGTGTAATTATTTTGAAGTAAATAAATAAATAAATAAATAAATAAATTCGATATGAAGTTTCATTCGAGATGAAATGTCAGTTGCATACAATTTTCTAAAAATCTCGCATATAAACTATTGATCTCGACTGTCACTAGAATCGGACTCCTGACCACGTTTGACATTATCTGTGGTAAGTCATAGATAATGATGTAGTCTGCCACAAATTTATAAATACTGATTATAAACTGTGTGATTCCAAAATAATAATTAAAAGGGTGTCTTTGTGCAAATATTAAAATTTATATATCAATAAAAACATTTCGTAATCAGAAGAAATGGATTATGCGACTCCGGCTGACATCGCCAACGCGACTAAAACTATTAGTGAGAATCGTAAGTTAAAAATATGATCTTTTGTCTGATTTTATTTCATTTCCTCGCAATTGTGATGAAAAACATTGTATGTTACACGGGTGGTAAAGGAAATACAAAGCTCGAGTCATTAAAGCCCTCAGCCTTGTGACAGTATTGAAGGCCGAGTAATAAACAATACGGTAACAATACGTGTAGAGAAAAGTAGAATAAGGCCCCAGCAGCCAGTAAAGTTAGAACGCCCGCGAGTGTCACAACGAAACTAAAAGTACCTAACCGACATCGTTTTGCTCCTAAGCAGTTGGGCCCGTTCACTGTCAATTTGGGAGTAAGGGGAAGGTCATAAGGGGGTAGGGGGGCTAGAGGGGGTAAATTGAATTGTGCCGCCGTGAAGCGTTTTTTATAATAAAGTTGTATGACGAAGGTATCGTTACTTAGGGTGTTTCCTGTGGAGTTATACTTTGTAGGAAACAGCAATGTCCGGGAAAATTCCCTGAGTATTTCTGTTATACAAGGTGGTACTCGATAAACTGTACATATTGAAAGGGATGAAATTTCAGGTTAATTTATCGGTAAAACAATTAAAAAAAAATTGCCACATTATTTTTTACAGATTTTAAATTTTAAGTTACAGCAAAAATGACATTTTGTTTTCATAAAAACACGATTTTCTCAAAATTTTGTTTTACTATTTTTTTTGTTTATTATTATTCCTCGTTTAGCAGTAATTTTCCACAAAAATAGCGGTTACTCAGTTATTTTTTTAATTGGTCTAATATTGTTATGAATTAATATAAACCTCACTAATGTCAATACTATGCATTTTGTTTTATCTTTTTTGGGCTATTAGATCAAAAGTTACACCGTCACAAGTAAGTGTACTACCCAAACTTTATTAAAAAGTTTGACAACCTGTAAAAAAAACCAGTGGCAAAAAAATTAAAAAAAAAATGTTTTACCGATAAATTTACCTAAAATTTCATCCCTTTCAATATGTAGGTACAGTTTATCGATTACCACCCTGTATATCAAGCCTCTTGTGTGTTAATCGATTTGCCTATAAAACCAATATTTTTATTAAATCAATAAAGAACAATAGGAGAGTTAGAAAATATTTACCTGGTAAATTACACGCCACTCCATTTTTCAAATATAGAGACTTCTAATTTAGAAATATTAAATCATAACTGTAAGATAGCATAAGATTGAAAATGCTTAACATGATCCTTATGTACCCTGAGCTGAGCTTCCTGCTTTAACTAATAAATAAACCATTTTCGGCCGCGCTCAGAGTCAGTTATACGTGAAAAACTTAAGTACCTATAAATGACCTCTTGCATGTAGTAGTAGCACATCTGTATAGACCGTTCGACATTCTATATTTGACATTTGACGTATATTCCATATTAGTTTTGTACACAACTACATGCCAGAGGTCATTTACTTAAGTTTTTCACCTATAATTACGATAAGGTGCTTAAAATACGGCTACGGTACGGAATCGCAGTGACGCATCGTATCCGTACCGTTTTTATCGCATGCCCTCCACACCGCTGTTTAAAATATGGTGTCGTTGCATAAACAAAAGATGGGGTCATAGTAACAACATGGCACCGTTTTTGACGCACCGTAATATACGCACCGTTAAGCAGCGATGTGGAGGGCATGCGTCAAAAACGGTACGCATACGATGCGTCACTGCGATTCCGTACCGTCACCGTTTTTTAAGCATTGGTGTGGGCGTACCTTAAGTCGTTCTTGTATAGGGGACACCGTTGATGTAGGAAAACATATCGAAACTTTTATGTGGTCGTCATGCACCATCTTATATACACATAAGTAGGTGTTTTTTTTCTCATTATTTCTCCCGTAAGATTCTTGGCATGTTTTCCTGCTGAACTACGCATGTTATTTGATATTATATTTAATTTAATATTTAATGCTTTATATAATGCTACACTTAATGGTACCATTGTAATAAGAAATATGTTTAAATAATAACTGACTGCTGAGTTTCTTGCGGCGTTTCTTGAAGTGTAAAAGTGCCCGTGCGGCCTACTTACTGAATAATTTTCTTTTATCTTATCATCCCTAGTAACGATTTTTCGTACACAACAAGTTAATTGTCGAACAAGTCTCTGAGAATTATGCCCGTTAGAATCAAAACTAAATAAAATAATTCTTCTTTTTCATAGTTAAAGGTAAAGCTAGAATGTTCATGAATGAGAGATGAGGCTCAGACGGCGAGCGCGGGCCCCGAGCGGCCGCTGAATTATGGGACTATTAAAGCAAAGGTTAGGCGGAGATGACTTAAGAATATTATTAAGGATTTGTTTTAATAGCTTCAATGACCTTCAAAAGTTAAGACAAGCAAGTACCGTAAAACGGGGTGATTATCCCTACTCAAGGGGTGAGTAGGGACACAACCTAAAATGAAGCATATGTTAATAATTATAAGACAGAAATTATTTCCAATGGACGTAACGTTACTGTCCATTTAATAATTGTTCTTATTTGTAACAAGTTATGACTTATTTTAAGTTGTGTCCCTACTCACCCCGTTTTACGGTAGAGATAAAAATCTAGTAAATTATCTGAATTGATAACAAATTAAAGTGATATACTCAATACTCAATACTCAACACTTTATTGCAATTCATAATGTGTACAGGATGGAATACAGTTATTTTATGAACCCTGTCGGGCACAGCAACGATATTAGAGTATTCTGCAGATATCTAAAACGTCTTGTTATACAGAAATCATATTACGCCGTCGATGAATATTTAAAAGATAACTTAGAAAACTCATAATAAACTCATGTATTTTACTGTTTACGAATTTATATACCTCTCTTCTAAGTTGCGACGCCAGACAAGGTACATATGTATTTAATTTGTGTTGCGCACTTGACATACCTATGTAATGCAATTATTAGAATAAATAAATAAATAAATATAAATTATTGGAGTTCGCTTTGTTTATTGATAGATGTCTTTACAATGTAAGGAGTAGTAGTAGCTAAAATATGCCTGATTCTTTAGCTTTGCTCTGTATGTATCCCATTAGTACCTACACTCAAAAAAATGAGAGCCAACAAAGAGAGATTTTCACTTAGATGACATAAAATGAATACAATAGTTAAGATATCAGTTATATAAACCAAAACTGATAGTTGACGACAGCAATTTCTTTAGTGATTCAACTAACATCTTAGTTGATGTATCTAACGTCTTAGTTGGTGTATCTATAGTCTTGTTAGGCTCGTATCGGATCAAGACGCTTGTGCACAACAATCAAAATCTTGTTACAAGCGACCAATTATTTTTAATTATTAAAATACCTACACTTGTATATAGCTACACTTGTATATAATAATTCAAGACTCAATAATTCAATTAAAGCAACTGTGAGCTGTGAGTATTCCGGTAACCGAGTGGTTCTAAATAAGACCCTTTATAATTATCTAAATCGCTAAAACAGCGAACAAAACAAAACAAAAGTAAGCAAAAAGGAAAAATTAGTCCGTCGGTCGTCCCAAGATTTGCGCACTTTTAATGGCGCTTACCGCTGAGCTAACATTTTAACGCGAACCGAGGTTTGTTTAGGAAAATCAAGGTAGAGGTTAGGTTGGGTTAGGTCGCCGAATAAATAGTATTTAATCGTTTTAAATTGTTATTTGGATTATTTTGATGAGTAAAATTGTAATAATAATTCAAGGGTACCTATTTTTTTATCGAAATACCTTAAGGTTCAGTTTTATTGGTTAATAGTCAGCATGTTTGTAGCAATCCATTGGCAGATTTTAGCGACCACATATATTTATTTAGAATTTCAAACTTACGTACTACAGAATATGATACATATTCTGTTGTTTTTGCACAAAAAATAAGTCATTTTTGTTTTAAATGATTCACTAGGAAGTGTCAAACATGAAACTGTATTTGAATTTTATCTACACTCATATCAAAAGTCCTCTATTATGCGTTCAAAACCTGTAGGCAATGACCAGCATTACCTGTGGTAGTAGGTGATAGCGATGACAGCTGTTAATTTTGGAAGATGTTCCAAATTTGGATCCCATTACCTTACAATATTCGATAACATAATTTCAAAATTACGTTATTGTCATCGCTGTCACCTACTACCACACGTAAGGTAATGCTGGTCATTTGCCTTTCGGCTTCGGAACCCATCTTAGAGTACTTATAATATGTGTGTAGATAAAGTATTGTACGCGGCTCTGCGTAATTAGCATTACAACACTCGTGTGATCTATTATGGAACTCGCTTTGCGGCTCGTTTCATAAACCACACTCATGTTGTAATGCCTGTCATTACGCAACCGTCACGTAAACTACTATTACCTAAATAACTGTATAACCGGGGCCTTATAAAGGGTTAATAAGCCGGAAGCTATTGCAGCGGCGCAATGTATCACGAGAAGCATGCGCGCTATCGACCTGTAAAACTAAGCCTTTACGTAAAATTGTCATTTCATCGAAAGGCATTTCTCGCCGCATGAGTTAAATGACAATGATGAGTCGATGAGATGTCACAATCGGTGGAGTCGATAAAATTATGGCCTACCAACATTCAACCATCTATCTATACATACAGGGTGTCCCAGAAACCGACGTCAACTCGCCTAGGACTGATACAGCCTTAGCCAAAAGTCTTGAGCAACCATGCGTTTTTCATATAAAATTCAAACTTTAAGAGGTGCATTTAAGTATATCTTATATTATAGAAAGTTGTATATCTATCGGAAAAAATAGTCATATTTATTGACGTTAAGCGTAATTCCGTGGAAAAAATACAATTAATAATTTTTTTGTAAAACCCGATTTTTTCTAGCTTCAGATTTCACACGAAAATAGTTACTTCAAAATGATGATCTACTAATAATTTTCGTATGTACAAACACATTTTATATTTCACATCTTTGTGTATTTTTGAAATTAGAAAATAATACATTATTTATAAGTTACAACGGAAAAAGTGGGGCGCTCAATACTTTTGGCCGAGGCTGTAGAGCGGCTGAAACGCTATCGATTTAACTCCCATGTATGTTCAGATTTATACGTGTTCCGGAGATATTGATAATTTTTGTCACGAAAAATCATTAATTTCATGTTTTATTTCATAATTTTTCACTGCTTATTGTGATTAAAAAACGCATAAAATAAAATAAATGTTTTAAAAAAGACTGACAATATTTTTAACCAAAAGCAAACTTCAGTGTCTTGGTTAGTGTTTAGGTGTCTTTTTTTTTAAGCGATAATTTATTAATCACTAGCTTCTGCCCGCGATTTTGTCCGCGTAGATTTCAATTATGCTATTCCCTTGAGCTGAGCTGTTGTTATGAGGTTGATGCCTTCAATCAAGACTGGCGGGATCCACCCAAGATAGGGCTACGTGGATGGAAGGGTGGGAGGCCTTTGCCAAGTAGTGGGACATTGTAGGTTGTTATATATACAAATCATATTTCCACAGAAACTTTTAAATTTTTCGGAATAAATGTACCTATGTGTCAATTCTAGGTATAACCTATCTCCATTTAAAATTTCATCCAAATCCGTCCAGCTGTTGCAGCGTGAAGGAGTAACAAACAAACACACAAACTTTCGCATTTATAAAATTATATTAATTACTAATATTATAAATGAGAAAGTTTGGATGTTTGTTACTCATTCACGCTTCAACCACTGAAACTTGGCACACATGATTATAGGTAAGGTTTTGGAATAGGACATAGGCTACTTATTCCAAAAAAATAATAGTTCATAAAGGAATTGCGGTAACCGACTTCCACGCGGACGGAGTCGCAGGGAATACTTAAAAGTTGAATTTAAGTTATAATTGGGATACACCAAGTATGTTTAGATATACCTTTTCAGCTGATATTAATTGTGTAGGAAACACACCTACCTACAAACTTCTAAATTTGTCTAATAATAGATAGTTCACGTGTAGGAAGTTAGGTGTGAAAGGTAGGTTTACCACAACAGTTGATGGTAGGAACTGGTACTTCTGTCACCAGATCCATAACGAGGATTCTCCTGCTGATGGTGGTTGGCAGCTGCGCCAGGCTGGATGAAATCATAGACCAGGTCGTCGAGGAGTTAGACCCAGGGTTGCCGGCTTCTATAGCTCTCAAAGGTAGCTCAAATCTTCGCGTTCTCTTTTGCAGTACGGGAGTGGATGCCGTCCCAAGGATCGGCATGTAATGAGGGTGGTTTTTATATATGTAAACAATCCAGGTGGTGAAATTTTTGGATTAGACAAAAGACCACTACAACATTTTTTGTCTAAAAACAATAAGGAAACCATGTAGCATCCTTTCTCTTGCAGACGGCGACACGTTCGACTACATAGTGGTGGGTGCGGGCGCGGCGGGGGCGCCGGCGGCAGCGCGGCTCGCCCTGGCCGGCCACCACGTGCTGCTGGTGGAGGCTGGCGGCAACCCCGACCTGCTCACCAGAGTACTGCTTAGCATTATCAGTCATGTTTCATAGTCAAACAAGTGCATACGTGACCGTACCGGGGGGGGACAGACGATGGGAGAGGCGAGGCAAGACGACTTCTGTTTCCCCTCCCCGCCACACAGCCTACCTCCGCTAACGTCTACTATTACCAACGTCTGTCGCCTTACTGGACTTTTGTGCACGGACTTGTTTATAGTCTGACTTACTGATAAGTTTATAAATAAGGAAGCGATGCCAGTTCCTGCCACTGTGGATCTTATTGGTTTTGGACAAATTCTCACGTCAAAATGAATACATACTTTTTTCGACACCGTTCGTATTTTCAGAACCTAGAAGCAAGTAACAAAAGTAATAAATAAATATGTCAATAATTATCGCTTTTATATTTGTTTAACTTATCTATCGATTTGTAAACTCGCTATGTGTTTTCAGATTCCAGGAGCAGCCATGAGCCTGCTTGGTTCTCCCCTAGACTGGCAATACAAGACCATCCCCAACAACTTCTCGTGCCTGTCCTCTCAGGACAGCCAGTGCCGCTTCAGTCGCGGCAAGTGCCTCGGGGGCTCCTCCAGCATCAACTACATGATTTACCTCCGAGGCCATCCTCGCGACTACGATGACCTTGGTATTCCTGGTTGGACATGGAAAGATCTGGAACCTTATTTCCTCAAATACGAAGGGCTTCAGAGCTTTCACAAACTCCCGAACTCATCGTTACCTCATCACAATACCAATGGAACCATGAAGGTAGAATTCTTCGGTGATTCCGGAAATTCATGGCATTCGATAATGAAGGAAGGTTTAAAATTTCTCAATTTTCCAATAAATTATGATGCCAATGCAGGGTCATTGGTTGGAGTGACGCAAGTGTTAGGGTACGTGTATAAAGGTGAGCGCATGGGAACTGCTCGAGGGTACTTAGCGCGGGAAGATGTGAAAAGGGTTCTGAAGGTTGCTAAGCATACACGCTGTACTGGAGTTATCTTCGGCAAACGGAACACAGCGCGAGGGGTTACCGTGGTACAGGGTCTATTTAATAGGAAATTCCGCCTGTACGCTAGACGAGAGGTTGTCCTCTCAGCAGGGACGATCGGTACGGCGCAAATCTTGATGTTGTCTGGGATAGGACCGGCGGAGCATTTAAGAAGTTTGGGCATACGAGTGCGCGCAAATTTGCCTGTAGGCGACAATATTAGTGACCATGCGCTGCCATTAATGATGATACTTGTAGATCGTGGTACCGGGGTGACTGGACCTAATATTTTTGCATTAGAGACCAAAGTTATCCAAGGCTTGCAGTGGCTTACCTCACGCGAGGGCCCGCTAGCTTCCAATGGGCTGACTGACGTCATGGCATTCGCAAACACACGATGTTACGATTTTGAACGCCGGCTGTTACTCCACAATCGGTCTGAATGCGATCTCCCCACTGTTCAGCTCATCAACGCATACATAGATCATAATTTGCTGCAGAGCATTGCGCCGATAGCTCAACGATTCACTGGTCTGAATGATAACATCGTTCAGCAGTTTGAAGCCGCAAATAAAGAACAAGCCATCATCGTGGCGTCGCCTGTGGTGCTACAGCCACACTCCCGTGGCACTATCCGTCTTGCAAGCGCCGATTCAGAGGATACACCAGCTATCTTTCCAAATTTCTTAAGCGATGAAAGGGATTTAGATGAGATGATGCGAAGTATCAAAATATTAGAGCAATTGGTGGAGACACCGTTGTTTAAGGAGCACCACGCGTCGCTGCTCCGGCTGAAGCTGCCGGGGTGTGAGGAGTATGGGAGGGAGGGCGAGGGGTACTGGCGCTGCTACTGCCGGCACATGACGTACTCGGTGTTCCACGCAGTAGGCTCAGCGGCGCTGGGCAGCGTGTTGGACGGCAAGCTGCGCGTGCGCGGAGCTCGGCGCCTGCGCGTTGCTGACCTCAGCGTTCTGCCCCGCCTGCCGCGCGCAAACACTGCGGCTGTCGCCATCGCTATCGGTGAGCGGGTCGCTGACTTCATCCTGGATGATAATTATCCTCATGGCAGCTGAACGACATTATCTGCTAGAACTTACTCAGGATCGTCATATTTACTGGATCCCTGTAATCCATCGAACTTCCTCGACCTTTTATTATCAGATCGACATCGATCCATTTTCTAGTGAGTCTGTGCATTTGTCTTCCGTTACGAGACCGCCACCAAAAATCTCTTGGGCCCTATCGGTAATCCGAGCAATGTGCCCTGCCCTTTGCCCACTCATGTTTATAAGTGCGATGGCTGAGTAAAAAAACATTTTGAAATTTGAAGACATAAAGGTTACGAAAAGACGTTTTTGTATTTTAATGCGTAATAATGTAACCGTTTGAATCTCGAATGTGTATAAGGAAAAAACAAAAATACATTTTCGTGTTACTGCTTTTATTAAGTGGAAGAATATGAAACCCACAATTCCTTAAAGCCTACCGGCTTTAGCATGGTAATTTCAATTCCCGTTCCTGGCTGAACTCAAGGGGGTAAATTTCCATATTTGTGATGTAATTTCGTGTTACAAAGTTATATGTACTGGCACTAGGGTTACGCTCGAATGTTGTTCCAAAAATGTGGTCGTAATTTTTTTGTTTATCATGATAGTGAAAGCGTGACGTAACGTGAGTAAGTTTAGTGTTACTCAGTGACTCTTAGGTAGGTACGTAAGGTACATTGCACTGACTTCTTAAAAGTTCCAGAAGTTTCTTAACAAGGTAAGTAAAACAGGCGTTGCATAAAATTATTTAGGTTTGTTGCCGTTTGTTTGTGTTTTGTTAGTCTATACCTAAGTTACGCTGTGCACTTACGGCACGCATGCTCGATAAATAAGGTGTAATAAAAATTTGCAAACAATATCCGGCAGTAATATTTTTCACAATACAAATTGAAAAGTCATCTTTGATACTTTCAGAAATGAATGACATAGCGAACGGTTGCCGCTTTTCAATCTATAATAATATGACAAATCCGTTCCAGAGCTGCCAGGCATGTTGGAGTGATCGCAAGTGGATTCGGCTATTACGACGCAGTAACGTTTGAAATATCGGATACTACGTCGCTTTTACTCATCATTTGCGACTTATTTGAGAAAGAGAGAAAGTTACCTCAGCTGTGCTTCTAAACCATGACTGCTGATTGAGAGGGTTACCTGGTGTATGTGGTAACGTATGTTTCAATAAAGTATTTGTATTGTATTGTATTTCAAACTAGCAACCCGCCCCGCTTCGCTACGGTTCATGTGACTTTTCTGTAAAACCCGTTCAAAAATTCATTATACATAAGAGAACCTTCCTCTTGAATCACTCTATCTCTATCAAGGCATTTGATTGTGTTGATCATGTTACGTTAGTGCGGAAGTTAAGCTACGAGGGGCGGCTGATAAGTAATCTCCTTGGTCAGAAATATATACAAAAATAATGCTGGCTGGTATGGATTTATATTCGTTTGTTATTCTATTTTCAAAATGTATTACATTCATTTGTTTATTGCATCACGTTTATTTGTCTCCTACAATTGTTTCAAACATGTCGGTAGAAAAAGTGAAAATGGATAAAATCGAGCAGCGTGCGGTGATTAAGTTTTTGACTAAAGAAGGGAATACGCCTTCGGAGATCAGACAGCGTATGTTACGTGTGTTTGGCAGTTTGTGTTCTTCCGAATTTGTTATAAAGTTTTGGTCAAAGCAGTTTAAGTTAGGTCGTGAGAGTCTGGAAGATGATCCTCGTAGCGGAAGACCAGTTTCGGCCGTCACCGATGAAAATGTAGCCAGGGTGAAAAAAATTATATTAGAGGACCGACGAGTGAAGCAGTGGGAGATAGCTAGAGATGTGGGCGTCAGTAAAGAGCGAGTCAATGAAATAATTCATGAGCATTTGAACATGTCCAAGGTTAGTGCACGTTGGGTCCCCAGAATGTTGACTGCATTTGACATGGAGAGGCGTGTCAAATGTTGCGAAGAGTTTTTGGAGATGAGTCGAGGGAAAGAGGAAGAAATAATTTCTAGAATTGTAACATGTGATGAGACTTGGATTCGACAATGGGACCCGGAAAGTAAGCAAGAGTCGTTACAGTGGAAATTTAAGGATGAGAAGCCGCCTCGGAAATTCAAGGTCTGTCCATCGGCAGGTAAACTTATGGCTACAATCTTTTGGGACACAGAAGGGATTTTGCTCATAGATTATTTACCGAAGAAAACTACAATGAATGCTGATTATTACTCAAACTTACTATACCAACTAAGAGAGACAATAAAAGAAAAACGGCGAGGTAAACTAAACAAAGGTATTCTGATTTTGCACGATAACGCACCAGTGCATACCGCCCGCACAACGAAGCTAGCAATTAAAGACAATGGCTTCGAAACCATTGACCACCCCCCTTATAGTCCAGATTTAGCCCCCTGTGACTATTTTCTGTTTAGACTTCTCAAGAAAGACCTCAGGGGACGAAGGTTTATGACCGATGACGAAATGAAGGCTGCGGTTACTGACTTTTTTGACGACAAACCGAAAGTTTTTTTTTTTAATGGTTTAAATTCAATATTTGAAAAATTTAATAAGTGCATTTTACTAGCAGGGGACTATATAGAAAAATAAAAAAAAATTAGCCACGACAGTCTTTTGTTTCATTGTTAGGTAGATTACTTTTCAGCCGCCCCTCGTACTATGGCATTAAAAACAGTGCACTTGATCTTATTACATCTTACCTTGCTCACAGAACTCAGCGGGTAGACATTAACAGAACACAATCTCCTGGGTCATTTGTTGCTATGGGAGTGCCTCAAGGCTCTATTCTGGGCCCGTTCTTATTTTTAATCTATATTAACGATCTCCCGTATGTAGTGCGCGATAAACATGAAATAGTCTTGTTTGCTGACGATACGTCACTTATATTTAAAGCGGATAGGAAACAGGATAATTTTAATGACATCAATATTGCGTTGTCTACAATTGTTGAATGGTTTACAGCCAACAACTTACTTTTAAATGCCAAAAAAACTAAGTGCATAAAATTTTCTCCGTCCAACGTGAGAAGTATGAATGTGGATAGAATAAGACTGAAGGATGAGACACTGGAATTCGAAGATAGAACAGTATTTTTAGGTGTCACTCTGGACTCGAAACTGCAATGGAGTGCGCATATATCCACACTTGCAGGTAAACTAAGTTCGGCGGCTTATGCGGTAATGCGAATTCGACAACTTACTGACGTCGAGACGGCGAGACTTGTGTACTATAGTTATTTCCATAGTGTTATGAGCTACGGAATTTTGCTGTGGGGAATAGCGGCCGACATCCAAATCATCTTTGTACTACAGAAGCGGGCTGTACGTGCTATTTATCAATTGGGGTCTCGTGTTTCACTTGGGGATAAATTTAAAGTAATAAATATTCTTACAGTCGCGTCTCAATATATCTTTGAGAATATCATGTATGTACGCAAACACATACATGAGTTTAGGCATAACCGCGGCGTTCATAATTTAAATACTAGAAATAGGGATAAGCTCGCTCTTCAAGGCCACCGTCTCCGTAAGGTAAGCACTTCGTTTGCGGGGAACTGTATACATTTTTACAACAAGATACCATCTGATATCGTCAATATGCCGTTCAATAAATTTAAGTCTCACATCAAGCGCTGCTTGTTGGGTAGGGCATATTACACTATAAATGACTTCATTGGTGACCAAGATGTCTTTAAGTAGTGTCTAGGATATTTACAATATTTGTACCTTGATAAACATAGCCTTTAAGCAAACTGTGTATTTAAGCATTCAATTTTATGTTTACTATTTGTATTTTTTATCTGTAATAGTTCTTGTGTGTACAAGACGCTTTTAAACAAGAACACACTGTGATGTTTCTCGCCGGACAGCTGTTTCATACAATATTCATTTTATGTTGTCCGGCAGCATGAGCATGTCATGCTCGCTCAAAGGTCTTTGCTTACGGCGGTGTCGTTGATCGGGTCGCCACTTTCCCGAACACATGGTTGAGAGAGGCGATGGCTGAGATACGCGTCATACTCGTGAACGGGTGCTGTTTGTGGGGTCCGGTCTGTTCAAGTTTGCAAGGACTTGTTGTTCAATTAATTATTATAGTTATAGCTTTTGACGAAGAGACCTCGTCGTGTTGTTCTCATATTCATTATTTTTAGTTTAGGTTTATTGACCTTAAATTTGTAATAAGTTTATTTTTGGTAGTTTTAAGAATTTATTATTTATTACTTTATTGCCTTATTATTACTTAATGTAATTTACTTTTAAGTATTGTTGTTGTATGTTGTATTTAGTAAACTTTAGATACAAATTGTACTTAATTAGCAAAATTAAATCTTACCTCATGTTGTCGGAGGAAGAGCGGTGTCTCCCAACACAGGCAACATTTTGCCTAAAGGGCGATTCCATCCCTTGTATCATATACCTCATGTATTTTATGAATAAAGAATTTTGTATTTGTATTTGTATTGTATTGTATGTTTTATGATTGAAAAAAATGACCTTCTGCTGGACTTTCTTGCGGCGCTTCTTCTCCGCAATGAAGGTCTTGTCCGAAGCGCTGGTAGATTCACTCTATATTACCGACGTGTAAAAGAGCCCTCATGTGGCCTATTTGCTGAATAAATATTTTGAATTTTGAATTTTGAATCTATTGCTGAAAACTGTAGTTTATAAGATAGTTAGTTCGTTTTATACTAAGTTGGTAAAGAAGAAGATAAAGATGAAGCAAATTAAATGTAACTGCATCATACACTGCAACCTATTTATCGATGTAATTAAATACCCAGAGTTAGTTATTAATTTAAACTACGCAATTCATTTCGTGCCCTTAGAGAAACATATTTATTACTTAAGTATAGTTAATTAACCGCAAGCCGTTTTCAGTTTAAATAAATTTAGTTGAAGCGAGCGGCTCTTGGCAGGGAATTTATAAAATATATTCAAATTTGTACCTCAACGACTTAAGAGTTCTAGCGTAGTGCGGAGCGGGTTCTGCAATTAAAAAGCAATTTAGACTTGGATTCTCTTTACAAAGGATATAAAAACTGTTTCTTTTAAAAATAAATTGTTTTAACATCTTATTTATGCCGGATACGCTTGCTATCTCCTGGTTTTCGGAGGGAAAGTTCAGGGATTTTAGGAGATTTCTCTAAAGATTTTCCTTAATGAAATCCTGGATTTCTTACTCGACTGCCAAAGAGCAAGGATGTTTCTTTGTGACTTGAAAGATTTTAAAAAGCAAGTTCTAACTTGTTTTCATAGACCATCAATATTTTAACTTTCAGATGCTGTCGAGGTACCAACTGCCTATCTAAAATAAAGGGGGCCCAAAATGCAAACGCAACTAACGTTTTTCTTTTGTCTCTAATCTAGTTGACCATCTATTGTATGATAATTGACCACGTGGTTTATCGTAACGTACGAGAATGTGATCCTAACTATACATACATTTTAAGCGAAAGAAAGTTTGCTTTTGCATCTTGGGTAGGGCCGCAGGGGTTATGGGGGTTTCTATGCATGTAAGTAACGTGTATGCTGGATGCTATCTGTCAGGAAAATAATTGCTGAACATTATTATTTCATTTCCATTGAAAATAAGTACCGAACAAATCTCTAGCATGAAAAATAACATACTTACTCAGTGTTCTGTTTGAATTGAATGCTAAAGTCTATCTGCACGTTCATAGTATGTAAGTATGTATAGGTCGGTCGTGCAGTGAGAGCGAAGACTCCTAACGAGCTCGTAGCGAGAAAAGTAAAATTATGTAAAATAACCAATACAGAAAATGAAACGTTATAGAAATGCCATAAAATTTATGGAATAGGAAATGGTGAAGTAAATTTCTGGCAAGCAGACCAGTAGACCTCTATAGGCCACTTTTTTCTGGTATAAACATTTAGATACGCGTTTTGAAAATATATTTTTTAGGTACTACTGCCATTGGGATATATGTGCAAAATCTAAAACGATAACATAATTGAATGAGCTAGAAAAATATTCGATTACCGATATAAGAGTGATGGGTCCATATTGGCTCACCTAATTATTTTTACTCATAACGACTCATAAGTCCTAATTATCGCAACTCCTAACGTATTTATTTCAGCAACTGTTACATTTTCAGGATTTTTATAAATCAAACCTAACCTAACCTAGTCTTATCTACACATTGAATATTTCAGAACTTCTGAAAAGTTTACGGTTCCAGCGGTATAAAAAATTCATTTTCGGAGTTCCGATAATAGGAGTTGCAATTTTAGTTGAACTTTGGCGCTCCCAAGAGTGATCGATAACTGTACCTACCCAATAATATGGCCGCCCTCTGCACCTATGTATAGTGGTCGGCAATGCAGTAAAAGCGTACACTCCTAACGAGACGTCTCGCCTTCGATGCCCGCCCGGCTGCATTGTTCCTAATGCACTCCCCGCGCACGCCGGCGCCGGTAATGCAATCAACTTGCAACTGATATCATAGGTGATTGGCTTGAACGTTCTTTTCTTGAGTGAAATCTTTTTGGTCGAGTATATTGGTTACACTTTCTGTAGTAAATAGGTATAGTTTTACGAAGCTATATTTTTCGGCAGACAATTTACCAATCAACAAAAGGTAGGTATTGATAGACTGTTGTAAGAGTGTGGCCAAACACAACTTATTAGAGCTAAATACTCCTTTTAATTCAAGTATGCGTAATTAAACATTAATAATTAACTGTTCGTTAGTTACTACTACTGTAATTGTTTTGTTTATTTTACCTACTGCTCTAACGCACACAATCTGAGCCAACGCGCCCCACGGAGAATCATCTTTGTGGCTGGCCTCTGGGTCGTAGTGCCTTATTGGTGCTCAAGGCACGGATAAAAGTAATGTTTTGTCTTTTTTGTTTATGGTAAATCGTGTACATGCAACCCTTCAGCGTATACGAGTTATTGAAAGTGGGATCGTGCGTCTACGAAAAGAGTTTGAATGTTCGAAGTTCATTAGCGCCATTGCCAATTCTTAGTAAATTTTTGCTGAAGTGCTGATTAGTGTTCCACCTGCCACTGCGTCAAACCCCTATCTACCCGACTGTTGAATAAGGAGGGTAATGATTTTAACCTGTATTTATGTATAATTCTTGGTTTCCTCGTGTCGTTAGACTGGTCTTAGCATCACAAATGTCCCTGAAAACATTAATTAATAAAATGGGCAAGATGGTGGATTTGAATGTATAAGAGATGGGTGTTGGTTTATGTGGACGACAATGTACAAACTTGCAATCGGGGTTTTAAAGCTTGTTTGCTCTTCTTGACGTTTAGATTCGCCAACACAGCAGAATTTGTCTTGCGGGTGGTAGAGCATGAAGTATATATGGTTCGTCCTGACCTCTATTACCACTGTATTCCCGGCCTTACTTATTAATTGGTTCGCGCTGCGCTCTAGCGGTCCGTAGCTGTAGCACGAACATTTTCGACTCGCCTTTACAATTTGAAAAGGTGGACTATACTTAATTTGACACAGCTCGAACCCTCAAAATACACTTACGTCGACCATACGAAAGTCAACGTAATTGGGATACACCTATTTTTAACAATGTATGAAAATGTTAAAACCATTTTGAAGAATAGGCTTCTCAAATCATCCCTGCAGTTTTATTTATTTATTTATTTATTCAGAAAACCAATCAGCCTTAAATTTATAGTTACATCTAAATAGCATGCACATGTGTATGCTGAAGTATAGTAGGTTTTCACATTACATAGTAGTAAAATAGTAAATATTTATAATACATATGTATGTATACTTATAGCTAAAAATGTGTGTGAATATGTGTGTGCGTGTGTGTGTGTGTGTGTGTGTGTGTGTGTGTGTGTGTGTGTATGTGTGTGTGTGTGTGTGTGTGTGTGTGTGTGTGTGTGTGTGTGTGTGTGTGTGTGTGTGTGTATATGTGTGTGTGTTTGTATTTTTTTTAGGTGTATCCCAATTGCCAACGTGCTAGGAAATTTTAGTAATATATGTATACTGACGAGGGGCGCTGATTCCAAAATATTCCAATCGCTGTACAGTTTTTTTTCGATAACGTTACGCTAACGTTACTTTCTCGATAGAAGGAAAAAGTTCGTGATCGAGGTACGGTGTGGAGATCAACGCAGCCGCCTAGCCGGCGAAATAACTGGCATAAAGGCATTTCAGCGACGTCGCAAACGCATTTGCAATATACTTAGATGCAAATAAGTACAGAAAGGTGGCTTGCGTGCTCACTTGTAAAAAAATGAAACTCCATAAAATGCGATGGCAGGAAAATATGACGATAATAAACACGGATTATTCATAAAAACGTTATAGTATGAGCTGTGCGTATGAAACGTGAACTCAAAGGACGGGTGTAAACAAGGGTTAAGTATGATGCATTTTTTATTTCGACTGCCATGGGGTTTTACCTAAGCAAACATTTTAATATTGTTTTTAAAGTTACAGTCTAACTTAATATATTCCAGTAGTACCTACTTGTTTTTTACGAGCTTGATTAAATAAAATGTTTAAGAAGGCTTTTAAAACTGAATATTTTAATAAAATAATATTAAAAGCATTACTTGTTTTTGAGAAATACTTTATTCAACTTATTCTTCATAGTTGTGCTGAATTCTTATGAATTCTTTGAAAAGTTAGAAAACCAGTCGAGTAAAACATTGCCACAAGTTTCAATACTCTTAGGTTTCGTGAAACTTTAGTACAGGCAAGTCAAATATAACACTGTCGCAATTTATTCTGTAGTATCATTAACCGACTTCAAAAAAGGAGGAGGTTCTCAGTTCGTCGGGATATTTTTTTCTTTTTTATGTATGTTCCCCGATTACTCGAAGACCACTGAACCGATTTGAAATTTTTTTCGTTGTTTGGATGGGTATACTTTTTAGTTGGTCCCATTGTCAACATGTCAGGATCTGATGATGGAATCTTGGAGAAATCAAGAGAACTCCTCAAATATTATAGGCACACCTATAGCGATTTTGGTATTTTTTCACTGTAACTCGTGCATTTGCTTTTGAAAAGTACTATATGGTGAAGTGGAACTGATGATGAAGACCACAGATAGCCACCGGAACTCCTTAACGGTACCTATTTCAAGGGTGGCGATAAGATATTTCGATTAAGGTAGTTGAGCGACTATGACGAAGCACATTTTAGTTTTAAATATGACTATGACATTCCCGCGGCGTTGTCTGCGGCGAGCTTGAAATGTTCTATAGTTTCTCATTAATATTTAGAAGTGGAGCTACGTAACAGCATAAATAGGATCACTAAAAAGTATAAAATAAAATAAATGTTTAAAAAAACAAAAACCCGCCTTCAAAAATGCAAAAAATAACTTCTTTTAAAATGGTAGGTCAGTCCAACTGAAGTCGGCGTCCCACAGTATTTTAAACCAAAAGCCGAATGCAGTTGGACTGACCTACCATTTTAAAAGAAGTTAGTTTTTGCATTTTTGAAGGCGGGTTTTATTATTAGTTACTTAATTTTAAAAACTCTCTAGGGTTGGGTCGTTAAATATGATATTGGCGATTTGTTGAACTTGCCACTTCGGTTCAAAATATCTGGTGTTGGACTAAGAATTCTAAATTCAAATTAATTTAAAATTTTAGCTCATGTATTTGTGCTTCGAATTTAGAGATTCATTTGTTATCGCGTCATTTGTTTTTTCTTTGACATCATTCTATTATGGAGAACTTAAAATATCGTGTAATTTACGAATACGAGTTCCACCGTGACACCAGTGCTGCAGAAACGGCTCGAAGGATTAATGATGTGTATGAGGCAGCTACTGTAAAAGAAAACACGGAACTTTTTTGGTTCTAACGTTTTCGTCCTGGAAATTTTGACCTACAAAACAAGCCCGGTGGACGGCCGGAGACCCAAGTTAATAACGAAGAATTAAAAGTGATTGTGGAAGCGGATCCATCTCAAACTACGTCAGAGTTAGCGGCAGGCTTCGGTGTGAGTGATAAAAAACTTTTAATTCACCTGAAATAAATTGGAAAGGTGAAAGAGCTCGAAAAATGGGTATATTTTCGCCATATAAAACGCCAATTTCATATATGTAAGGACCTAATATTATACATCATTATAGCTACATTTGGTATGCTGGTTGTGTGATCATCATGAAATGCAGCAAGAATGCGTTCTTCAACAGCAACGTCTACAGCAACGTGTTCTTCGTTGCTGTATGTAGCCATTGCCAATAAATGTCGATAACAACAATAAAATTAAAATAATCCCTATCTCTGTTTATTTAAATGTTTTCCCGCGCAATTAACTTTTTGATTTTCTTTTTTATTAAGTGTATTTTTAATTTGGTAGTTACCCATGCAATAAACTAAAGAAAAAAAAATTGCGTTATTTTTGGTCGTAGCTTGCGTACTTACCTATCGGATACTTAGTTATTGAAATAAATTAATACTATTATTAGTTTTTTAATAATTTTAGATGACTATTTTATGCTTTTTTATCATTAGTAAAAAGAAATAGTCTCAATTCGTTTATCTGATCGAATCTTACTTTCAAGTAAGTAGGTAGTTTCAAAGAAGTACTGGGTAATGTAAACCACCATTTTAGATTGAAGCCATATTTTGCCGAAAAACTGAACGTGTTTCTAGACATGTGGTATACCGTAAGAATAGTCAGGATCTGAAGAAGTTTTTATGATGTTGGAAGATCTGAGGACCTTCTAATTTTTTTTAAATTGTGCCGTAAAGTTGACCGTTATGATTTTTATTTTCTGTCCTTCACACTTTGTCGGCAAATTTTTTTTTTATTTGTTACTACTTGAATAAATGTAACATTTCATTAGAATACGCATACATTAGAAATAAAAAATTATAAATACCTTTGTGCTATCACGTTTAAAAAAAAGATATGTAAACAAAATGGTTAACTTTTGGAATTTTTGGAGATTTTTTTCAAAAAAAATATTAAAAAAACTCCGTGGGTAGGATGAGTGAAAATAAAAAAAACTCCGTGGGTAGGATGAGTGTTAATTGGCCCAAAACGTGTTGCAAGTGACCCTAGCTACCCACCCTATACATTTGGCACACGACTTGCAATACACCCTGTATAATAAACTTCATTTTATTTTTCCCATAAAATATAAGTAATGATCTATACGTCAGAATTTTTTCAGATTTTTTTAATTATAAACTTCAAAGATAAGGGGGGGGGGAAACGGTCATTTTTTGTACATTTTTGGCTATAAATCAAAAAGTACATAATAGAAAATGAAAAAAAAAAGTTTTGAAATGTACAGATTGAGCCCTTTCATGACATCCCATTTGCTATAATCGAACCACGTTCATTTTTCAACCCCCCAGTCTAGACCCCTTTTCAACTATTTATAAATTTAATTTCATATTTTTTTACTAAAAACAGATGCGGGCAAGCAAGTTGTATAACTATGCAAGTTGATAGCATTTATAGTTGCTGAGAAAACCTGCTGTAACATACAGACAGACAGACAGACAGACAGACAGACAACGAAGTCTCACCATAAGGGTTCCCTTTTTACCATTTTAGTACGGAACCCTAACAAGGGAATTCTGCGTGGACCAACCCCCTCCCTGCTGTCGTCGGAAGCCATTCGTAATACTGCCGACACAGATAATGAAATTCCGGATTGGCAGCAGTTAAAGTAAATCCGCGCTTCTGAGAGCGCCATCTAGCGGCGAGCGCCGGCGATTTTAATAAAAGACAGCTTGTATTTAAGTATTGTGTATTAAGTATTTTCCTTAGTGGTTCTCTGTAGGGTCGTTAATTTTAAAGAGCAATTTAAAGAGATTGTTATCCTGAAACTTCGTTTTCACTTGGATCTAGGAAAATAATAATTATGATGAAGATATTTATACTAGTTTATCTAAGGTGCTGATTGGAGTTTCGTCTGTCCATCTATAAAAACCAGTCAAGACTGACTAACTCGCGCACCGAACGTTTTTATCTAGGGTTTTTTGGAACATTTTGGTTTTTGGTGGTAGACTTTTCACTAACAGCAAGCAAAATGACGTAAATCGTAACTATTGAAGCAATTTGGCATTTAAAAAAAACTTTCGTTTATAATGATTACATACTGAGTATAAGTCACATAACTTAAAGTAGTTTACGTGACTAATGCTAATTACGCAGAGTCGCGTACAATACTTTATCTACACACATATTACTTATAAGTATTCTAAGATTGGTTCAGAAGTCGAAATGCATATGACCAGCATTACCTTACCTGTGGTAGTAGGTGACAGCGATGACAGCTGTAACGTAATTTTGAAATTACGTTATCGAATATTGTAAGGTAATGAGATCCAAATTTGGAACATCTTCCAAAATTAACAGCTGTCATCGCTGTCACTTACTACCACAGGTAATGCTGGCCATTGCCTACGGGTTTTGAACGCATAATAGAAGACTTATGACGTAGAGGGAGAATAGAATGGAGTGGGCATTGGACTAGTACCAGGTGGGAAGTCTGAGATGCGTTTATACATAATTACGTATGTATAAACGAGATGCACTTACTTTTACTGTCCCTCTCGCACGTATACCTTTTCGACGTGTTTGCCACAATGATTGTGGCAAACAAACCCTGACAGCTGATGCGAGTCGTATGAGTTTTTAGTGGTTTTTAACTGTTTTCGGAGTTTTTTTGCAAAATACAAGGGTGAAGTTTACGTGTAATGTGTTAAAGAACAATTTCGTGATGGTGAATTGCAGTATTTTAGGCTATAAAAGCCGGAGTGAGCGGAAATATGAGCACATAACCTTTCACACGTAAGTGGATACATTATACTATTATTGTGGTCTTAAAAATCCTGATTGATTATGTAAACAACTAATTATTTGAAATAACGTCTCCTAGTTACATTTTAACATAAAAAAGGATCGGTTTTGTGTTCAAATAAATCGTATTTTTCTTCCGCTAACCGTCCTATTTATGTTGATAAGGATAATACATAGTAATCCTTGTGATTGCTAACATTTAAATTTAGTCGTATAAAACCAATTTCGTGTTGTCATCCATCTAAAATGCATTTTACCCAACAAACGGGGTAATATATAATTATGATATTATTGGGTATTTTGTTATACTAATAAAACAAGTTTTGTTCATTTGACATGGTATTTTTTTTTTAAATTAACTCTTATAATCCCTGAAATTTACCTTTTTACGTTCACAAAATTTTAGATTTTTTTTAAATATTTTTCAGATACCCATCTGATACTGAAGCAAGGAAGTTTTCTCGTATTTGCTCAGAACACTTCGAAGCACATTGTTAATATAATATATGACTGTACCTTCTGTAACAAATATTTATATAAATAAACATTTGCACAAACATGCAAGTGGCATTTTAATCAGTTGCGAAAAATTTAGCAAATTGTTCGCAACTCAGAATTGAATGCATATATACGACACTTATATGTATAGATACTATCTCCATCTCAAAGGTATACGCGCGGGCCAAGTCTATTCTATACTCTGTTTACGACCTATGATATGAGTGCAGATAAAAAATATTATAATGATTATCCCATATTATAAATCAAATTTATTTCCAAACACAATTTTTGCCATTGTAAATAACTTCTTTCTGGTTTATAATTTTATAATAAGCCCTTCGTAAGTCTTTTAAATGCTTCATACCACTCTGTTTAAACAAACACGCGTCTGAATATCAGATCGGAGTATTACTCGGCTTTATTGAATCATAACACGATGGGCATTATCGGCGCGCGCGCATCAACAAAGACGTCCGATCGTCGTTGATACTGCAATACCGCGTAAGTAACCAATTAAATACAATGCAAAATACACCGTAGCAAGCAAAATAGTAAGGTAAATTTTGCAACTTATAGCATTTGTCGGTTAGGCGGTATTGTAGTATCACTGACGCGATGTTGTTGCAGGGTTGCACGCGGGCTCTTCTATAACAGTCTATGTCTAAGTCATCGAGCACTAAGCCGCACGGTAAACAGCTTCGTAAACACGCTGTATATTAGAACGATGGTATAGTAAATCATGTGACGAAAGAGGTTTAAACATGAATGTAGAGCTTTAGTGGAAGGGGGAGACCTAAGAAGAGATGGATGGAATCTGTGAAGAGCGATATAAAAAAACAAGGGAGTGAATACTGAGATGACGGCTGACAGGGATTTTTGGAAGAAAAAGACGTGCTGCCGACCCCAAATGATTGGGATAGGTAAGGGCAGGATGATAATAATGGTCGTATGGTAAAACACAATTAATATGGATCGGGTTTTTTTTTTTTTGAATGACCATCGCTGTTGGTGAATTTCACCGTTACAGCTCCGAAGGGCGGTGGTTGGTGAGCCCCAGTGAGGGGGCACACATGCCCGGGTTAAGTTGCTGCGCTTGGGGCTGCAGCGAGGTGGCCGTCCGAGCGAAGCGGTCCGATGGCTCGGGTTGCTGGATAATGTTTTTTGTTAAAGAACGAAAAGAAGAAGAAGCTTTGGCTGCAATTTTTTGAAGTCTGCACATTTCACACCAAATAAATTTTGCCTAATGTTTTAAATTATCTGTATATTGTCACCGCGAGGCTGAGAGGTCCAAACAATCCACCATATAATCCAGGAATGCGCTGCTTCGCGTTAGACCGGCGGTCCTCCCGAAGACCTGATCAGTCTGAACGACGTAGCCACTGAGTGGCTTCAATCTCTTCAATTTAATTTGTAGCCTCTTATTTGTCTGTATATTCTTTACATCATGCCATACTATTAAATAAAAAACACCAAATTAATGAATCCAAACTCGGCGGGAGTGGGTGCAGCGGAGATCCAGTTACTTTCTCCGATTCCATCATCAGAACAATTATTAGACACCACCAACTGTATGGAATAATAAAAATGTTTAGGTAGATAATAAAGAAACCAATAATATATGAAGGTAAATAAAAGCTTGTCGAGATCGTCCTATTTCAAACTAACGCCCTCCACTAATCGAACCATGTAACATGCATCCAAGTGTATGCGTAGACACATTGGAATCTCAAATCTTAGTTCTTACTAATATTATAAAGTGAAAGTTTAGATGTTTGTAACTCAATCACGCCAGATCGGTTGAACGGATCTGGATGAAATTTAGCACAAAAATTGGAATAGCATATAGGCTACTTTTTATCCCGGAAAATTGGACAGTTGCCGAGGGAATACCAATAAACGCAAAAGTTTGTACATAGGTACTTATATTATTATTGTAGAGGTAATTTGAATGTGCCTATAACTACCTCCTCGTGGTCCACCCCGGGCAACGGCTTCGGCCGGCTCAATGTTCTAGACTCCAACTGGCCTATCGGACTGTTCTTCGTGAATCCTTCGTATTTTCCCCGCAGAAACATCATGGATTCGGTAAATAGCTTTTTATCCTCAAATAGTCCTTTTTCACTCATCTGACATCGACCTTTTATCCATGCAGGATGAGTACCATAGGCAATTATGATGACCTCTACACCCCTGTTAATATGTTTAATAGTTACATAACTTAAGTCAAGTGGTAGAAGTACCCCGCAATAACAATAAGGCTTAAACAAACGGGCTGAGTGGAATAAAACACGGAAACAAAGTGAAATGCACGTAAACGGTATCCGCGATCTCGGAGCAGCCTGTTCGGCGAAGAAAAGTAATAACATTTAAATATTGAGCCGGCGAGGTTTGCCTGATCCAGACAGGGGGATAAAAGATAAAACCGTGTTGTTAGGTGATTCTCGTGAGCAACTCGCCTTTCAATTCGATGACGAATTATGAATAAACCTGCGAGCTATGTTAAATATGCTTTGACGGAACAACTCAGTCGTAGTCGATCAATAAGGCTTTATAATATTACAGTCTAATATAAATAAATTCAAATTCATATTCAAATAATTTATTTCAGACACAGTCCATAGTGTTAGTTACAAAATACTTAGCCTATGTTAGTTCTAATTTATGATCAGAGATCGGACAAATGGGTGTCATTACTCGCAATAATGTGGACAAGACTCCAAAGATTTTGATTAAAAAAAAAAATACATTAATTGATTACTTAAACTAAAAATAACTTTGATAAAGGATCAATAAATAAATAATAAAACAACTTGTATTGTGTAGATTTATTAAAGCAAATAAACAGTATTTTTTATAATTTTTCCGTGGTTAACTGGTTAGTTTATTCCTTTTCACGGCTAAAACAAACTAATGATGTGAAAAACTCCTTTCGCGATCCACGGATGGTAATGGAGCAAACTTAAGTAGATTAATATTGATTGCCACTCCTCACGTCTTGTTAATATTTATTTATTACTGTCCTGCAAAAGATGAAGATTGAAGTTCAGGTAAGTAATCAATTAACGTAATTTAATTTGTTTATTTAAAATCTTTGAGTCATGTCCAATTGTCCACATTGTTGCGAGTAATGACGTCCATTTGTCCGATCTCTGGTTATGATTTAATATATATTATAAATGCCGCTCCTGGACTCCATGTGAATGGAGTTCCAGTGCTTCATAATAGCGCAGGCAGGGGCGCTCCAGACCAGTTGTAGGAGGCTGTTGCAACCGTCACGCACGCGACGCATCATAGAGGCCGCCCTTCTACGCATTATCGCACTGAAGCCATCTATACGCGCCCCCTCGAACATTCCAGATGCGCTGCAAAAGCGTGGCAGTCCCATCAGCATTCTAAAACCATTGTTGTACTGGATACGTAGGTCATTAAGCGTCTTCCTAGTACATTTGGTCCACAAGGCGCACGTGTAGAAGGTCTGACAAAACGCCTTGAAAAGGGTAGCTTTGACAGGCCGATCACACCGCGCGAACCTACGGGCCAACATGTTGCAACATGTTGCATAAAGATATGAGTATTTATTTATTATTTCATTACAATAACAAGTTGAACACCAAGCATTTAAAATTAAGGTTATACAAAAGACACTTTCCTAAATGGTAACAACTGTATGTGGTACTTTTAGTTGTATCTTTGTTACTGCTGTTTACTTTTTCATTTCATTTATTTATTGTTGTCACATTATGGCACATTCATTTGAGACAGGTGTTGTTGTCTTAAACTAGTCAGCTCCACGTGGACACCCTGCAAGGGCACCACAACATATACTTATAAGTCTAAAATACGTAACTAACCCGCAAACAATTATTTTTAAAATTAAAATAAAAATAAAAATAAAAATGTCATCATGCTAACAATACCATCTTAAGATACTAATGGGCTATGTATTAAAAAGATTATTACATTATACAAATTAAATTAACACATACAAATTACGATAAAATAAAAACTACAATGTCGATAGAAAAAAATGTTAAATAAAAAATAATAATAAAAATATGTCAAGAACATGGGTTAACAATAGTAATAATTTTAAATCAAATCAATTTCTCAGATGAAACTATTACAAACAATTCTTATAGGAAGCGACACGGTGGCGGTGTTTAAACTTATGTAGGTACCCACTTTTACACTTAATCGTTACTTTAAATCATTTTCCGACAAGAACTGTTCGATACTGTAGTAGCATTTCTGAACTAATAGGTTTTTGAGATTATTTTACTCCCATCTTTGTTTCACACGTGGTGTTTACGGGTAAGTGCTTGTGACAAACTGCACTATGCGTTCGATGATTTTAAAATTTGAATGTAGTCGACGTCATAAATACGTTTACACTTTAGTACCTTGTCTATTTAACGTCATGTTTTAACTGCCATATGAAATTGTCATAGCGGATAAAGTGACAAGGTACTAAAGTGTAAACATATGTTTGACGGCGACTGTACCGTGGTTTTAAATAAAATAAAATAAAATATAATGACATATGTGTAGGCATATCTTTTCTCTTCGACATTTCAATCATACGTCTCGTTTCCGATTCGCCTTTACTATTCGAAATCGAACTTCTAAAACAAACTCACGTTTTCATACGTATACTTCTGCTTCACGATACGAAAGTCAACGTCAATGTCAACTTGTTATCAATTTTTAGTATTAAGTAGGGACACAGGGCGCTTATACCAATTTACATACACATTTTCTCGTTCACGATGACGGCACGTTAGCGACTTACTCGATGGAAGGTGAAATTCCTTCTCGGTATAGGCACATTTCAAAGTGAGTTTATACTTAAAAACCGGCCAAGTGCGTGTCGGACTCGCACACGAAGGGTTCCTTACCATTATCTAAAAAAAACACGCTTGTTGCGTGGGTTAAGGGGGACCTTAAACATTTATTTTATTTTGTTTTTAGTATTTGTTGTTATAGCGGCAACAGAAATAGGTATAATCATTTGTGGAAATTTCAATTGTCTAGCTATCACGGTTCATGAGATATAGCCTGGTGACAGACAGACGGACAGTGGAGTCTTAAGGTGCTTTTCCACCGGTGGCGCGAGACGAGACGAGGTGGCGCGAGAATTTTTATTTGCATTAAAACACCCATTTCCACCGCGCGCGCGCGTTGAGCGTGCGCGATTTTTCAATACAAATTTCAATTCTCGTCTCGCCTTGTCACGTCTCGCGCCGCCGGTGGAAAAGCACCTTTAGTAATAGGGGTCCCGTTTTTACCCTTTGGGTACGGAACCCTAAAAATGAATAACTAAGAAAAAAACAGGTTGCAAAACAAAGTACTTCATAAACGCCGAGGGTTATTATTTTAATGAACAATACTCTATTATGGAAATTGACTTTCCCGCTGCACCAAGTCGTCTTAATGGCCTTTCCGGCCCAGTGCCCAGCGCTGGGCTGGGATTTACATACAAAAGGCTTGCTTTATAATAAGGACGTTGTCTATATTACACCACTCCAACTACGAGACTAGCGTAGTTTAGTTATTGTATACTTATGTATTTTCTGTAGTCGTAAACGATTCTGCAATGTTCAACGACTGCTTAAGTCAAAGGAAATGTAGCGTTGACGTAAGCTGCCTTGCGGTCGCGTCTAGGCTTGTGTCGGTCAGGAACTAGGAACTAAAAGGAATGAATTCCCGTCACGGACCGACAGTAAACGATCTTAATCCGTCTTCGGTCCTTTAGGTCAGTAGCAATTGTTGATCGTATAACAAGACAAGTAGGGTGACGGCACCAATGATGGACAGTTTTAGCTGACAGTAATGGACATTTCACTCTTAAGGGGCTACCATGCCCATAACAGATGTTTTTGATGAAGTTTAAGTTCTTATAACTTAGTCAAAACTGAAGTTAATTTTTTGAAAAAAAATTATATTATTATCCATATAAATTATATTATTATTCATCTTTGATTTTGACGAACAGAATTTCAAAATAATCCATGGTTATTTGTTTATAATTTTTTAAAAACATGACTATAAAAACATAAAATTGGATATAACTTTTTCATCTTGGCGTCAATTGATATGGAAACTACATCTAAATATTCTTCATTAATATATCTAATAAATCAACGAAGGTTTTTTTTCTAAAGTGAAAAATATGGAAATAAAGGCAAAAAAACTACTTTTTTAGAGTAAAAATGATAAACTTTGATAGCATAAATCTCGATATCAGTGACTTGTAAAAGAAAAATTTTAATGGCAGCTAGTTTAGAACAGCAGTGTTAATGCAAATAGGGTTTAACAACAACTAAAAGTTTAGAGGATCAGATCGAAGGTCATCTGCCCATGGTAGCCCCTTAATACAAATTTCATACGGTCCTAAATTGATTGTTGCAAAACAAATGAATAACCCTTATCTTCTGTAAAATAAGAATCAAATGTCCAACATTGGGTTCTCGTCTATTACAGAGGCCATAACCAAGATGCACTACGCTAACTAGCGTTTCTATTCGTTTCGTTTTTAAACCAATCACGTCACTGGGAGATGACGTGATACGAAAAGTCACGCGATCTACCAGTGACGCGATTGGTTTAAAAACGGAAAGAATGAAAACGCTAGTTAGCTGAGGCCCTACTTTGAAATTCGAAGCTCGAAGTTACGTTAGCTTCATCCCTGTCACTTGTCATTCGAGACTAAATCGAGAGAAAGGGATGATGGTAACGTAATTTCGAACTTCGAATTTCAAAGTAGGGCCTCTGTTAATGCATCTTGGCAAGGGCCTCAGGTTCCACCACACTAAGTGGGAACGTAAGGTAGAGTAAGGTACCTATTTATTCTGTCTAAGCTGCTTCAAACGTTATGTTAAATAATACTTCCAACGCTTAAATCCCTTCAAAACGAAATTCTCTCGTTACTTGAGATAAAAATTACAAGACTGGATTATCTCGGATTCGTTTATAAGATTATTGTAATATTGTTTTATATTCTCTTTCTTAAATAATGCTTCTACTGAACTTAGCATTTTCAAATTTCATACGGTCCTGAACTGATTGTTGCAAAACAAATGAATAACCCTTATCTTCTTTAAAATAAGAATGAAGTGTCCATCATTGGTATTTGTCCATTACTGGTTCCGTCACCCTAGTACCTATTACAAAGCGTGTCGATCTCAAAATTTGCTCCGGACCTTAAGGACCTAAAGGAACTAAAAGACCGAACTATAGTTCCTGTGACCAAGCGGGCGCAACTCTAGTCGCGTCGATCACGTATGTCGATGACATAGATTTTTGCAGTTTTCTAAAGATGTTCGCTCTCGTACTAATACTAACATAATACCTATTGACGACGCGATTGGCCTAGTTGGTAGTGGCCCTGTCTACGAAGCTAGCGGTCCCGTGTTCAAATCCCGGTAAGGGCAGATATTTGTGTGATGAGCGCGAATGTTTGTTCCTGCGTCTTGGATGTTTTCTATGTATTTAAGTATGTGTTTATCTATATAAGTACGTTTATCGTAGGCTTGTACCCATAGTACAAGCCTAGAGCTCAGTTTGGAACTAGCTCAATTTGTGTGACATGGTCCCCTGATATTTATTATTATTATTTCAGTTACATTGTAATAGCAACTAATGCCTGATTTTTAAATGTCCAGATAACAGTAACTGTTGGGTAAATTTTAGCTTGGTTGTTTTCTTTTATTTGGGTCATTATTCGAGCGTTTCAACCGCCTCACTTTTGTGGACATATTTATGAAGAATTGGGCGTATATTTTGATGCCGTTTTTGTATATTTGTTAGATGTCCGGTAAACTTAGATACCTAACCAGAAACGAAATCGAAATCTGCAGCCACTTCTATAAAAATGTGACCACGAAAGTGATTCGGAACAAACGCCCAAATAATGACCCATTTGACATAGAAAACGACCAAACTAAAATATATCCAACAGTTACTGTTATCTGGACATTGAAAAATCAGGACTTAGTCAATTACGCTATAAGTTTGAATCCTCAGTGTTTTAGACTTTATAAAGTACCTACGCGGGAAGTATTAAATCTTGCTCAAAAGAAATAACAGTCATCTTAAAATCACTTATTATACCTATAGTCTGTGCCAATTGAAATTGGCCATAATGTAAACAACCAAACGAACCAATTTACCATTATTACTCTATAATCACGTGCTTTTAAAGATCAAGAGAGGTCTTAACTATGATTTATACACTTACCCCCTTACCAATAAACGTTGAGTAACGGTGGTATAGCTATACAATGTTTTGTCCTTATCTGTCAAATTCAAATGTCACAATGACAGATAAGGACAAAACATTGTATAGCTATACCACCGTTACTCAACGTTTATTAGTAAGGGGGTTAATCTTTACTTTTACATTAAGTTTAAGATGAAATAACTATTATTTATACGGTATTTTAAATAAAAACACGCTCGATGAATATTTGAGGTTATGTGTCAAACAGTACTAATTTGTTTACATATTTGGCAATTTCAACTGATATAGACTATACTCCACGAAGGCTAGAGGATCACCGTACAACGTTGCCTTATGTTTTTTTTTGATATGTAAATGTAAAATACAAACTTGACATTGGCAGAAATGGTTGCCATTAAATAAATAAATAATAATAATAAAATCACTTATAGAGTAGGTTGTTCCCATTCGCGATTTCTGAAAGTGTCCGTTTTTGTAATATGTATTTTCGTGTCCGTGTATTAGTTAAAGTTCCCGCACGGTCTCACAGTAACAGTAGGTACCTTAAAATGCCGTACCTATATAAATACTAGTAGTTATATTCTTGCTCTGATGCTCATTATTGCATACAAGCAGATAACAAAGTGAACTGAGCAATCCCATCTACGATAAGATAAGATACGTCCACCTCAGTGCTCCAGGGCATCTAAACAAGCAAGCCCGATTAGCATCTCTCTGCCGGTGATAACCGGGAGATGTTGATGGCCGGGAGGCAGATACCGGGATGCCGGGCGACTATGGCAGGGAGGGAGATAAGGCGGAAATTGGTCCGCAATCGCTTGATTCGCTATTCTGTCTTGGCACAATCGAGCGAGGGTTAACTCGGACTTCGATTGGCAACTATATCCAGGATTTATTCTCAGTAATAGAACTGAAGATTTAGTACACTTGAGATTTGTCGTGGTCAGATAAATCTAAGAATGGTTAATGAACTATGTTCGAGAGGATTGAATCAAGCATCGTTCGTATTTTTGTTGTAATCAAAACGTTCGTGAATCTGAGTTCTTAGAATCAGTCTCCTTAGGGCTACCTAAGTAAATATTCTGTAAAATACGAATTGTTTTTTTAAAATAGTTTAGTTAGAATCTAGGATAAGCTAAACAAAGAAGCTTTTAAAATCTTTACTTATTGGATACGGATACATTATTTCGGATCACTATTTTTTTGTGTTTCAGTGTGACATTGTCAAATAAATATCCTGAGTTTAAGTTTATTCCATGCAAATTTCTGCTGAATTACATCAATGGTAGGTACACATAGAATATGTTTTGTATAGTTAGATCTATTATTTTAACCGACAAATAAAAATCACAAATCATTTCTTGGTTATAGTCATCGCATAATATCTTTAGACAAACTGAACCAGTAGCTACTGTAATTGCAGATGTATTTTAATTGAACGCTTAGGTGAGTTCCCCACGTGTCTGAGCGACGAGCAGAGATGTCGCGTCGCGTTGAAAGACATCTCGTCGGGAAGGGCCGGGCGTGAAATGAGCCCGCTCCGTGCGCCGCGCGGGACGATTTATACAGTGACGGGTGACTTACTTTGTAGACATCAAATTATTTGAAAACTATCAAAAACAGTTTTTACTTTTGAAATAAAAGTATCTCGGTTTGATATTAGATAGCGGTCTGACGTGGAAACCTCACATCACTAAAATTCGCTCTAAATTATCGTCCCTTATAGGATCGCTTGGTGGCATGAGACGATGTCAGGTTCGCTGTAATATTTATAAGTCACTCGCAAAATCTCACTTAGGCCATTTGATCGAAATATGGAGATATGCAGCGAAAACTAATTTAAAAGATCATCAAGTTGCACAAAATAAAATTATCAAGGTACTTTTTAATTATGATTACCTTACAAACAAAGTATACTATACAGAAAATAAAATTATGAGTCTACATACATACATAATCTCACGCCTTCGTTCCCAGAGTGGGGTAGGCAGAGCTACAGAATTACAAACATCTCTAAAAACTTGTTGATAATTCTATAACCACAATTTGCACAATAAGGCTAAGATGTTTACCAGCGTATTAGTGGCAGGTTGCAAGCCCATCGCCTAACAGTACTACAAGCCTTTATTCCCTTAGTCGTCTCTTACGACATCCACGGGAAGACATGGAGTGGTACTATTCTAACTCGGCAACCACACGAGGAAAATATGAAAATAGGAAATTATGAGTCTAAATCAACTTAATCATTTTAACACATGTCTCTGAATTAGAAAGATTATCAAAAAACAAATACATTGCGAAACTAGTTTTGTAACAAATATGGAAAAAGCCGACGAAAACTTCGCAATGCTAACAACTCATTCACACCGTTCCCTCGTACAAAACATTACGGAACTAGAAATATAAGGTTTGAAGGAGCACGGGTATACAGGGCGTCCCAAGACTATGGGACATGAAGGGAAAGTACCTTAAATATCATAGATAGGATATTTTGCTGAAAGAAGACTTTATGTTATTTTTAAAAGTTAGTAATACTGCATTCAAAGATATTCTAAAAATTATTTGCTTCGTCTGGGAATCGAACCGACTTAAATGTGAAAAAAAATCACCCGTATTTTTATGATGCCAATCGAAAGAATGAACAAAAAATAATAATTCTTCTTAAGTAACATAGTATCTTAAAAGAAAGGAATAACGTAAAATGTTTGATTCAATTTTCAAGAACATTATTTATTACCGACGACGACGTCCGAAAAATAGCGATATTATCATTCGTCGCAAATAAGTACCCACTTAATTAACGGCTTACTGGCACAGTTTTTCTTATTATAGGTGCACGTGCATTACTTCACCGTTACATTACTTCTTTTGGGGATACGTGAAAGATTTGCTATACAAAAAGCAATTACGACAACGTGGGCAAGTAACAAACAGAATTGAGCCATATCATAATTATCAAGTATTCACCATAATATGTTTAGAAAATCAACGGGCAACGGACTTATTAAAAGATTGGCGATTTGCATAAGACAAGAGGGATCACATTTTGAGCATTTAATTAATTAATTTGCAAGAAATTATTTAATTTTCAAAAAAATACTCTACTGACTTCGGCAGTTTCATGTATGTTTTTAATTTGATTATAATGATTAATTTCACGTTGTTCCTTTCTTTTAAGATACTATGTTACTTAAGAAGAATTATTATTTTTTGTTCATTCTTTCGATTGGCATCATAAAAATACGGGAGATTTTTTTTTCACATTTATATCGGTTCGATTCCCGGACGAAGCAAATAATTTTTAGAACATCTTTGAATGCAGTATTACTAACCTTTAAAAATAACATAAAGTCTTCTTTCAGCAAAATATCCTATGTACGATATTTAAGGTACTTTCCCTTCATGTCCCATAGTCTTGGGACGCCCTGTATAATAATATAGGTACCAGCTAATATTAAAAACATTGATTCGGATAATTTATTTATGGGCAAACTTAAAACTTATATACTAAATAATATCCCTTTAACTTCGACCTGAGTCCGGCCCCGGCGTCTTATCGCGGCCGCTTTGCGCAGCGCAGGAATGTGGTGTTTTTGTCGTAGTTGGTTCAGCTCTACCCTATAATCTATTTTTTTATTGATTAACTGACCAATTTTATATACTTTTCACTTCTCATGCTCAAATCGTGTGTCATATTAGACTTATTAGTACGGGCAAATTAGATGAAATTTCACTAAAGTCTGGAAATAATTCTAAGAATTGATAAAAACATTTCTGATTGCTTTGTAGGGGTTAAAAAAAGAGCTTTATGCATCCCTTAATAAATTCGCCCCCCCGGAAAGGGGTGCAATTGGTTGAAAACCTTGCAAAGGTCATAACTAACGAGGGAAAAAAGGTGTACTCGGTGCAATTTGGCATACGTTTTAATCCATCTCAATCTACATTTGCACGTATTATTTCATTTAATTCAACCTACGGAACATATAAATAAAAATATATATAAGTAAAAACTTACTTTCGGCCATCGCGGCTCGGGGGAAAATATAGAACGCGGTGCAAATTGAGGATATGATTAGAAAAAATATCTAAATACAATATCTAATTTGCACCGGGGTGCAACCCCCGGAAAGTAGTTATCTACGTTTAACGGTCTTCGTACTGTGCTGACCCCAGGGGGCAGGCCTTATAAAATATAAAAGAAAGATTAATTTATTTAATCTGTTTGGCGGACCGGTAGACAAAAGATATTTGCCAATCGAAATAGTGGTAGTAACGTTGTGTGGTTTTTTTTAAATGTTTTAGTAACCCATGGTTCCTAAGGCGAGAATGAGGGATAACAGATTCTTCTGATTAAAGAGATATTCAAGAATAAGGGAATTCAAATAATTGTATTAGTTGAAGAAAAGAAACGTCTAGAGAACTTCAGTTTATGGAAATTCGACAAGTTTTGTGGTCTGGTAAAAGCAGAGCCCCTCCCCGCTCTTGCTCGTGTGCTCGACTCCAGGCTGGACACACTCCGCCAGCCTGTCCCGAACTTGTCTGGGGAGAGCTTCCATTACGTCGCCAAGTCAGTCTGAGTAAGTCCTCGTAACCAAGAGAGCAGAGGGCCCGACAAATTATAGTCACTCCAAGAGACAGGATTTAATTCTTTTCCTAATAATTTAGATGGAGAGACTATTGACCTAAACTACCCCTCTTGTGTCCTCGGATATTTAGGACGACGGAATGTGTGTGTTTTCTGCAATCCAGTGTGACAGGTATCAAAGTAAACCCAGAATGTTGGAGGTCTCCTCCCCTTCGAATCCGTCAAGGCACCCGATATCACACGCTCAGCTTTCGCTTCGCTTAGTCGAGTCCCCACGAACCGACATGAGAGCCGGGAGTAGAAAGCAGTTGCCGAGCTAAACTCGCAGGCATCCTTGCTGACATGAGATCATAAAAACCAAGCCAGCAAGTCACCTCAACTAACTAACGTCTTTCGACCAGAGGTGAGATCGACTCTTGACGCAACTCAAATCCGACCCCCGGTTCCCCAAGATAAATTTTGAAGCTATTAACCTTGAACCTTTAACACACTGAAGCAGTCTGTGCAGTCTGTATGGAAACTGAGCGTACAGTGTGAAGTGTCTCTGCTTGCTATTTTAATCCAAGATGTTTAGTGGCGGTAAGACGTCATCGACGTCTGTGACCCGCTGATAACTTTCACCAAGACACTAAACCCTCTTCGACTCGAATAGAAACATGTATAATATCCGATGCATTAAACGAGAAAGGTAAAGATAAATTGTAATTTAAATTGCCAGGACACAAGCAAAACTGTAAACCCCAATATAAGAGCCGAAAGAGAACTAAATAATCTTAGCCAAACAGCATGGGAAAATTTAGAAAAGTTCTTCCAATAAACTGAAGATTAGACATGGAGTCCTAAAAGGTACACAAGATCCAAAAGAATTAGATCAGTCTTGAATTATTAATAAACCTTTTGAATTCCCTTGATTAAAAACATTTATAAAAGAATATCAAATGAACAATAAAATTATTTACCTTTAAATAATTATTAGTTTCGCAATAGAATTAAAATCCCGTGAAATAAATCAAAGAAATTTATCACTAGTTTGGTTTTCCGACGACCAGCGTATATCACTTTTAAATTCAATATGATTTGCTTCTAAGAATTTATTTTTTAAAAATTGTTCTGTTTTTTAAATAAATTGTTCCTTCCAAAAAATATAAAATTTCGAAACTCAAAACATTTTGAAAATATTCGTAAATAAAAAAAAATCAAAATCAAAGAAAAATATTCAAATAAACATGTTCTAACAAGGACAGCTTTGCTACGAATGATCTAATAGCCTTGTTGTCAAAATTGCAATGACATCTTCCATAATTCAAAATATTTTGAAAATGTCGACATCAAATGTCATTCGTAACCAGCTGCATTACTACCCCACGTGCAACGATGCACCCATCGAGTAACCACTAAAAGACAACACTTAGCTTCGGGTCCCGACGAGATGTCAAGGCCGCGCAGCCGCAAACCGAACTCTCCCGACAGCGACACCAAACCGCTTAGAAGCCCTCGTAGTAAGCGACGGAGCTCTCAGGGTCATGCTCCCGCGTGAAATGTATTAAAATGAAAGGTTAAATATGCAACTAAGGTTTCCCTGTACTACGAAAGTTTTCCTTACTCTATTACTATACCTAGAAACACAACAAACATTCACAATAAATTAAACACCATACAGAACCCTTTCTAAACAACGACTATCACCCTTCCATTCGTCCTTCAGATCCTCAACCAGAACACTCATCCCCAAGCTTCTCTATTCTAAATGATAAGACATATACGAAAGATTAAAATACCTATGAGAAATCACTAGTTCGATTTTCTTGTTCTCAAACCATAAACCAAATTATTCGTAAACATGATTTCTTATAGATAAGTGTTTCCAACAACGGTAGGACTACAATATTTACCTTTTTAAGTAGACTTAGTCTACATGAAAACTCACGAAAATCTCCTAACGTCTCCCTGCAAAATTCCTATAGATCACCTCCTATATGTTATTCACAATTATGCACACCGCACATTATTAATTATAAAAGGAAAATTTTGTGGATACACCACTATTATTATAAAGAAAAGCAAATAAAAATCTTAAGAAAACATTTTTTCAAGCCCGACGATCACTCCCGTCCACCCCCGGCTGTCTCCTAGCAACCCCCACACTCTCTCCGTTTTCTAACCAGTCAAATACCAAAGACAATTTAATTCTTGCTTGAAGGTTTGACTCGAGATGAGGTCAGTACAATCCCCCCCTAAATCTTGACGATATTCAACGGAGCCAAGATTTAACCTTCTTATTCCAACTCCTTGTCTCCAATCAATCCCAAACAAGAGTTAAATTTCATAACCAATTCACCAACTGAACCCCAAAACTATTTAAGGAGTCCCCTAACTTATTTTATCTTTCTTCCCCCCCCCAATCCTTTTTCCCCTATGCTACATCTTTCCCCCCCCCCTCTCCTAAATTAAACCTCCATTACCAAATATGAATTCAAAACCACTAGCCAGTAAGCAAATACTTTATTAATATTTCTAAAACCTTATAATATTGAACTAAACACCAAATACCATATAATCTAATACTCAAATATATTCCAAAGCAAAATTACTCCGAATTAATCCTACCCCACATAACACTCACTAATGCTTCTGCATGGAAATTCATAACCGACATCAACGTCCCTATAAAATTTCTAATTCCCCAACTTCTAACTTCATTTTCCTGATTAAACATAATATCGTGCTAAATGTATTGCATTGAACATCCCCTTCTCTTGCAAAGTTTCGGGGTGTACCAAAACATAAACATTATCAAACTGTCTTGCTGCTACCCTGTATGGACCTTCATAAGTTAAATCAAACTTCCGAGTAACTCCACTCATAGAGTCAGACTTATTCAATCTTCGCAACTTAACCAAATCTCCAACCTGATACTGAATTAATTTATGAGTTAAATCAAACCTAGTCTTTCTCTGTTGACTAGCCAATTGTAAATTAACCCTAGCTTGCTCCCGAATCTCTCCTATATCCCTACTACGTACAAGATAAGGCAAATGGGTATCTATTGATAAATGAGTCACTCTACCAAAAAGAACTTCATTAGGTGTAAACCCCGTACTTAAATGAAATGTATTGTTATACAACTCCTCAATCTTCTCTAACCATAAACCCCAATTTCTATGCCTTTCATGACAATAAATCCTAAAGAATTTTCCCAACTCTTTATTAACACGTTCCGTCGTATTTGGCCTAGGGTTCCTAATAGTTGTATATATAGCCCTAACTCCCATATTCCGTAATCCTAATTTCCATGTATTCCCTATAAATTGTTTTCCATTATCAGTCATTACAGTTTTCGGCTTTATTGTTAATGCAAAATTTTGCATCCTAACCATAACCGCTTTCGCTGTTGCCACCCTCAATCCATATAATTTAATGTATTTAGTAAAAGAATCTTGTATTACGAATATGTATGTTATTCCCCCCCTAGACGCTGGTAAGGGTCCATAAAGGTCTGCCATAACTAAATCCCCTGGATTCTCCGTTACAATAGAATTACACGCCCCCACATACTTAACATTATCCACTTTGGATAATTGGCAAATATGACAACACCTAACAAACTTCTCTACCATTCTCTTCATTCCAAGCCAATAAAATCTTTGCTTTAGATATTTCATCATTTTATAAATCCCCAAATGCCCTAACTCCAAATGAACTTGTCTACACACCTCAGCTTGCAAAGCTTCTGGTAAATATAAAACTTCAACATCGTTGACATGTTTTCTAAAATAAAGCACACCATCGACAACTGAACAACGCATCGCTATCCTAGACAATCGACTTCCTCCTTCCACTTGCCCTAGCACGCGTTCTTTAATGCCTTTAGCTACATTATCCATATCCTGAAACTGAACCATCTGTTCTAATTTAGATTCTAATTCAGTATTATTCTGCACCCCCATATACATTATCGATGGACACCAAGTTTTCCCTTCTTGAATGTCCCCATCCCTTGGAAATCTAGACAAAACGTCCACTCCCCCATTTTCGACCCCCCTAACATGCTCTATTGTGTAATTAAACTGTTCTAAATACAATATCCATCTTGTAATCCGACTATTAAATAATTTAATGTTCTTTACAAACACTAAAGCTTTATGATCAGTCCTAATAATTAATTCCGCCCCCCTTAAATAAGTCTCAAACTTCTTAACCCCATAAATTACTGCCCAAAATTCTTGTTCTGTAACTGTCCACCTCAATTCTGATCCTCTCAACGACCTTCCACAAAAACTCAAAATCCGTTTATTACCCTCATCGTCATATTGATATAACTCTCCCGCAATTCCTACCCCTGAACTATCCGTCTGCAAATAATAAACTTTATTTACATCTGGATGTGACAACATAATAGTTGTAGAAAACTCCTGTTTCAAATTCTTAAATGCCGTATCTAACTCCTCATCCCAATACCAAACTTGTTCCTTTTTTAACAATCTTGTCAAAGGTATAATCAAAGTACTATAATTTGGAATAAATCTCCGGTAGTAATTACATAACCCTAAAAATGCTCGCACATGCTTCACCTTTTTCAGAGTTGGAAACTCTTGAATCGACTTGACTTTATTTGGATCAGTCCGAATCCCTTCAGTAGAAACTATATGTCCTAGCATTTTCACTTCCCGACAAGCAAACTTACACTTCTCTAAATTACAAGTCAAACCCGCATTCTCTAATCGTTCTAGGACCTTGTCTAATTGCTCCAAATGTTCTTCCCAACTCCCTTTCGTTAATATTGCCAAATCATCTAAATAATTTACACAAAAACTTCTAACTCCTGGCCCCAACACTACATCCATCGCTCGACTAAAACTTCCCACAGACGTCTTCAGACCTTGTGGCAAAACATTATACATATAGGACCTCCCATTCACAGTAAACCCGGTATACTGCCTACTCTCTTTTGATATAGGAATTTGAAAATACGCATTGTTTAAATCTACGATAGTTATAAATTTTACACCATGAAATGCATTTAAAACATCTATCTGCATTGGTGGGGCCTCTGACTCTGCCACCATGTACTTGTTAATTTCTCTAGCATCAAGTAAAATACGAATAGACCCATCAGGTTTGCTTGTATATGTTAAAGGACTACTATAAGGAGTCGCCCCTCTAGAAATAATCCCCAACTCTACCATCTCATTTAATTTTTCATCAATCTTATTACGATAAGCATACGGAATCGGATAGGATCTATTTATTCGCGGAGTGTGTTCAGACATTTCTATATGATGAACATAACAATTTGCCCTACCAATTTGCTTCGTGAATACTATCTTATGACTCTCTAAAACTTGCTTTAAATCCATCCTCATACTATCATTCAATTTTACTCCCACATTAAGTCTATCCAGAAAATCCTCACTCTTCACAGTGGAATCCCTTTTATCATCCTGACCGACTCGTAGAGTTCTAACATCTACACTCTCTTGACTTTCATCAATAAACGGTACATTAACTTCTTCCCCATTACCCGACAGAATTAAAGACTTAGGATCTCGCAAATTAATAACAGCATCATGGGAAAGTAACCAGTCAAAGCCTAATATCACCGGTACTGTCAATTTTGGAACTACCAATAATCCAGTATCGAAACTTATCCCCTGAATTTTTAACTCAACAGATGTTAGCTGCTGTATTTTCAAACTTTTCTGCCCTACTGCTCCTCTAATCTGTATAGGTTTCACTGGTAATGATGGAAATCTTGTACCTTTAGTAATTTGTAAAGATTCGTAAAGCTCTTCTGAAATACAACTCACTTCACTCCCAGTATCTATCAACCCATTTATTGTATTCCCTAATATCTCAATAACAATCTCCGCTCTAACCTTGCGAGAACCCTCATCAAAACATACCTCTTCATCAAACAAGGATGCCGCAACAAAAGTTTGTAAAAACTCAGAAACACGTGGCCGATCTAATAAACTTGGGGAAAGATTTGGAAAAGCATCTAAATTCAACTTAACTTCCTTATTCTGAACTCTATTCTCATCCCCAAAACCACATCTACCAAAATTTGACCAAGTCTTATTAGCCGATATGGGATATAAATTTCCATGTCCGTCTTTCCCTAATCCTATTCCTGGTTTCCACCCATTTTTCAACATTATCCGCAAAGGGATGTTACAATATATGCCCTTCTTCCTGTAAGCTAATTTCGGGTCCTTAGAATCAGCTTCAACTAGTTTAAATCATTGTTATTGTCTTCAGTTCCACCAAAATCTTCTTCTTCTTCCACGTCAAGCCTCGCAACAACCTTAGGTCTTTTATTTGTGAATTTCGGTTTTACCAATTCGGTCGTGGCACGTTTCGTTCCAAACGACGTCTGCCCGTTACCTCGATTCTCTACGTAACGATTTTGCTTATCAACATCATCCAAATCTCTTAAAAATTCTGTTCCTTCAATAATAGTCGTTCCCTTCCTCATCCTCCAAGCATATTGGACCTCCCTTGGGAAATGATGCATTAAATCATCAACTAATTGACCTTCCAGAATAGGCGTACTTAACATTTTGGCCTGCCCTGCTAATGATATAAAATACCCCATCATGGATTTGTTCTTATCTTTTTCCCACACTCCACATACAATATTTCTTCGCAGTAAATTCTGTTCTGGCTCTCCCCAGTAAGTGTCCATAAAATCTGACTTGAAGTCCTCTTCCGTATTCCAACGTTCCCTATAAATTCTGGCCCATCTTCTAACATCCCCCTCCAAACATCCTATTATATTATCTATGACATGTTCTCTTGTGGGGATTCTTCGTAAATATGAAAATAAGTCTTCTATAAAAGAGACAGGGTGAATATCTCCCCTTCCGGGAAATTTGGGACGATCAAATCTTCCATCAATAAAAGAGCAAGTAGCAACCTGAGGCTTTTCTAAGCTAGATTCTAGACTCACCTGGCCACCTTGGACTTGGTTCTGCAATTCTGTCACTCTCAAATTCAGTCTCCCAATGGTCGACCGCAATGTTCTAATCATCAAAGACAAGGCACCTGCTTGCCCGACGACAGTCCTTTTACGGCCTTCTGATTCATGCGTAGCATTCATTTCCTCGGCCAGTGACGATGTCTTTCGGTTAATTCGGCTCTTCTTGCTCATAATTGTAACTCTGGAATAAAGTTTGGCTATGATAAAAAAAATCTAATTCTTAGTCTCCCAAGTGGCTATTATTTCCCTTTCAATATCTCGATATTGATTAACGATCGCTTCTGGTTCACAATTACCATCTATAATTCTGATACTCTGAAAAGAATCCTGCCATTTATCTCCCAAAAACCAATCTTCATGCTTACTATGTAACTGTGTGAGATAACCTAGTGTAATCGAACTTTCTTCCAACCTTCCTCTACTTAATGTTCGCTGAAATGAAACTTCCGGATTTGTCCGTATATAGATTCCCAAGTCGACACTCATAGACATATGGTCCTTTAGTAAACGCATCCATTCTTCATGGACTCGAACCTCTACCGGATGGATTATATCATTGTCAAGAAGTACACCCATGAAACAATACTTCGAACTGTAAACGGACCGTTCCATTATTTTGATAGGAGTATTCACCTGCGCAACATGGTGATCTATCAAAGTTCTCATGACATACGATTGGAATACACTCGCCCACCTTTTAGGCTCTCCTACCATCAATTGAAATAAATTAATCCCATCTAGGTTTTGCCACTTGTGTACTGGCTCCGGTAATACTGTTACTAATTTATTCACTTTCAATTTCTCTAATAAGGTAGACTTCCCTGATCCTATATTTCCCTCAATCGCAATAGTGAAAGCTTTATTTCCTCCTTTTAGCATAGTGAAGTGCCTCAACCTGCAAATTGCACTATTCATAAATCTCGAGAAACGAAAGTAATGCCTCTCCCTTAATTCACAAAATCTCTTCCCCTCAATCTGCTTAATACCCTAGAATCCTGGTCACGCGGCACCAATTGTGCTGACCCCAGGGGGCAGGCCTTATAAAATATAAAAGAAAGATTAATTTATTTAATCTGTTTGGCGGACCGGTAGACAAAAGATATTTGCCAATCGAAATAGTGGTAGTAACGTTGTGTGGTTTTTTTTAAATGTTTTAGTAACCCATGGTTCCTAAGGCGAGAATGAGGGATAACAGATTCTTCTGATTAAAGAGATATTCAAGAATAAGGGAATTCAAATAATTGTATTAGTTGAAGAAAAGAAACGTCTAGAGAACTTCAGTTTATGGAAATTCGACAAGTTTTGTGGTCTGGTAAAAGCAGAGCCCCTCCCCGCTCTTGCTCGTGTGCTCGACTCCAGGCTGGACACACTCCGCCAGCCTGTCCCGAACTTGTCTGGGGAGAGCTTCCATTACGTCGCCAAGTCAGTCTGAGTAAGTCCTCGTAACCAAGAGAGCAGAGGGCCCGACAAATTATAGTCACTCCAAGAGACAGGATTTAATTCTTTTCCTAATAATTTAGATGGAGAGACTATTGACCTAAACTACCCCTCTTGTGTCCTCGGATATTTAGGACGACGGAATGTGTGTGTTTTCTGCAATCCAGTGTGACAGGTATCAAAGTAAACCCAGAATGTTGGAGGTCTCCTCCCCTTCGAATCCGTCAAGGCACCCGATATCACACGCTCAGCTTTCGCTTCGCTTAGTCGAGTCCCCACGAACCGACATGAGAGCCGGGAGTAGAAAGCAGTTGCCGAGCTAAACTCGCAGGCATCCTTGCTGACATGAGATCATAAAAACCAAGCCAGCAAGTCACCTCAACTAACTAACGTCTTTCGACCAGAGGTGAGATCGACTCTTGACGCAACTCAAATCCGACCCCCGGTTCCCCAAGATAAATTTTGAAGCTATTAACCTTGAACCTTTAACACACTGAAGCAGTCTGTGCAGTCTGTATGGAAACTGAGCGTACAGTGTGAAGTGTCTCTGCTTGCTATTTTAATCCAAGATGTTTAGTGGCGGTAAGACGTCATCGACGTCTGTGACCCGCTGATAACTTTCACCAAGACACTAAACCCTCTTCGACTCGAATAGAAACATGTATAATATCCGATGCATTAAACGAGAAAGGTAAAGATAAATTGTAATTTAAATTGCCAGGACACAAGCAAAACTGTAAACCCCAATATAAGAGCCGAAAGAGAACTAAATAATCTTAGCCAAACAGCATGGGAAAATTTAGAAAAGTTCTTCCAATAAACTGAAGATTAGACATGGAGTCCTAAAAGGTACACAAGATCCAAAAGAATTAGATCAGTCTTGAATTATTAATAAACCTTTTGAATTCCCTTGATTAAAAACATTTATAAAAGAATATCAAATGAACAATAAAATTATTTACCTTTAAATAATTATTAGTTTCGCAATAGAATTAAAATCCCGTGAAATAAATCAAAGAAATTTATCACTAGTTTGGTTTTCCGACGACCAGCGTATATCACTTTTAAATTCAATATGATTTGCTTCTAAGAATTTATTTTTTAAAAATTGTTCTGTTTTTTAAATAAATTGTTCCTTCCAAAAAATATAAAATTTCGAAACTCAAAACATTTTGAAAATATTCGTAAATAAAAAAAAATCAAAATCAAAGAAAAATATTCAAATAAACATGTTCTAACAAGGACAGCTTTGCTACGAATGATCTAATAGCCTTGTTGTCAAAATTGCAATGACATCTTCCATAATTCAAAATATTTTGAAAATGTCGACATCAAATGTCATTCGTAACCAGCTGCATTACTACCCCACGTGCAACGATGCACCCATCGAGTAACCACTAAAAGACAACACTTAGCTTCGGGTCCCGACGAGATGTCAAGGCCGCGCAGCCGCAAACCGAACTCTCCCGACAGCGACACCAAACCGCTTAGAAGCCCTCGTAGTAAGCGACGGAGCTCTCAGGGTCATGCTCCCGCGTGAAATGTATTAAAATGAAAGGTTAAATATGCAACTAAGGTTTCCCTGTACTACGAAAGTTTTCCTTACTCTATTACTATACCTAGAAACACAACAAACATTCACAATAAATTAAACACCATACAGAACCCTTTCTAAACAACGACTATCACCCTTCCATTCGTCCTTCAGATCCTCAACCAGAACACTCATCCCCAAGCTTCTCTATTCTAAATGATAAGACATATACGAAAGATTAAAATACCTATGAGAAATCACTAGTTCGATTTTCTTGTTCTCAAACCATAAACCAAATTATTCGTAAACATGATTTCTTATAGATAAGTGTTTCCAACAACGGTAGGACTACAATATTTACCTTTTTAAGTAGACTTAGTCTACATGAAAACTCACGAAAATCTCCTAACGTCTCCCTGCAAAATTCCTATAGATCACCTCCTATATGTTATTCACAATTATGCACACCGCACATTATTAATTATAAAAGGAAAATTTTGTGGATACACCACTATTATTATAAAGAAAAGCAAATAAAAATCTTAAGAAAACATTTTTTCAAGCCCGACGATCACTCCCGTCCACCCCCGGCTGTCTCCTAGCAACCCCCACACTCTCTCCGTTTTCTAACCAGTCAAATACCAAAGACAATTTAATTCTTGCTTGAAGGTTTGACTCGAGATGAGGTCAGTACAGTACTTCGGGGGAAATTTTGAAACAATTGAAAATCGTCACAATCGTATTCATTTGATTTACTTTAAATTCGCACCCCATAAAAAATTGGAATTCTTATCGGGATCATGCAGTTTTCTGTATGTTTGTAAATTACTTATTACCATAGAGCAATAAAGCCACAGAAGCGCACGCACGCGTAAACGGACCGATGATGCACGGTTCTTGAGGCATGGGCAAAAGTAGCGTAGTAGTCGGTTATATTTTATTTTTTAATTAAATAAATATTCTTGAACTCTCTTATTCATAATTGCACAATAAACCTATTTTAGTTAAAGTATGCTTTGACATTCCCTTTCCGAGACTGTACTTATTAATTAATTTATGTTTTATAGCTTCTGTAGATATCGGTTATTATTATTTCCTTTGGAACTTTTATTAAGCTATCTCCATTTCAAATTGCATCCTAATCCATCCAGCCGTTGCAGCGTGAGGGAGTAACAAACTAATACACAAACTTTCGCATTTATAATATTAATTGGATACAAGTGGGAAAGTGGATTTTTTTAACTTGTAATACAAGTTTTAATGAAAAATAAAGTTGGGTTAAGAAATGCAATAATAAAGAAAAAATTCAATTTTGAGTTCTGATCGTCAATAATTAAAGTAAGTGTCTAATATCCAAACGGTATAGTCACCAGCAAATATATTGGAGCGGACAATGTAAACAATAATAATGTCATCATTATTTGTGCATTCTGAAGTATATTCACTGCCTTCTGAATCTAGCTCTGATCAAGCAGCCTAGCAAGGCCTTTGAAGGTGTAGTTCGAGGATGCCGTTAGCTATAAAACTATTTGGAAAATAACTATAGAGTGATCATTCCACATGGTGGTGGAACCTCGAAAGTAAGATCGGTATATTTACTCAGTTTAACTTTGTCCGTTTTTATATGAGGTTTTCATCATGCGGAATTAAGAGAAAAAATAGACGCCACATAGACGGCGACTACCTTAAATTTTGAAAATATCCAATTCTACACAAAGAAGTGTTACTTTTATTTTTGAAAACAATTAATACTGCATTTATGGATTTTTGGAAATTCCTCTGCCTTAACCGGAAAACGAACTGTACTGTACTCCAGTAACTTTATACATGAGGGCTTGCGTCAAATCCGGTAGTTTTGAATTTTTGCAGCCTTGTTTATGATGTTGGCCCAATGAATAATTCAAGTTTGTGACCCCGAGAAGATCGAAACTTAGTCAAAAATAAAAAAACCGTGAACAGTTCGGTTTTTTTTTCAGATAATGGTGATTGTAACTCTAAAGGACTAGTTTTTGATAGTACTTTTCTAGGATGTTTTTAAAGTAGACTAAATTTGCTACAATATGAGACTAGAGTTGTCTCTGTAGACCCAATAGTTTCCGAGATTAAGCTTTCCACAATTCAACTTTTGTCGAACTTCGCAATTTTTTTGAACAACCTCGACGAACTGCGATACCAACTTACTATTTGCCAGGGCTGCGACGAAAACCAGCTTCAATCTGCCCAGGTTACCGCCTACACGAGACTCTCGAAAACTATCACAGAGACAATTCTACTATCAAAAACTAGTCCTTTAGGGTTATAATCGCCAGTCTGAGAAAAGTCCGAAATTTTAACGGTTTTTTTTATTTTTGACAAAGTTGCGTTCGGCGCTTGAAGTCACAAACTTGGATTATTAATTTGGCCCACATCATAAACAAGTCTGCAAAAAATCAGAACTACCGAATTTGACGCAAAGTACCCCGTACTTTCAGGCGACATGGTTACTGGACTACTGGTCTAATATGACAAAACAACAATAAAGTCTTGTTTTATGATACAGATCGAAAGGGTCATGATAGTGATCAATTTAAACTTACAACACATACGCCTTCAAATTAATTAAAAACCGTAAAAAATACATGGTTTTATTGTTTTGTCATATATTCGACCAGTTCGATTCCCGGTCAAGGCAGACCAAATTCCAAAAATGCAGTAATAATTGTTTTAAAAAATAAAAGTAAGTCTTCTTCGTGTAGAATTTTCTTTTTTGAATATAAAGGAAGTTGCCGTTCATATGCGTTTTTTCCACCCTATATAGGGTACACAGAGATCATCAGATCACACAACAATTTTCACAAAGTAACTGACTGAGCGGTGCCATGCGTTGCGCTCTTCCCCGCCCCGCGCCCCGCGCTCCCACTACCCGCGGCAAAAATTAAATAGGTATGCCCCCGGTCGCCTGGCGTTCGCTGCGATTACATTTGATAAACTTCCCGTTATTTTTTCCTTTTTTTTATAAGGTGCGAATGTAGTATCTTTAGAACAAGTGCCACGAATAAATTTTCACGACTACCTTAATTTGCCCCAAAGTACAATCTATAAAATAATGAAAAATTCATGTTCCATAATTCGCACAGGGGTGCAAAATAAACTGGGCGTTTATTATGCTTTAAAAAGCTTAATGTAAGTTTGCACCAACCGACTGAATTATCCTCGAGCCGCAATCTAAGAAAAACAAATAACTTAATTTTGATACATCTCACACCTTTTTAATTAAGATACGTTAAGTATTAAAGGGGTCTTTAAACGTGGCTAAACTTGCACCAAATAGTTTTTAACATACTCCAAAATTACGGCACTTTAAAGTTTATACCTAACATTTAAAGGCTTTCCGTACATAATAGAAACGGTGCAAACCGGGGAAAACTATCTAGTTAAGCCCTCTAACGATTGCCAAAAATGCACGACTACACGACTTAATTCCATACTTTCTGCTAATTCGACCGTACTATATCAAGCGAGACTCAAGTAGTACATGTAAACCCTAGAGAATACATTATATTCATATTTCCCCTAGAGAAAATATGAAATGGAAAATAGAATGATTTATTTGTACAAAAATCATTTTAATTTGGCCAATAAAAATACTTCACGAAATTAAATCAACCTATCACAATACACATCGACTGTCAATCGGAAAGTTAGGTTCTTTTTGGTACGCATACTCTTTAACTATATTAACTCTTTAAAAAAAAACTTTGTATTTGGTATGAACCAACCAGAATACAGCTATATTAAAATCGACCAATCAGGGAACAGAATTAATTTCTCAAAACATTCGTTGTTTTTTAATCCCTAATTAACAATCGTTAAAATATGATTAAATCGATTGTGCAACGCTTTGAAGCGTTAAATACTCACACGGTCAGTGGCGTTTATTTGCGGTGTCTATATTTTGTATCTGTGTTAAAGTACTTTAAAAAAAAACATGCCGCCAAATTAAAACAATATTTTCGCCGTAGAATATGTGGTCCTATCTTTGCAAATTTTTTACCTTTGTATAGGTAATGTTTTTATTTTCTCGCAATCGAAGTGAAAAGTAGAGTGTATTACTCGGGTCTAAAAGCCATATTAGGTACCCCTCGAACAATTTTCCCTCGCATTGCTCGGGAAAATAACCATCTCGTAGTACGAAGTATGGCTTATTTTAGACCCTAGTTGTACAATCTACTATTTATTAGTTTTGTAAGTAGGTACGTAGTGTATTTAATTAAGCGCCGACGCTCACGGGCGCAACGTAATCTTAAGGCATGCCGATAAATCTCATTAAGTGAAATGTAATTTCTTTTGAGATACAAATAAAATTCTTTAACCGGAAATAACTGGTCCCATAAAATAATCTTTAATCATTTTTGGGATTGGTCTTTGTCAAAACAAATGGTAGTTGTGTCGTTGGCAAATCATTTGGAGTCTTCAGGTTTGCAGACTTGTACAATCAAAGAATTAAATTTGTGACTCACCTTAGGTTCAAAGTCAATCTGACATTCTTCAACAATAAGGTTGAGTCTCCTATAAGTTACAAATAACTTGGCATCTCTAATGACATTGACGACTTCAAGCATATTTTTTTGAAATGGGTCACAAATTAACGTCCGTGACCGTAAGTGTAATCTTGAGAATGCATTTCGCTATGGGTCTCAGATCCCAATTACCTTTAGGTGGCCTTTTGCCTCTTTCATGCCATATTTGTTATATCCAAAAACAATCCTGAAAAGATATTCAAAGAAATAATTACCGTATAATAAATAGTTACTAACTCTGAATACATGAGCAAACTGCGCAGTCCTGACTGTTCATCAGCAAGAACCTCGAAAGTGAACCCATAAAAATACAATAAGCATAAAAACTTCGCCCTCCCGACGTGACTCGCCAGAAATTAGTTTTTCACTAATGGACTAACTATTATTCATGGTCGCAAACTTTTGTTTTGTTATTAAAAGTCACTAAGTTTTTCGTCTCGACTTTGCGGTTGGGCGAAACCCTCCGAATGTAAATAAGTCAGCGATCTGTTAAATACAGGGTGCCCCAGAACTTTATTGGTCATAATGTAATTGTTGACATAATTTTTGATAGTCATGATTTTTTTATATCGCTGAAACTGTAAACTTTTCAGAAGTTCTGAAATATCTAACGTGTAGACAAGGCTAGGTTAGGTAAGGTTTAATTTATAAAAATCCTGAAAAAAGTAATATTAAAAAAAAAAAAACACGTTATGACTTGCGATGATTATGACCTAAAGCACGTTATTACTAAAAATAATTATGTCAGTCAATATAGACCCGGTAAGTACACCTTTACCTCTCTTGGCTAAAAATAGGTATTAATTGTGATTCTAAAACTTAATATCTAATCCTCAATAACGTGGTAATGTATTGCATAACAACATAATTCCAGAATAGTTACTAACGGATTAAAGTTAATCCATACGGATTTATATTTCTAAGCAGCTAAAGAATTTCTCGTTTTCCATTCAACAATTTTACTCTTAACACTAAAAAAAATTGACTTTAGACGAAGGTGTAATTTTTTTTATAGCCGTATAAGGCAAACGAGCAGACGGTCCACCTGATGGTAAGCAGTCCCGTCGCCCATAAACATCAGCAATGCCAGGGGCAAAGCGAAGTTGTTGCCTTTCAGTGAATAGGTACTCTTTTTAAGCCGCCTTTAAAGGAGGACATGTCGTAGTGCTGAGAAAACACCGTGGAGGGAAGTTCATTCCATAGTTTTTAAATTGGTGAGGTAATTAAGATTTAGAAATTGAGCAACAACTAGATACTCAGGTACAGCTGCCTTTCTTCCAAGCGAGCTTATTTCGGGTTAATTTCGCACCCATCCCGAATGCTCAGAATTTGAATTATACACAGTTCTGATCTTGACTTGACTTCTGAAGTTCTGACTCTGCGGTACGTGCGTATGAGCGCAAGGGATAACTTTGCCGGTTAACACTTCGACGCGAACTTAACAAGCAAGTTGTTTAAGAGATTAAAACCCTGATGTCTCCTGACAATCGAAGCACACTCGAAAATTTGATTCGAAAATGAACGTGAATCGACAAAACCGTAAGTTGGTTGTGACGATCATGCATGCTATTTATTTTACACATTTTTATGTTGTACCGAGATTGGCTCGCCGGGGACGTTCCTCGACGAACTCACGGGTAACACTCATGGATTTCATTAGATCTGCATATGTATACCTACCTAATAAATAAGTCAGATTTAAAGTTACAATACGACATCTATTGACTGATATAACCAACAAAAAACAATCTAGATGAAATGATAAACTTTGGAATGATGTGAAGCCTTTGCGGAGGCGACGTGGGTGTAACAATAGATACGAGTACAATAGACCTTCAAAGCTACCGACGCTGTAACGTATACCCAGCTCACTACGCCGGTGGTATTGTGTTACACTTACCAATAACTATTTTGAATTAGATAGGTGTATAAATATATTTTATGTCATTCAGAAGAACACGGATTTTAGAAAAATTTAAGACATCCATTCAAAATTCAAATCTTGTTTACGATATATTAGACTGGCCTAAAAGTTTTCTATTACGTGTCGTGTTGGGCACCCCAGGTTTTTCTTTGTAAGTTATAAAATAGTAAAAGTATTATTTTTCAATTTAAATAATTCAAAAGGATGTAATACTAGATTGTATAACTAGGGTCTAAAATAAGCCATACCCAGTACCACGAGATGGTTATTTTCCCGAGCAAAGCGAGGGAAAATTGGTCGAGGGGTACTTAATATGGCTTTTAGACCCGAGTAATACACTCTACTTTTCAGTTCGATTGTGAGAAAATAAAAACATTACAAAGGTAAAAAATTAGCAAAGATTATCCACCACAAATTCTACGGCGAAAATATTGCTTTAATTTGGCGGCATGATTTTTAAAACTACTTTGATACAGATACAAAATATAGACACCGCAAATAAACGCCACTGACCGTGTGAGTATTTAGCGCTTCAAAGCGTTGCACAATCGATTTAATCATATTTTAACGATTGTAAAATAGGGACTAAAAACACCGAATGTTTTGAGAAATGAATTCTGTTACCTGATTGGTCGATTTTAATATAGCTGTATTCTGGTTGGTTGATACCAAATACAAAGATTTTTTTAAAGAGTTCTTGGTTAAAGAGTATACGTACCAAAAAGAACCTAACGTTCAGATTGACAGTCGATGTGTATTGTGATTGGTGGATTTAATTTGGTGAAGTATTTTGATTGGTGGAATTAATTTGGTGAAGTATTTTGATTGGTCAAATTAAAATGTTTTGTACATATAAATCATTCTATTTTCCATTTCATATTTTCCCTAGGGAAAATATGAATATAATGTATTCTCTAGGGTTTACATGTCCTACTTGAGTCTCGCTTGATAAGTCTAATATGACACACTTTTTGAGCATGAGAAGTGAAAAATATAAAAAAGAGTGTGAACATGTGCAAATCATTAGTAGATATCGTTTCGAACTAGCTATTTACGTGTGAAAACTGAAGCTAGAAAAAGTCGGGTTTTACAATAAAATGATTAATTGTATTTTTTTTCACGGAATGTCCCTTAACGTCAAATATGACTTATCTTTCCTATAGATATACAACTTTCTATAATAAAAGATATAAATTTACCTTTTAAAGTGTGACTTTTATATGAAAAACGCATGGGTGCTCAACACCTTTGGCCAAGGCTGTATATGTATAAGTAATTAGTATTTAACTGGGGCTCAACGATGTATATTAAAAAGTTACCCAGTTGGTACTAAGTTGGAATGTTTATTTCCAGCTGGTAGTAGAGCTGATGGTATTCTATAGAGTTTACAGCTATTAGATACGCGTATTAAATAGTTATGTTCCGTGTTTGGTTTCAATGATGTTCACTTGAGAGTATTTGTATTATCTTATTACCAACAGTTGGAAAGGTAAAGAAGACGAATAAGGAAGTACTTAGCATTGTGAAGGAAAAGAGAAGTCTATTGCAGACAACAGGTAATAGACGAAAAAGATGTTTGGGCTCCTGTTACGGCACTACGATTAAAGTGATAATTAAAGGAAAAATAGAAGGAAAAAGGAGACCAAGAGAGAGAAATTACATAGACCATTAAAAGAAAAAGTAGGCGTCTTGCCGTAACAGTGTGTTAAAGAGAAGGCTCGAAATAGGGAAGAATGGGACTTACTCCACCGCCAAGAGCGTAGCTCTTAAGTAAATGATGAGTTGGAAAGATATGACGCAAGTTTTCTTCATTGTCTAAAGTAAGCAACGCTTCATCGATGGTTACGAAATCATAATTATCGTGTCTGCCGAAACCCATCCACCGCTGGACCCGGGCACTCCCACAGATCCTCACCATGATTGGTCCGGTTATACAAAAATACAAAATTTAAAACCCTTTTTTACCCTTCTCTTTTGTCCCTTAAATAGTTCAGTAAAGTAAACCTCGGTATTCGTTGAAAAATGTCCAATATAATGAGAAATTTAATTCGATTGGGCGCTTTTGGGTTACCGATATCGCTGCGGTAGCGGGCCGAGATAACGAGTTAAAAATATTTCGGAGAGTTTATTGACGAGGCTGAAAATACTTAATTAAAAGTATTATTTTTCTGTAGGATTTGTACGTTGTTAACTATCAATTTCAATTTATTTACTTATAATTATAACAGATCAATGTGTACAAAACATCGGTTTCCAGCGGACCCCAAACTAGGCTGAGCCTGTATCTAGGGTATCCATTAGCACAATTGTACATAAATATTTTCTTATTGATAAGTGGAAACAAGTTTTGAAGAATTTACTACTACCTTAAAGTTAAACAGAGCAGTAAAACGATTAGGCACATTATTTAACAAAGAAACTTAAAATAATAGTACATTATTGCCTAGGCATGGAAGTAGGCAATTGCGGGCTGAGTATTGGATTAAACGGACGAGCTTGCGAGTCCGTTTAAAAATACGAAGCCCGCAATTGCTGTTCCTGCCGAGGCAAATAAAGTGCTTTTCTCAAAAATCGCAAGAAAAAAATTGTGTTGGAGTCAAATCTTCATCGCTTGAACTCATTTTTTGAATTGCATACAAACAGAAACTTCATGTAAAAAAACCATCACTCCTTACCGCCTTTTTGTTTATGACAAGGAGAAACGCAATTCTTGTTTTTAAAAAAACATAAGCTATTCCAGGCACAAATAAAAAAGTTATGTTTCGAGTAAAATTTGGATGTATAAGACTTGTGCCCTCATTTTATTATGGCCCTTTTCACTTTTTAAAAAGTTACAAGGTAGATAGTAATGGAATTTGTATGCAACATTGCGGGCTTGTGTAGCGAGCACGCAATGTTTTTTTTTTTTAAATTTGAGAACTGTCAGTAAACTATTTACTTCGCGTCTCAATATGTAGATAGGAATGTCAACATTTCCGGACATTTTTGAGAAAAATAAACTATAGATTTCGGCATGCGGGTATGTGCCCGTGTAATATAATAAAGAACTCGCTTCAACCGAAGCCCTCAGTCCTTGTCGTTGGTTGAAAATCATAAGGTGAGAGGTTGAGCTTGAGGTGTGATGTTTGTGTTTTTTTGTTTTGCGTGTAAAAAGAATTAATAGACACATTGTTTTTTTTTGTCTATATAATTGTATGTAGCCCTGTCTACATACAATTAGATAGACAAAAAGGAAAACGAAAAACACCCAGCTAAAGTGAGTTTAGGTCAGGTCTTATATCCACAAATGTTGGCTAGCGCAGCCAGTTGGTGGAAAAATTAAAGTAAAATAAAATCATACAAGCGTTCTTTTTACTTTATTTTCTACTTCTCGGCAGCGAGTTAATCAAAAGTCTCCATGAAGAAAGTATACCAATGTTCTCGAGTTTCCAAGATCCTAAAGACCAAAGTTGTATTACTAAAATTCTCATTAAGCATAAATTTAAACTGAGCAAAATGGAGTATTAAAACTTGTAAGAGCCGGAGCGAAGTTTCGATAGTTCGTAAGAATTCTTGCGCCAACTAAACGTATTACAACTTTTTCTTCCAGTGAGCTGGCGATGTTGTTCCGAGTGGATTGAAATCCCTCTCAGCTACGTGATTTTACGTTAATCCTAACTAACGTTATTGAAGCAGAAGTTTGTTTGTTTGTGTATTTATTTTTAACCCTAGACGTAAAGGGGTGTTAAATGAGTTTAATATGTATATCTGTGTATCTGTGTATCAGTCTGTGGCATCGTAACTCCCAAACTAATGATTCGATTGGGACGCTGTATTTTTTGAAGAAGGCTGGTTAATCGGATTGGTTGTTAGCTCGGTTTTATGAAAATCGTTTGGGCTGTTTGAGGTATATCAGCTCCATTGATATATTACTAGCTGTTGACCGGGACTTCATCCGCGTAGAAGTCGTTGATCGCTATTTCCTCGGGAATTGTCCAATATTCCGGGATAAAAAATAGCTTATATATTATTCAAGACTACCCATAATCTATCTGTGCCAAATTTCATCAAGATCTGTGCAGTCGTTCTGGCGCTATTGAGTAACAAACATCCAAACTTTCGCAGTTATAGAGTATTAGGTGGTATTAGTAAGATACATTAGCTTTTGTCCGCGACCCCAATCATGTTAAAGTCGTATATCGTTGTTTCCTCGTGAACAATTTTTTGTTGACTCTCTCATTTGTCCTGATAGCTGTAATCTCAGTGACGTCATGGCGGCGCCGGCGCGGTACACCTGAATATTCATGCCGAGCAGTTAATGTCATGGAAGTGCCCGCCAAAGAGGGGCTATTCCCATCTGTTCGTTATAGTTCGGCACAATCCACTTTAGGAAAACAAAGCTATTGTATTGGTTTGCACCAAAACAAGAATACGGCCAATCAGTAAAAAAGATTGCAACGACCTTGAGAGTTTAAAATAATGAGACAGCTGGGGCCTGTTTTATAAAGCTACAAATTACAATGTACAGGTTACAAGTTTCCATTTGACACAACCTCGACCAATGCCGACCAGCCATTTGAGCAGTGTTGCCAGTTTAGACCTGTTAAATTGTAACTTGTAGCTTTATAAAACGTGCCCTTGGCGTTGGCAGGCGGTAGTGAAATGACAAACGCATAGTAAACACCTCTTTTAGGGTTCCGTACCAAAATGGTATAAAAGGAACCTTTATGGTGAGACTAAATTTTCCGTGACGTATTTAGTGCTTGATGTATAGTCAAAATTTTACAAAAAATGACCGTGCCGCCCTTATCTCCTAAGTTTATGGAAGAAAAAATCTGAAAAATATCAGATTTAAATCTTTATTTTACTCGTAAAATAAAATGAATGAACTGGTCAAACTTTTCAGTTTTGGAAAGAATATCAAAAAACTTTAAAAATCCGCGTTAAAATTTAGGCCAGTCAAAATGAACCTTATTGTATATATTATAATAAAGTTCATAACAAAATGAGTATTTTTATTTGCCTTTTCCAACCATATTATCTTCAATACAGAACCCTTGGTGCGCGAGTCCGACTCGCACTTGACCGGTTTTTTTCTTTTAGAGCGATATTCTGACAAATTGACATACAAAAAACAGGCAGACATTTAAGTTGCCCTTGGCTTGGTGGCCTTTCGCATATGGGTTGGATTCAGGTGGGTACTTGTATCTTGATACAGGATTTTCACTTTTATTCTTTTTGACAGCTCTTTATCCACATGAGCTATTAACCAACGTCTTAATCTCCGCTACTAAATATCCATTCGAACCTGAAGGTGAACTTATTTTCTTATAATGGAATGAAGAAGGCAAACGACTATGCAGGCTAGGTGGTAAGCGGATTTTGAGACCAATTAAATATTTCCGATCTCGAGTGTTCTATCTGAAATAGGTTACAATTCTAAGACTAAAAAAATCTAAGGTTAAATAATGACTGACTGAGTTTCTTGCGGCGTTTCTTCTCAGCAGTGGTCTCCTCTTGGAAGCGCTGGTAGATTCTTGACGTGTGTTGAGTTACCGATTTGATTTAATTTTGTTAAAAGTGCTCGTGCGGCGTACTTAAAAAATAAATGTCTTATCTATTATCTTCTTTTTACAAATGGTATTCTAACCCGCAGGACTAAGAAAACCTCAATACTAGTAATTCCACTAGTTTTCTTAATAGTGGATCATCGACGAGCTTCGTGCTGGCTCGATAAGGAATAACAGTGGAGGAGCCGGGTCGTTGCAGCTAACGGCTTACTCAGTTTGAGTGCATCTATTGAGATGCATAACGCCGCCCTAACGAGCCTTGACGTCTTTCGGAGACGAGAGATTAGTCGCTTGGAAATAGTTTATTTTCTTGACATAAGTAATGTAAATGTAGTCATTGTGAATGCTGCATTTAAATGTTTGAAGTGGCGTACTCGCGTACTGCTTGTTTATACTTTAGTACCTACTTTACTTCAGTGTAACCGTTTTGTTAATAGCGATCGGCAATCATCGTTTTTCTATGACACACGAGTGACAAATATACTGTCAGTTGCGAGTGCAAGCGTGATAGCGATAGCCAGCCGAAAGCTATAAAGAAGCTGGGAATACTGTAATACAATAAACCGCATTGACGACGCGCTGGCCTAGGTGGTAGTGACCCTGACTATGAAGCTAGCGGTCCCGGGTACAAATCCCGGTAAGGGCAGATATTTGTGTGATGGGCGCGAATATTTGTTCCTGAGTCATGGATATTTATTTCTATGTATTTAAGTATATATTTCTCTATATAAGTATTTATATCGTTGTCTAGTACCCATAGTACAAGCCTAGAGCTTAGTTTGGGACTAGGTCAATTTGGTGTGAAATTGTCCACTGATATTTATTCATTTATTTATTTGCTTATAATATCTCTTTTTATGCCATAAAGCTTGCTTTATCTTTCAAGCGTACCCTACGTACGAGTATCATGCTTAGGTATTCAGTAAATTGTGGGCCAAAATATCTTGTCTGACATTTTCTTCCCTAAAACATACAATTACTAGTGTTATAAATGTTAAAGTATACATGTATGTTTATATGTTTCATCTTCATGGTTAAGTCTAACCCACGCCAACTAAATAAAGAATTCAATTCTATTCGTTTCTATTATGAAAGGAACAAGGCCAGGCCCAGACCGAGTAATTCTATTAAAAGCTAAATGTTTAATTTATGATTTCCAAAAGAGACTACTTTTAAAGGTTGGACCTTTTCACGTTCCAAATATTGGTCAACTCTAGCTCACTGTCACATCCACACGCTTTGGAGAAAAAGACGAGTCGGCCAAAGTGCCTAATGAAATACCCCACATTAAATAAATTTAGCTAGCCCAAGAAGCGCTTTTAAATTTTAATTATCGTAAAGTTTTTAAAGCGCTTCTTGGAAATAAATGCAAAGAATCCGAGCCCGCAATTTACAAATTAAATAAACTCGTCACGTAGTCAAACTGATTTTACTGCGACCGGCGCAGGCGCGGCGCCCTTACTTGAAACAAATTGGAGATAATATAAGAGATAAGAATTAAAATGTCTGCCAACTAAGTAGACGAGTAGGTAAATTACCTACCTACTAAATTTTTCGTAATAACTGATTAAGTACTACTTAAAGTTTAATATCTCTTAATATCATTTTTACCTTTTAATGAACAACGTACCTACCAAAAAGTACTTACAAATTTAAAACCTTAATTAGTGGTTATTAATAGCTACAAATAAAAACGCAAGAAATCTGTCCATTTTCGGGTTTTCCGCCGCCGCGATGCGAAGATGCTAATATTTGATCGTAATATAAACGACGACAAATACAAACGACGTAAGCGACGTTTTCCCACGCAGCGTAGTTAAATTATATTGGTTTGTATTTTTTTGGGATTAGTTTGGCATTTTATTAGTGTTTACTCATACAATTACCTATGTCCAAATGGGAATTTTAAGGAGTTCAAAAGTAATAGTAGTTTATGTGACTGGTGCATAATGAGAGGCATTAATACACGAGTGTGGTGTTATGAAACGAGCCGAAAGTCGAGTTTCATAATAAGATCACACGAGTGTTTTAATGCCTGTGCAGTCACATACATAACTTTTATCTATATGCATAATTATGCATGTAGATAAGGTCCAGTTTACTACAATACCTCTATGTGAGAAACTTGTGTGTGTAGTTGTCCTGTATCTTAATGTTATGTTTTATGTTGAACATAAAGATGCAACCACATCGATAACCGATACTTTAATAACATTCAATACTTTAATTTTAACATTAAAATACAACCACAGAATCAGGTTTCCTAATATAAGCCATTTGCTTATTGTTTCTGAACATAATGTAGGGAAGGTATGATATGGATGTAGATAAAATATATTTCTACTAATTGTTGCAGAGTTACCGCTTTACTCAAAATCATTTAGAAGACAATGCACAAACAAACTCGTTCCTTTTTCAAACCTGGGTGTGAAAACTCGTTACTAAGGAACGACTTAATTTTCATTTCATATTCGACTCTGAGTGTTGTAAATCACATGTCACTTTACTAAATACCTAATTTTACGTGGCGAAACATTCATCCTCACGGACCACAAGTGGTTGTCCATTCGTTAAAACATGTCAAACATTTTGTCCGCTCTGTCTAGACATTGACTGTCCCGTTAAACTTATATGTATTTAATATCCGTTATTCAACGACGTCATAGAATATGTAATGCGTCGCGGGCTGCCTGCGCGCCGGCGACCTCTGTGAGGGTTAAATATTCAGAACCGGCGAGATTGCAGCGGCGTTATTTGCGCACGTGGGGGTAAATGGGGGTAAGTGGAAGTGAGACACGCTATATTCTTCACACTCTGAGTTAGGTCGATGTAACGATTTAAATTTGCTATAGGACAACGTGGCCGTTATATTCGTATCCAAATACAGGGATTTGAACAAGAAAATATTACCAAATGTCTTTGCCAGATAAGTGCAACGGCTTAGTCAAGTCCGGAGAAGAGAAGAGATGAGCTGACATTTGTGCTCGAAGGTTTATCGGCTTGATTATAATTTTGATGTTAGGAGAAATTAATGATATAGCTCGGAAGATTGTCAGACTAGAACAGAAATGATGCTTTTAAATAAAACGATTGCCTGATGGGTTCTAGTTTGAAAATTTAAGTTCCAAGTTAGATAATCTGTATTTATTTATATCGGTTATCTTAGGAATCAAGAGCTAAAGCGACCGAGCATTACAAAAATTCGTAGTTAACGCTTCATAGTTATACAATCTAAAAAATGGACTAACGATCTACGAGTAGTGTATAAAGTCCTCTGGAATCTTGTACATGCACGCTGTTATACTGATGGATCTCTCCGCTAACACGACTAGGATGTACTTATACCAATTAAAAATGCTTCAGCGCTTCGGTTTGTTTTTTCGTTCCCGCCCTCCATTCATTCCCTCGCGCACCAGGCACTTATTTCGTCCAATTACACGGCTCGATAATCCTCTTAGACGGAATCATCTGCTCCGCAAATGGAGTGGTGCTTGTAAGAACAGCGTTCGATACAACGAAAAAAATCACGGTTTCAAGATTTTTCTTGGCTACATAAAAAACGGTGCATGAATCAAATTCCCGTAGCTAAAAGCACTCATAGCCTCTAGTCCGCGTTGACTTTACCCCTATTGTTTTGGTTTTCGTATGTTACCCTTATGTTAGGTAACGTGACAGTAAATGCAGCGCTGTTGTAAAAATTCTATTCCAAATAGGAGTAAAACAAAGTGGCGGTGATCAAATTTTTAATCAAGTGGACTTTTTTTAATTAAATTAATAAACAGGGATAGATGGCTAATTTTTTTTTTCATTTACCTCGATATTGAAATCATTTACGTGCTTCCGAAAAGATCTTGCGTGTTATTATAATAGTTATCAGTTGTACTTTTCTCTGTTCTTAAAGTAATATAACAAAATTAAAATTAAAATTTAAGACCAATAGAGCGACTAGCGAACTTTCCAACCAGCAACGCCCTTTCATGACTTTAAATACTATCTTTATTTGTCCTAACAAGCCCGAGTCTTTGTGCTGTGTTCTTCTTTGATAGCGAGTAAGACTGGCACACGTACCAAAGTAGTATTATTTCTTTGATAGCGCGTATAAAATGTACTGAGGTATTATTAAAGCTAATATTGTCGCAGCCCGGGGCACGTCGCGGGCAGTCGCACGCCGTCGTTTGTTCGTGGGCTAATTTGTATGTGCTGCGCGCGGGACCGGCGCGTAACGTGTTATCGCCCGTAAAGATACGGCGCGGGATGAACAGCACGTTCACTTTTCAGATATTACAGGGGATAAAAATTGAACAACAAACAAACACGTGTATAAGTGAATCAACGAACCACCTTTGCAGTAGCTCCAGCATTTCAATCAAAAGCCACATTTCAAAATCGCCTTAATTATAACTTCTAAAAATTACTTATGAGAAATTCTCGGCAACGTCTAATTCTTTTTTTATTTATAAACGCACTATCCACCTATTTTAGTTGAAGAATGCTTTGTCCCTTTCCGTCAGATGTAAATTTCACAGTGAAAGATGGCCAAAGCATTTCAAGCATGTTTTAGCTATTTTGTGTTTATGCATAAGAAAGAGGGTTAGAATTTTATTATTTTAAAAGGACTCAGAATATTCTCAATGATCGCAAATGTTTCCGAGAATTTTCTCAGTGATTTTTTAAGAAGTTTTCCATAATGTTAGGAATTTACAACAACTTGCAGCTACGCAACGTTGGTGGAACAAGCATAACCCCGAACACTGTAGCTTTATCATCCACAGTTATCTCAAGAATACCTTTGCATCTTACAATTTCACGCATATTTGTCGGTATTTCTAACTGGAACTAAACAGGCATTTGACGTTATATCGGCGCCTTCTGGTGCTCGTCCCTCATTGGACACGCCCTGCACATCCTCGCGAGCTCGTTTACATATAGTTTACATATATTTGTACACTGTTTGTTAGGCGAGAGATTAAAGTGTTATTGTTTAGGGCTTGGGGAATTAGATACTGTATTCAATGTGAAGGAGATTGAATAATAAATATATAAATAATGGTCCTTTTTGGATGATATAAGATAATACAAGTAGATATGACGTTCTGTTGAATAACAACGAAATTTATCTTCATGATGTAGATTAAAAACATCATGGTCTTATAATGGGTCCAATTCGGATTGCCGTTGTCTAATTTTAAACGTCTATAAACTTAAATTTATAAACGTCATACTCGATTTTGACAGGTCTAAACGCAATCGGTATTCGGGCATGCCTTATTTAAAATTAGAGCTATTTTTAATGAAATTGCTTTGAGTCTATGCGTTGCAATATCAAAAAATATTTACTGGCAGAGTTGACAACTTTTTATAAGATAAAAAAATAGGCATCGTAATAACTTTGTTGTATTTCGTTTTTATTTTTTTATATTGGCTATTTCGTAGCAAGAACACAATTTCTGTAGAAATACCTACTTATACGAGTATTATTGTAAGTTATAAAAAAGTAAAATATTAACAATACTCCACTCGTTCGTGAGGTATATTCCACGTTTAGAAATAAGCACGTGATATTCGGAAACTGGTCTGCAGGGACTGTTTCTACAGACGTTTATTATAGGTAAAAGAGTTTAGTGTAATAAGGACTTACAAATTGGCATGATTAGTAAGAAGTTAATTATTATTTTTATTAACTTATCTGTCATGTCAGGTACATAGAAATTGACGCTTAGCAGTTTATATTTAAAAGAACCCAGTTAAAACGGTTAAATGATGTGTTCGAGGTCAGCGCGGTTATTTTATTATACAGCATTAAAATTACATGAAATTTGTTGATGTGTCTTTCAGAATAAAGTCAGCGACACGTTCGCCGATGGCGATGGCGACCGCGGCGGTGTTGCCGCGCGGCACCCGCGGCAGCGCGGCGAGGTCGGCGACGCGTAGGCGCCGCACGCTGCGCACGCGCAGCTCGCCGTCCAGCACGCTGCCTAGCACCGCCGAGCCCACCGCGTGGTACACCGAGTACGTCATGTGCCGGCAGTAGCAACGCCAGTACCCCTCCCCCTCCTCACACCCCGGCAGCTTCAGCCGAAGCAGCGACGCGTGCTGCTCCTTGAACAACGGCGTCTCCACCAAATGCTCCAATATCTTAATACTGCGCAACATTTCCTCTAAATCCCTTTCATCGCCCAAGTAGTTTGGAAAAATAGCAGGCGGATCATCTGGATCAGCGCTTGCAAGACGAATGGTGCCGCGGGAGTACGGCTGCAGCACCACCGGTGAAGCCACGATGATGGCTTGGTGGACGTTTGCAGCGGTGATTTGCTTTACGATGTTACTATTAAGGCCTATAGCCTGCTTTACAATAGGACTGATGCCCTGCAGCAGATTGCGGTCAATGTACGCGTTGATGAACTGAAGTGTTGGCAGTTCACAGTGTGAACTGTTGTGGAATAACCGACGCTGTTCAAAGTCGTAGCATTGAGTATTGATGAGGGCAAGGAGATCGGTGAGTCCGTTAGAAGCTAGAGCCCCATCTCGCTTGGTCAGCCACTCTACGCCCTGCACGCCTTTGGTTCCCAGGACAAATACATTAGGCACAGGCACGCCGGGCCCCCGATCAACGAGGATAAGAACTAGTGGAAGGACGTGGTCGCTAACACTGTTGCCCACAGGCAAGTCTGCACGAACTGGAATACCCAAACTCTTCAAATGATCCGCTGGTCCAATCCCAGACAACATCAAAATTTGCGCGGTGCCCACCGTCCCTGCTGACAATATGACCTCTTTTTTAGCATAGAGGCGAAGTTTTTGCTTAAACAGCCCATGTACAACAGTAATCCCTCGAGCCGTGTTATCATCATCGAAGATAACTCCAGTACAGCGTGTGTTTTTCGCCACATTTAAAACCTTTTTCACATCTTTCCGCGTCAAGTACCCCCGAGCGGTGCTCATGCGCTCACCCTTATACACGTATCCCATTATTTGCGACACTCCAATCTGCGACTCTGCGTTTACATCGTAGTTTACCGGAAAATTAAGATATTCCCAACTGTCTTTTATTCTTGAATGCCACTCGTTTTCGGGATCAGCAAAGAAGCCTACCTTCATGGTCCCGTTGGTGTTGTGGTATGGGATGGAAGATTTTGGGAGTTTGTCTAAGTCTTGTAGTCCTTCATATTTGAGGAAGTAGGGTTCCAGGTCTTTCCAGGTCCACCCAGAGATCCCGAGGTCATCGTAGTCGTGTCGATTTCCACGTACATACATCATGTAGTTGATGCTGGTGGAGCCCCCGAGGCACTTGCCGCGGCTGAAGCGGCACTGGCTCTCCTGAGAGGATAGGCATGAGACGTTGTTGGGGATAGTTTTATACTGCCAGTCTATAGGCGATCCTAGCAGACCCATAGCTGCACCTGGAATCTGAAGAAATACGACACGTTTTTATTTCTTTAGTTTTTCTTTTACATGGCATGATTGTACTGGCGCAACAATGTATGAAGATATTAGGCACGTTTTCTACGGCAATATGGGATTCGAGGCCCAAATATCTTGCAATAAGAGTTGTACTTACCCTGGAGAGCAGGTTGGGGTTGCCGCCAGCCTCCACCAGCAGCACGCGGTGGCCGGCCAGTGCGAGCCGCGCCGCCGCCGGCGCGCCCGCCGCGCCCGCGCCCACCACTATGTAGTCGAACGTGTCGCCGTCTGGAACAAACAACATCCAACTTATAGCTCGATCTTATTTGTTCTATCTAGTGTTACAGCGTAATCATAGGATTGCACATCATAAAATATGTATCTGATAGTTATATTGATTTCATCGTACTAATGCTTCAAGGCAAGTTAATAAAGCATCAAGAATACTTACACAATTATTCACAACCATAGTGTTATAATGTTTATTGTTATTTAACGCATGCAGCGTTTACTTGTGTGATTATTACATTTAATTAAAGACTAATTAGCTTAAATATTATGATGTTATAATGCGAATAATTGTTGGTATGTACCTACCTAAACCAAATAAATAAATAAACAATCGGTCCGAGTAGCCATAGAGGTGTAAGGCACCAAGTGCGAACAAAACCCGAATACGAATATTATATTATATTGTATTGTCTAGGCTGAATAAACACTATAGCAAGATGTCACGATAAATATCTTCGTATAGCTACAATTAAAACTCGTGTAGATTGGAATAACATTCAAACGTATCTATTTGTTGTGAGCAAATTTGGCCAGTGGGTGTAAACGGCCTGGCACAATGGGACGGAGCTCGCGACTTCGCGAGGTCACCACCCAATTCGTTCGGCACCTGACTCCAACACTGTACCAGCACACATTTTTGATGGTTAATGTGTTATTTATAAGCGTTATCTTATTGAGACTAAAAGAGGGCCACTTGTTAATTTAATAATTAATTTTGCCATTACTAGTCGTCAGGGCTGGGAAAAATACATGCTTTGTTTGAATTAAATTACAATTTATATTTTAATGACCTGTAAAATTTTTAGCAATTTTAATTTTTCCTTTGATCGTAATAATTAGTGGGAACTGGGAGTGCCTTCATCTAAGAACGAGTAAAAAATAACAAAATTATTTTTAACTAAGATAAACAAGTACCGCGAAACGATGAAAACTACATTTTGAAAAGATGCTTGACATTGACAATTGACGTGTTGCAATTTTTTAACTAAAATATACTGCTCTGGATACTAGTCTTTTTAGTTTATGTATGAGTCAACTATTATTTATAACGATTGATAAGAGCTCTAAATGTATTTTGTTTAATGTATTTTGAAGCAATAAGTATTTAAAATAGCAATTAGGTACTTACAAAAGACCATCCAGGTATTTGAAATACCAATTTTATTACAAATAATATTTTTTGGTAGTAAGTAATTGAAATACAAAAACCTAATACGTATTTGTATTTCAAATACATGTTTCAATAACAAGTTAATTAAATACTGCCCAGACCTTATAGTCTTTCAATTCGAACTTTATGTGATTGGTATAGCGACTGAATTATTTTTTCCAATAGACCTTTTAGAATATTATGAGTTTGAAGATAATAAGTACACCTCATTTAAAGAGAACTAATATCCAGTCCAAAGTCCAACAGAGCTTCTGTTTTCTGAAACACGTAAACAGAAGTTCTCTTTGCAAGCTTTTATTTAACTTGCACTGCTCGTATGTATGTAAGTTGTCCGCATCAAAATTTGCAAGTCAATTTTGAACTACGAGTACTTCCCGTTAATGGGATGGGCTGAAATTTGGACCAAACATGTGAACCCGATGACAGTGCAATATTATGGTATCAAAGACCTGACCTGATGATGGAGTCGGAAGGTAGCAACAGGATCTCCGCTATATTTAACGGTAGACCCACTGTGTAGGGACTAGGGCTATGGATTTCCGTGATACACGCCGACCCGTAGCTACGTGTTCTTAACCCCGGCGGTACTAAGATCACGAATTTCATGAACACGGCCGGTACTTACGTAGCCCGTACCTGCGTTCGCGTCCGGACTCACGTGACACGCCAAAATACGTAGCCCGTACCTGCGTTCGTGTGCACCGGTCGGAACGATACACCAAGTTGATTTATTAATATATTCAGACCGTTGATTATTGTTGATTTTTAAGATGTTTGCAAATTGAGCAAATTATTTTAATAAACCTATAATTCTCCACATAGTGTTGTTCTGTTATTTTAGCCCCCGTTTAATTACTGTATTACCTATTTATTATATTTAGTGTTGGTTTTTTTTGTATCTATTACTCACTAAATATTTAAAAGAACATGCTCTTAAAAATAAATAAATGAAACGGAATAAAGGGCTACGAATAAATACGTATACATTTTTATTGGTCGCCTTTAGAGACACTGCATCTTATCTTCACTTAACGTCGCTGGCGGACCGGATCCGCGTGTACTTAAGGTACGTGAACCCGTGTACACGCATCTACACGGAAAAACGTGACTTAATTACATGTGCCGAACGCCATAAAACCATTGCCGTGTAACACGAAAACGGGCGCACGGCTACGGGTACACGAAACACGGACACGAACGCGAGCCCTAGTAGGGACTCATAGTTTGGTCTTGATAAGCAGATAATATGACTTTGCGAAAAAAAGAACAGTCGGAAACAAAAGCTGTCATTTTTGACAAAAACTTATTTATGGTGTCATTGGTGTCGACGGTCTGTTGATGGAGCCAAAATCAAGTTAAAGGATCTGCGCCGTAGTCAGCAGAGTTTGAAATGTTTAGATGGGTCTGAAAAGGTACTTTGATCTTAGATGGTGTCAAACGACGGATTCGGAAAAAAAAAATATTCATACTTAATAGGTATCTACTTAATTCATTACGAGCCAAATATTACCTAGTACAAAATAGTATTTTTATAAATGAAATATAAGAAAGAAACTATATGGTGTAAATAATAATTATGGAATGACCCTCGCCATATTTGATAACTTGGAAAAACCTATAGTGTTTTTTTTTAAATTAAGAGTTAAACTTGCTGATTGAGCGGGAGCTGTATTAGGTCTCAATGTTTTTAATTTACGTCAGAGTAGACTTGGCCAAATTGACCTTCACCCAAAATTTCGAATCTGGTGTTGGGAATCTTGTAAATAGAGTAGTCTGTTAGTTTGGAATTCTTCAGAATGAACGTTCCATTCTTCTCTTCTCGAATTAGTACACACAGAAGGGAAGCACAGAGGTTGGCGATTGTAACTTTTCCTTGGCAGTGGAGGCTGGTTTCATACAGCAGGGTAAAATACTCGTTGACATGTCTACGAGCATCAGCCGAGTGCACTCGAGGTAAACCTTGGAGACACCACACCAGGGTTGCCTTTTGGAGGAGGACTAAGTCTTACAGTACGGTTACTAATGATGATGAAGATGTTGATCAGGTAGTTGTAAGCTGTATAAGAATGGGTTGTCGAACCTTGGAGAGTGACGGAAGAGGGCAGGTTGGGGTCCTCTCCGTCCGCGACGTTCTCTACTCTATCCGCGACGTTCTCCACGATATCCAGCAGCTGGGCCCAGGTCGCCAACGGGAGCAGCAGCACCACCCACACCATGCTACACCTGGAGGATAATTACGAAAATTGTCTTAATAGGACAATCGAAACGTTACAATTCATATTGTTTAACCTGACTGACTAGAAAGTTGACTGACCAGAAGGATGGTTATATTTTCGACCTGTATGTATGTATGTAATAAATAATGGTTCTTTGTTCCCTCGCACATGCTGAAAGGATGGGCAGATTTCGACCATCGAGGTGTCGTTAGAATTATCATAAATAAATAAATAAATGGAGTACTTAAAAAAAATTACGGATTTCAAAGTGACTTTCAACCTTTAAATTTTATGTAATGTATTGCTTTCATTTAAAGAAAAGGGAGAGCATCATAGTTCGCGTTGTGAAATATTAATTAGGTTCACCGGAATGACGCAGCGGTGACAATATTTCAGGGCCTGTATCGCTCATTGTCTTTACGCCTATTGTTATCGTATTGTTTGCGTCATGACAGCTCTTATTAACTAGACAGCGAAAGCGGCGGAAATAATTCCATACATTTTGACGGTTTTCGAATACCGTTTATGTTAGCGTTATGCATATTTTCTAACCTCGTTGTACAGAGAGTATAAAAGCGATAGACAGCCGAGTACTATTTAATAATGTGGTTTTTCGGCATTCGGCAAATCGTATGAAATAATCGATACTCTTTGTATTAAGTAAAAACAGATTATTATTAAATGAGTATGAGTGTGGAATTGACTCACGACAGTTTTAAACATATTCTTTGATTTCTGCAGTCGCTAGTCGTCAACGTGTGCAGAAGGCGCCTTGTCGAGCCCCGCGAGGGTTAAGAGTGCCCGGAGCCGGCTGTTACGATTTACGACAACTTTACGACGCGACGCTCATGTCTCCGTGCACTAATCGTTAAATTATTAGTAGACTTGATTTTACAGTAAAAAGCCGTTTTAATAACGTGGTAAAAACGCGGTTATCTAATAATTAATACCTTCAAACGAGCAATTCTTGTATATATATATACACCGTGCCCGGGACGTACCCGAAGGATAGGAAGGAAATTATGCGTTTTTGGACTACATGTTACACCACATTATATACTCCAAATAGGGTCTAGAATCGATGGTTAAAATCCTTCGGGTACGTCCCGGGCACGGTGTATATATATATATAATCTGAATCTCGGAAACGGCTCCAACGATTTCGATGAAACTTGAAATATAGGGGTTTACGGGAGCGAAAAATCGATCTGTCAAGTTGTCCTCTTCGGGAAATTTTGTTTTCAACCCGAGCGACGCTCGGTTTTCCAGGTACTATTTATTTATAAGGATTTGTGTAGTAAAATCACATTTTTCGGTTTTTAGATCGGGAATTCGAAAACAGTCCTAATGATTTCGATGAAATTAGCAATGTAGGGTTTGCTGTACTGAAAAGTAAGTAAGATAAAATCACAAGATACGAAAGTCATATAAATACTAATTAAAAACACGCTAAAATAAAGTGGATTCAATAAATAAATAAATAAATATTAAACAAAACGTCTGTTGAAGCAAATGTACTAACACATTCAGTATTAAAATAGTTTTTCGCAACACTAGCTATATGTCGTCACTTTTCCTCTATTTTTGTTACATTTTATTGTCTGTGTGTTATTGTTGTGAAATAAATGACTTACTTACTTGCTTACTTACTTACTTATTTATTTCTATTTTCGATAATGACTAAAAGCAGCATTCAAAAAATGTAAGGTGTAAATATCTCAACGCCAGTTCCTTAATTTGGTATCCTATCGCAAACACTAAAAAATTTTGCCAGCTGTTTCATTTGCCATAATTTTCATTTCCCATAATTTTCATTTAATTCTGAACCCAATAACTTTTCAAAATGTTTAATGAGATATACTAACAGAACCTGTAGGTTAGGTTAGGTTTATTTTATAACAATTCTGGAAAGTTAAACGGTTTCAGAGAAAAATGACTTTCGGACAAATGAAAATTATGGCAAATGAAACAGCCGGCAAACGTTTTTTAGTGTTTCGGATAGGTAACCCAAGAAAAGACTTCCCTTTCTTACTAATCAAGATAAAAGCTTTTAAAACTCGTTTACTATTTTTGAACCTGTGTTCTTACTTTATATTTTAATGAAAATGAAGCCGCAAGTTAAAAAAAAAAGTACTCACTTCATTTTAAGAATGTGTCGTTATTCAATGTCGTCGTCGTTGTCAGTGAAAACTGATAAAATTCACACCATACATTATTAATTTATACAAAAAAATATTCATGCACGTAAAAAACGCGCCAAGGTACTGAAACTTCATGTACTCCAAATCCAAATATTGAGACGGACGGTTTTGCCCAAGCCTTAAGTCCTCCCAAAAATATAATGAGAGTTCGTAGAAAAGTGTAGTTCTTCCATCCATAATAACCAGAGGTCGGAATAGGTAGTGCTTATTAACCTAAACTTGACTCATGTTCATTCATGCGCGAGTGAGATGGGAATACGTTATTGAATGAAGATGCAACAAGTTTAGGTTAATAAGCACTACCTATTCCGACCTCTGATAATAACGAAAGAAGTAACTGAGGGCCCTGCCAAGATGCATTGCGCTAACTAGCTTTTCTATTCGATTCGTGTTTAAACCAATTGTGTCATGGGTAGATCACGTGAAATTTCGTATCACGTCATCAACCAGTGACGCGATTGGTTTAAACAAACCGAATAGAAACGCTAGTTAGCGCAATGCATCTTGGCAGGGCCCTCAGTAGTGTAGCGAAAACATAGGAATGCATAGTTGCAGTGGAGTGAAGGTGTGGCTCCTCCTTAATAGCACAAAGACAGTGTGGTGATGAGAAGGTGGAGAAAATCTAGACTTGTTGCGAAGTATTTGAGGATGGATACTTAGAGACCACTCGTAGTATAGCGTGATAACTTGTTAAGAAGCTTTTGAGGATAGACACTCAGTGATGAGAACGTAGATGTTGTTATGCCGACGCAATGCAATGCCCAAGTTTTTAATTCGATTCGTCTTTCTAGACCTTGCAAGTATCTTATCTTATCTTATCTTACTGGCGGGATCCTTACGGATACACTTCGACCTTATGGGATCTTTTGTGTAGTTACCCCTTCTTTTTTAGCACTTAATCCAATGCAGCCTCCACCCCTTCCAGAAAGCGGATAGTGGAGTGCAATGACAGTGCCTTGAAATCGCTTGGTTCTGGGTAGCCACAACCGAGGATTTTCATTCTTACTCCAATGTAGGGTATCACATTCACACAATAAGTGTTTCATTGTTTCCACCTCTTCACCGCACATTCTACAATCTGTGCTGTCATAAAGGCCCATCTTTTCTAGGAGATGCTTAACCCCGATGTGCCCGGTAACACTCCTTTAATATATCGGAGTTGTCTTCTGCTGAGTTTCCAAAGTTTATTGGTCCAGCTCTGGTCAACTCCATCTATGAAGAGCTTCGCATGCCCTAAGCCTTCCGTAGTTTTCCACTCTTTTAGGTGATTTACTAGGGAGTTATTGTTCAGGGCTGCTTTTATGGTGCCCGGTGATGGTGCCACAAATGGTTCAGGTCCGACGTAAGCGCCCTTGGACCCTTCCCTTGCCAGCTCGTCCGTGGCTTCATTTCCGGGAAAGCCTTCGTGTCCTGGAATCCACATCAGTTTCACCTTGTTGTGCCTACCAAGCTTGTTTAAGGCTTGGATTCCATTGTAGACTAGTTTTGAGTCTACTTTAGGCGCTGTCAGCGCCTTAAGTGCCGCTTGGCTATGACTTAAAATAAAGATAGTTCTTCCTGTGGAGGCCTATTAATATTCTCTTGTGTACAGGCAATTATCGCATACAACTCCGCCTGGAAGACCGTTGCGTAGTTGCCCATACTTATGCTACTGTTATAGTCTTTGGCGTGAATACCCGCCCCCGTACCGGAGCTTATTTTTGAACCATCCGTGTACCATATCGCGTTGTCTACCTCTGATAGGTGAAACCCATCTTCCCACTCATCCCTTGTCGGAATGTGGACGTTGAAGTTCCTCTGGAATACATACTTAGGCTGCATTTTATCGCAGCCCATCGTCAGTATTCTGTCTGGAACAACATTGTGTGCCATTTTAGTGTGTCTGGTTCTAGGCGCTGCGTCGTTCCACAAGCCAGTCTCTTTCAACCTCTGCAGTGACTTGCACGCCTTAGACTGTATGGCGATATGCAGCGGTGGGAGGTTTAGTAGGACCTCCATTGCCACCTTCGGCGTCGTTCTGAATGCCCCTGTTATGGCCATTCAGGCCACCCTCTGCACCTTAGTTAGAGAGTCCTTGCATGTCTTTAGTGTTGTTCTTGGCCACCAGGCCAAGCAACCATACATAATTATGGGTCTTACCATCATAGTATAGATCCACTTTAGTACTTTAGGGTTAAGGCCCCATGTCTTACCATATGCTGATCTGCACATTCCAAACAGTCTCAGCGCTTTTGTTATCGCGTTGTCTACGTGTTTTTTCCAGATGAGTTCTTTATCTAGTGTGATACCTAGATATTTTACCTCACCTGACAGTTTTAGTACCTTGCCAAACAGCTTTAGCCGTTTCACATGTTTGAGGTCCCGTTTCTTAGTAAATGGAATTACTACAGTTTTGCTGGAATTGATGGATAGCTGATGGCTAATGCACCAGCTTTCTACCTTTCCCAGAGCTTTTCCCATGATTTCCAATACTGTTTCCGGAAACTTCCCGTTAATAAGTATCACGAGATCATCTGCATACCCAACAGTTTGTAGTGGGCCAGTGTTGAGTTCCTCTAGAAGAGAGTTTACCACCATTGGGGACATCCTTTTGTCGTAGTGGCGAATAGAACGTCGCCCAACAGACTTGACTTTATTAGCCTACTGTTTAGCATGTTGCCTAACCATTTACATATGGTTGGTTCAATGCCGTGCCTAGCAGCCGATGTGCTTATAGTTTCGAACGTGGTTCTATCGAATGCCTCCTCCACATCGAGAAATGCCGCGAGACAGATCTCTTTGTTCTCGAGAGCATTTTCAGCTTTATTCACTACAAAATGAATCACAGTATCTGTGGATTTGCCCGGTTGATACGCGCATTGCATTTTGTGCAGTGGATACCGCCTTAGAGGTCTATCTCTCATGTACCTGTCTACCAGCTTCTCTAGTGTTTTTAGAAATAATGATGATAGACTTATAGGCCTGTATGATTTGGCATCACTGTAATCTGCCTTGCCTGGTTTTGGCAGGTAGATCACTTTTACAAGCCTCCAGACATGTGGAACGTGCCCGAAGGCCACGCACGCTCTGTACAGCCTGCTTAAATGCGGGACAATTATATTTGCGAGTGTAGTATAGTATGGTATTATAGGTCAAAATTAATTGCAAGAAAAATATTATTTTGAAAATTCACGATAGATACGGCCAACTACTCGACAACCTAATTAAATATAACTAAAGTGATTTAAGGTTTTGCAGGAACTTGGCTCCAAAAACCAAAGACAGACATATAGCTGTATCATGATTAGATAAGTACATACGTATTTGTACATCTGGCTTGGTTACAACGTCTCGTCACGGATATTATGGAACTATTTGCTAATAACTTGCTGGTAACGTCGGTTACCCAGCTCGTGTAATGCGCAAAATAGACTAGCAATCCTATATTGCAGAAGTTGACAGCCGTTTAATTCTAACTTTTAAGTTAGAAAAAGACGGCGAAATTGTTATGCTTCTTTCTCTAGAAGTTAAAGTAAGACAGCGATCAACATCTACATTTTTATTGCTAGACTATTTCGCGCATTAATCTCAGTTCTAGAGCAAGAAGGAAAATATTGCTGTCTTTTTCTCACTTTACCGTTAGAGTAAGACAGCAGTCAACTTCTGCATTTTTTTTGCTGGTCTAAGCCTCCTTAATGGTATGTCTCGTCAGTCGTGGAAGTTTGTTAAATGTCTTGCAATCAATAATTATTTATGTACTTGTTTTCTTAAAAGATTAATAATCAAATTGGTTGGAATATTGAAGTGAAACTTATTATTTATTTAAGTATATTCTATTCAGAATTTAGACTAATTTATAGTCGATTACAGTTTGTATGTGTGTGTAGAGCGCACGTGCGTGGGCGTCAATTTCCGTTCACTTAGGTATTTGTAGTAACTTGCGCTTAAATATCAAGTATCTCGCAAATTTTTCTTCCATTTAAAATAAGGAGATGTTTATTAGAATCTATGAAGAGCAAAATGAAAGCCTAGCCTAGATGTTTTTGTAACTAAAAATAACTTAAAATAAAGTATCTTCTTTGTGTCGTTACCGTCTTAATCAGGGTCCCTCGGAATACCAGCGTCATGGCTTGCCGCGACACAATGCTGCGAGGGACCCTTTTTAACATAATGTGCATACAGTTTTATTTTTACTTTTCATGTTTTTGTATGTACTTATGCTAAAGAAATGTATCTCTCTTACTTTCTTTTCTTTCAATAATATAAATAACCCTAAAATAAAGTTTATATAAATAATTTAAAAAAATAGTTAATAAATTGAGTACAAACCGAAACTGCTATGCAAAAACCTTTTTAAATTTACGTCTTAAAGCTTTCAAATTGGATTAACTGTAAATCAGTTTCTACGAAATCGACAGCTTTAACTTTGAATACTGTATATACAAATTTGTAATTTAAATAAAACTCAAAGTTTTAGGTTTGAGCCCTTAGGTTTAAAACGACTTGCTGAACGTACAAAAACTATTTAACTTGCCTAAAACTACGTTCGAGATGAAATCCGGCCAAGTGCCAGTTGGACTCGCGAAATGTACAACTACTTCCAGGGTAGGATTATCCATTAGGCAGTCTAGGCAACTGCCTAGGAGCCCCGCATCGGCTAGAGGCCCTGCATCACCTAGGCGGCCCGAAACTGGAAAAAAATGTATTTTAGGAAGCAAGATAAGATAATGGGGCCCCCAGAATTGCCTGCGGGCCTCGACATGGTTAATCCGGCCCTGACTACTTCTGAGTTCGTCTGTAAAAAAGGTTTTTCATCATGATGCGAGCCAAAACATGTCTTCTGCTGAATACAGCCTCTCCCTAAAGATCACCAGATCACCACCATGATCGGTCCTGTGCTACTCGCGACCAGATATTCCCCGCGACTCTTCGTGTGTCGGCATACCTTATGGACCTACCATCATTGCGTCTTCCAGCACTACTACAAAATACTTTCGCTGAAAAACATCCTAGTTCCTTTTTTTTATGGTAACTATATATTATGGCAAACAAGAACACAGGTAATGGTAAAAAGGATCTGATACCCATAGACCTTTGTATTCTCAAGACTATAATCTTAAGATTGCAATTCTAAGACTTCAAATGCGTTGCCAACCCTGAGAACTACGATGGAATGCCTCTATTCTGTCCTCCTTCACCTGTAGGCCTAGACAAGATGCCAACGCCGGTATCGTTTTTCTGTTCTATCGTCTTGAAATGTATGGGGGAAAAATTGACCACGTGGTTTATCTAAACGAATAGAGTAAGTGCAAGACAAAGCGTCATCTTAAATATATCGAAACGAACAGAAAAACGCTCAGAGAGCGCAAAGAGCTGTCACAATGACATAATTCATACAAATGGCTAGCCAAGAAGTACTTTTGACGTGCATTCTGTTCTGTATTCTACAGTACAATATAGAAAACTATTCTAACTCCGAAGACTTGAAGAAAAACGCCCAACATGCGCCCAACTAAACAATCAAAATGGCGGTTTTTGAATCAGCTGTGCGTGAGTGATTATTATTCGTGATAACAAGCGGTGATAAATCAAGTTTTTGAATTGTCATTTTCCAAATTATGTACTATTTGTGACTTTCGTGAGCTGCAAACAATGAAAAGTGTTTAGTCAAAGTATCAGAATCGTCGAGGTCGTCCGAATCAAGACCTAATTAAGTAGTGCCGATGCTTTCTTGTGAGAAAGATTTCCTACACATGAATTACTCTGCTACAATAATGTAACATTTAAAACTACTTTGGACTCTATTCGAAGGAAAGGTAAGGATGATGTGAAATATGGTACCTGACTACCTAGTTACTCACAACAATAACAACCTATTTAAATGCACATGTACCTATTTAATAGATGGTTATTTTTGCAGGTTCCCTGTGTTTGATATGGGATATGACCAGGGATATAACCAACGGAAAATGGTTGTCATGCAGCACCTAGTAAACTAGTAATAAATAATGCAAGCCCTCAACCAGCAATTAAGTAATTACCTACTAAGATATGGATTTTGTTACCTCAAACAAGAAATGTGAACGATTGCTAATTTGCTGAGCATCAGTGAGAGGTAGGTACCTATATCTTCTTTCAACACTTAATACTTTCTCTATAAGCGCACTGTTTATCTTAATATGGTGATAAACTGATGAATGTATGATGATGACATGAAATGAAAATTTTAAATATAACATACTTACCTACCCAATAAAGGTTAGGGCCTCCTAGAAACAATTATAAATGCATATAAGTATTATGAGGTCCCACTCTCCCATTAATTAGTATCCTATATGAAGCGCTTTATTTATATCTTAGCAGTATCAACACAGAATGATTCAAAAGCTTATAACAGTTATAAATAACCCATAGAATATTAAAGTTATGATAAATCTCTAAGGTGTCTTGTTGTGCTATTCCATTTCCACAAGCTTGAATCTGCCGTTCTAGTGCCACATTTTAAACTAGCTTCAAGCTGCCACAGGAGGTCATTGATTAAAAAAATGTTACTTACTCTTTAATTTTTCTACTAAGTATATCTCTAAATTATGGACTCTCCAAATTGTTTGTTATATTTAGACAGATTGTTGTTTAGAAAATACATATTATAAATAAGTTTAGGTATTCAAATATGTGTCCAATATAGAGGAAATTAAGCCAAGATCTAACATAGTTTGCGACTGATATTTATTTATTTATTTATTTATTTTAAACAACAAATCATGAGAATAACTAAGTACACCTAAATTAATACTGCAGCAAAGTATTTACACAAATTGTCAAGGTCTAGGAATAGGCTTTGATTAGGTAGGTAATTCTATAAATAAATACATACAAAGAGAACATGCAACACTCAGAAACAAAAATCATCCTTGTCACAGCTTTTGCGCACGACTTCACTCGTGTATAAATCGTTTAGCGCTATTCCCTCAGGAACTGTCCAATTTTTCGTGATAAAAAGTTGGCTGTTCCAGACTGTAATCTATCTCTGTGCCAAATTTCATCCAGAATTGTTTAGTCGTTCTGGTGAGATTGAATAACAAACATCCAAACTGTCCCATTTATAATATTAGTGAGAAGTTAGATACCATCTACTACAAACCAAATTGATAAGTCTCATCCTGCTTTGGTAGGAAAAAGTTACCTACTAAGTTTGCTTGTAAATTGTAATTTTTTTTTTATGTTTTAGGCAATCCAGATTACTCAGGGGCCATGGATAATGAAATGACGCTCATTTTGGGAGCCGCATCAAGCAGGAAGAATTGCAATGATTTGCATGCAGAGGTGATTCAACATTGTTGGAATCAATTGGGAGCTGCATCAAGCAGGGAGAATTGCAATGATTTGCATGCAGAGGTGATTCAACATTGTTGGAATTAATTGGGAGCTGCATCAAGCAGGGAGAATTGCAATGATTTGCATGCAGAGGTGATTCAACATTGTTGGAATCAATTGGGAGCTGCATCAAGCAGGGAGAATTGCAATGATTTGCATGCAGAGGTGATTCAACATTGTTGGAATCAATTGGGAGCTGCATCAAGCAGGGAGAATTGCAATGATTTGCATGCAGAGGTGATTCAACATTGTTGGAATTAATTGGGAGCTGCATCAAGCAGGGAGAATTGCAATGATTTGCATGCAGAGGTGATTCAACATTGTTGGAATCAATTGGGAGCTGCATCAAGCAGGGAGAATTGCAATGATTTGCGTGCAGAGGTGATTCAACATTGTTGGAATCAATTGGGAGCTGCATCAAGCAGGGAGAATTGCAATGATTTGCGTGCAGAGGTGATTCAACATTGTTGGAATCAATTGGGAACTGCATCAAGCAGGGAGAATTGCAATGATTTGCGTGCAGAGGTGATTCAACATTGTTGGAATCAATTGGGAGCTGCATCAAGCAGGGAGAATTGCAATGATTTGCATGCAGAGGTGATTCAACATTGTTGGAATCAATTGGGAGCTGCATCAAGCAGGGAGAATTGCAATGATTTGCGTGCAGAGGTGATTCAACATTGTTGGAATCAATTGGGAGCTGCATCAAGCAGGGAGAATTGCAATGATTTGCATGCAGAGGTGATTCAACATTGTTGGAATCAATTGGGAGCTGCATCAAGCAGGGAGAATTGCAATGATTTGCATGCAGAGGTGATTCAACATTGTTGGAATCAATTGGGAGCTGCATCAAGCAGGGAGAATTGCAATGATTTGCATGCAGAGGTGATTCAACATTGTTGGAATCAATTGGGAGCTGCATCAAGCAGGGAGAATTGCAATGATTTGCATGCAGAGGTGATTCAACATTGTTGGAATCAATTGGGAGCTGCATCAAGTGATTCAACATTATTGGAATCAATTGGGAGCTGCATCAAGCAGGGAGAATTGCAATGATTTGCATGCAGAGGTGATTCAACATTGTTGGAATCAATTGGGAGCTGCATCAAGCAGGGAGAATTGCAATGATTTGCATGCAGAGGTGATTCAACATTGTTGGAATCAATTGGGAGCTGCATCAAGCAGGGAGAATTGCAATGATTTGCATGCAGAGGTGATTCAACATTGTTGGAATCAATTGGGAGCTGCATCAAGCAGGGAGAATTGCAATGATTTGCGTGCAGAGGTGATTCAACATTGTTGGAATCAATTGGGAGCTGCATCAAGCAGGGAGAATTGCAATGATTTGCGTGCAGAGGTGATTCAACATTGTTGGAATCAATTGGGAGCTGCATCAAGCAGGGAGAATTGCAATGATTTGCGTGCAGAGGTGATTCAACATTGTTGGAATCAATTGGGAGCTGCATCAAGCAGGGAGAATTGCAATGATTTGCGTGCAGAGGTGATTCAACATTGTTGGAATCAATTGGGAGCTGCATCAAGCAGGGAGAATTGCAATGATTTGCGTGCAGAGGTGATTCAACATTGTTGGAATCAATTGGGAACTGCATCAAGCAGGGAGAATTGCAATGATTTGCGTGCAGAGGTGATTCAACATTGTTGGAATCAATTGGGAGCTGCATCAAGCAGGGAGAATTGCAATGATTTGCGTGCAGAGGTGATTCAACATTGTTGGAATCAATTGGGAGCTGCATCAAGCAGGGAGAATTGCAATGATTTGCGTGCAGAGGTGATTCAACATTGTTGGAATCAATTGGGAGCTGCATCAAGCAGGGAGAATTGCAATGATTTGCGTGCAGAGGTGATTCAACATTGTTGGAATCAATTGGGAGCTGCATCAAGCAGGGAGAATTGCAATGATTTGCGTGCAGAGGCGATTCAACACTGAACTGCTCTTATAGTTATTATTGTACAACAATATTTTGTAAGAATCTTAAAGCACCTAAACCATTTAATCATGAGAAGTCGTTATGAAAACCAATAACACTTAGTTAGTTGAGTTAGCCGTCTGAATTGTACTTAGATAAAGGTAAAATGTTAAAAAGGGTATATTATTTTTTAAATTTAAATCCGCAATAAGATTTACATAGGATCATGTGCTGCAATGAGTTTTATATTAGAATTAATTCATAGTCATTGATATAATTATGTCATATAGAATTAATTCATAGTCATTGATATATGTCATATCATTTATAGCATAAACTGTTCACAATAGTCTTAAAAATATTTTATGTCCTACATAATCCCTCTTAGGGCACTGCATTTATTTCATACTAGCTTCTTACTTAGAATTATTTCTTACAAATTTACTAATCTCAAAAATGTATATTGATGTTAGTGTTAAAATCTTTAATAGAATAAAATGTGGTCTACAACTTTTACTTACATTTATATTAGGGATAAGTTCGCTTTTGTACATTCCAATTCTGTAATTTTTTGTGTTTTGTACAATAAAGTGTTTACATTGTACATACATTCATATGTATGTATGTACTGTACGTACATACATATTAATTAACCCTTACGGCCTGGCCACGACATTGCGCGAATTGCGGCGCGGTGAGCGTTTTCTTAATACATTGCACGGTCGAGACGCGCAACGTTCTGCGGTTAGTTGGCATCACACGCAATGTATAAGAAAATCGCTTGCCGCGCCGCAATTCGCGCAATGTCGTGGCCAGGCCATTAACCAGGCAAGGGATCCATGTGTACCACATAAAATCTACTCAATAGTACCTTGTACCTAAGGCTGAATCTCTACTGTGACGTGTGACCTGTCAGCCTGGTTAAGGGTTTAATTAATATTCTTATACTTACACTTTTTTTTGTAATGTGAACAGCAGAGCTACCCTACCCAGACTGTGTGGACCCTATTCATTACATAGAAAGGTTTCAAATTTTCATACATTGTTAGAATTATAAATAGGTGTAGGTTTTAGACGTTTTTAGTGGTGTTTTATGTTATTAATGGTGTTTCTTACGAAATAAAAGACTTAAATAATTGAATATTTATTTATATTCTTCCTTATAATCATCATCTATGTCGAATAACGAGAATGAACAATGTCTGCATAATTAACATACATATCGATTTACAAGAGCTGCCATAAATGGAGTCACGTGTGATTGTATAAGTACTGTCTTCTTAAATGCAGTTTAAACATCAATCCCAATACACTAATTCAATTCATACGTGGCAGCTTTAGTGAATCAACTTATAAAATCATTAATATAGTATGAACAAATGGTGCAAATACAGTAAGTAGTTCCATTATTTGTTGTTTTATTCAATTTTGCAGTGATTTGTTATCAAACTTTTACAATGACTATTACAGATATACATAACTAAAGGCCGTTTAAAATTCCAAACAAGCATGATAACAGTTGTTCCTAAATAGAGCAACTGTACTTGTATCACGAATAACTAACTTGCAAATCAATTCAACACAAATATTTGCCCTTAACGGGAATCGAACTTGGAGCCACTAGCTTTGTAGGCAGACCAGGGACACTAGGGTAACCGTGTCATCAGCGTCGCTTTCTGGTGATTGTTACACCTACTTATATCACTTAAAGGATCTACCTCGTGCCCAAAATACCCTGACGCACCGTAAATGTAGTGACGTGACTTATGCGTCGCGTTTTTACGTCATTTTATCCACAGCGGTGCGTAAAATATCCAACATGCGTCAGACTTTGGTTCAGAACAATCTGGCCTGGATGTAGCTCTTTACGTATGCTGACTTGCACGACTTGCTGAGGCTTGGAGTCCAGCTCCAGGTGAGGCCAGTAAGGACGCGACGCTACCTGCGCTAGCGGAAACTTTGACAAGTTGGATTGGGACATCAGCTCTGTAAAAAAATGGCAAATTTAAATTGAATTATACAAATCTAAAGATTAAGTTTTATCACACCTATGTCCATCAACCAATTATTTTATAATTTCATAAGTAATGATGTGTGTACAAAAAGATGAGATCTAGATGCCTAAATAAATTCAAGTAACTACCATACATGCTAACATTAAAAAACCTTTCTTTTCAATACTGATCTATCGCGCGGCATCTCTTTTTAAAAATATAATCATCATCATCATATTAGCCAAAAGACGTCCACTAATACATATACATATTTCTAGAATAAGTAAAAACTTAAGTAGGCACTGAAATTATAAGTTTCAATTTAAAAAATATTTAGCTAATCATATTATATTTAATCAATTCGATTATTATTTTTGGTCTTAATAAAACTAATCGCAGAGTTTAAATTATATAAAATACATAAATATTAGGGGACAATCTTACAAAAAATTGTCTTTTTTTATGACAAGGAGAAAACACACAAGCTTACAGGCCACCTGATGATAACTGGGATCTGAGACCCGACTAGACATTTGAATTCTCAAAACTATGATCTCAAGACTGCAATACTAGGACTCCAAATGCGTTCCCAATCCTGAGGACTAAGATAGAATGCCTATAGAGTATAGAGGCATAGGCAAGGATTTTCACTTATTGTTTTATCCCCACACCGGAACACAATAAAATTCTTAGTAGTAAAGTCGAAGGATAAGATGGTGGCAGTGATCCAGACAGACCCTGCACAAGCTTGTACCAACTAAACCCGAAACTAGGCTTGTACTATGGGTACTACACAATTATAAACAAACTTGTAAAGAGAAATACATACCTACTTAAATACATAGAAAATTTCCAAGACTCAGGAACATACTTGAGCTCATCACACAAATATTTGCCTATATAGTAACTACCAAGTATCCTAAACTCCGTTAAGCACAATGGTGGTCATGTTGCCACGTTTCATTTTCATTATCAGCCTATTGATAACATAACTGTATTACTTACATGATGGCATCTATCCCAAAGGGCATTGGGTAAATTTGTTTGAAGAATATTGTAATATTTTTTTTCAGCGGCCTCTGATGATTTTTACATAGTTATTTAGAGGACCTCTAAATACATATAGATATATGTAATTTATGGCCTTAAATAATATTGGAGCGGAGATTTTAAAGATTTATGTATTCAATTTTTAGTACAAAAGTACGCCCAAGTATGAATATATAAATATCTCGGCTCCAAAGCACTTAAGAGTATTACATTACATAACAAAATATGTTTATTTTTAATAATTCTATCATAATTTACCACTTTTATGAATGGCCGCTCACCTTGAATATATATGAATTTTACAAATGACAACACTTTTACCCAAACCCCTTTTAAGAATAAGCCCCCCCCTTTTAATAAGGTTAATCTGATAATTAATAGGAAATATGTTAAAATGAATAAACAAATAAATATGAACAAAAGTTAAATAAAATAATCATACCATTTCCAATATCTCGCCAAACAGTACTCAGTATTGTATACTAACAAATATTTTTGGTTGTTGGCAGTAGTTTTTGCATCTGAAAGATAAATTTAAGCTTATTTCATGTTCATAGCAATGGCTTATAATTAAATAGTTGGCTAGTTTTATACAAATCTTCGTACAAAATGTAAGTAGGTATTCTAAAGGGGTTATTTTTGGCTGCAACATTAAAATGTCATTAATGCCATATTAATTTATTATAAAATTTCTAGTAAGTAACATTCTTACATAAATAAAATTACTTAGACTTTATTATGGAAAGGTTCTATATAAAAAAACCTAGCAACTAGCCAGCTTTGTCTTTATCTTTACTAAGTTTATAATTATTTATGAAGATGTGGTGGCCTAGCGTAGCGTAAGTGCAAAATAAAAATTACCAATAAACCTTTGTAAAGAAATTAAAAGTATAATAAAATGCAAACTAACATGATTTATGTACAAATGTAGTACGTAATCATACGCCATCATGTTTTGCCGGAGTTCCTATTGATCTTGTACTTTTAGTCAACTTTTAGTACCCACCGCGAAGCTAAAACCTAACCTAAACCTAAACCTACCAAACATAGGTATATTATAATAATCCTTCTTCTGTAAATACAGTTTTACTTGGCTCGTAATATCACAACATGATCACAAAAGTAATTCGATCAAGTGTTTTCCGCTCTTATTAATTAGTACCTATCAAAGGCCCGCCGCGAGTCACCTTGCTTCTTGTCTAAAAGTTTAAACAAAGAGTTTTTTAACATGTTAAACATCAAATCTAACCGCAAGGTGATACTTTAACTAAAAAAGAGAGATGAAAAAATACTTATTTACAAGCCGAAATTATAACCTGCAAATATACTTTTGACAGTTGATGTCATTATGTTGACAGTGACACTTGACGTTTCAATTTGCGCAAAGCATAGACAATTTAAGGCTAAATCATCATTATAGCGCATACTGAAAACATTGTAGAATCGACAGCACAATTTTCTATTCTAAAGCATTTTGTCTTGCATATTTTGGATAGAAACGCTTAGGCGTTGAATTTTATAGAAAGGAAAACGCCTGGAAGCGTTTGCATCTTGTCTGGGCCCCCTGTTGTGTTATCCCCACCGGAGCACAACAATGCGAATATTGCTGCTTGGCGGTCGGTTATAGATTAAATGCGAAGAACACTTAAATACAACATAATCAACCTATAATGTATTCATACGCTAATAAGGCCCAAGGTACAAAAATACAGAAGTACGAATCGCGTATTTGAAGGCTTAAGGTAGAACCCTTTGCTTGAATCACTAAGCTACCCCGGCACAAAAAGTTAAGCGTATTGGAAATGAAGGAAACTGTGACGTCCACAGGGTCTTTAACCAAAGCACAAAAATCCAATCCAGGTTTAATGTAGTCCGAATAAATCCCTCGAAAACCGACGGTAATTCGCATACGTTTTATAATGGCTTACCCAGCTTATGCATTACAGGCATGAAGCGGAAGCAGCGAAAGGCACTTCCGACCCGGACCGGGGGCCCCGTGGTCACGCACCGGCACAATCCCGGATCAGCAAAAATCCATTAAATAAGCTAAATCGGTTAAATATGCATCGAAATGGGCCCATATCCGGGTTATGAAATTGGCGGTTTGTTGAACTGGCCACTTTGGTTCAAAATATCTGGTGTTTGGCTAAGAATTCTAAATTCAAAGGGCATTGGGTAAATTTGTTTGAAGAATATTGTAATTATTTTTTTCAGCGGCCTCGGATGATTTTTACATAGTTATTTAGAGGGCCTCTAAATACACATAGATATATATATAATTTATGGCGTTAAATAATATCGGAGCGGAGATTTTAAATATTTAAGTATTCAGTTTTTAGTACAAAAGTACGCCCAAGTATGAATATTTAAATATCTCGGCTCCGATGTACTTAAGAGTATTACATTACATAACAAAATATGTTTATTTTTAATAATGCTATCTTAATATACCACTTTTACGAATGGCCGCTCACCTTGAAAATGTATGAATTTTACAAATAACAACACTTTTACCCAAACCCCTTTATTTTAAATTTTAGCTCATGTATTTGTGCTTCGAATTTACCGATTAATTTGTTATCACGTCATTTGTTTTTTATTTGACATCATTCTATTCACATTATGGAGAACTTATCGCGTTATTTACGAATACGAGTTCCACAGTGGCACCAGTGCTGCAGAAACGGCTCGAAGGATTAATGATGTGTACGAGGCAGTATTTTAAAAAACAAAACATGGTACGTTTTTGGTTCCAACGTTTTCGTTCTGGAAATTTTGACCTACACATCAAGCCCCGTGGACCCAAGTTAATAACGAAGAATTAAAAGTGATTGTGGAATCGGATCCATCGCAAACTACGTCAGAGTTAGCGGCAGGCTTCGGTGTGAGTGATAAAACAGTTTTAATTCACCTGAAACAAATTGAAAAGGTGAAAAAGTTCGAAAATGGGTAGGTATATTATGGGTATATTTTTGCCATATAAAACGCCAATTTCAAATGTAAGGACCTAATATAATAATAACTATAAGTTAGATAAAAACCCCCGATATAATGGTGACACCTTCTTTCAGAACTGTTATCTCATAATGAAACATTAAGATCCATCGCTAGAAAACCAAAGGGCATCGGGTAATTTTTTTTGAAGAATATTGTCATTTTTTTTCACCGGCCACGCTTGATTTTTACATAGTTATTTAGAGGACCTCTAAATACACATAGATATATATAATTTATAGCGTTAAATAATATCGGGGCGGAGATTTTAAAGATTTAAATATTCAGTTTTTAGTACAAAAGTACGCCCAAGTATGAATATTTAAATATCTCGGCTCCGATGCACTTAAGAGTATTACATTACATAACAAAATATGTTTATGTTTAATAATTCTATCATAATTTACCACTTTTACGAATGGCCGCTCACCTTGAAAATGTATGAATTTTACAAATGACAACACTTTTACCCAAACCCCTTTCAAACAAAAACCGCGTTCAAATCGCTTTATCCGTTTGAGAGCTACGGCGCCACAGACAGAGACATATAGCGGTTAGACTTATAACACCCCCTTTTTATGTCGGGGGCCAAAAATATTCATCATTATAGATTCCATCGAGTCAGCTGAATAACGAATGGCGTGCCATTTCCAGGGATCACACGACTTCCATCACGTGTCCCTAAGCTGCCTGCGGGCCTAGTATGGCTAAGTCTATACCGCGCGTCAAACGTGGATAAAGCATCCGTCACTCTCGTACTTATTTACGTGTCAGAAGGTGACGGATGTCTTATCCAAACTTTGTCACGCGATAAACGCAGCCAATTTAGGGCCGCTGATGTCTGCCAGGGTTTGCGCGCTCGAGGAACGATTTTTGACTTTCGAGCGCTCGAAAGTTTCACTCGGAAGTGAGCAAAATCTTCGAAACCGTTTTTAAAATACGAGCGGTAGAATTGAAAACGAATGGTGTGGAGCACTCGTCTTTAAATTTTCTATCGCTCGGATTTTGGTCACTTCCGAGTCAAAAATCAGCCCCCAGAACCCTAACATTTGCTTCTTTTCTAACTTCAAATAAAGTAAAGTACTAAAACGTTCATGGAATATTGTTGTGGGATGTAACTAATCATTCATTTATCTAATCTTTATCACATTGACAACAAAATATGAACTAAAATCAATTATAAATGTAAACCTATGGGTAATAAATGTCATTGGTAAACATACAAGAAATATCTATAAGAGATCCTTTTACGGGATAAGTCGGCTTTGTTTATCCCAATTTCATTAACATTATTTTTTGTACAATAAGTATTTACACACAATGGAAATTAAAGACAACAACCCCTTTAGAATATTGGAATTGAAAATGGTCAAAAATATTCCCTCTTGAATATTATTTGTCCGCTCATTCACGGGCCGATGAATCGCCTGTTTCTACGTAACCTCGTAAGGGTGGTATTCACTGCACGATTGAACGGTCGATGGTGTAAGCCCGGCCTGAAACAACGGACAGCCTAAGCTTGTCTGTCTGAGCGACATGCGCACCTAGATCAAGCGGATCAATCTCGCTACCTAACAAGAAATATTTTTAAAGGCGAAGTATTTATTTTGATGAATTGATATTTTATTTTATGCTCTTTGAAAATTTTATCGTCACATTTACTGCACAGAACATTAAGCAACAAAAACGTCTGGAAAGATATGGAATGTGCGATTTTAATATGCTCTCTGTTCATCGGGGTACACTTTGCCTATGGCCCTAGAAATGGTACTTCCGGTCTTTTTCAGAGCGAGTGGGTGACCGCTAGGGTTCGGCTAACGCCTAAAGGCCGAGCCACACCGGTTGCGTGACGTGCATGTGCACGTGCGCATTCTTTTTCCACTGCGTTGTATAGTAACATGCCGTAATGACAATTCATACTATACAACGCAGTGGAAAGCGACCGCGCACGTGCACGTGCAGTCGTGCACGTCACGCAACCGGTGTGGCTGGGCCTTATGTAGGTCAACCGCCTAAGCCACTGGGCCACCAAAGCTTTCCATACCGTAAACTGAAGTGTATTTCAGCCAAATTAAATCAGATTCATACTCGTAAAGTGAGTCACTCATGCCATGAGTCATATGTAATAAATAATTTATGATAATAATGAGTGAGAAGAGGCGAGACTAAATCTGTGATGAAATTATAGCGTTTTCAATTCACTTTGATTGTTTGCGTAAATAAACGTTAAATTAAGGAGATAGACGAGACTTTCTGGATTAAAATGTTACCTACATAAATAATAAGCAAGCACGCAAACCAACTTTATTACTTAGCAAGTAAACTTTAGTACTTATTAAAATTACTTTAGTATCTCGGCAGACTCAAGTGTTTGGACCAATACAATATATTTACTCGTAATATTTTAAATTGTAACACTGCACTCGTAGTTCATCAATCTAAAGGAACGTTGTATTTCTAACTGTTGGGCAATTTATAGTAGCTGGTACTAATTTGCTACAATACCTACCCGTAGATAAGCGGCAGGGGCTTACATCAAAATATATACTTCACAGTTACATGATTTCTGTCTCTTTCTCTTAAGAGTAAAAGCAAAAAGAGTAAGAGGGATGGGGCATCTAAAGTTAACAAATTTAGTTCCTCGAAATATCCTCAGGGTGCTTAGGCACGTAAGCCGTTTAGCGCCGGCGCGTCTTAATGGCGCTACGTTTCGCAGAAAAATAAAATAACTCGGATTTATCTGAGAACCGCTCAGGTCTTAACTTAAACAAAGCTATTAAGAGATAATACAAGAGAAAAGTAACGGATTTGAGACGCATAAATTTAACTTACGCATACTATTAATTAAATTACTTGATAAACATACATTTATTCATTGAAAACAGATGTGTGTGCAATTTGCATTTGAGCTACGGTGAAACGCATGAATAATAAAGAAAAAACAGTACTGTTGTTTATACAGGGTGTAATCGATAAGTGTGTCCAGGCGATTATTCAGTAAATATAACAGTTATCAGAAAACTTTAAACTGATATCGAAAGTACGTTACCCAATGAGTAAAATCACACCACTAACTTATTTTTTATAAAACCAGAAATATCCCAAATATTAACTTAAACCCCTCCCATACATTTAGCACGCCGTTCGTTGAGGCTTTACGAGTAATTTAAAAGGCCTAGTTATTTCACCATTATCATATGATTCATGTTTTTTTTTATTTATCACAGTTTATTCGTGTAAATTATGAATCTTAAACAGTTTTATCTGCAGATAGGGGCAAAATTTATTCGAATGACGAATAACGAATAAGAATAACTAAATTATTCGCGAATAACGTGTTGCACCTATTTCGAATGTAAATGACACTAACTACGAGTAATTTTGTGTAGTTTTAAAATACATTGCAATTATTTTTTTTGAATTCCCTTTTGGGGCGTTACCTAAATACATCCCGTAACGGCTTTCTTCCCGGGCTCTGCAGTAATGTACTATAAGCACAACTAGATTTTTTTGATCATTTTTTTACGTGAATGTTGAAAGTATTAACGTCTCATGTTTTTTCTTTAATCATCACTCTTTTGGGTCACTGGCAATCACCGGTGTATGCAAGATTTTAAAAACAAGTAGGTAAAGAAGTCACGTCCCATCGTAAGACGCAGGATATGATGCAGCGCCCGCTATGCCTGGCCTCCCGCACTATCGATAATGAGCTCTTAAGTAGCAATGCCAAAACTTTGGGGAAAAATCGCATACGAACTTAAATCACTTAACACGGTAAGAAGAAGAAGACAACCTTGCAACTTGCAAAAAGGTAACTTTTATTTTATATGTCTATGGTGTGCAATATTAGCGATGGCAAGGTCAGCGATATCGTCTCTAGAGGCTGTTAGGTGTTAGAGCGAGAGTGTCGTTCCCTTTTATAGGGCTAAGTTGGTAACGTTGGAGCTCCGAAACGGGCTCAATGGGCTATAACGATAACTGAAAGTTTACGGTCATCTCGATCGAAGTCTGGCAAAGTTTGGCAGATTCATTGATGGCGTGTCGGGTCGCAAACTATGCGATATTGGAAATACACTACGTTTGGTGTTTTATGTTTGGAAGATTAAATGTATGTACAAACCACTCAAGATGTATACGACAAACAACCGTACCTACACGCTACGACATTAATATAAGCGTAAATAGGTACCTAAATATTACAATGTCTTTTGTTGATTGATTGTTATGTCACTTGTTTGTATCTCTCACTTGAGTCAAAGAATCGCTTTAGCCTTGTATTTGCATATACCGGCGTGTGCGTCAACATGACTGTGTGTGTAAATTAAAGTAAAAAATTAATATTTCGTTAAACATTATAATATGTAAGCACCTCGAGACGTGTGGTATGTTTTAAATAATTGACTTTCATAATGTATTTTCACTAGCTGTCCGTCTGTAATTTTTTTCATAAAACCTTGTCCTGACAATTACAAACACAAAAAAATATTTTTTTATATAAATATGTAGGTTTTCACCAGTTATCAGTTTTTTTGCTCATATTTTAGGAATTCGACCGAAACGGCTAAACTGCAATTCGGTGTCATTTACTTGATCTGATGTGCCTTCATTTCTAGGGTGCACAGTCAGTTTTTCTACCGATAGACGCCAATGATCATACGCTCCATTTTAAAATGAGTACCTTTTACAATGTGTATAAGTATTTATTCGAAATTAAAGGTTAATAATCAGCATTATGCCTTTCAACTGGTCAACAACTTTAACTGTCAACCTGGTCGCAAAAATTCATTAACTATAAAGATAAAAGATAAAAGATGTTTATTCAGTAAGTAGGCCGCGCGCACTTTTACACATCAAAAATCTAACAGCGCTTACCAAGAGGAGACCATTGCTGAGAAGAAATATAGGTACAGTCAACATCATAAATAAGTGATCATTTATATACCTTGTCACTTTAACGTCGTGTTTGAAATGTCATACAAAATCGTGAAACGATTGAAAGCGACAAGGTACATAAATGATCACTTATTTATGCTGTTGATTGTACTTACTATTTATTATTATTTTTATTATTCTCGATATTTATTTAAATTACTGTAAATTAGGTTTTTTACAATAAATATTTAAATATAGAAGTAAAATAACAATACTTAAACATTATAAAAAACCTAACCTACGAGTGGCGCCGGCGGCGGGGCAGGGCTCAAGCTATTATTATTACTGCTTATGACAATGATAATACTTAACCTAGTATTATATCAAACAAGGAATATAGAATAAAAACATCATGCGCAGAGGAAAACGTGTCAAAACTGAAACACAAAAAACACAACAAGACAAAAAATACTTAACTTTATTTCACAGGGTTCTATTGAGGCTCGCCAAAAAAGTGGTTGAATGACTGTACAATGAAACCGATTGGTTAAGAAATTAAATGTTGTTACTTGTTTATTGTTGGCTTTTTAACCGCCCCTAAAGATGAATTTCTAGTAAAGTTATTTATAAAATAAGCAAATATTATAAAAGGAGTCTTTGAAGTCGCGTACCTTTAAAAATTAAAGACAACGTAATCTCATCTCACAGGTCAACGAATTTCCTTTCTAAAACTCTAAGGAGCGCTCAAATTGAATTGAATGAACGTGAGCCAAAGGAACATTCAATTTTCTGCCAACTGCAACCTTCACGAGTGCCTCTTCTATTTCTATAAGAATGCAATATCCTACAGCTTTCTGAGATTCGGAATAACATTGTTATTTGAACATTTCTGCGTCTTTAAAGGTAGAGAGCGATTTCCAAGAACATACTGCAACTTTTATGTCCCGTAGTCATGGTAAATAATAAATGTTATTGGTCATAATTTACTGGGAATATCTGGCCTGTTTGAATCGGCGGCAGGTGAACATAATATTCGTAAGTTGACCCATTTGTCTCCGTAACAGGTCCAATGCCTAGTGTCTGTCGTTATCACGCCCGTGTGAAAAAGCCCGAGCTACGTATATTGTGTAGTAAATTAAATCAATAATTATTAATATCAAGCACAAATTAATCGTCTGGTCGATTAGACAATTATAAGCATATTTATAGAGATAAATAAATATTTATACATTATAAGTACACTAGAAAAAAATAGCACGAACCGACTAAGGCTATACTCTAGACTAGGTACCTACTAGGCTCACCGCGTCGTCTTTCATGTTAACATTACATTAACTTGTTTGCAGCTTTTTCTTGAGATTGCAAATGTGTGTAGCTCGGTTCTCTATCGTTTGACCGAATTTCATATGCAATAATTTCATTTGCCTGAATTTCATATATTATGAAATAATTTTAAATGCCATAACGAATCATATGCCATAATGATCATTTGATATATTTTCACTTGACATAATTCTTAGGTGCTATAACGATACGTATGACATACTTTTCATTTTCCCTATTATCAAGTGTTATAAAATTGTATGCTATAAATTTTAAACGCCATAATAATTATTTGCCATAAAAAAATCAGAATGCGTATTATCTTTTTCTTGTTTTTTGTGTCGTAAGTATAGTACTGTAGAGTCTGTCTAATGAAAGCTGAACCTGGGAAAAAGCGGCAAATTCAAAAAATCTTGATATGGTATTACCGATCAATGAAGGAATAAACGATATTGATACTTTTATTATTTTATTTATTTTGGTGGACACAAAGGAAGAGGAAACGCGTACTATATTTTCATATATATTATTACGAGCGCTATATTTTGATGAAAAGCACTTTAGGTAAAATACGATGACAGTGACTGGAGCACATTTGGTTTTTCGAAATATATTTGACATGAAAATATAGTGATCTGCACGTGTAGCACAAGTTGTATTTTCTCGCTTGTCGCTCTGTGCGTCTCTATCGTAACAGACTAGATAGTAAGGGAGATCCGAGCGACAAACAAGTCACGAGCAACTTGTGCTAGTCGTGCTGTTGATAGATTTCATTGATACGAGAGGTTTTCGTCTGTGTCGCACACAGCATAATAAAACAATGATGATGAAGAATATTATATTCAACCTTTTTAATAAAGTAATTAGAGGTGAACAATAATAAATCGTTTTCCAGCTGAGATATTGCCAACTACACCTTGGGTGGAAGGCCCCTGCCACGACTTTTTTGTTTTGTAGTTCTGGTGAACGTAAGTCTCATCCAGGTATATTATTTTTTTACCTTCAGCACGTTTTGATGCAATAGTCCTTAGGTAGCGGTGTCGCCAAGCTGCTATGTCAAAACGCTCAATAAGTATCGAACGTTGTTCAGTATTTTGTTTAAATTCGTATCCATTTGCCATTAGTATTCGGCGTAAAGTCTCAAGGCATCCGGTAAAACCGATGCTTTCTCTCAACTCTGCCAATAAGCATCTGAGTGTAGGCACTTGTTTTTTTACAATATAAAATTCATTTATTTTATTTCGGATAGCTTGGATGTCAAAGCTATCCAAATTAGACACCGTGGCCTTGTGAGGTCGCTTTTTTCCGGGAGTACTAAAGACACCGTTGTTTAATTTTCCCTCATTACTTATTCTTTTTAAAGATGAAACACTGATATCTGTAAGAAGAAAGAAAGTGTTAAATAAACAGAACACCATTTAGAAATACATTGTGTGGTTGCGCAGTACAGCCCCATTGTACAGTCCGACAGCCCTAAAAACATTTGGGTTTAGGTGAAATGAAATTGCATCGGTGAGGTTCTAATCGCAACGGTTTAAGAACAAGGAAGACTCATATAACCCGAACATCTTTTATATCTGGCCGATCAAAAATGACATTAAATAAATAGATAAGGTACTAAAGTGTACACATATTTATGAAATCGACTGTACAGTGTACATTTGGTTCATAAACAACAAAATGCTGTTTGCTCCGCACACAGAAAATACATATCAAATAATATGTTTATGATATCTTTTAACTAAACACCTCGTTATTGTTTTATTGAAACTATGAGTGTCAGTTACATTAATCATCTGTCTATTAAATTAATTTAATAAAATTGTGAATGCTAAGAGATTCAACATGATATAGGGACAGACAATAGGTACCTACACCTATTATATAGGGAAAGACAATGATAATTTTAGTAATTACCGGTCATTGAAGATACTTCTTCCAAATATTTCGTCTGAGTCTGGCAGGCTAACTCAGTTTCCTCAACCTCTTTCAGCTGCTTTACGTTTTCCAGCACACTTTTGTCAACGTGCACGTCCAGGTTTTCTGAAACGAATTTAATTTCGTTTAATTTCTTAATCTCATCGTATAATAGACAGAAAAAGGTAAATTAAACTTAGGATTGCACATAGAGAAATAAGAAGTATCAAAATGTACTAACCTATAAATTTGGTCACCGTAACTAAACAATTAATTTTTTGCATCAATAATGCTTTTCTTTCTTCTTGTTTTTCTTTGTACTTCTGTATAATAGTATACAGAATCTCCCGGACACCGCCTCTTATCGTCGACGGCATGATTACTCCGTATTTTTATCAATTTAGATCTCGAATTGACAAGTTTCTAACAACAACAAAGTCCAAACGACATATTAAATAGTGTTGCCAGACTCGTCAGCCAAGAAAAATCCAGGTTCAGCTTTCATTAGACAGACTCTAATGAGGTAAGGTCCTGCTACTGAAGGCGAACCTTATCTCATTAAACTATTTGTACGAAGTGTCCAATTTGGTTTTAAATTTATAGATTTGAAATCAAATTGGTTCGAAGGAACAACGGTGCTTTGTTTCATTGGAAAAAATGGACAGACGCCGCTGTGATACCGCTTAGAACGCAACTACTGTATTCGTTATATCTGAAAAGCAAATAAAAAGAAGAATACTACAGCTATACCTGTGTTTAACTGCTACAACCCCCATTCCCCATTATTACATGGTGGAAGAAAACGGGGTCGCCGCTATATATCGCACGCCAAGCGAGAGAATAAAGCGCAAGGAAGTACGGATAAGAGGAAGGATAAGCTTGAACCTCCGTTAAATGGTTGGGTAATGTTCGTACGGAAACGGTGGTATAATAATTGAATTTCTTTTGGTGTTTTTGTGTTTTCCCCCTTCAGCATGTTTAGAGACCAGAAGATGGCAGCGAAGAAGTTTAACGGGTTGTCGGATTCTGAGGACTTTTTAATGCAGTATGATGCCATTGCAATAATAAAGTCATGGACCGACGAACAGAAGAAATATGCAATAGCCGCGTATTTGGATGGACCGGCATTGCACTGGTATAAGGCGAACTACACGACGTTCACTACGTACGAGGTGCTGGTGGCAAAATTAAAAGAGCAGTTTGCCTCTCAAACAGATTACGCACAGAAATTCTACTATCGGAAACAAATACGGCAGGAAACTCTTATTGAATATTTCTATGCGTTAGAGAATTTGGCGTCGAAGGCGGAGATAAAGGATGACGCAAAATTCGTAAAACACTACATAAATTCGGTCAACGAACGTTACCAGTGGTTATTCGCTGCAAGGTTATTTAACTCCAAGGAAGAATTAAGAAAAACAATACTTCAAGTAGAGGATATTTATAATCACGATAATACAGAGGCTCAGAAGGTTGAATTGCCGATATTCAATCCAGAAGTCACTTTCGAGGACATTCGAAGTCGGGGGGATCGAGCGTCGCACTCTCCACAATCCGAGTATATAATGCCATTTAGGACGCCGGATACGGTTGCGGCCCCGCGTCGGGTGCGATTTGAGCCGCAGACGCCACCTTCGCATAATTTGCGCCCGCGTCCGTGGAGGCAGCAACAGAACGCACGGGAGCAGCCGGATGCGACGGCTTCTTCTTCTTCTTCGAGGCAGCAACCGCAGCGCCCAAACTACGGACCCCGCCGCCAATGAACCGGGATGCGGCGTGGTGCTCAGTAAATCCGGTTACACAGCAGCAGGATATTGTAGATAGACTTGATTTTGTACCCATCATTAATGTACAGTTAAATAGTATTAATTGTGAGGCCCTTGTAGATTCGGGAGCATCAGTTTCTTGTGTATCGTCATCGCGCTTGGAGGGCCTAAAGCAGGTGAGCCTTATCCAATCCCCTCAGGTACCATTGCGTGCCGTAGGTGGTCATACCATCCATGTGGTAGGCAGAGCCGAGATGGGGCTTGTAATTGGCAATATGTACTTCCGCCAACAGGTATTGGTTGTGGAAGATCCTGCTGATCTGTTTATTTTGGGCCAAGATTTTTTACGAGATGATAAAGCAGTTATTGATTTCGTATGCGGTGTTCTGACATTGAATAATGACATTAAAATACCGTTCAAATCTAAGCCTGACCATAATGAGAAAAAAATAAATTTCTCAATACAAACCGAAGAGTTTGTACAAGATTCTTATATGAAAAAAACTGACTATGTTTATTTTACAGATTTGCTGCAACGAAATGAAAACTATTTGCTCAATATTTCGGAAAGAGAACCAGTTGTTTTTAATGTAAATGACGAGTTACCAGAAAAACAAAAGTCCGAACTGACTAAGTTGTTAAAAGGGTTCCGTGAAACATTTTCGTTTGCCACGCATGAATTGGGATGTTACAAGGATTCTTTAATATCAATAAAAACATCCGATGAAGAACCAGTCCATAAGGCACCATATCGAGTTTCGGAGAAGCAGAGACAAATTATTGATGAGCAGGTGCATGAAATGCTGAAGAATGGCATTATTCAAGAGTCAAGGAGTCCTTATGCATCGCCTGTGGTATTGGTTGATAAACCAGAGGGTCCACCAAGATTCTGCATAGATTTCAGGGCTTTGAATAAAAAAATAAAAATGGACTCTTATCCAATCCCGAGGACAGAGGATTTGTTGGCATGTTTGCAAGGAGCGAAATACTTTGCAGACATGGACATGAATGCTGGATATTGGCAACTGGCCCTGGGAGAAGGCAAGGATAAAACGGCCTTTGTGACGCACACCGGCCTTTACGAATTTAATGTGTTGCCGTTCGGATTAAAAACAAGCCAAGCTATGTTTCAGCGAGTGATGGATAAAGTGCTGGCTGGAATAAAATATAAGAAGGTTATTGTATATGTGGACAATATCCTAATTTTTGCAAAAACTTTCGAAGAATTTATGGAATCGTTGGAAGATGTTTTGTCAAGACTGAAAGCTGCCAATTTAACCCTAAAACCCTCTAAGTGCAAGTTTGGGTATCAAAAGGTGACTGTTTTAGGACATGAAGTATCCTCGGAAGGAATTGGAACAGATATAAGGAAGGTGGTAGCTATGAAGTTAATACAACCACCGAAGAATGTCAAAGAGGTCAGATCTGTGCTGGGACTATATTCATATTATAGAAAATTTATAGATAATTTCGCGGAGATTGCATTTCCTATAACGAGTTTGACGAAGAAAAATAAGAAGTTTCTTTGGACGGATGTGGAGCAAAAAGCATTTGAGGAGCTAAGAAATAAAATATGTGAAGCACCAATTTTAGCTTATTTTTCAAACGATAAAGATGTGACAACGAGGCTGTACGTCGATAGCTCTGATAAAGCTTTGGGAAGTTGCTTATTTCAGGGTAAAGAGGATATGAAACCGGTTGCATACGCTTTGAGGAAATTGAGTGCTGCCGAGCAGAGATATTCGGTGACGGAAAAAGAATGCCTAGGATTGATATGGGCTATACAGTATTTCAGGCATTACTTATGGGGCCTTAGGTTTCAAGTCGTTACTGACCACAGGGCACTAGTCTGGTTAAAGAGTAAGCGGGACATGAATGGCAGACTTGCGAGATGGGCTTTATCGGTACAATCGTGGGATTTCGATATTGTGTATTGCTGCGGAAGAGACAACGTAGTGGCGGATTTTTTAAGCAGGAATCCATTGATTGAAAATCCAGATGCAGAAAGCATAAAGAAGGTTCCTGAGCAGGAGGACGGATTTGTCTTGTATGCACTGAATAGCATCGATGTGAAGTCAGCGCAGCAATCAGATGGGTTTTGCAGCGATATTTTGAACCGTATGCGCCAAAATAATACGCGAATTTATCAAAATTATTTTTTACAGGGAGACTTATTGTATAGGAAGAGAAATGTCGGACAAGAGACAAAGGAGTTATTGGTCTTGCCAAGAGAGTGCTTTGCAGAGTGCATGAATGAACTCCATGATGACCCTGTGACTGGAGGTCATTTCGGACTTTTTAAAACCTATGCGAAGTTTAATGACAGATACTATATAGATAAAGCAGAAAAGAAAACTAACGAATATGTCAGATCTTGTCATCGCTGTCAGGAAAGGAATGTAAACAAAGTGATTGCTCCATTAATTTCTGTTTCTGTTTCAGACTTGTACCAAAAGGTAGGAATAGATGTACTAGGCCCGATGCAAATCTCGGATAGAGGGAATAAGTACATCATTATTGCATTGGAGTATTTATCCAAATACGCTATATGTAAAGCGGTACCCCGGGTCACGGCGGAGATAATTAATGATTTTTTGATTACAGAAATATTGTGCCGATTTGGGGGCATACAGCAATTGATAACGGATAGAGGTTCTGTGTTCACTTCCAATATGATCAAGGAAACGGCCCGATATTTCAATGTGACATTGTCGCATGCGACAACATATCATCCGCAGACAATTGGACTGGTGGAGCGTTTTAATAGAACACTGCTATCAGCATTGTCGAAGTATGTGTCTGAGTCTCAACGTAATTGGTGTACGTATTTACCAATGGTAACTTATGCGTATAATAGTGCCCGGCATGTTAGTACAGGAGTGTCACCGCATGTACTAATCTATGGAAGGGAACCGTTATACAGATCTGATGTAGAGTTGCGAATTAATCATATTAATGTTTCAGAAAACTTGGCGAATAAAATGACACGAATGTCTTTATTAGTGAATAAAGTTAGGGGAAACATTCGTCAGGCACAACAAAAGCAGAAAGCTTATTATGATGAGAAGGCCAAAGATGTTGTTTTTAACGCAGGGGAGAAAGTTATGATCTACTGCCCTAAAAGGAGGACAGGACTCAGTTTTAAGCTCTCCAAGCGTTATAAGGGACCTTTTGAAGTAGTTGCTAGACTTAGTAATGAAAATTACAAAGTAAGGAAAGTCGCTATGCCTTCAAAAACCCTTGTATTGCATAGGAACCGTTTAAAAAGGTTTCATGTTAGGAGATAGGTATAGGTTAGATATAGTTTTGGTTAAGATTTTAGTATATAAGGTGTAATTAATGATTGTTGTTATTTTTCACAGGATAGCAGGTTAAGACAAGCATGAACAACCATAGTTGGAGAGAGAGGAGAAAGGAACATGGTGCATGGGCATGTCTCCATGGCAGGGCTCTGGTGTGTCTGGGGTTGTGAGAATTCCTTTACGCCCATAGGGTTGGAAGAAGCTTATTTGGTTTCACCTCACATATTCCACGGCATGCGGGTTCCTTCATGGTTGATGCGCTATGCATTACATGTTAAGGAATGATACTAGCTGGATGCTTGTTCATGCTTAATTCTTGCAGGTTCTCTTGCCTAATTTTAATTTGTTTTGCTGTGTGTTTACTATGTGCATTTCATGTTCATCGATGCTGAGTGGAAGATCCTGGTGTCTGATGGCTGTTTGGTGCCTGATGACTCTGAAGTCTGATGACGTTGATGACTGATGACTGATGACTGATGCCTGATGTTTGCTGTAAAGAAGTAGATGGGCGATCCTGGCACGACTGCGCTGTGCCATCAATTACTGTAAACTGTATCGCCTAATTTTCTATTTATTTTCAGTCATAGTGGATATCTGTCTATGCCGAGGGCTTAAAGAAGTTAATTGTTAATGCTATGTTGATCTTTCCTAGAATCTTCCCATTTGAGAGCGTGACCTGTTCTCTTTCCTAATTTGTGCTATCGTATATGCTTAATATTGTTTCTTTTTCATGTACTTAACAACAATCAAGCTGCGCAAACTAAGGCATGTGCCATGCAGTTTGCTGATGCTGCAATCACCTGATGTCTCATCAGGAAGAGAATGCAGAGCATCATCATGCTGCGAAGATGCTATGTCCATGTCTCAGGCCGAGATGTGTGACATAGGCACATCATAATTTAATATTGTTTTTTGTTATTCATGTTGTCCACGTTAGGTATTAACGAAAAATAAACAATTTTGATTATGTGTTATGATTGCTAGGTAACTTGGATCCAAAAGTGACTTGGCAAAGGTCAAGTCATGGCCGGATTCTGGGGACAGATAAAGATAAAGATAAAGATATATTTATTGTCAAAACTGTGTAGGTACAATCGGTGTTATACATATATAATACATCAGACTCAACAGTTTGCCCATTTCGGACATACAATAGTTTATAAGGTAACTTAAATTTAAGAACTAAAAAAGTTATGTAACTAAGTAGAACTTCGTGTTAATCAATTTATTCACAAAAATATTCATTTAGGTTGTAGAAACATTTCGATTATAACCAATTTTTGAGAGTCATTTTAAAAGCTCTACCATCTAATGACTTAATGCTATCTGGTAAATAATTATAAATATTAATTCCAGTGACAAGGGTGCTTTTTTTTACTATGTTGCTAGAAGACCTGACTGTACAAAGATCATGTTTATATTGTGAACGCAGATTTTTCTTACAATTACTTTTTTTACTAAAATGGTCATTACATTCTTTTACAAATACACAAATTTCTAGTATGTAAATACACGTCAAAGTTAAAATTTTATTAGTTTTAAATACATTTCTCAGGGATTCTATAGATTTAAGATTATAAATAATTCGTAAACATTTCTTTTGGAGAATAAACGTGGATTGAACATTGGTTGAGTTGCCCCAAAATATTACACCATATGTCAATAGTGGATAAACTTTTCCATAATATGCCTTTATAGCAACATCAACTGAGGTTATATTAGCCAACATTGATAGCGCATATGCGCTCTTTGACATTTTTTTATTTATTTTCTCAATGTGCAATTTCCAGTTTAAGTGGCCATCTATCGTGACACCTAAAAAGTTTGTGTCATTTACTTGTTCAATTTTCTCTTTATTAATAATTAAATTTATACATTGTTTTTGCTGCCTGTAATTTGTAAATTGAATAATTTTTGTCTTATCTAAATTAACTCTTAAATTTAAAGATGACAACCAGCTCATTACTATTCTCAATGTTTTATATAATTCAGTAGTGATATCAGAACCGCTTAGTTTGTCTTCAGTTATGAATATAGTTGCGTCATCGGCGAACATGACACACAAGTGGTCAGTTATTAGGGGAAACTCATTGACATACACCAGGAACAAGAGAGGTCCGAGAATACTGCCTTGAGGTACCCCCTGTAAGTTTACTTTGTAGTTTGACTGTTCACATTTTATGGTCTTCGTGGTTTTGTCATATTTATCTAAAATTGTAGCTTGAACTCTATTTGTAAGATAGGTTTGAATTAATTTTAAGGCAATACCCCGAATCCCGATGTGTTCAAGCTGACTTAATAGCGTTTTATGTGAGACACAGTCAAACGCCTTAGATAAGTCTATAAATAACCCAATTGAAGTTTTTTTCTTATGTACATCCATCCATATTTGTTTTAATATTTTGAAAATAGCTAAAGTAGTGTTTTTACCTTTTTGAAATCCAAATTGAGATGAGTTTAATATGTTGAATTTTTTAAAGAATGAATTTATGCGTTTTAATATAACTTTTTCAAATATTTTAGAAAAGTTAGGTAATAATGCTATTGGTCTGTAATTTTTGATTTCAAATTTTGAACCTTTTTTATGTAGAGGTCTTATTAATGCCTTTTTTAGCTCATTTGGAAAAATCCCACATTCCAGTGTTAAATTAATAATATGTACCAGAGGCTCCGCAATGTAATCAATACTTGATTTTATTAATTTTATGGGTATTTTGTCGTGACCTGTACTTTTTTTATTTTTCAAGTCATTTACGACATTTTTAATCTCGTTTACACTTACTGGGGTTAAAAATATACTATTAGGATTAGCGTTTGTGCATGATTTATACTGCATAATATTTGTACTATTATTATAATTTAAGAAATAGTCGTTTATTGTATTAGCAATGTCAAGTCCCCGTAGCACAGCCACGTACTAAGCTGGATACCCGTTGCCGTAGAAATCGTTCAGTAAACATATTCTATCAAAATGTACGGGGCCTTAAGGGAAAAATAGCGATCACAAATATTAACCTGATAACCTTTGAAGCTAGTATAATAGCGTTAACAGAGACGCGTCTTGATCACTCGGTGTACGACTATGAGCTTTTCCCCAGCGACTACAGCGCGCTCCGCTGTGACCGGGTCGGCCGCGGGGGCGGCGGCGTCCTGCTTGCTGTCCGTGCGCCCTACTCTCTGCAGCAAATTGACTGTGGTGCTCATCCACAGGACGAAATTATTTTCGCGCTCGTTACGAAGGGGCACCTCCGTTTCGTGGTGTGCGTACTCTACTTGGCTCCCCGGATACCTGACGAGCGATATCACTCAGCTTTTAAATGTATAGGAAGAGTTATTAATACCAATTCGGTTCCCGTTGTAATATTGGGTGACTTTAACTTATACTCAGCCTCTACCACCGTGCGAAATGCCTTTGAGACTCTTCTCTGTGATTGCAACCTAACACAGCAGAATGGTGTACTGAATAGTCTTGACCGGTTGTTAGACCTGGTGCTGTCTGATGAATCTACTTCTCCGGTTAGGGTTACTCAGGCTGCTGCTGGGCTGGTCTCACTCGAGAGGCATCATTCTCCTCTTAACATAGAAATGTCGTGCCCTACCCTATTCAGTAACCAAATCCCATTCTCAGGTCGAAACCAAATTACTGATGTTACGCCTGAAAGAAACTACCGGAAAGCAAATTTCCACCTTCTTTACCATAGGCTCGCGACCGTTGACTGGTCAAGATTGCATGCCATTAATGAAGTAGACGACTGTGCTAGGTGTTTCTATAACGTCCTTAACGATGCTCTAAGCGAGTCTGTGCCGCTTAAAAACCCTAGAAATAAACCAAATCAGCAATTTCCCGAATGGTACACTCCCGAACTCATTCAATTAAACTCGGTAAAGAACTCATACCATAGACTATACAAGCAGACAGGAAACCAATTATGTTACGCATTTTTCTCGTATTATCGGAGGATGATTAACTTGCAATCGGATGTAGCTATGCGGAATTTTATCCAGGATTTACAAAATAATATCATAAAGGATCCTACCTCGTTCTGGTCTTATGTTAAACGCCTTCGTGGGTCTAGTCAACCTGCCACATTTGGCAGCATGTCATCCCAAGAGGTCGCGGACGCATTTGCTGACTTCTTCAGGAGCGTGTTCCTTTCTAACGCTCCTACGCTAGATGTAGAGGCTGCCTGTGCAAAGGCTGTAGCGGAATTTGCGGGTTCAAGTGATCGCCGCATATCACTAGAGTACATCAGTGAAGCTGATGTGCGAACAGCCATTAACCGATTGCGTTTCAAGCACACCCAGGGACCCGATGGGATACCGCAATACATAGTTAAGGATTGTCGTGAGGCATTCGTGCGACCACTCCAATATCTGTTTAATTTGGCTTTAAAGACCAAAACGTATCCCTCAGAGTGGAAAACCAGTAAAGTTCTACCCATCCATAAGTCCGGGTCTAAATCTGATATTCAGAATTATAGACCGATTGCTGTACTGCCAATTTTCGGAAAAATCTTCGAATCAGTTATATATGCACAAGTTTTTAAGCAAATGAGAGGTTGGTTTTGTGATGAACAGCATGGTTTTTTGCCTAAGCGATCAACAACGTCCAACCTCCTCAACATTGTAACTCTGGTTGCTAATAATTTGGATCAAGGGAGGCAAGTTGACGTCGCCTATTTTGATTTTAAAAAGGCTTTTGATAGAGTCGACAGCGATGTCTTACTTAAGAAGCTGTCTATGGCTGGTTTTAATACACATATGCTGGAGTTTTTAGCCAGCTACCTCTCCGATAGGTATCAATTCGTGCAGTATGAAGGATCCAGGTCAAATAGGTTCTTAGTAACTTCTGGGATCGGGCAGGGAAGCAATCTTGGACCCCTATTATTTTTGATATTAATCAATGACCTACCTACAGCAATAAAGTTCTCAACATGCCTTTTATTTGCTGATGATGTAAAATTGGCACTGCCTGTTAGCAGCCCTAGTGATTCAGTTTTACTTCAACTAGATATAGATGCTGTTGGCATCTGGGCCTCTAATAATAGTCTCTCCCTTAATAAGGATAAATGCGCGGTAATGACGTATACACGTTCACGCCGCCCTATAGACTCCACATACTTGCTGCTGGACGAACCATTAAAGCGTGTAAGTGAAGTAAAAGATCTGGGCACGTACTTTGATCCGCAACTCTCGTTCAATCAGCACATAACCAGGATCTGTAATGAAGCTAGGAGATGTCTAGGATTTGTCATTCGCCAGGCCAAATTGTTTACTCGCCGGCACGCAATTAGTGTCCTGTACAATGCATATGTCCGTAGCAAGCTTGAGACTAATGCCGCCATATGGAATCCCCATGAGCAGCGGTACACGCTACTCTTGGAGAGGGTCCAGAAATCGTTTGTCCGATTCCTATTCAGAATAATCTACGGTTTCTACCCTTTCATGTACCCGTCTCTCTTCTTGCTAGGTATGGTGGAGTACACGTCCTTGGAGGCTCGGAGGAATATTTATTTAATTAAATATTTCTTCCAACTTATACGAGGTCTTATACCCAATCCGCAGCTTCTGGCACAAATACGTATGCGGGTTCCTCGTGTTTCCACCCTGCGTGACCGCCGCCGCAGCTTTTTCGCCATCACCCTGGGCAGGACGCGTGCTCTCGCCTCGTCCCCCTTACACCAAGCCCTATCACTTCTCAATGCTATCCTGGATAGTGATCGCCAGCTCGACATTTTCTTCACCCCAGAGTCTAGATTTTTAACCGCATCATGTCGTTTTCTAGAGGCAAGAGTAACTCCGAGCTCTATTTAGGTAGTCAGCATAGCATAGTATTTAAGTACCTAGTTGTTTTTATTTGTAGTATAGTATTGTATAGCTTAAGCGGACATGTTCTTAATTATAGTATATTTTCTTGTTTATTTTGCCATCGGGGCATGTTAAATTGAATGATAGTATGTAAGTTGACGTAAATAATATTGTATTAATAATTAGTCTCATACCGTCTTGACATGATAGTGTAATTAATGTGTAACGATTAGCACGTAAGGTTCAACTGTTAGTGCTAATTGGTAATAAATAAATAAATAAATAAATAAAAAAAAAAAAAAAAAAAAAAAGTGATTTATTGATTGTTATGTCACCCTCTTTTATATATTCTATTGTGTCTTTAATCGTGTTTATTTGTGTTGTGTTTTGTTTTATAATTTGCCATGTGGCTTTACTTTTATTTGAACTCCGATGTATGAAGTCTAAATTTGTCATCCGTTTTGATTGTTTAGTTACCGATTTAATTATTTGACAGTATTTTTTATACCTGTTTTTTACGTCTGCATCTTTTGATTTTAAGTGTGTAAGTACAATTTTCTTTTATATTTACTCGAAGTTACAATGCCCTTAGTTTTCCAATTTAGTTTCCTTTTATGCGTTACTCTGGTTCTTTTACTCGGTACGGTAAGGTCAAAAACGAGGCTAAAAATGTCAATAAATACCTCATAGGCTTGATTGGGGTCTGTTAAAGAGTAAATATCACCAAAAGAAATTTGTGATATATATTTCAAGAGGTCCACTAATATGTAATAGGATGTAAATAGTAACGTCAGAACACTCACAGATAAGACGAACACAGGTTCGCATCAAGACACAGTTTTGAGTAATTAATCAGACGATAAGTAATGACGAAACTGGGTCTTATTTAACCTTTTCAACGCTTTTGTCAAAAGGGTGGTTATTCGCGCGTCATTGACAGCTCAACGTCAGAGCTAATGTCAACTTTGCCTCACAGATAACCATGCATGTTTTTATTCAACCATGACTGATATGTCAGTCGTTGGCATTGAGCCTGCAGTACTGATATATGTCCTTAGTGTCGAAAAGGTTAAGGCATTCCAGCATCCTCCATGTTGGGACTGTCAAAATTTGCTAGCTAGGGTTAGGTAGGTAGTTAATTTTTCTTATCAGTCGCGGGTCCTACTTTTCCGCAGGTTTTACGGGAATCGGAACCAGCTGTGCTATGTTATTTATTAAGGGGCAGTCTTATCCCGTTCTAACTTAAAGGAAAAACTTGGCACAGGAGGTTATCCCCTAGTGGGGGACGACTGTTTATTATAACGACACTTCCTGCCTAGGTAGTTTTTAGGAATAGGTAGGTTTCATTCCTTGTTCCCAGAGGGACGAGGGATGTAATGAGGGAAGGTCCTATTACTGAAGGCGAAGCTTATCTCATTAAACTATTTGTACGAAGTGTCCAATTTGGTTTTAAATTTATAGATTTGAAATCAAATTGGTTCGAAGGAACAACGGTGCTTTGTTTCATTGGAAAAAATGGACAGACGCCGCTGTGATACCGCTTAGAACGCAACTACTGTATTCGTTATATCTGAAAAGCAAATAAAAAGAAGAATACTACAGCTATACCTGTGTTTAACTGCTACAACCCCCATTCCCCATTATTACAGTACCATAAAAAAGTCGGGTCTGGCGCTTCGCGGCCCGCTCCCGCGGCAAGCTCGCTTCGCTCGCTCGGCTCGCGCGCTGCAAGGTCGCAGTTTTAGCTAACACTCCTCCTCGCTTCGCTCGTCGTCGTACCTAACGGAGACCTTCCTTACAGTAGGTAGGTTAGAATAGGTAAGTTATTATAATAGTAGTACGTAATCCAGATTGTACCAGTACTTAATTATACCCACTGAAACACACTGATACAGTTTGGGTCTGCTTTTTCCGAAATTATGGCAAATGAAGTGTTATGGCATATAATATTAGGGAGTGTGAACATTATAGAAAATAAATATAATGGAAAGTGTTATTATGGTATCTGATATTAGGGAGGTTGAACATTATGACACTTGAGTATTATGGCATTCAAAAATTATGGTATGTAATATTAGGGAAAATGAAGATTATGGCCAGTGACCATTATGGCAAATGAAATTACTGCAAATGAAATTATGAAAAATGAATTGATACCGAGTAGCTCAGCTCAGAGTCCACTACCATCTGGTTGAGTGCTCGATTGCCATCTTCATTCCATTAAAAACATAAACTAAGAGAATGTACCAAGTGTCTCTAGTGTGAACGCTCCGACGCTTGATGTGCCAAAAACTCGGCTATACACAGAGAGCGGTGTATAGTGGCACAGTCTATTCAAAACTTAACAGCACGACTACAGCGTATAACTGCAGCAGCTGTGTGTAACCGTAAAACAAGTCGGATATAATAAAAGCATCTTCAATAGCGGACTTTACACAGGCGTTCTATCGCGCATTCTCAGGAGCGTACAGGATTGCTTGCCGGTGAGCCTGTACGCACAATCGTACGCGATTATGCTTTTGAAGTTGTTAAAGCTAACTTTTTTTCCCGCCCGATTACTCGTACAGATTTTGTTAAAACGGAAAGAGCGAACGTGTAAAGGCTAATAGTGCGCGATAGACCTCACGAACGTGGCGCGTGTTGGATTGTGTGCAGTTCACACAGTTTTACTGAGGTAACGCAGTTTTACTAGTAGTGTTGCGGTAGAAAATGGATAGATGTTTTTGTTTTTATAGTCTTCGGACCTTATTTTCCAGAGGCACGGAAAATACATGTAAATTGCTATTAGTGGTGGTAGGACCTTGTGCAGGGCCCGTCTGGATCGCTACCACCATCTTACTCATTAACCCACCGCCAAGCAGCAGTGTTCGTATTGCCGTATTCCGGTGTGGGGATAAGACAACTGGTGAAATTACTAGCATAGAGGCATTCCATCTTAGTCCTCAGGGTTGGCAACGCACTTGAAGTCTTAGGATTGCAGTTTTGTGATTGTAGTCTTCAGATTTCAGGTGGCCTGAGTGCTCGAGTGCCTTCTCATTCCATAAAAATAATAATATTAACTCCACTATTAATTCTTTATTCCACTTGCGTATGTCCGCCATCTTGTTCTAACGTGCGGCGTGCGCGAAAGAATTTTACGTGTAAAGGCAACCTCGATCCACGCGATTGCGCGCACTACTGCTGAGCTCATCGCGTGGTCTATCCCTTCTCCTTCCGTCATCTTTACACGCGCATTCTTTCGCACACGATTACCTGCTTCACGCGCGTTAGAACGCTTGTGTAAAGTCCGCTGAATCACAGAATCGGAGTCAAGCCTTCTTGAAGTAAACCAGTTAGTCAAGCTGGTCTTATTTGAGTATCATTTAGATGAGGATGTTAAGTCACCTAGCACCAGGAGTTCAGAACCAGCAATGGGTATCTGCGAATAGCCTCACGGTTAGTCAGAAGTTAATTAAAATGAGAGCAAGCAAGCGAATAATGTGGCAGTAATGGCAGTATAACGGAGTCCGCTGAGTCCGCGCTTCTAAATCGCCCAATATGGACGTGCTATAAATTCCTCAAGCAATTTAAATATACATTGCGAAATACCTCGTTCATCATGCGAGTTAATCTCAACGGGAGATAGCTCCACGTGAGGCTTAAACGAAAGTAATAACCGGAAAAAGCCGCTAAAAATATGTACCTCTCTCAACCTCCTATATCACTTTCACGTGCCTCATATTTGGACCCAATCACGTACATACAAGGGTTGTTTTTGTAGAAATATGATTGGGTGAGAAGTGATGTTGGGTAAGTATGGGGTGAGGTGAGGCTTAACGTTCCGTGGACGCGCGCGACGGTTGGTTCACCTCGTCATGTTAATAGCTCACTTTACCTGCTTTGTTTGAACAACGATGACAATAATTTACTCTTGTGTTTCAGGAATGAAAATGGCGGTTTAAATTGCAAAAAGCTTTTATTGTTGGTTCTTCTTGGCGTAATGTGGTATTAAAATATAACCCTTCGTTAACATCTACCTGTTTAGTTGAAACATTACGGTCGAGTAGCAGTAAGCAAATAAAAAACCTTTTTTGAAGAGAAGTGAAACGAGCTCATGCCCGCATGAACTCGAAAGGATGTTGTCGGAGTAGGGAAATAACATATGTTTATAAGAGAAAGGAAAAGGGAAATTAGGCATCTGCATTCTCCATTTTTATGAAACGCAAGACAAGCAATAGCTTTGAAGTATCTGAGTTAAATATTGCAACAGTTATTTAAAAACCGTCTTTCATAATGATTTACATATGCTAACTTGTACTTACATTCAAGTTTTACAAAAGCAGAAATAGATGGGAGACAACAAAGCACCAGATCGCAGGTGCTTCACTTGGCGCTAATTGATCAGGCGCTCCAGGCTCGAAATCATTCGAATTCCCTTGCACAATGACAACCGGGGACGTTTTTTTCGTGTGCTACCGTTGATTGCACACGAAAAAAAAGATAACTTTCTCTATTTGGTGAAATACTGTAATTACCTATGTTATTTTATTAAACAATGAAAGAAAAATACTCCAAGAGTGGCAACGCATTAAGTAGCGGCATTGGTCTTACTAAATGCTCATGTCCATATTGGCAGCTGTAAACACTTGCCCGTTTGTCGGTTTTCCTTTTCTTTATTGCAAAAAGAATGTGGTACATTTTTAATTTAACGATTTACCAAACGTAAGTTTATTTATTTATCTATTTAAACATTATTGCACAGTGCAAAAAGAAAGTACGAATAGCAGAGAGACAGTAACCCACTAAGCCAAACAGAGAATAGTTGAGGTGGTTAGGAGCATTTCAGCAAAAGCCTTTAACTTTTTTTTGTTTAATTTCAGTAGCATATAATACATATATATATACAAATATATATAATCACATGGGTACACTACATAATTCCGAAGAGTCATAATTCCAAATTGATCAAAAATTTCGAATTTTCATACATTATTTACTGGAGGTGTCCATGATGGTAGGAGTGAGAGAGTAACCAGTTTGTCAGTCAGTTAAAATCTAATGTAATTACAATTACACATGCATATATAATGATACAATGTTAACTTACTACAGTACTAACTGATGCGCGCTCGATACACGTACAGATAATATCTTATCTAAATGCAATTCAACAATACGTGAATTGATAACAATTATGAAACTTGCCTACCGGCACACATTATTTAATTATTAATATACTAAATTAGGGCGCGTTCACATAGAACGTCCGTTTTAGAGGATCCGTTTTAACGGATCTTTTCACCTTGTAATCTTCTTTTTTACTGTATCCAGAATACTGTTTTGGGTGTGAACTCGCTCATACAACTACATACGCCATCAAGATTCGTTAAAACGGATCCTGTAAAAACGGTCGTTCTATGTGAACGCGCCCTTACGAGTACCGAACGAATTGTTACATCAAAATTCTTTTGTTTTCCGATAGTCGATGAAAAAATAGTTATCCCGCTCTATCAGCGGCATATATAATAAACACACATATCTGAGGAGCCATTTTGTTTTTTCTTAGCAGTATTATTATTACCTAAATGAAGTTACTATAAGCCACCGGGCCGATGGCGTTATAATGTAATATTTACAGTCATGGAGATCCCCTCGAAGGACGGGAAACATCGGCGCCGATGCAAACATCATGGAGCTTTTACGAGCCGTAGAGAGCAGCGTTATGTCACGACAGCATAGTCCGCACGTTCAATCCAACAGTGACACTAAATTACGAAAGATAGTCATAGTCATAGTCATATATTTTATTGCCTTGTGTTGTATTTACGAAGATGTTGTAATAAATTAAATGCTCCAACATAAACCCTGGCAGGGCACTGCAATGTCAATACAATTACATAAATGTCAAGAATTATTATTACGAATATTATTACATGCCACTACTATATACTAGGTTTACCCTTGAAATATCTTTATGTGGTTAAGTACAAATCTAACCTAACCTAACCTACGTAACGAATGCTTAAGATAACCTGAAAACTATAAGATTTCAGCAGAAATTAGCTTTTGATGAAATGAAATTGGGTGAAATGACACATTCGATGTTTTTTTTTGAATTGTGACATTATAGCAGTTAAAAAAAATCTTATTTTGTATGGGTTCCTTTTTTGCAGTGTCATTGTTGGATTTAACGTGCACGTAAAGGACCATGCGTCAAAATGGACCAAAAACCAACAGAGCTGAGAGTTAGGTCATTAAAAAGGTCTGCTTATGTACGACTTTATTTCGTTCTATGGGTAAAAAGTTGAATTCCATTTCATAATCGAGATATACACATTTGAGTCGGTCTAAGTACAATCTTCGAGAAATTGTGTTTGACATGAACAGGACACTTTATAATTGCCAAACCACCCGAAAATAGGAGCTCTGCCTATGCAGAGCTCCGTCGACACTGTCTTATTGATTTGAAATAAGAGTGTCGACGGAGCGGAGCTCGTATTGCTGGGTGGTTTGGCCCTCCGGGCCTGCTGCAAAACTAACATAACCTAAATGTACCTGTCGTCATTTTTATAACATCTGGACGTTACGACTTCTTGGACATTCTGACACATGGCCCAAAATACCTCGGAGGGTATTCTGTAAGTAAAACACAGTTTCCCATACATCGCATTTACTCGGACTAAAATATGAATATCTCAGTTCTGCAATGGAACGTAAATACCTATTTAATGACATAACTCTTAGCTCTGTTGGTTTTTGGTCCACCTTCCATATAAAGTTGCCCATGGTCCTTTTACTCTCTAGTACGACTCGTAGAAAATGGGTAGTAGATTAAAACTGCGACCACACCGCTGCTTAAAATACGGTGACTGTACGGAATCGCAGTGACGCGTCGTATCAGTACCGTTTTTGACGCATGCTCAACACACCGCTGCTTAAAATACGGCGACGGTACGGAAACGCAGTGACGCGTCGTAACCGTACCGTTTTTGACGCACGCTCTCCACACCGCTGCTTAACGGTGCGTCAAAAACGGCGCCATGTTTTGTTTACGCAACGACACCGTATTTTAAGCAGCGGTGTGGAGGGCATGCGTCAAAAACGGTACGGATACGACGCGTCACTGCGATTCCGTACCGTCACCGTTTTTTAAGCAGCGGTGTGGAGGGCATGCGATAAAAACGGTACGGATACGATGCGTCACTGCGATTCCGTACCGTTACCGTTTTTTAAGCAGCGGTGTGGAGGGCATGCGTCAAAAACGGTACGGATACGACGCGTCACTGCGATTCCGTACCGTCACCGTTTTTTAAGCAGCGGTGTGGAGGGCATGCGATAAAAACGGTACGGATACGATGCGTCACTGCGATTCCGTACCGTTACCGTTTTTTAAGCAGCGGTGTGGAGGGCATGCGATAAAAACGGTACGGATACGATGCGTCACTGCGATTCCGTACCGTCACCGTTTTTTAAGCAGCAGTGTGGAGGGCATGCGATAAAAACGGTACGGATACGATGCGTCACTGCGATTCCGTACCGTCACCGTTTTTTAAGCAGCGGTGTGGAGGGCATGCGTCAAAAACGGTACGGATACGATGCGTCACTGCGATTCCGTACCGTCACCATTTTTTAAGCAGCGGTGTGGAGGGCATGCGATAAAAACGGTACGGATACGATGCGTCACTGCGATTCCGTACCGTCACCGTTTTTTAAGCAGCGGTGTGGAGGGCATGCGATAAAAACGGTACGGATACGATGCGTCACTGCGATTCCGTACCGTCACCGTTTTTTAAGCAGCGGTGTGGAGGGCATGCGATAAAAACGGTACGGATACGATGCGTCACTGCGATTCCGTACCGTCACCGTTTTTTAAGCAGCGGTGTGGAGGGCATGCGTCAAAAACGGTACGGATACGATGCGTCACTGCGATTCCGTACCGTCACCGTTTTTTAAGCAGCGGTGTGAAGGGCATGCGATAAAAACGGTACGGATACGATGCGTCACTGCGATTCCGTACCGTCACCGTTTTTTAAGCAGCGGTGTGGAGGGCATGCGATAAAAACGGTACGGATACGATGCGTCACTGCAATTCCGTACCGTCACCGTTTTTTAAGCATTGGTGTGGGCGTAACTTTAGTATTTTACTGCAACAAATAACTATATTGTTTGTTGTAACATGTTTTTACCAGTTGCGTTCTGGGCCTCTATTCCACTCCTTAAAACAATATTACCCTAGACATGATATGGGAGTTAGAGTTTTATTGTTAACTCGGTTGCCTTTACTGTCAAGTAAATAAAAACTATCGCAATTTTTCTGCATTTGTTTATGGTTATATCAACTGAACGAGTAGTTTTAATGCAGATTTTGGAGTTTTTTAAATTGATGAACAATCCAAAAACTACATTATTACTCGTATCGTAAAAATACCTACTACTTGAGGCACTCAAGACTAAGTAATATCATAAATCTCAAACAGCTAACAAAACGTCGACCCGAACGAATTTCGCGAACCTGAACCGCCATTTACAAACGTAACTTAACCTTTTAAGCTTTTAACCTGATCCCTTAAGTTATGTCTTAATTAATACCCAATATCCAATTAGCCCCGGATGAGGGTCGACGCGATATTAATTAGGTAGCGCGAAGTCGATTCGGACTACGAACGTTCTTCGCACTTCGCTTTGTATTCACTTTGTACGTACTTTGCACTTTGTACTTTGTTTTAATTACGCCGGGTCACTTTAATTACCGCTAAACCTTTTAAATTGTAATGAGCTAAATTGTCAGAGAGCTAACTTTGTTCATGCAATTTTTTCATGTTTTATTAAACATAATTAAGCTGTTTAGGTTTGTGGAGAAACTGGATAATACAGTATGAAAAATGAAAGGTCTTTGTGTAATACTAACTTTGTAACGTGATATTTTTATGTTATATTCATTATTTTATATAACGCCTTTTTTGTATTAAAAATACGACCACTGAATGTAGGCCTAGTAGTAAGTTTTTGTTCTGTGTTAAGTTTCAGTTTATATCGAACGTCGTGATGTAATGCAGTGTGTATAAAGCTTCTCCACACATTGAGAGAGAGGTACAGGCTGAAAAACAGCGTGCGTGTGTGTGTGTGTGTGCGTGTGCGTGTGTGTCTGGGTGGGTGTGTGTGTGTGTGCGTGTGCGTGTGCGTGTGCGTGTGCGTGTGCGTGTGCGTGTGCGTGTGCGTGTGCGTGTGCGTGTGCGTGTGCGTATGTGTGTGTTTATTTTAGTTTGTATATTTTATTTTTAAAACTACTGCATATGAGTGGCAAACAATCTTTTTCTAATTCTGATTCGGCTTGGTTTCTTGCGGCATTTCTTCTCAGGAGTGGTGCCCTCATTGGAAACGCTGCGCTGGTAGATTTTGAGGTGTAAAGGTGCCCGTGCGGCTTACTAACTTAGTAAACGCCTCTTATTTATCTTATCTTAATTTGTTTAGCAGTCTGTGCGCACATATTTACTTGTCTAAAAGTGAGTTTCCATTGAAATATATAGATCATATCCTATCCTTACTGTGAGAAATTTTCAACATTCCTGATTCACCTTTAAACTACTTCTAATTTAAACACGAAACATCTTTTATCTAAATATCTACTACATGCTACAACGAACGTCGGATAACTTTAAAGCGACATGTCCAGAATTAGAATCTCATGAATATTTAAAACCGCATCGCTGCCCGCTACCCGTAGACTACCCGGGAGCGGTAGCGGTGGACCCGAGGTAGTAAAATAGGCGAGTTGCGGTAGGCGAGGGCGGCGATTGGGAGGTGAGTATTAATCGCCGACCCTTGAAATTAAACGATTCGAGGTGAAATTTTGATCACGGGTTTGACTCGACACGGGCCGTGATGAGATAGAGGTTTATGCATAAAGTTGAATCGATTAAAGAGCTTCGGGTTTGCATACGCGGAAATTAACAATAAGCATAATTATACAGTATCTATGTTTTGATTTCGGGCCACTATGGAAGTATGACGAACGTAATCCAGAAAATTGTATTGCTTTACTTACATAGGTACATTTCTTGCGGCCTTATCCTACATTATGTTACACCTATTGCTATCGTATAGTCAACGTTATGATTGTCAGTGATGGCAGCTGATTTAAAAAACCATACGTTGATTACAATAGATGTCAAAACAATGTCGATTAAGGTCCAGAGATCAAGTTGGTTTACAAGAACGACAGCAGGTGAGCACGGTAACTGACACATGTTGCAATGAATCAATTATATTTTAATTGTTGTATTAACTTTAACATGCAGCTTCAAGCACAAGCATGGTGCTACAATCTCTAGTCCCTATTGATAATACCTATACCTACAACAGTGAATTTCTCTGACTGTTTGTTACGCCTTTTCTGCTACATGGTATGTAGTGTAACGGGGTGTTTACCTATGTGTTACACCTCGTCCAATTAAAGTCGTTCTGGCTATTTTCTTTCGGGCTATTTTTATTCTAAATTTTAAATTTTACGATCGCCTGCCCAAGACGACGAGTTCAGTCGCTCACAAGCTACCAAGCTATTAACAAGTTTCAAATATAATAACATTTTTAAATCAAGTTAAATACTTACAACAGTGAAATGAGTTTTATGCAAAGGACCCCTTCACCTAAATACCTACTGTTTTATTGGCACTAATTTTAAGTTTATCTATATTATATTTGTAACTTTAGTACCGAGCCCTAATTATATACAATTATTGTAATACAGATCAAATTGAATATACCAACAATTAAAAAATTACTTGTTTAATTTCCTTATTATTATTTTAACCATTTGAAGAAGTTTAATTAAATAATTTCTGCCCTGGACTACTGGTGTTTCTCATTCAACCACTCCCTGCCATCAAGCTTATCAAACCACTCCCTGTTCCTGAGCCTGCTCCGGTATTCCCGTGACAGTAGGTAGCTAGAATCCTGGGAAGAACATTAAATTCCTTTTATCGTGGAAAATGGTGTAGTTTTCCGAAAAAACACAATAAACGGATTCTATTAGGAAAAAGTCTCGGCCAGTTCTAGTATATAATAAAACTAGATCTAAATTGTTTCTCAACCGCTCACCAAAATAAAACAACCCTATTCGCGCAGAAATATTACAGTTTCCATTTAGGTTTGTTGTCGGTTCTTTGAGTCCAACCGAATGCTTTGCTTTTGTAGTTTTTCATTAATTTCGCGGCTTTGAGGCGCAGCGGTTTTTGATGAAACGTTTTACTGCGGTGCACTTGGATGGTAAAATGCTGTTAACTGCCTTTTATCTGCGACTCCGTTCACGAAAATATGTCTAATGCGTAGTCTAGGGATCCATTTTTGGGTAGTTGACATCCCACCAGCATTGCCTCTACCTAAAGAAACGTAATTTAATCATCTTCCTACAGGAATTATTTACAGAAAAATATCTTACATACTACCTTCTGCCCGCGACTTCGTCCGCGTAGATTTCGATTATCTTTATTCACTCGGGAACGTTTAAATTTTCCGGGATGAAAAGTAGCCTGTGTTAATCCAGGGTAAGCTATCTCCATTTTAAATTTCATGCAAATCCGCTCAGCCGTTGCAGCGTGAAGGAGTATCAGATTGACACACAAAAACTTTTGTATTTATAGTATTAGTACAATAAATGAGCATGCCTTTAATCAAAGTTAGATCTTAAAATTCGGAAGTAAGTAAATACCGTGTGCACGGGAGTGTTTTTAAAGAAGTCAGTAATAATAACAAAAAAAGGCCTCGCTTACCCTAATACTTATTTTAAGACTAGACATCTCGGTACAAATAGTCGGGTCCGGTCACATAACATTAAAAAAGGGAAAAAATAACAATCACATTCGCTTTTATAATAATAGCCTAGTCCAGCCCAATGCTTTTTATGAAGAACATTATTAAATATCGTCCTTATCCTAGTTATTTTCTTTTAAAGGAGAAAGGGCAGAAATGTATGAACACTAGCCTAGAAACCAATAACAATAAGCACTATATCTTCGGATATCCTTTGTAATTCTACAACTATTTTGTGTAGCGGGAAACCTCAAATAACTGTGAGAAATATTTATAAAATCCGGAACATCGGGACGCCTACATAGAGGACGTTAGCATAATTACTTTGAAACACCGCTGTCTGTGCATAGCGATAACTTTTTTCACACAAAGATTTCGAACTACCTGCAATAGTAATAGTTTTACAACTTAGAATTACCTATCCGGTGACATATCGCTTATCGTCATTGGTCATCATAAGCCAATTAACCCACCGTCTTTTGTCTTTTGTGAAAGACATTGGATGGCAACCAGCAGGCCTTTCGCGTAACTCACTCGCAATCACGATCGTCTTCAAAACAAAACAATTGGTTTCATTTTATATGCAGACAAGCCTTCGATTTTGAAAATGAAAACGATTGTGATTGCGAGTGTGTTACGCGAAAGGCCTGTAGATGTGGGTTAAACATTTTTGAATCATGGGCGTGTTGGCTTTACCACTACAGACAAAGATCCTAATCCTCAAGTTATATAATTGACCTATAAATGATTGATCTCAATACAGACCCTTTGGTAATGATATCTGCCAAGAACACGCAGCTCCTTTGTACAACTGATATAGTTTGGCGGAGATTCATTAATTTCGTCTGCCTGCGGGATAGCCCGAGCAAACGGTTTCATTTTAAACAGTATTCGCTACGAGCGCTTGTAGACTCGACAGACAAATCAAGGTTGATTCAGATTGTAGCCGCAAATATGAAAAAAAATAGTCTTTTATCCAAGATTTGTTTCTTAATAAATAGTTAAGCATAAAACATCAGCTGTATCTTTATCAAATTGCACTGGTTATTAGCGATCGGCATAATCTATTCGCCTTAATGACTGCGTGTGATGGCTCAAAGTTGAATGTACATTTTTAAATAATACTTTTACTGGTTTTGGTTCATGTGATGTTCAATTAAGAGTATACAAAAATAACTATGCAAACTTTGGGTTCTCATTTGGGTAAAACAACACGCTTTTCTGCTTCGCTGCAGTCAGTAAACCTTACACCTTAACGTTAGAAGCGACCCGTTCCCCGAAACGGAGATGCATATGAAGAAAGTTTCGCCATAACGTCCTTTCGCGGAGGTCGTAATGAATTCTGTTTGCAAATACGTTAATAGAGGCACTCAGCTAAGTGCGACCCGGGCTGACCCAATTTGCGCTTCTTTGGTGAAAACAGTCCACTTACAGTCTCTTGCCAGTTACGCCACTTATGTCATAAAAGGATTTTGTTACTAACTTCGTCTTAAAATGGAGAAGAAAAAAAGCGCACAGCCCACGGAGACGTTTGCAATCTCAATTCTACAATGCATGTCAAGATGGAAATCTTGGACTGCAAATGTGTTACCAACCCTGAGAACCAAGAAGGAACGCAAGCACCAATAAAATAGAACCGTTGAAATCAGCTTTTGGTATTGCCTCGAAAACAAGAAAGTTTTTCTAGTTAAGATTTATGGGTTACCTTTGTTTCGGCGAAATATGTTCGCCAAATGTATTGTTTCCCAAGCGTTTCATTTGGCAACCCGCTTTGTTTTCTGTAGCCGTAAATATTTTAGGATTTTATAAGAACTAACCTAACCTAATCTATAGGGTTCTACACGATGGTACTGAAATAAATCCTGAAATATTTTTACGTTATCGTATTTTTTTAACTCCGGCGCCCTTACCGCTAAGTAAATAAGAGTTATCATAACGTGACGATACGAAAACGCCCGTTCATGTTAACCTGTTCTTCAAAATTGGAGTGAGAAAACACTATATTTTAATACTGTATACTGTAATTTGAGAATTGTAACTTTCCACACTTTTACGTATTGAATTGTAGAATTTAACATATTTGCAAATGGGATATAATTATAATCACATACCTTGTAGTTTTTTGTCTTTGGTGATTTTCTATACATATACGTAATAAGTATTACTTAGCACCTGGAATGACTTGGTACAAAACCATCGCCAAACACGCGTCAAGAAACAGAAATCCTTTGAAGTCATTCTACTTAAATTATATTCGTAAAGTTGGATTGGATCAAGTTTTATATTAAACTCGGCGGGCGACGTGTCTCTTTGAAACGGGAGAACAATTACGCGCGTTTTAACTTTTTGGAACGCGAAAGACATACGAGGGAGTGCGGAGTCTGTCAATTATTTAGCGAGCCAAGGGACATAATACTTGTTATTTGGATGCTCACTGCGCCTGCCGCCTATGCAAAATGCAAAACCCTAACGTTAGGTACAGTCAAGGAATTTAATTTGTGACCCACCTTAGGTCCAATGTCAATCTGACATTCTACAACAATAAGGTTGAGTTTCCTATCAAATACAAATGATTTGGCATCTCTATTGACAATGACCTCTTCAAGCAGATTTTCTTTGAAATGGGTAGCAAATTAACTTCCGTGACCGTACCTATTTTAAGTGATTAGCGGCCGGCCGACTTGTCTGTTTTCTAAAATAGCTAATACTAGCGACCGGCCCTCGCTTCGGTTCAGTTTAGGTATGTGAGTTTTCTGTAACACCCGTACATAAACTAGAATTATATATGAAAACATTCCTCTTTAATCACTGTATCTATTGCTGAGAACTGCATTAAAATCTGTTGCGTAATTTAAAACATCTAAGCGAACAGACAGCGGGAGCGACTTTATTTTATACTATGTAAAGATAAAGAACGAAGATTAGCGTTGTATATGTTGTCCATGCCGCCGGTGCCTTTATTCTACTTTAACTCAGTCCACCTTGATTCGATATCGATATAGGATTGTTATCGTTACGATAGCTCGTACTGTCAATTATTATAAACAAACATCCTCCAAACTTTAACATATTCATGTTGAATAGGAGATATGTATTTTTTTTTGTTTATTTCATATTTATTGTATCCTTCAATAAGTAAAAAATGGCGGCCTAAATACCTATAGGCATTCTCTGGCAGTGAATTATTAGGCCAAACAGAGAATAGGATAAATATAGAAAGTAAAAAATAATTTTTCAATGAATGATTGCGATTACTAAAGATAAAGTTAGGTACCACACCGTAGCACTGATAATTTGTGAATCTTGTCACCTTACAATAAAGTTCATTAGTGGCCGGTTAACAGAGAAACTGATCGGAAAAGAAAAACAAATCCCGCGTATTCGCGAGACCATCGTTCAATTGAAAACCGGGCTAATTTAAGATCTCGCCAAAAGGTATTTCAGTCACAGAATGGTTTCTAATATAAACCTGCTGCAATTGAGAAATAAATAACTTTCATTCATTCATTCAATTCTCTCCGGAGCCATCTCGCTGCCATCGCCGTGCTCGCCATCGACGCACGCTCCTAGGGCTGCCCTTGTACCCCTTAGCTATTTTTTTACATAGTACAGTCGAGTTCATAAATATGTGTACACTTTTGTACCCTGTCACTTTAATCTATGTGGCAATCCGTGTATGGCAGTTTAAACATCACATTAAATAGACAAGGTACTAAACGTACACATATTTATGAACTCACTGTACAGAGAAGGCAAACGAGCACACTTGCCACCGGATGGTAAATGGGATCTGAGACCCATCTATCTCTATCTATATAGGGTAAAACACCTCATTACTGGCCTCTAAAATACCAGTTGGGTGAGGATCAAAAAGTTGGAGCACAGTTAAGCGTAGTTAACCATACAAACAACGAAGTCGAAAAAAGTTTCGTTGAGCGACGAAAAGTATCGCTACAATTGTAGGTTAATATTCGTGTCACAACGGAAAAGTTTCATAGACAATTTAATTGAGTAAGATAGCGTGCTCAACTTCTTGGTCCTTACCCAGTTACTGTTGAATTATCGTCTCTATCACCTTATGTTAAAGTTCACGGGGCCAATAATCGGTAGGCGGCCAACTATAGGGCAGTTCATCCTACCCTATTTAGTGTCCCATTGCTGGGCAAGGGCTTCCCTCTCATTTCTCCAGTCTCCAGTGAGACCCATGGACATTTGCATTCTCAAGACTAAGTAGAATCTTAAGACTGCCATCATTAACTGCATATCTGCCCTACTATAAGCTAATCAGCAGTATCCCAAATTTAATAACCAAAGCAATTTTAATTCTCTTCTGTTAAGGTTGATATTGCTACAGGAGCAGGGCAGTTATGCGTTACCAGCCCTAAAAACTAAGATCGAATGCCCCTAGCTTTACAATTCACCAGTAGTCTTATCCCCACACTTAAACACAACAATGCGAACACTGCTGCTTGGAGGTAGTTTGAAGGGTAAGATGGTGGTAGCCATCCGGACGGACCCTGCACAAGGTCCTAATACTACTAAAGTATGCATCGCCTCTATTCCACTACGTTTCTTTCCCTTTTGCTATCGTATAGTTAACATTATGATAACTATTATTAACTTAATAGTAAAGGCAGCCGAGTGAAAAGCAATACAATCGTGACAGGTGATAAATACGTAGTAAAATAGAAAAAATACTTATAAAAGACAGAAAGCAAAAATATTAAGAACGTGGAAGTTTGTATGGTAATGTATGTTTGAGGTTTGTGTCCTAAAAAAACTAATTAAGTCGTCATTTGCATAATCAAAAAATATTGAACACGTATCATTTCTTTTGTCAGTTGAACAAAAAATGACGAAGATAAAGTGCGTTGAAGTTTCCCGTGACGTCACGCCGCGGCACACTTTATACCACGTTGTGACTTCACGAGCCCCTACTCTCGAACTTTGATGCGCGTTATATTTGTCCAATTTGATTGATTTGATAAAGCAAAAAATACGTGTTCAATATTTTTTGATAATTTTCCTGACGGACTAATTAGATTTTTTTTTTAAACCCAGGACACACCCCTATTTCGCTTAAAAGGCTCAAAGGATTTTTTGTGTGAATCTTTCCAAACATTCTCCAGCTATTTCCGACTTAATTAACCTTACGATTTGTGCAGCAACCCTGATTCTGTCTAGACGGCAGCGCGTGATTGGCTGTCGTTTTCGACGCGCCGGATTGCACTCCGGGGGATTGAAGGATTTATCCGTCATTGCCAATCTTATTGTTATTGCGGCGTAGTTGGTCGATGTCGGATGGGCTGGAGGGTTATAGCGGTGTTTGATGACGATCGAGTCTCGAGATCGACCGAGGGTTCAAGACCGAGCTTGCTGAAACCTTTGTCGTAGCAATAAAAAATAAACGTCACGAGATGATTTTACACAATTTAGCTAGTATAGCGTCAAAAATTGCTGATCACTTTTGTACTTTATAGCATTACCACATTTAATAATCTTTATTGAAATTGCTTACGTGACTGTAAAGCGACAGGGTATAAAAAATCGTGTCTACTTTGGACGCTGACTGTACTACGGGTACTAGACAAACATTCCTTTCAAGACTTGGGAGCAAATATTTTTGAAAATTACATGAAAATTGTCCACTTACCCCGCGTCATAATATTGTTACGAAATGTTGTTTAATCTTTTCTTGTTTTATGAACTACGTATGTGGTATAATCTTCGGTGGTTTAAAGCTCTTGCATTAAAAATCTACCAAAGATAATTATGAATTGTCAATTCTTATTAATTACCTTTACAAATACTTAATTGTCGTTGAGAAATTTAAATAATCTGCATCTGTATTCAAATTTATTGAAACTAAAAGCACTTCGTAAATGTGAGTAAGAAAATATAACTTTACCAAACGTAACCTCATTAAGAGTATTAAACTGCGACACAACCACCTGCTGATTTAATATTCCAACTTCCTTCACTGAGACAAAGTAAAGGAAGTAAGTAGCATCTTAATGGCGTCATCCTCCGCCCAATTAGCCGCGTAACCAGGAAAGCCAGCGGCTGCCGCGGCTCCGAGCTGGTGCGGGGCAAGCCAGGGGCAGGCTCGGGTCAGGAGGGGAGGAATTCCGCGGATAAATAACTCAATTTGCTCCTTCAAGTGAGCCCCGTCCTACACTCGAGTAGTGCGCGTGGGGCAAGAAGCAAACTGCAGCGTGTACCTACACGTGATTATTACAATGGCCCTATAAGCGAGAACACCTATCGAAGGACAATGAACAAATACCATTTGTTTTTTTTAGACCGATAAATGCGACTACGCTAAAAGAGCCCGTACAGGGCTGAGAGATGTCATTAATCATTGCGTTCTTGTCATGAAACACCGATCTTCTTCATAGGTAACTACTAGACCACAGGTTATGCTACTTCTGATCCAACGTAGAACCGTGTCACAGTGACATTATGAAACAATTTGGGAGCCCTTTGTTTCCCATAATTTTATTTGTCATAATTAGTTGTTAACATAATTTTTGATAGTCATAATTTTTTATATCGCTGAGACTGTAAATTTTTCAGAAGTTCTGAAATATCTAACGTGTAGACAATGCTAGGTTAGGTTAGGTATGATTTATAAAAATCCTGAAAAAGTAACAGTTTCTTTAAAAAAACACGTTATGACTTGCGATGATTATGACCTAAAGCACATTTTGACTAAAAATAATTATGTCAGTCAATATAGACCCCACAATTTATTTGACGCTTCTTACGATTTAAATCATAATGTCACTTTGACACAGTGCTATGGTGGGTTTGGTTTCCACTGTTCTGATAGCCGGCGCTCTGCCTTCAGCACGTTTTCCATACATCTGGCCCGAAATAATTAGCACCTAATGTTGGACATGGCACTACAAGTTACCTTCACCATGGTATGGCTAGCGCTCGTCGCTTGCGCCACTGCAGCGCTTGTTTTGAAGATGATTTCGTATAAATGCCTTTCATATTCCCTTTTTCCGTGAAATTCACTTTTTGATTGCTTTATGTTTGGCAGACAAGTAGATTAAGGCGGGCAGCTCCCGCTCAGCCGCTTCTTCCCGGCTCGTTCACGCAGCGCGAACTGTCAGGGGCTTGTTAGCTAATAAAAAATAAGTATTATTTATTTTATTTGTTAGTACAGAATTTTCAATTTTAATTTTACCTAGTTTAGGAGTTTTAAAGCATTTCGTGGACACTTTCAATGTTAATACGAGTAAAATTACAAACAAGACATGAAGAAAATATATTTTTCTCAAAAATGTCCGGAAATGTTGACATTCCTATGTACATATTGAGACGCGAAGTACATAGTTTACTGACAGTTCTCAAATTAAAAAAAAAAAACATTGCGTGCTCGCTACACAAGCCCGCAATGTTGCATACAAATTCCATTACCATCTAGCTTGTAACTTTTTAAAAAGTGAAATGGGCCATAATAATATGAGGGCACAAGTCTTATACATCCAAATTTTACTCGAAAAATAACTTTTTTATTTGTTCCTGGAATAGCTTATGTTTTTTTTAAAACCAGAATTGCGTTTCTCCTTGTCATAAACAAAAAGGCGGTAAGGAGTGATGGTTTTTTCACATGAAGTTTCTGTTTGTATGCAATTCAAAAAATGAGTTGAAGCGATGAAGATTTGACTCCAACACAAATTTTTTCTTGCGATTTTTGAGAAAAGCACTATATTTGCCTCGGCAGGAATAGCAATTGCGGGCTTCGTATTTTTAAACGGACTCGCAAGCTCGTCCGTTTAATCCAATACTCAGCCCGCAATTGCCTACTTCCATGCCTAGGCAATAATGTACTATTCTTTTCTTCATGTCACCAAGAGTATCAGTGGCTGAAATTAAAAGTCAGTGTGGAACTCTTAAGCAGGTACCGCCGCAGTTTCTCGAAAACTAAGTAAGATCTAAAAATAGATAACAGTTCAGCTAAACATTTATTCCAACAGAAAAAACAGAGTAACGCCGCCGGGTTCGGAGAAATAACAATTTCCCTGAAATTATAATTACTTAGGTACATCAAACTAGTTAGAGTTGGGCGAAGCCATACATAAAGAATAAATTTATTACTGCTGAATATTCAACCAAGTACAATATTATGGGAACAAAATGGGTGAAGTATTTTAGGATAAATTCACATTTTTAATTATGCATATCACGTGGAATCAAATTTCTTTGTAAAGGAAGAGCTATTTCTGTAAATGTACAATATTATGTACAGTCAACCAATTTGATTTCTGGGTCACTATGGACTATGTTAAAAAAAAAGAAAATAAAAGATGTTTATTCAGTAAGTAGGCCGCACGGGCACTTTCACACGTCAAAAATCTACCAGCGCTTCGCAAGAGACCACTGCTGAGAAGAAGCGCCGCAAGAAACTCAGCAGTCAGTCGTTTTTTAAATATAGCTTATGATATTACACAATTACAAAACTTACCCTAGCATTATATAAAGCAATGAATCTAACATAAAATAAAAAATAAATACATTCATGCGTAGTTGAGAAGGAAAATGTGTCAAAACGCAAAATTTTCACGAGCGTCATTAATAATAGTAATAAAAGAATAAAAATTATACAAATTAAACTGACGTTGTCAACGAAGACGTAACAGCGCCTCTATTCTAGGCGGTAAAAACGATATCGTAGTTTGCCTGTTATGGTATTGTTATGACGTCAGCCGCCATTACTGCTAAGAAAATAAGAGAGAATAAAACGTTGACAATACGATAACAGATCAAATGCGATATTGTTTTTACCGTCTTGAATAGAGGTGCAGGACTTCTTATGATTTGGTTTACAAAGTCACGTAGGAATCAAACTGGTGGACTGTAAATAGTCATATCCTTTATCACCTAATGTTGTACAAAAGATCTTAGAAATTATTACACGCGTCAACACTAACCCCGCGAGGGCCTTGCAACTCAATTTTATTTAATCCTCTTTAACTACAAACAATTACTATTTAGCAGTTTACTAATTAATCAATTACCGCTATCACCATATACCTACTTAGCAATGTACAAGTTGCGAACATTCTCAGAAGTTAAGAAATCGTCTCAAGAAGTTACTGAGAATATTATCGGTAACATTTGAGAGCACTGAGAATGTTCTCATTTCATACAAAATTTCAGAATATTCTTAGAAATTTTGACTTGAGAAGTTACTTTTCGGTACAATGTTACATGTACCTGTACAAGCTGCACCAGCTGTTTTAAAACCAACGTCTCGTCAGGCACCTGCCTCCAATTAACCAAATAGGGGATCTACCTAGAATACAGCATCATTTAGCATCTATGTACGGTATATATTCAGCTACACAGTTAAATGAGTTTCTTCACCTCAACATCGTACAACTCTTAATTAATTCCGTTATAGTGACAAGGTACTTAAATGTGCAGCTACTTAAGGCCGACTGTACTTACATATTGAGACCAAGTACTATAACTTGGAACACTAGGTTCGGTTATTCCGGCGTCCTGTGCAAACTATTGGTAACCGCTTAGTTATCCCTCTCCCCTGGGCTTTTATGATATCCATTATTGGCCTTGCCGGGACCCAAGACGGCTCTCGATGCTCCGTACCCAGGTGTGTCGGATCTCTCACAATAGTTCGAGAATGATGTGGGTTGATTGTTCATTGCAATAGTGTTTGTTTGACGTGAATCATATTCAAGTGTTACTAATATTATTTGTAATATGTAATTTTATGTTTTGTTATTTTTTAACTACTAATCGTAACTGCCTTTTTGCGAAGTCCTCTGAATGCAGCGCTGTGTAAAATATTTTATTAAGACTCCCCACACAATGGTCATCATGGGCCTGCATATGAGACGTATTTACACATTAGTGCGAGCATCATATTCTTATATATCATTACATTACTCCGTCCCTTACCCTGACCCATGTTGACCAGTATGAGATCATCAAAAGGGCCATTACATGTCAGTAATTGAATATGAAATGGCGCTCGTTATATGATTATTGGTGTGTTTCTTGCCACAGGTTACTTTATTTAATTTGTACTTTATCGCTGATGAGATGAGATGAGCTCTTTCGGATAGACTTCGACCGTGAAGGATCTTTTGTGCAAGTACCGTCTTACACACTCAGCTGTTCTTATGTGCAGTTTTGCTCACAATGTTTTTCCTTCACCGTAAGAGCATCGGTTTATGTAATTAAGTTAGAAAAACTCATTGGTACATGTGACCGCGGGAGTTCGAACTCGGCACCTCACGATCACGAGTCGACTCCTTATGCCACTAGGCCACAACGCTCTAACTACATAAAGATAAAAACTATGCAAAGAGATACCCTTGGTTCTCTTGAGCAATACCACGGCACAGTAAAAGAAATAACAATTCTTTAATTCTAGCACAAAGCGCAACATCAAAGTCACTGCAATTTAAATTAAACAGAAAAAGCTCTCGTTGTAATTAACAATCTTCTGCGAGTGCAGCTTTTATTAGAGCTTAGCGACCTCGGCAAGAAACAACGAACGCAGTGGGGATTTATATTTTAACGCCGTTCTATTTTGGTCTCTGAACTTTAGGTAATTGTTTCAAAGCAAAGGTCAAACATGCTGGTATATAAGAAGACCACTAATTGATTACAGTGACGTTATTAACGTACGCAGCAAAGATTACAAGACCTTGATCCATCCCTTTTACTCGTCTTCCGAAACTAAATCGGGGGACAAAGACGTAGCTACAACGTAACGTTGAATTTTGATTGTAAAAGGAGTTCAGTAGCCATTCGTGTCTGCGGCTCTGCTACGAAGACTTTGGTCGACTAAAGATCACCACTGTTTCTGCAAGTCTAGAATCACTAAATAGTATGTACATTACTATAGGTCTAACGCATAACTGAGTCTGTTCAGACTAATCTTTGGTAGCAAACCCCGTGTGTGTTTACGGTACGTCAAACGACGTAATAACTTCAGTCGGGCGTCAGCCTTGCTGTTGTCAATACGTGTTAATTGAACAGGTCCCTTCAAGTAAAACACACACGGGATTGGCTACCAAAGATTAGTCTGAACAGACTCAGATAAGCGTTAGACCTATGATGTAAAGAGGGCGGCGTCTGGGCGCACTCATCTGGCAATGGCTTTCTTCTCGGTCGAGGCTTCTAAGTATAGTGTTTTTCTCCAACAGTGCAAGGAAATATAACACAATTGTTAATATATTTAAGCTCCGTCCCGAAATTGCCTTAGAAATAAAGATTACGCACCCGCCCTTATAATATTAAAAGTCTACGACAACATTCATAATGAGATTTACATTTAAAATAGGAACAACACAGGATAAATTTGAATTATACATATAATTCAAATTTGAATGTAATAACTTTATAAGTGTGTTCTACTGAGGTGAACACCCTTTTTAAAGCATATTACATCTTTGTATACCTGAGCCCGTGGCGTGCCAGTACTGCCAGCAGGTCTGGCTTGTTTTGTGACGTAAGTACCTAAATTGATTTAATTTGACCCAGTTTAATTCAATTTAATTTCATCTTATCTGGTTATGTTAATTTAAATACTTGCTTAGTCAGCTTGAGTACCCATCTATTAGTAGGAGATCCGAATAGGAGAAGATTTGGACCGGGCTATTTATTCGATGAAAAGTATTTTATATCAAATTTAATACGCTAAATAATATGTGGCGAATAGGTAGGCTGAAAATTTCAGTCCAGTATACAATTAATTAAAAATTTAAAAATTAACTTTGTTTTAAAAAAATACAATAGCTTGTTTAATGGACAAATTACATACCAATCGAAAGTACGAAGCCTATAGAATATGCAAACGTTAGTTTGACTATTTTTTTCCCGTCAAACTATTGGGTAGGCAGGTAGGATAAACAGGTAAGTCGGTAGTAATTTGCACGAAATCTAACGTTTCCATATTCTATAGACTTTATACTTTCGATTAGTATGTAATTTGTCAATTAAACAAACATTTGCAATTTAAAAAAAGAATTCATTTTTAAGTATTTTTTTAATGATATAAGTACTGGACTGAATTTTTACAGCCTACCTATTCGCCACATATTATTTAGCGTATTCAATTTGATATAAAATACTTTTCATCGAATAAACAGCCCAGTCCAAATCTTCTCCTATTCGGATCTTAGATAATATGTATACGCGTGTATGCAAATTTGAGAAAGCAAGACAAAGACAAACTTTTCCAACTAAATACGATGTCGTATGATTATGCACTACATTTGTATGAGTGTTGTTACTTAAATTTAAAGCAGAACAATAGTAATCATGAAAATGAATGTTTTTACTTAATGACATTTTAAAATGTAATATACACTTTGGGGAATTTTGACGTACGAATTGTTGATTGATTTTTTGTTCTGTTTCGTACCCGGCCTATATACTCCAAACATAGTTTTAAAAAGTAAAGTAACCGATGCCGATGCTATTGTACAGTAATGTAATGTTTTAAAATTTTACGTTAGGCGGGAACTTTTATGTACATACATGCATACATACCTTCACGCCTTCATTCCTAGAGTAGGGTGGGCAGAGCTACAGAATTACTTCCAACTCTAAAAACTTGTTGTTAAATAAATACACTTAAGTTAGTATAATATAGATGACCGTTTTGAGTTCACATCTGAATTATATTTGTTAGGATACAAATCGGTCGATACAAAATAAAAATTTAATCACGCCTGAGACACACGGTCACATTCACTCAATGTATTCCAGCGCATCGAGCTCCTGCCGCGACGGATGGCATGCTGTTATTCACTTTGCAATGTACCCATTCGAAACATTTACATCATCTATGAAAGCAAACAAAAAAAAAATAAAAAAATAATAATAATGCTAATAAATGCTCTGTTATTAGTTTTGCCCGTAAAACCGATCCCGTTATATTTGATTATGTTGTCAACGGTAAATCTTTAGCCCGTGTGTCCTCCATCAGAGATTTAGGTGTCACTATGGACTCCCAATTGAATTTTATTACTCATATTGATAATATATGTAAACGAGCTTACAAAAATCTGGGAATGATACTTAGAATAGGTAAACCATTCAAACGTCCAGAGACCCTTAAGATTTTATTTTATTCTTTTGTTAGAAGTATTTTAGAATTCGCTTCAGTGGTTTGGACTCCTCTTTACCAAATTCATATAGATCGGTTAGAGCGTATTCAGAATATTTTCCTGAAATCACTCTGCTATAAGACTGGGAAATTTTTTAATAATTCAAAAGATTCTTCGAAATACTTTAACTTTCTTTCACTCAGGAACAGACGTCTTTATCTAGATACGATTTTCTTTTTCAAAATCTTAAAAAATGAAATTAGGTGTCCAGATCTCTTACAAAGCATAACTTTTAATATTCCACGTCCCTCCTTGCGTCCTCGTAAATTATTTCATGTCAGTTTTGCTCGTACTAACTACACCAAACACACTTTCTTCAGACGAGTTCCTCGTTTAATTAATGAGCATTTATATGATATTGACCCATTTATTAGTTCACTTAGTACCCTGAAAAAAATTGTCAAGCAACATTTTATAGATAATTAACTCTGAACCCTCTTTTATCTTCTTCCTGTATAATTCGTGCAATGACTTTACTATAGCAGTTTTTGTGCAATTGTTGTACCAAATAGTAGTATTGTTCATTTTTAATTTCCGTACCTAACATTAGTTTTATATAAACATTAGTACCTATTTCTGTACTTTTTATGAACCTCTAGGTCTTTATAGTGTTACTTGATTACCTGTATACATATTTAACGTACGACTGTATGTGTTCTTAAATAAATAAATAAATAATAAATAAAACTTTTATAGTCTTCCATAAAACTATCGTAAAGAACTAATTCCACAGCCATTTCTTTATTTCAGTTTCATAAAGACTACCAAACGAGCATCAATATCAATGCAGCGTTAATATTTTCTGGGCCAATGACCCCATATTAAATTACACTTTGTAAGGAGAACCTAAACCCTGGCAAGGAATATGTGATCGCATTGAGTGCCCTTGACGCCGCGGGGTGACAAATCTGTAACGGAAGACGATCATGGGCAGCGAATGTGGTAATGGATCAAACCCACGCACGAGCCAACCTCCATTAGTCGTACTTTTACTAAACTGCTGGTATGCGGCTGAATAACCGAGTATTATTTAAATATAAGTCTTATTTTTATAGTGTTAGGGCTAATAGATATTTTTGTTGGGAGATGTAGTGGTTTTTTATTATTAATGCAAGTAGGTGCAGCATTGCTAAGGACAAATGCATTTGCCAGAAGAAAGTTCATTTATGATGTAGTGTTTTACGACGTCTAGGCGGAGTTCGTTTATCGCTAACAATTTATTAAGCCTTTTTATCCTCTACCAAACTGTCATTACTTATCTAGTTATCCCCTATGTATTCACCTTGCAATGTTAAAACCATCGTTGGACCTTTATTTATGAGTCGATTACTAGTATAACGAAATTTCTTATACGACCAAACTTTTAAACACGTCAATTTGGTGCTCCATTTTATTGAGACGTGACGTGAAAAAAGACGACAAAACATTATGCCTGACCCGAAATAAACTCGCGGGAAACAGCTGAATGCGAGTAGTAAAAGACCGATCACGGTCGGAGATTTTTGGAGCTCATGACCAGTAGTATACATGTTTTGGCTGACATGATGATGATGACGATGATGATGACGATGATGATGACGATGATGATGATGAATATGGCATAAACAGAAACCATTGCATCCAATACCACCAGCAAACATTTAAACTCTGTAAAAAAATGTTACTTTACCTCTTGCTGCAACAAAATTCAGGACACTATGTTCTTGATTTAACAAATGCGAAGCGAAAGTGGTGTTTTCTAATTTATGCGTACTTTTTGTGATGAACTTTTTGCTAAAGGCTGACAATGTCTCCGCGATTCATCTTCTGGTGTTGCGTGTGTCCAAGGGCGGCTGTGATTGCTTAACATCAGGTTACCCGCTCGCAGGATTTCCTCCTCTAGCATAAAAAAAATGGTGTTACATTTTTCCGAAGAGAAACACACACGTACGCATGGAATTATGAAAATGAAAATGATAAATGTTAAACAGCGGCTCTGGAGACTGAGCTAAGATTCCCTGTGTCACACGCCTCAATTAAATAACAAAACAAGAGACACTTTAAAAATAAATCAACAATCAGTATTAAGCTGTACTTAAAATTACATTATTCTTATTTAAGGTCTAAAATAACTTTCACTCTGCTGGGTTCGTGCACGTTACATTAAAATTCTGTTTTAATCTGCTACAGCCTATAGTTAGTACTTACATTACAAACTTTTTTTATACACAGGGGCGTGTGTGTGAAATGTGCAGGGTGGCTAATTAATTAGCGTATTTAGTAACCGCTCGGCGATCGGTGTCGCGTGCGCCGATACCATCGCCCGATGAAATAATTGAACCAACACCGGGCAGGGCGGACGGGCCGCTTTGATGGCTTAAAACACTTTAATTTGCGGGTAAAACAAACAAAAAAACATGGCAATTAATCAGGCTTTATGGATGGAAAGCCTTTTCTTTTGGATATGTATAGGGTGTAGTGAATATTGTAATGATGTTGTACTTTTTGCCTCGTACAGTCACTAACTTAAATTTGGGACGCACCTTAGGTCCAAAGTCATTCTGACATTCTACAACAATAAGGTTGAGTTTCCTGTAAGTTACAAATGATTTGGCATCTCTAATGACATTAACGACTTCAAGCACAAATTAACGATCGCGATAGTACATTGAAACTGTGGAACGAGGTCCAATCAGCGGTGTTTCCTACCAGTTATGACATGGGTGCCTTCAAAAAAACAGCTTACATTTCCCTAATTAGCCGGCAACGCATCGACAACTCTTCTTGAGTTACTGTGTTAATGGGTGGCAATTATCACTTCCCATCGGGTAACCTACATGCTCGTTTGCCTCCCACTCTTATATTTAAAAAAACGCATTTTATCGGGAAAGTCAATTTTATCTTGCTTTCTTAGTCAGCTTCAGTACTCCTCTGTTATAGTTCATTCGCTTACATAGTGTCACTACACTTGCACGTACTTGTGGCTATTGTAATAAAATACGAATACAATTCGACATGAACTGTCTTGTGAATTTACTTGCGCCGTAACAGCGGATAGTGAATTTGGGAGTTTACATCGAATTATATTCGTATTTTATTACCAGTGATCGGATCTAGGATGCAATTTGGGGTGAACGACCTCAAACGTTATGCTTAACATGGATGTGACTCGAGATTTCCGGGATTTTGGGAAATGGGTTATTGTTAATAATTAATAACTTTTGTCGAGGGTTAGGCTGCGGCTCCACTGAGGCGGAGACGAGCGGAGCGGTGCGGAGCTGTGCCAATATTAAGCAATAGAAGGCGCATGCGGTCACGTGGAGCGCGCCTTGCGCACGTTAGTTTAGATTCTATTGGTTAATATTAGCACAGCTCCGCACCGCTCCGCTCGTCTCCGCCTCAGTGGAGCCGCAGCCTAAACCTAATAAACAAATAAACATAATAAAAATACCATAAAAGACAAGACGTGCAAGTTACGTTCAGTTCTTCTATGCAGTACTGTATTTTTTTTTAGTTATTACATATTTTGTTAATTTTATAGTGTAAACTACTTAAAATTACGAGTTATTTACCTTTTTATAAAGGTAGGTAACAAAAAGATTCGCGGGATTGTAAGTCATATTCATATCCATGTTAAAATAACGGACTTAAATTGCATCCTAGATCCGATCACTGTTTATTACAATAACCACAAGTACGTGAGTGTAGCAACACTATCTAACCGAATGGACTATAGTTGAGATGGGAAGATAAAACGAACTTATCGTTTATCCGATAAATATGCCTTCACATCTGCACTTGCATGCACTCAACGGAGTTCACGACACTATTTTTAACGGCATGGAGAATGTAAGTGGATTGCAATCTTACGATGATAATGTCAAGACAGCCAATTCGTTACCAACCCTCAGGATTTAGATGGAATGCCTCTATGCTCTCAATTTCACCGGTTATCTTACCCGGTGCATTGAAACACAACAATGCAAGCACTGCTGTTTAGCGGCAGGTTAGAGTGAGATGGCGGTAGCAATCCAGACGCACTCTGCACAAGCTCCATTTACTACTTAAGATTTTTTCACCTTAATTAAATGTTAATTGGTCTTCATTATTCTTCATTAACACAAGTACTTAGTATAAAGGAGCGTCCTCAGTGGGAGAATTCGCGTGTATTGAGAATTCGGTGCGAAAATCGAGTGGCGTGTAAGCTTTGTAACGCTCGGCTCAACGTCCACACCACTCGAAAATTCACGTGAATGCTCTCAGTGAGGATGCTCCTTAATACCTGCCTAGTCTGTCTGTTACTCCTTTTCATTATTTTTTAAATATGCAACAATGATGCGGTTTTTACGATCATTGAGAAGACTTATTCCGAAAGCTCAATGTGCATAGCATACGTAAATTTCTCCCAGGCAAAGGCATTATTTATTTATTTTCCTTCCTTAGTATGGTGCACCGTCCGTAGAGCGTCTACGCCGTAGCGTGTAGCACTTACTAAAAACAACGCCAGCTTATTCCTCGCACAAACCCTGAAGTGGTTTATGAGGTGTTTATTTAAATTGTAAATATGTATTTTTTTGTAGTACGATAAATAATAAAAAAAAAAAACAAAAAAAAACCATTAACCTGAATTCCGGACATAATGTCCTAAGCGCCCTCAAATGAGGGCCGACTATTTACTTAATGGCCGCCCTCGCACTTGCGTTTTGGTTTAATTTAGTAAATGGTCATGAGTAGCCATGTTTGCTTACCATTTCGTAACCTCTCGCTACCTAATTACTTAGCTCAGTGAAAAAGTAAATCTAGAATAAATAAATTTAATGCTATAATCTAGAATTTCTTATCGTGAGACGCCTATGCCCCCACGAATTATTTTTTACTTAATACGTAACGTTAATGGCAAATAAGTTCAGGGGATCATTTATTTATTTATTAATGCTAAGTCGAAGGCAAACAAGCCAGGAGGCTACCTTATGGTAAGAGCATTTAAGACCCAAAGACATTCTGAAGACATCCTAAGACTACAAATGCGTTGCCAAACCTGAAGACTAAGGAGGAATGCGTCTGCGCTAGTAATTTCACTGGGTATTTAACCCACACCGAAACACGTTAATGCGGATGCTTGGCGGTAGGGTACAGGATGAAGTGGTGGGAGCGATCCGGACGGACCCTGCGCAAGGTCCTATGACCACTAAATAAAATAAATACCAAATAATCCTGCTAATATTATAAATTCGAAAGTTTGGGTGTGTGTGTGTTAGTTCGTTACGCCTTCACGCTGCAACGGTTGGACGGATTTGGATGAAATTTGTAGTGGAGATAGCTTGTACACTGGATTAACACATTTATCTCGGAAAATATAAAAAGTTCCCCTGGCAGAAGCTATAAGTAGTAATGAATAAATATCTCGAAACAACGTCACAGAAATTCACCTAATCGCAAACTAAGCTCTTTGATTGTACTATGGGTACTTCCTGACAACGATAAACTTACTCGACCTTATAGAAAAGCACACCAAAATACTTACTTAGAATATATCCATGACTCGGAAACAAATATGTGAAAAACTGAAGTAAATGACCTCTTGCATGTAGTTGTGTACGAAACGAATATAGAATTTACGTCAAATGTCGAACGGTCTATACAGATGTGTTACAACTACATGCCAGAGTTAATTTCCTTAAGTTTTCACCTACATATATTCGCGCTGATTACACAAATATCTGCCAACCAGGGTCACTACCAACTAGGCTACGTGCCGTCGACGTTGCGAGTATGTGCAGGTTCATTACGTTTGTATTCTATCCCTTTTGTTTCCCATCAACCGCATCGCGTTGTGCAGCAGATTCGATTACAGATTGTGTCCGGCGATCCGGGAAAGCGGGACGCTACAAAGGGCGGGAAACGAGCCGGGGCGGTCGGCCGATCAGCCGATCAGTCGATCAGCCGGGCTCATGGCGCCGCGTCTTGAGCTGTTCCGACGTCAAGATTAATTAATACTGCGTAGTGATTCCGGATTCACGTAGTGTTGGACATAGATGACCGTTGGAACGGATAATATAATAGGATATAAATCATAATACAAAGATAAGGCAAATGGATGAAGTTTGATCAACATTTTTAACTGACCGTTTTTCTTTTCAGTTTATCAAATATGTATACCTTAACATAGAGACCTCGTCGTGTTTTTCTCATATAGTTTTTTAGTGCAGTTTTATAGGAATTGCTGCAAACAACTGTTTAACCTCCGAGGCAAAAAGAGGGGGGTTTTAAATTAAACGTATCTGTGTGTCTGTTGCTTTTTTTTTGTGATGACTTGGTTCTGAGACGTGGTCGTTTACAATGGGCCTCATATAAGAAAGCTCAAGGTCACTCAAAGGGCGATGGAGAGGGCTATGATCGGAGTATCTCTGCTCTGCCGATCTGAAATGGCAGTGGGCAGGGCACATTGCTCGTAGAACTGATGGCCGATGGGGCCACAAGCTGCTCGAATGGCGACCACGTGTCGGAAGACGCAGCGTGGGTAGACCTCCCACGAGATGGTCCGACGACCTCGTGAAGGTTGCGGGGACCCGGTGGATGCAGGTAGCACGTGACAGGTCGTTGTGGCGATTCTTGGGGGAGGCCTATGTCCTGCCGTGGACGTCATTTGGCTGAAATGATGATGATGATGATGTGTGTCTGTGTATCCGTTATTATTATTGTTATTAAAGGAACGCTAGTTCAATCGGGATGGTTCATAATACGGTTTCATGAAAATCGGTAAGGCCGTTTAAGAGAGCTCTAAATTCAGGAGTGTCGGGGGTGTATATTTTATTTTTAACTACCGAGCCACTCCGCTTCGCTTCGGTTTATGTGAGTTTTCTGTAACACCCGTCAATAGTCCAAAATTTATCATACATAAAAACCTTCCTCTTGAAACACTTTATCTCTTGCTGAAATTTGCATTAAAATCCGTTGCGTAGTTAGAAAGATTTAAGCCAACAGACAGCGGGAGCGACTTCATTTTATACTATGTAAAGATTATTAACTTACTTAATAACTTCATTTGAATCTGAATTTGAGCACTTACCTATTTAATCCAACTCCCTATAAACAAGAAGAACTCCACAACTGTCTCAACTCAACAGCAGCGTCCTGTCCATATCCTCGGCATGACAGGCCGCATGGAGCCGGCCTCACAAACTTCTGACACGATGTGGAACTCACCGGGCTTTGTGACGGGTTCCCTTACACGGTTAATCTTACACAAGTTGCGCGACGACGCGTGTGCGTTAAATTTGGTCTGAATTGAGAACTATACCATTATTAGATACACAGTGTGTTATAAACCTCAATTTTGTTTCACCTCGTCAATTTTCAAACGATAGTTACCCACTACAATTCATTAAATGTTAAAAACATCCGACTAAAACTCTAATCGATACGGCTTTTAGTATTAACTTTTAAAATCATCAAAGTTTGCGTGTATCCGGGTTATGAAGTTTAAGAAATCCCTAGCTACAAAAAAACGGATATTACTTAAGTTTTTATCTTCTGAGTAACGCGAAATTAACTAGAGTACGTTTAAAAAGAAACGAAGTGAAACAAAATTGGGGTGTATGACTGTGAGATATAGTGAATAAATATACGCCATCGTTTTTCGTAGGAAACGTTCGTATTTATCTTGCTTTCTCATTCAGCTTGAGTACCCATCGATAAGCTTTTTGAGAAAGCAAGACGAACGCGAACTTATCCGACCATGTATGATTTCGTAAGTTTATTCTTCACAGAAGGACCGCATCACTCATCTTATGTAATAGCTACTCTCTCCCATTTTTCACTATAGAGGGTGTTTAAGAATGAGTTTAAGAAGACGTAAAATGTAAAAATCACTATGTTTGACAGAGTTTTTTACTAATAGGCTACACAGAACTTTTTTAAAGATTCCTATATTAACTTCACTCCCAAGTGTCAGAATCCCATATCTTACAAATAGCTAAGTAATGATTACAAGCAAATATAAATAGCATAATTAAGAAATTGCCGCGCCAAAGCCCGATTATATTGAGTTAAGATACATGCCAAAAAAATGCTATCGTTGTGACAAACATCTAAACCAATCGGAAAGCCAACGCAGACCGAAAGTAAAATAATTTAACACGTGAAATGTTTACCATCTACAACCTATCCACGGGAATGTGTGGGTGCCACACAACACGTCAAAGTCAGGAGAGAATATTGTCGATACACATGTTTGCCGGGCGGAACTCTTCGCTGACTCGTGAAATTGCGAATCAAGCCGGGCCGGATGGCCGGCTGCCGGGCCACCTCGTCGTGCACGTGACGGTCGTGGACCCAGCGCTGCGCTGCAGTGGCGTGGCTAGTTCAGTGCACGCTTGTGATAACGAGCTGTTCAAATTCAGATTGCAATTTGCTTGGATTACACTTAAGGTGTAAAACTTTCTAGTATCAGCAATTTAAACGGTAATCTACGTAGATGTAGTGTTCTCAATTTAAGAAGGCGCCTGTGAAAGTGACTGGGTAGGGTAGGGAATGGGCAGTAGTGAATGTGCAAGAAGCGGAAGAGATTTGTCAGGATCGTAGCAGGTAGAAGAAGTGGTCTCTGCCTACCCCTCTGAGAAACAGGTGTGATTTAATGTATGTATGTATGTAGGAGGGGGGACTGACTAAAACAGCTCTTTGATCTAAGCTGTTAGCTAGTCGTATTAGAACAGGGAATTTTAGTTTCTTTTAAGGTTTACGACTGACGGTCTCTGAACTAAAATCTTGTGGTATGCGGCAAGAGTCAACATTTTTAGGCTAAATTATTTGCTCAAAGCTTTTTTTTACCAATAATGGATCTGATGTTAAGTGATGACGAGGTCGAAGGTGGTACCCAGAAAATGCCTATTCACTCTTGCCTTGAAAATACCAAGGCTATATGATTCCGTAAAACTCACATTATAGTTATAACTTCATATACTCTAAAGTTACATGCTATAATCATTCATTCGGTGTAATATTTACTTTGCCAGCATGAACCGTTTTATTTTGTGGGCTTGATCGATTACGCCGTCAGACAAGCGTCTGCAGCTAACCTATTAGTCAGTCGGGCTCTTTACACAATACAAAAACTTTGTCGCTGACAAATGATACGTGGCCTGACTCCCAATACAACGAGGACGTCCGTGCACGGATACCAACTAAGTAGCTCTTTTTATCCCTCGATGCAGAGGGGTGGTATACGTGTATCTGTCTTTCTGTGTGTTAGTCATTGGCATCGTAGCTCCTAATCGGATGGACCGATTCGGATGTCTTTTCTTAATAGAAAGCTAGTTTCATCAAGTTATATCTGTTCCTTTCATTTGGCATATATACGTTTCCCAAAGATTCATTTCCCAAACATATCATACGGGCAAACGCTTTTTTGCCGAAACTGAAGGTTAGTTTTATAAAAATCCTGAAATATTTACAGTTTCGGAAAAAACAGCCTTGGGAAACGAATCAGTTTGGGAAACGTTTTTGTGCCAAACAAGGGTAATCCGTTCTTTACTCCAATAAAAAAGGTAGTTTTTAACTAGTTATGATGAAAACGGTTTAGTTGTTCAAGAGTTATGCTCTGAAAGAAGGGGTCGTGTTATACCGGGGGCTTTTTTATCTATTTCATACATACATACACTCACGCCTTCATTCCCGGAGTGGGGTAGGCAGAGCTATAGAATTACCAACTCTAAAAACTTGTTGTTAAATAATTCTGTAACTACATTTTGCACAATCAGGCTAAGATGTTTACCAGCGTATTAGTGACAGGTTGCAAGCCCATCGCCTAATAGTACTACAAGCCTTTATTCCCTTAGTTCCCTCTTACAAATTTCACGGGTAGACATGGAGTGGCGCTATTCTAAGCCGGCAACCACATCGTTGACGGTGTATTTAATAAATGTACAATATTTAGTTCTCACGAACTAATGCGAACATAGAGCATCACCGACTGGTTTGAGCGTAGCTTCATCAAGGGTAATCGGCGTGAAATGGGTGAATAATTCTTCGGCGATGTTTGTGTAGGCCGCCCCGCCCCGAGGACTATCGTTGTCGATCGTCGAGTGTGGCGGCGTTCGTTAATGGACCTTCTCTGTTTTAATAGGCTTCTGTTTAACTAACAACTTTCGTATATTTATGCTCGATTAGAAATGAGGCAAAAATTAGGACTTAAATCTGGGAACATCTTAAAATTCCGAATTACTTTTTTCTGAATATTCATTTGTCCGAATTTTAATTTTTCCTAAAGGTATGTTACGCTGGATCTATTTTTGATTAAATGCATAATTTCATTGTCATATAGTTACGTATGACATATTTCAATTGTCATATACGTAAATGGTTAGGTTAAGTTTGATTTATAAGCGATAACAAAAAGATGAGTATTCTATCAAAAAATTGCGTTCGGAATTATGAATATTCGGAATATTGACCAATTCAGAATTATGACTCTTCGGAATTATGTAGCGTATGTACCCCTCATAATCTACATCTCTTCTGGCCAACCGGGCAACGCAACAATAGATTAATAAGTTACCTAAGTATTAAATTTTAAAACTTATAAATAAACTTATCTCTGCTTGCATTAAAAATCCCCTCGTCTTGCGCCTCCGGGAGTAAATGCTATTAGAAGAGGGGGTAACTCCCGCCGCGCGCGCTGTCACTCCGGCTGCCACTGAACTCCGCCTGAAGGCCTGGCTGCTCCATCGAGGGTATCGATGTAGCTATAACACAGAAAATGATTGATTTTGTCCATTTGATAATATAATAGAATCGCGATAAACGCGACAAACTTTATCCACATTTTGTCACGCGATAAACGCAACCATACTAAGCCCGCAGGAAAATATTAAAGCATGGCAAGGGGCATAATTAAGCCAAAAAAATCAGCAGAAGTGGTAAGGGCTTATTGCATTTTAAATTTTGTGTGAAGTTAATTACTTCCCACGTTAATTCAGGACATTACCTCTGTTGTACTTCATTCAATCGAAAAACAAAGTTTTATGACTTAATTAAAAGGACCGGGAACACGGCGGCGGTTAGTTGTGGAGTTGTGAAGTTTGTTGGTTTCAAGGATTCGTGTTAATTATTGCGTGTATCAAAGAGCTACTCCACTCAGCGTCGTTTTGTACGCCGTCTTCGTCCTTTCACTCTTGGTGTACGCCTGTTCGAAGTTTGTATATTTACAGCCGATTCGACATGTCTCATGCGGTGGTACTCTCCCCGGATCTGGAGTATTCTAGGAAGTGAGAAACAGCGCAGTTTTGACTGACTGTAGTTACAAGATGTCCTCACTCGGAGTAAAAATTACCTCAGTAAAAATTCCCATAATAGCGGTCCATTTTGATTGAGAGTTCTATAAAAATATTGTCTGTAAAAAAATGTTGCCTTATATTAATAATAATAAAATAATAGGTATCTATGTATAGTTTTCTAAGTAGCAAAATTAATCAAACAAAATATATCCATTGCTCGACTAAGCCAACAGAATAAAGGTAATTTTAGTTTATTGGGTTGTATCTCGTACCTACTCTTAATTATAATCAATACTGTTATACAAACTTTGCCTACAACGGCGTTAGTCAAAATCTGATAAAGCGTAAGACAAAAAGATGAGATTCAATTAATATCGAGTGAGGTGGCCGACCTCGACAAACACGGGAAAGTCGTAAAATATGAAATGTCTCCACATTCATCATACATAAGTTCATAACTCTGACTCAAAGTAACATAATCGTCCATATAATATTCAAAGAAAATATGAAGTACCAATAAAACTACAAGAATAAAGGATTTGAGAGCTAATGAAACTAATTATGAATTGAGTTTTCCGTCTAAAGAACATTTTTGAGTCAATTTTGCGCAGTCATAATATGCGTATCGAGCCAGACGAAAGAATCCTAATGCGGTGGGTTCGAAACTTCGAATCCAACTACAGCGGAGACTATGTTGCCACCTGCCGACTACATCAGCAGAACAGCTCCTAAAACCATAATATTACATTATTATTGGTCTTACTTACTACTTCTTCTAAATTTCAGCACATTCCATTAACCAGAACTACATATTTAAAAATATACTTACAACATTTGACTCAAAACCAAACCCAACTTACACGTTTAGTAAAACAAAAGGTTGTGAAATAGTATGTAGAAGTAACCGCTAACGCTTTGGCCATCGGAATTGAAACAGCACAGCACCTGAAGTAGATACCTTACTCCTTAATCTTATGCGACTCTTACATCGATGATTTAAGTATTTTCAAGGAAAAATCAAACCAAATTGCTCATACTTTTTTCATACTAAAAACCTTCGTAACAAGCACAACCAACTAACCTGACCCTTTATTTGCAATCAGTTTCGAACTATTCCAAGTCAACTTGTCCTGGTTATCATCCCGTTTACCAAACTATTGTACTTTTTGGGCACAAAGGTCAAATCCAATTATGTTATTGTGACATAGGTTGTCTTAAGAGGCTATTGGGTTTGTGAACGCTGGCCCGGGAACGCCAGCCTAATTCTCTCGACTTTTATGCGGGTTGTCGGAACCCCGCCGACGTTTTTTGTGGCAATAATTTTCGGTGTTTGTTGTTTTCAGTAGTGGGCATCTTTTGGCTCGTCAATTCTCTTTTCTATCCAATACTTATATATTTTATGATGATTAGTTTTTTCCACAAAGTAGAATGAACCTTGAACGTTGTTTATTGTGGTTTGGTTTGGTTTATCTGACGCACTTACTCAAAATGAACAGAATTTATAAACATTTGGAATTCATCGTGAACCATCAGGTAACAAATCGTCTTCAAAATAAGGCGCGTTCTGAATAAGCAGAGAAAGTTTAAAAAATCTTCGAGGTTTTAGGGTTAATTTTTTTGAATACCTACGTTTTATAAAAAAAGAATAGATTAAAAGTTTACAAAGAAAAAGATACTCTTTGATTAGATGTTATTGGAATAAGATATTTTTATTTAAAATATCGCCCTCCTTGTTTACTCATTTTAAATGGACGGCCTAAAACCACAAATAGCAATCAAAGGCTTAATCGGCTCTATAAATATTATTTCTGTTTACCTAATACGTCTGCTTGCGTAGGAAACGGTTATTACTGCATATTTCCCGGATACATAGGCTCTTTTTTCCGTGTCCGGATTCCGTAGTCAACGTAGAACCTCTTACAGTTTCGCCATGACCATCTGTCTATATGTATTTCACACTCACTTGTAAAAAAAACCCTCCTGAACATGTAAAGTATGGGTGAAACTATTATTGTTAACTTACAATACAACCTGGTGCCTGGTATTGGTGGATGGATCTTCAAAAAACCTTATGTTTTTATCAATTTGTAGATTTGGGAGACCGTTTCGGAAATAGTAAAATCTTAAAGTACAAAAAGGTCTCGAAAATCTGTTACATCAAAAGGACAATAATGTAACGAATTTAAAAGGAAAACCATCACGACTTAGTACGCTTAAGTAATTGGTTCTCGAGTTACAGGCGGGTAAAATGTTACCTAATACTTTTGAAAGAGAACTAGCTCGTACGAGGGGTGATCCAAAAGTTTTGATAATCGGTATAAAAAATGGGAGATATGTAAATCGTTTTTTTTTTATTGGAATGAGCACACTTTCTACATTTCCGAACACTTATTAACGTCATTCAATTGTTTTATTTTACCACTATAAAAATAATTTTACTTTTGGAGCCAAATTTTGTACCTTCACTATGTCATCACCAGCTCGTGATTTTTATGTAGTTGTTTTTGAACATTAGTGAATGAGAAATAGTAGTCGAAAGTTAGGGCTAAATAACGGGGAGAGCGGTAATCAGTTCTGATCTTTGGTCGACGAGCGGCACCCTTATCAATTAGAAGGCTCTGAAGCACAATTCCTGCCGAAAATTTGTAATTTTTTTTCTTTAGCTTATTTTTATTATTTTGCCATAATTAGGATACAATAATGTTATATAACTCTCCTAGATTATTTGAACTCAATTGCTAATAAAGAATGTCGCAGTATTTATTTGTAGGCCTCAATAATCCTGGAAAAGGACGAAAAAACCACCCTAAATTTTAGTGACATAGCTGGACATAGAAAAATCCACTGCAATGATAACTTATTTATCCTTTAAATTATAATGATAAATCAAGGTTTCATTTTCAGAACAATATTTTTTATTAGTGTACCAAAACTTTTTCCACACAACTCCAAATTATTACAAAACTAACTCTTATTTTTGCCGTCTTGTAAAATTGTTAATACAGATGTTTTTTGTTTAGCTATCACAGGGAAACAAATGAATAATGTTTACATTTTTTGTCTCTAATTTAAGTTTCATTAGTGCCATGGTATAGTCCACATTAAAAGAATATCATTATGTAGATGGTTCTTACTGATTCTCAAAACTTTTGGATCACCCATCGTACTTGTGATTTTTGGAGATAGATTATTGTTTGTAGTAATGACGTCGGAACTGTATACTGAGCATGGTTTGACATGCTCTTACCCGGATTTTTGTGATAAAACTGCTGACTCTTATAAAATAAGCAGACAGTTTCGCATTTTAACTCTATTGAGAGTAATGTTATACAGTCATTAAGGCATCGTTATTCATTAGTGACGCTGCACGGCCTTTCCATTTTAAAACGCTTTTAACTACTCTAGAACATGCGCAACAGCAAACGCGAAATACGTCAAATTGTATTGTCAATTAACTATTGTTATTCACAATATAGCATAACGATCAATTAAGGCCTGGACCGGAATTATTCGATATTCAATAGTTGTGATCGAGCATTGTCCACGCGTTAGTTCTGCACTCGGTCCGCACTCAGTGTTGCTCAATACTCAAGGGTTCAAATTAAGATTAATTTCAATTAGCGAAACTAGAAAATTGTGAATTCATGATTAGAGAGTTCAGAAAGTTTCGTTTCAGTAAAGTCAAGACGTCATAGCCAGTTACTGGTCGCAGTACTAACGGACCAGCGCTCGACGCAACCGTCCGGGAGCGTACGACAATCCTATACCTTTGCGATAAGGATAACGTCAGCCAAACGCATCATTTCGGGGCCTCAGCTCGACCAGGGTGGTACGGGTCGTCTTTACGTAACATAAAATTAATAGTTAATTAATTAATTATTGTTTAAGTCCAATTTTTTAAATACATAGAGGTTATTATCGGATGGTGATTAACCTACCGCTAAGCAGTGGTGTACGCGTGTAGTGTACCGATGTAGGTTGGCAACGTATTTTTTTTTATGAGATAACAAAATGTCCACGGGCCTAGGAACCCAATTATCATTGCCTCTCTTTTTGTCCTCATGTTATAACAAATTTCTATGAGTATCTATTTTTGTCTTTTTCCGAAAAAAAATATGTTTCCCAGCCCTGTACCCTCCTGCTCGCTGTTATACCTCGCTTATGCCTGATTCGAAATTAATTCGCACTCGAAGGTCGCCGCAGCTATCGGGTGTCCGACCCTCCCGAGCATTTATAGGGTTAACTGGGTACGCGGGAATACGATATTTTGCTGAGAAGCCAAATTGCTGCGGACGGTTTGAGTTCATGTTTACGGGTCCAAATAAGCTTTGTATTCTCGAATAAGTATAAAAATGTTTCCAGCTGGTTGGTCCGCAACGCCGGTCTCTTGGAATCCATTTTGTAATATTAATATACACGTGTCTCTTTCTTAGCTCTGAAGTAGCACTGCTAAAATGTAAATGTACATAATACATAATCTCACGCCTTCGTTCCCAGAGTGGGGTAGGCAGAGCTACAGAATTACAAACATCTCTAAAAACTTGTCGATAATTCTATAACCACAATTTGCACAATTAGGCTAAGATGTTTACCAGCGTATTAGTGACCGGTTGCAAGCTCATGTAAATGTATGTTGAAATTTTATATTGTGTCAAAAGTTTAGCTTGTAATTTCTAAACTTTAATCCTTAGGGAAGGCCCGAGCCCAGCAGCAAAAGTCTTTCAGCTATGATGATGATGATGGTAGTAAGGAACTCCCGAAAACGTCACTTGCCAGGAACAACCTAAAACTAATTTTGAACATGTGAAAATTTGTAGATAAAATGTATCAATGCCAATGCAACTAAATACACTTGGACATTCTTCGTTACCATCGGTCCAAAGATATGGAATTAGTTTCGGCAAAGATGTTCATAACTAATAACAGAGAATTGTAACTTTACCTTAAGGTGACGGGTCGAGGAAGGGCAGTTCCAAAATGACTAGACTAACAAATCGCTTTAATTACAATCCAATTCTCCAAACGGAACTCTAAAACGAACTACGTTGAAATTATCATGCGGCACCTAATAAAAAGTAGATATTTAGGACTAAGGAAAATAGAGCATTCAATGCCCCGTAAAAATATCTAATTACCGGTAAAAGGTTTTATCAGAAAGTGGAAGTAGGTACGCTTCGTGTACTAAATGAAAGTACTGATATAATAGTGCATGGATCATAATGATGGAAGTATTTTTTCCTGCCACCAACCGTCCTTTGTATGAAATATTTTAGCGTTACGAGTAAACTAGCCACTGGCGCTGGCACTGACTGCAATTGGAGAAACTTTACAAAATTTGGCCTTGAATGAATGATTAACTTTAATAATTTTCGATATCATATTTTATAGCACTAATAGGTATACTTCTGACACAGATAATAAAGTCAGCATCAAAAGGTGACTCAAATGAGTCCAAACTCGACGGATCTACTATTTATGAGCGATTGAGGAGTTCCTACGTATGTCCACTTTCCGTCTCCATCATCATACTAGCTCGATTGTACCGTATTTTTATATTGTGATCGAAATTGCATAACTATGCCATTGAAGTCAATCCGATAATTATAAGTAGGTTAAAATTGACTTCCAACATTTGATTACATTGATTGTTAGTTACAAGTGAAGCTATACAGGGCGTCCCAAGACTATGGGACATGAAGGGAAAGTACCTTAAATATCGTAAATAGGATATTTTGCTGAAAGAAGACTTTATGTTATTTTTAAAAGTTAGTAATACTGCATTCAAAGATATTCTAAGAATTATTTGCTTCGTCTGGGAATCGAACCGACTTCAATGTGAAAAAAAATCACCCGTATTTTTATGATGCCAATCGAAAGAATGAACAAAAAATAATAATTCTTCTTAAGTTTGCCAACAAACCATAAACTTTGTCACATATTTTCTTTTTTGTCCTGTGTTAGCTTTATTTCATACCATATTCTAAATCTATTAGTTAAGTTAAGAGCTGCATGTTTTTTTCTATGTACTATTTTTGTGTGGCAATAAATATTTATATTCTATTCTATTCTAAAAAACAAAATAATTACCGATTGTTATTCCGCGCTAAGGTTCTACGAGTTAACATACTCGTATCACCGTGTCTGTGACTAAGCAAAACGACCTAGCTACAAAAACATTTTACCGATGAAGATACGCGTGAACGTTGGCGGAGTTGTAAAATATGAATTGGAAGCCGAATAAATGAACGAATGAAAAACTCATTCGTTCAAAGTTTCGTGCTGTCAACTTGTCACAGTCCAATTTGGAGCGCAATCAACTTTTACCAAAACGTAAAAATGATGTTCACGTTACTGAGTGACTGATGAGTTGATGACTTGCTGACAGACGCAGCAGAGCGCAACATTCTGATGATGGAACCCGATACAGACATGAATTTTGAAATATTGATGTTGTTTATTATGAGCGCGTGGCCCTCCATAGTCCCTGACTTTAGCGGTATGCCGCCCGGAGCAGGAAATACCACAAATGTATAAATACTATCTCGGTAAAACTGTATTTATTGCCGTAATAACTATTTCCTAAAAGAGGTGGTGTGGGAAAATAGTTGTATCTGTTCACATTAAGGTCGTAATGAAGGGGTACCTATTATTTTTAACTGACTTCAAAAAAAGGAGGAGGTTCTCAACTCGTCGGGTTTTTTTTTTTGTTTTTTTATGTATGTTCCCCGATTTTCGAAGATGAGTGGACCGATTCGAAAAATTTTTTCGTTGTTTGAATGGGTATACTTTCTAGTTGGTCCCATTGTCAACACGTCAGAATCTGATAATGGGATCTTGGAGAAATCAATAGAACTCCTCAAATATTATAGGTACACCTATAGCGATTTTGGTATTTTTCACTGTAACTCGTGCATTTGCTTTTGAAAAGTACTATATGGTGAAGTGGAACTGATGATGAAGACCACAGATGGCCACCGAAACTCCTTAACGGTACCTATTTGAAGGGTGGCGATAAGATATTTCGATTAAGGTCGAGGTCGAGGTAGGAGCGACTATGACGAAGCACATTTAGGTTTAAATATGACTATGACATTCCCGCGGCGTTGTCTGCAGCGAGCTTGAAATGTTCTATAGTTTCTCATTAATATTTAGAAGTGGAGCTACGTAACAGCATAAATAGGATCACTGAAAAGTATAAAATAAAATAAATGTTTAAAAACACAAAAACCCGCCTTCAAAAATGAAAAAATAACTTCTTTTAAAATGGTAGGTCAGTCAAACTGAAGTCAGCGTCCCACAATATGTATTTTAAACCAAAAGCCGAATACAGTTGGACTGACCTACCATTTTAAAAGAAGTTATTTTTTTCATTTTTGAAGGTGGGTTTTTGTTTTTTTATATTGAAACACCTTTCTACGAAGGTATCACAACGCGGAATTTTCGCTTCATCGGAAGGTATTTCTCGTTGAATGAGTTATTTTTGTGGTAGTCACAAGTCTTAAATAACCTAACCTACGTACTGTATTCCCAGCTTCTTAATAGCTTTCGGCTGGCTATCGCTATCACGCTTGCACTCGCGACTGACAGTATATTTGTCACTCGTGTGTCATAGAAAAACGAAGCTTGCCGATCGCTGTTAAGAAAATGGTTGCATTGTAATTAATATTTAAGATATTCTGAAAACATCATGGTTTCAGCAGAAAATAGCGTTCGATGAAATGAAATTTGATGGAATTACGCAATCGATGAAGGGTTTGATAAAATTATACTTTTTATTGTATATGAATTTTTGTGTGATTATTCGTTGATTTTCTTAAAAAACTAAGTTGTAAAGTTCCTCTGGAGTGTCTACTCGCTCGGTGAGGTAACAGATCCATCTTTAATGACTATAGTTGTTTAAACATTGGCCCTGCCGGCCACCGGCCCGGCGCCGGCGCTTTATTACCGCCGGCAAACAAACCGGGCCAACACTCATAGCTAAGTTATCTGTGTTTAAGTCCGAGGTAATAATATAATATTAAATATAATATAGCTCGACTCGCGGTTTCGAGAGATTATTTTCTTGTTCAATAAATAAGGTCTTTTGTCGGGCAAAAAGATTTGACAGGTTTCTCAAAGTCAAAGTTGTGAAGTCTGTGAAAAAGAACGAATTGAAGAAAAGTAAGTTATAATAAAATTTTAATAATTACTTGAGAACTTTTGACAGTGATTTCAAGCATCGGTATTAAATGAAAAGTCTAGAATGATCTAGATAACCTTGCTGATATCTTGCTTCACTAACTAGGTACACTTTAACACTAGGACTTTAAACCATTAAGGCCGCATTTCACCAAACTTGGAATAAGACTTACTCCGAGATTAGTTTAAACAAATTCGGCGTTTAATCTAGGTATAAGACCTTTTTCCAGTTTGGCGAAATGCGGCCTAAGTGTTAGATCAAAATAACTTTTCTTTGGTTAAGAATAATGCGGCCCTTTCTCACAGCAATATAACTTTCAGAACACATGATTTATTATGTATGAGTAAAGTATCCGAGAAAACCTGCATAACGCACATATTGCCTGTTCCCCGGAGCAGCGCTCTCGCCGCTGCGCGCCAGTCGCTCTGTTATACTCCGCTAGACGTGAGTTATGATCCAAACAAGCTCTCGTCCCGTAAAGCGCGTATTTTTGGAAGCGAGCACGAGGAGCCGACATTACCACAATTGTTATCTCCGTACTATCTGTGCAGTCATGCTTCCGTTATCTGTTGAGGTGAGCCTCAGCTCTACGACAGTAGAGAGATTGTCCTCGGAAAACGGAACGGCGACGAAATGTCAGCCTGTACATTATTATTTGATGTCACATTTTACAATAGATCTATTATTATCACTGAAGAAGGAGAAGAAATACATTTATTTACCAACCATAAGACACACAAATATACAGATCATTCAAGAGGTATTTAACAGACATAGCACGCATACATGTGTTCTCGCGGCAGTGAAATGGACACTGGCTCAGCAAAATGCCAATAGTACTAGATTGTTCACCAAGGGATGAAAGGCATCTATATCACAATTCACGCGAGATATTTTGGCGCTCGAGCAAAGCGAGAGCACTAATATTTTGAGTGTGAAATAAATAGTGACTTCACCCGAATTAAACACTCTACTTTTCATTTCGATTTCGAGGAAAGTAAAAAAAAGATAGTTATGGAAAATATAGCGATCACAGTATATAACGTAGTACAACTAGGTACTGAAGATCTTATCGTGTTTTCCCGCCCTTGTTTTTGATACAAACTTTTTTTTAGAGCGCCAGAGTGCCAGCCTTCTTACCCAACTGCCATGAAGGGTTATTTATTAGGTGCGGTTTTGAAGCGGTTATTTTATTACAAACCAAAGTGAATATGAAAAAAAAAAGTTATTTAAATATACATATAACTGGCGTTTTAATCTGAAACTTGATAATACAACTTATAAAAGTAAGATTCGGTAGTTTTACCAAAGAGTGGCTGTGTAAGATTTTACCATGGCTCAGTACAAACTTAGTTTTTTTTAAATAATATTACTACAGAGAGGCTGTATAGGTTTCTGCTGCTGCACAGGTCTATAGACATAGTTCTTTTTTCTAAATACTTTTCTTCCCTAGGGTGGCCATGTATCACTTTCAACCCGCTTCTAAGATAAATAATGGCCTACTTTCAGAGTATGAGACATGAAAAATGATTTTCAGCCAGTATCACACAGTACTACATTAGGAAAATAATAATAAAAAATAAAACGCATACATAAATACCAATATACAGGCTTAATAAAAAAACGCAACAGGTTGAAATATTAATGTGTGTGGGTAAGTGCTGGATGAGGGCTAGGATTTCTGGAGTGTCACTGCCGTACTACTTGAAGGTACCGAAGCTGACTTCGACACTCTCGCCTTGTCCTGCTCAAGTTTGTTTTGGAAACTTCCGTTTCCTGACATTGGTCATCTATATACAAATGATTATTTTTATGAGTAATTTGAATTTTCGGGCAGAATATTACTAAATCTAATACTTTTCTATAAAGGACATTGGACAGGATGAGCCTGCGCTACTGTAAATAAGTAGTCGCTTTACTCAGACTAACTCTTTTTTTTTTGTAATCGCCACATGGTTCGAAGACAAAAGTCCTTGCTTTTGTTTGCTTTTCACTTGAATTAATTTAAGAAAAAGGGGCAGAGGTGAAAATCCCTTCCGGAGACCATATCTCACAACCGAAACGTCGATGCGGCGCTCATTGCAAGCTTACAAAAATATTTAGACTGCATCGCTTTCGAAATGCATCACAGACGCCAAAAGTATCAACAACGCGAGGAAGTCGTAACATCAAGGTGAACGTCATGCAATATTCCCATTACTAAATTTCCAGATGTCTGTTATTGGCTAATACCGGCTACAGCTCTTGTAGTGTTTACATCGTTTTGTATATTCTGGGTCACACGGGCCAACTACGGGGCTGCTTATTCTATATCGCCTCCGCTGGGGAGATTGGCGTGGAGCTCAAGCACTTGAAGATCTAAGCTGAGCACAAGTGCCACTTAAACCTGCACCAAACATACGCAACATCATCTTCTCATGGTAATTTTTGAGTCACTGTAAAATCATTTAACCCTTGATCATTTAAAGGACAGCAAAATTAACATAGAATAGAACATAAATAACGTTTATTCGCCAAACACATCAACACAAGTTTATTGTATAGAGTAAAAAACAGGACAGCACAATCCCAAGTTTTCATTACATAATAAATACCTACTGTTTTTTATGCGAAACTACCAGCTAAGATGTCGCGTGGCAAATGGTGAATAAACTTCACTCAGCAATTTGAGGATGTCAACAAAGCCAAGGACTAAGTTATTGAAATGAAATGAAATTTCTACGTCGTTACGTTTTTTTTTCTAATTAGTTTGCCTGAAAAGAAAATTAGGAAAAAAAGGAAAGTGACGGTGAGCAATTACTTATAAGACCAGAGCATCTGTTCCCTATTGTATTAATTCCAAATTCAAAATGTTATTTTAGAAAACGTCCTTAGTGTGTTAGGTACAACCATAATGGGATGTGTGGGATAACCCATACAGTTTATTAATACGATATACATATACACCTATATTCACGGTAAAGAATAACTCCACCCAACTAACGGTATCTTCACACGGAAGCGTGTTTACGTCCCGCGGCAACATCGCCTCATTCAGCCTGTTGTGTATAGTAGCCGTCATAAATAGATAATCACTTTTGTACCTCGTCGCTCTCACCCACTTGAACATTTCGTAGTCCAGTCCCAACATGGCTCGAAAGTCATCAGATTATTATCCAACATAGCGCTCAAAAATATCTGAACGCTCTTGTTAGTCTGTAGTCTGTAGTAATAGAGTTGTATCAGATATTTCTGAACCCAATATTGGAGCTTGGATAATATATGCAGGGCTGGTGACACACGAAGACACTCTGCAGTTCTGCAAGCTCTTCCTCTTTTGCAGTGATCTCACGATTGAGAGAAAGAGACAGATAATAAACTTTGAATTTAAATTTCTAAACTCGCTCCAGTGAATCTCGTTTTCGTAACAGATTCTTTCAGTAGCCTCGCCTCGTCGCGAGCTCGGGCCTGCTTTACATTTCATTTAAAGTAAATGCATAAACAAATTATTCAAATTGGGTTTATCTCGACAGTCGCGGGTCTGGCCCGAGCTGTGAGTCGATTAGCTTCTGTATAAAGAAGGCATTTGAGTTAATGTGGAGGCCGAGACCGCCGTCTTGATTAGTATAATGGGCGTTACTTTAGGTTATCTTGACGATCTAGTTTTTGAAAGTATTTCAAGTTCATTGATTGTCATAAGCGTGGGTTTCACTGATGTTAAAATGAAGTGTTAGAAATATAACAAGTTCCGTACATTGAAAAAGACAGAGTTATAGATAAACTTCTTAAATAATTATAGATAAACTTCCTAAATTTCGACCCGAACTTGACATGAATGCTTGTAGGAGTTAGGTGAGTTAATAATCTTGTTGGTAAGTTTTTTTTATAATTACGAAAGGGAGACCAACTTTAATACAACAACTTGATTGGAAGTAATTACCACTGCCCCATATACCGGCAACTCAAGTAGGGTTTCCGACTTCTTTTACAGAAAAACAGCCCAGGGTCGACCCCGTAAATGACCACCGTACCCTTACCATGAGTTACAATTACCATACTCGCTAGCGAGTCATATGCTCTGTCCCAAACAGTATTCTTACGAGTATATATAGATTGCGAGGGACAGAGCATTCGACTCGAGAGCAAGGACAGTAATTGCAACTCATGGTAAGGATACTTAAGTGTACCTATCGACTTCAAATCCCCTCAGCTGACGCGTGAGCAGTTACCAGCACATTCGTTCCCTCGAGAGCGGCTCGAAGGACCACCGCCGCAGCGCTCCGTCCGATGATTAAGTTGTTGGATCGATGCCATTTGTGTCGGACACCCTACTATCCGTACTGTGCGCCTGTTAGAGATTATTTAAACCGGATTAATGACCGAACACTTTGTTTTACTTCTGACACAATGTTTAGGTCGTCTATATATGTTTGTTAATTATCATATTTATATTTCTCATTACGCGTTATTGTGACGGCTACTTTCAGATCTGATAGCGGTCAAACGGCCCACCGATGTTCATCAAACCTAGCTAACAACCACATTAGTAAAACTAGCTTTCTGTTTGAAAAAACCGCGTCCAAATCAGTTCATCCGTTTAGGAGCTACGATGCCACAGACAGATACACACATAACCACGTGAAACTTTTCTCAATTTACTTCAGGGCTTAAAATAAGGTTATGTGTTTAAACATTTGCGCGTCGAAGAACCAATTTCACTGCGTTTTTTTTTACTAAACAATGAGCACGTCACCACGTTTAAATAAATATTCAGTGGACAAATACCTTGTGTGGAATTGTCCCTCTTAATATTTATTTATCGTTTAAACTCACAAATTTACCGAGTCCCAAACTACGCTCTAAGCTTATACTTTGGATATTAGACAACTATATATAAATACTTCCATTAGAAGAATAAATACTTAAATACATAGAAAACATCCAAGACTTGGAAACAAAATACTCGTGCTCAGCACACAAATATTTGCCTATACCGAGAATCGCACCCGGGCCCCCTTAGCTTTGTAGGCAGGGTCACTACCAACTTGGCTACCGCATAGAATAGTAAGTCACCCATTTAAAAAAATTGTCAAAATATTTCTCTACCACGTAACATAAAGTAAAAAAGGGATTACACAGAATCTTCTATGGTATATAATCGAGCCGTTTACAAAATTGCAAAGAACCGAACCAAAGTCGATATTGCTTACGAGTTTTCACAGTCAAAACTGTTTTCAACAAATCGTTTTCTTTTAACGTCTGGTGTTGTTTGTTTTGGGTAGTTTGCGACTAATCCAAAATCCAAATCTGTGTAACTCGTAAGTTCAACAAAGCCCTAAGTCCGACTGAAGTTAGAAGTTCGCAGCAAGCTGCGGGGTCTGCGATAGTTTAATCGGCTACGGCGCGGTCACGGCGAGGGCGCGCGGCGCGGTGTCGTTCAACCACGAGCTCTGTTATGATCGCCAGTTATCGCTTCTATAAAATGGTAACTTAAAACGTGATAGACAATGACAAAGGGTCATTTTATTAACTTTTTGATCTCCCCAAACTGAACCAATTGTCAAAAACGTAAAGATTATTTTAAATTTAGAGTATTTGAATAGTAAAAAAAGGTTTACTGATTTCGTGACAATTGTGAGCAGGTCATAAATTACATTTAAGTACCATTCCCCTTTACAAAAACTTTAACGCTTTACTGGTTGAATAGACGCTGTATGTTTCCAACTGAGAAAACAGCGGAATGTATGCCTGATATTCTAGTGGAGACGTCCTTCTGACGCGTTACATTTCCACGGAATATAAAGCAGTGTTATTACAAAGTCAGGTTCAGTTTGAATATAAAGGCCAACGGAAAGAGCGTATGGCTCGCGAAAATGGCTGTTCAAAGCGTACCGTACTAACCAAAAAAAGCGCTACGGGCGTGTGAGTTTCTCGCCAACGCGAACCCGTCCTGTCCGCCCTGTAATTTACGCCAAATAAACGCTTTTCACAGCGTCAGCGAACACGCTCGGCGTTTGATGTCAACGCTCCACGCTAATTGTTTTAGTTGTTTTTTATTTTGCGTGTAAAACCCGATGGCGTACTGTTTACAAAAAGAGTTTTTGCCAAACGGACGCTAATTAACCACAAGGATGAAATTACACTTGAATTAAACAATCCATTTCTGCTTACAGACATACATACATACCTTCACGCCTGTAATGCCAAAGTGGGGTAGGCAGAGCTACAGAATTACCTGCAACTTTAAAAACTCGTTGATAATTCCATTGCTGCTTGTGGTAACAAAACCCTACTTTTAGCCAAATACGAGCCAATCACACCTAGTACAAGGTACTCGTCGGAGTATCTCAGGGATTTACTGTCATTTAGGTTAAAAGGAATAAAGTCGTCCACTTGAAATGGCCATTCTGAATTTGGATCAAAAGTAATAGTATCAAAAGTGAATTAGTCAAGATGTAATTAGTATACTTAAAGACATTTACAGTCAAACTTATTTTGGTTATATATTAATTTAGCTCGAATGGAACCTTTTCCATTGTAAATTAGATGCAAAATTAAATAAGCACAAAGTGAATGTAGTCGATTATGAATTAATTAATTCAGATTAAAATCAAATGTAACTATGCGTCTTCAAAACGCCGTTTTTATGACTGTTTATATTTTTGAATGTACTTAAATACAAATGTACCTAATATTTCTTTTACCTTATGTCACATTGGTAAATTTTACCATGGGGCATGATTCTATTTTAAAAGTTATTCAGGTAAGACAATTTCGCGCGGTCGATTTTCCTTTAAACCCAAATGATAGTAAAATCAGCGAAGGTACTTATACTATCTCCAAGAGGAACACGCTGTACTTCATATACTCCTGTGACATCTTAATAATTGCGGGGCGGGAAGCGCGGGCGCCGCTCTGCGGGTGTTATTCTGTAAAGGACTTTAAGCGATCCGTGTCGTCACTAAATCTAACCATTATGCGTTGACAATATGTCTCCTGATGATCTTAGGCGCGCGCGCACAGGCCGGGTTGGCTTTTAAAATAATATATGTAGTATTTTTAAATAGATTGTCATGTATTTTATGAATGATCGCATTTTCAAAAGTGTTCATAATTGTAATATAATACTTGTAAATTAAAACATCATAGTGAAAACTCTTAATGATGAGAACAAAGTGCATATTCCTCCGAGTGCTTTTCAAATTAAGATCCCAAATTCTATTTGTTACTCAGCACCGATATTTTATAGTTAAAATAATTATATACAAGGTAAAGCTTCCTTGCGTTTGCTGCGTGAAATAATAAGCTTGGCCTAGCCCTCAGTGTCTTACCGGGCCCTCCGGCATTGTTCGCGGGCCCTCGGGCGGAAAGGCCCGCCATCCGCGCCCGCCGCGGCAGCGCGACCTATTTCAATAATTTACGGCTCCACGTGTATTTCGCACTTTGTTGTGAATTGTAACATTATCTTAATAGCCAACGTGAAATATTGCGGGTGTACCGATTCGCTTAACCGCAGTTATTTGCAAGAATGGAGTTTACATGAAGTTTACAAGGAGATATAAAATAAATTAGATTTGATTTAGAGTGTGGTTTTGAATATTTTTTACTACTACTTTATTTTTTATTACTGGTTTTATTAAAAGCTACGTGGATTTCGCTCAAGCTTTTAGGACTGTCAAATTTTTAATTAATTCCTCGAAAAAAAAAACTCGGCAGGAGTTAATCTTCGTAACCCTACATTTATATCCATTGCATTTTTTTATTCCTATTGACAAACAAATAAGCACAGGGCACCTCATGGGACGTGGTCACCACCGCTTAAGGACATTTGCAACACTGGAGGCATCACCAGTCCGTGGCAGGTCTTGATGAAACTTTATGACACCCTTTTTAAGAGCCCCATATTGTAGCGCATTGGGAACGTCTCAGTAGGAAGTTAATTCCAACTTATTCCCTTTAATACCCTTTTTTCTAAGACCAAAATAAAACATTTTATTTTTATTATAATATTGAGCTTGTAATACAATTCAACAAAACGTCTTCAACAACACACCTCCGCTAAGTCACAGTAGTCCCGGAGCGCTTATATTGTCGACAATATCATACTTCCCTCGTTGATTCGCGCTGATTTACGGCGGCAGGATCTCGCGGGACCGGGATCCCCGGGGCGACGCAGGATTCGGGATTCCGCTAATCCCCGCCACCGCCGCGAACGACGCGATGTTCCCATCAATAACACCTCTCCGAATATGTCACTCACGTTTATCGCATGCCCCGTATTACCCTCCAGGGTTTAGTTTGATGAAATTTAAAGTAATTAATTTTTATAGGGGTTCTTTTCATTTCGATAAAACCATATTGCTTTTGGCACGTTATCGTATTGTAAACGGTAAGATAACTCTTATTTTTCTGACAGAAATGACGACTGAGTTAAAAATAATACCAAAACATGTCTCAAGCTCCAGGCTTCTGTTTATTGGATATTGATTTTTATAGACGAAAGGCAATATAACTTTGTTAACTTAGTTACTTTGATTTTTGCTATATTATGTATCCTATAATACTCGTATTAAAGGGATAGTAAGTACGCCTAGTAATATTTTTTTTGTACGCCTGTGCTCTTTATTTTTGTTTATTATAACACAGTTTACATTAACATTATGTGGCGCTGGTCTATTCCCATTGGTCCCAATGGGAATTATATGTCCTAACTTTCCCCAAAACAATCAAAAAATGGGAATAGACCGTTTACTAACTAAACCTAAACTACCTACCTGTTTTTTTAATGTGTCTGCCTTCTCTGAAGCTCCGAGGTTTTCTTTCAATGCACATCAGTCTGTAACGCACCTAAAAACGCCCGAAGTTTAGTATCAACCTGTCAAAATGAATAAAGGTCGAAGATAAAGAATAATTTGACTTCTTGCCCTTGTGAGTAGATGAGGCAGGGTCTCCGGAGGGCCGGGTCGACGCAAGCTGTGGAGAGAGATGAGCAATTTAATGTCAAATGTCACTCTGACATTCAGAATAATGAAATCGCGTGGGTGTAACACACTAAAATACAGAATAAAGAATTGTGTGTTTTCGACCTTTTATGAATACTGATTTTTATTTTTATTGTGAACCGGTTTATTTGCAGGAGTGACGGGCTTCTTACTGACTTCCGATGACTGTGCGATTATTTTAACGAAATTTTGGGTAAGTCGGAACAAATGGATATCTTTGCCTCAAGGAGTTATGTCAAAGTGTACGCCACTTTGATCAATCACATACATAGGTTTTTCGTATTTAACTTACTGCATCACTTTGACGTACTTATTTCAATAATTAGCTAGAAATCCAAATGTTTGACTAAACCTGCACTATCCCGATGCGCACTGCCCGATGTTTATTTTGCTCGCTTACTATCAATTGACCCGCACACATAATAGATAAGATGAATATCTACCAATTGTAGAGGATGGCGTCGTCGCCGCTGCGTTGTTCTACATATACGAGTACATTAGGACGACATGCCTTGCGATGCGTTGGAACACTTACGTCACTCTATGTTGAAATCACAGCGTTCCGACGACGCAACGCAACGCATCGCTCGTGTGTCATTGCTCCTACCTGCTCGAACAGGACCTTCACAAAACCTATTGAACTCTTCACGACACTCAAAGACATTATTCAAATGCGGCGCCATCCATCATGAGCCGTCCGCGCGTCGCGGCGGCCCCGGCGATGGCCGCTGCCGCCGGCAGCTGACGAGGGTCCACTTCACCATATTATTTAATCGATGACTCGGGATCCGTGGGCTGGGAGCTGTTGCTAACTTTGGGACCTGGTGCATTCGCATTCAAATTTTAACATTATTTTATAGCCGGTTAAATAACAGAGTATCGCTAAATAAAATTTAAGTCAGAAATTTGTTCTGACTTGAAGTTTAAAAAAAAGGTTCTATAAGAACTTTAGGTATATTTCTAACACGCTAACGAGTACTTATATGCGTAACATGGGTTATACTTATAATATGCAACTTAGACACTATTTATGGTGTCCAGACAAATCAGAAACCATTAATAAAGGAGTTAGAAATGAAATCTTTTAGTAAAATATGAGAAAGGTTTTGATTACAATTAACAAATAACCTTCAAACTTGAACATTTTAAAAAGTCAAAGTCAGTTTGAAAATGTTCGTACTTTGGCTGCAGTAATTATTATTTTACATTTAAAACGCCGTCCCTATAAAAGGTAATTAGAGAATTTTAATTCCCACTTAGCAGCTTTGTTGAAAAAAGTAAAAGAAACCGGAACTTCCTTTAATAAAAGATTTTAAAACGCCAATCAATCAAAAAAAGGGGAAAATAATGAAAATAACTTCCTCATTTCGTATTTCGAAATTTAATATTCATTGTGGTTTAATTGTTAGCTTAAGTGCAAATAAATGAGTATTTTAGCCGTCAGCTCCCGTGCTACTGTCCTTCGGTGTAAGTTTGTATTATATTTGATGGACCCACTACTATAATAGAGGGATGCTGAAGAGCACCGACGACGGGTCACATATCGATGTACTAAGTTACTGCGATACTGTGTACGTTCGAACTCAGAAGTAGCTGTACATTTTACAACCTTGTCACAGTTATTGATATTACAAATTCAAAGCGTTCTCACTTTAATGCGATACTGTGTCAAGGTGCAAAATTATAGTATAAATAGCGACACGTGGGTGGACCTCAATGCTAAGTACTTTTTGTTTTGTAGCATATAAATGTATTAGTAATATAGCATAAAATAAAAGATATTCCATTTCTATAGATATTTCTCATTCTGCTCTCCTATTGTTGTAATGGACTTAAACCAAACAATACCGTTCATAATTTTGAGTTCTATTTCGACAGCAATGTACAAGTTACTGTTCCCTTTCCATGCAAAAATAAGAATGTTACCAAGAATTTCTCACGAGAAGCTTTCACGATTAGACTAGTTTATTGCCGTTACGATTTCTATTACGCCCTGTCGCGTGAGAAGGTGTTAGCCAGGCGTCTAAACGTGTCCAGCCGCCACGTGGAGGTGTAATGATCGTTCCATTATTTCGCGACGTATCAAGTGACTCGTAAGTGAAGGACACCGATATTATTTCTACGCTCCTCGGTCTGGATGGGTTGTTACGTAGATAAACGTTTTCCTAGCATTGACCTCGCCCTTTCAGTAGTCGACAGATAGGAGGGGGCACAGAACCGTCCATATTTCAATGTTTCTGTCAGACATAAGTCGTTAAACTACCCACGCAGAATTTTCATCATACCCGTCAACTGTTATATTTATTTAACGGTCTAATATAGAGTTCGTTGTAAAAAGAATATTCGTATCAAGGTTTAAGAAAGCAAGTTGAAAACAAGCTGCCAAAGAAGAAGGGAAATGTGTTCAAATGCCATAACTCATTACAATAGCGTCCAACTGATAATTGAGATCATAAGCTGAACATTGGTGAGTACTTACATGAAGTGCAGCAGAGGGCTGTGACTTCCCATCTCCGAAATCAGATCATTTCTTAAACTTGAATTGCGATCGGTTTTATTCATGTATGAAGCCGCCATTAATAATGGTAATTCACAAGTCACTTGCAACATTTGGCGCAAACACTGAAGCATATGTAGGTCATCAATTCATGGGGCTGCGGTTTCGAGTGTCGTTGTTAACCCAACACATCGATGATGAATGAAATCGAGGCACACATTTGTAAAGTTATACATACACCGCAGCCTCATGCGTCTGTCTGTGTGCCGCGGGTGTCACCCTTTAAGATTGATGACAGTTTCGATTGTCGTCTATTTGTATCAGATAAATTTGAATGTTAAAAAGCGGGCCCATTACGGTTTGCGTTTTTCGCTGTGGATGTAATGGAATGTAATTTAGAAAAATAAATTAAATTGATTGGCAACACTGCCTCTTGGATATACCCTGTCAGGCTGTCACAGGTAATGTTTTAAACAAAAAATTGTCTGTATAATTAAATAAGAAATATAATTAAAATATACCTCTGAAGACCCTAAATCATCTTCCTTTTATAACAATATATAAATAAATAAATAAATAAATAAATAAACAATAACACAATGGATAAATGTAGATAAAGATATAATGGGGTAGGACCTTGTGAAGAGTCCAATCCGACCGCTACCACCCTCTCATCCTTTAACCTAGCACCAAGTAGCAGTGGTCACATCGGTGTGTTCCGGTGTGGGGGTAATACAACCGGTGAAATTACAAGCATCTTTGTTCCCAGGGTTGGCAACTTAACTGCAATCTTAGCGTTAGAGTCTCGGGATTGTAGTCCTACTGTAGATCCCTCTTGACATCTGGTGGCCTTGCTCGTTTACCTTCTCCTTGTTGTAAAAAAAGGAAAAAGAGCATCTAAGAGCAGTCACTCTCGCATTCACTTTAGTTATTAAAAAGTGACGGATGTTTTACCTACATTTATCTACAGTGACTAAGCGACGACCATACGTAAAGCCATTTTACACATTCCCGACGTGTCCTCCGTCGTGTGACGAAAAGTGAACGGATCGTGTACCCCCGATAAACTTACAATCTGTTCCCTCAATCGAACAGTCGGGTGAATAAGTGGTTTGACATCCTAACCTTGAAAAAAGTTGGGTCGTCTTAAAATAATAAGGTTAATAAGATGAGTCATTTTAAATTGCCGGCATTACCTTATTGTTAAGGGCATGCTTCTATGGTTCGGTCATTTGGAAAGGATGGATGAAAGAAGATTGACGAAAGAGTACAGAGTGAAACTGAATGGGAGGGTCGGAAGGGGCCGCCCTAGGCGTACTTTTTCGAACCAAATCGGAGAAATATCTGGAAAAGGGCCGAATCTTAAGTACCCGAAATCGACGTGCATGCATGACTCGATGTATGAATGTGGAAGAAGTGAAAGAGATTTGTCAGGATCGTAGCAGGTGGAAAGAAGTAGTCTCTGCCTACCCCTCTGGGAAACAGGGGTGATTTTATGTATGTATGTATGTACCTTATTTTTTTAAGACGTGCAAACTTTTTTCAAAGTTACTATATTATTTTTTTCGATTCTATTAATAAATGACACTAATTCTGATTCTGAACAAAAAAGAAATAGGACATTCCAAAAAAAAAATAAGAGCTCTTATTAGGCCGAGTGTGTACGTGCTCACACGCACGTATGCAAACTAACGAACAAAAACTAAAGTAGTTTAGCTACGAGTACCTACAACTACCAAGTAAAGTTTTATTAAACCTTGTAGCCTGCTCACTAAGTCTGTTTAGTAGGTACAAAGAATGCAACAAGAGCATTAAAACACAAAGAACTTTGCTCCCTGAAGCCGGGCGTAAGCGGCTTACCGTCGGAACCACTAATGTACATAATAAGATTATACCATCTCCGGAAAAATACAGTAACTGTTCAAAGCAGTGCGGGCTTTGTTGTTGTTGTCTGGGTGTGCGTCTCGAAGACTTGCCAACGAGATCACTGTGCCGTTTGGCACCCTATTTCGTGGTAAGAATTTGTGCTTTATTGTTCTATAGATTAAAATTCAAGAAAAAAATAATACAAAAACATCGTCATCTGCAAACAAAAATAAATTCTTTCCTCGTGAATACAGGCTCTCGTCCAGGAGCTCTAATCTACTGGTCCCGTGCCCACTTCGTTGGGCAATAAACATTTTTTTGGGTTAATACACTCACAAATAACGTGGCTTTCTGTTGGTAAAAGAATTTTCGAAATCGGTTCAGTAGATCCAGAGATTACCCCCTACAACGTCACAAACTTTACCTCTGTATAATATTAGTATAGACACCACTTCGAATACAACTTTAAACACTTCGAGACTTTATATCGTTTTCTAGAACCTATAGTACCTACAAGCCTAGAGCTTTGTTGTGGACTGTGTGAGATGGTCCGTGTTTGTTTTTGACATGTTATCGTATTGTCTCTGTTACGTATACAAGCCAATTCTTCTTAATAACGACGTAGCACCTGGAGTACAACTTTAAACGTTCTCAGCAGAGCTCGGAAACCTGGTTATTTTTTTTAACCAGCTCGTCAGAAACGCCGTACATGTCATACAGCATTTTTATTTCCATTCCACTCGAACAGAATCGATATTAAGTATTTCGGTTCTTATCAAAGAGTAAAATCAAAAAGTTCCGGCTCGAAACAACTGTTAATTCCGCTCGCTAATTTGTTCACACCGCTCACCACCGCGATCGTTTTCTAATCTTTCCTACCCTATAAACTAGGTATTTAGTTGCATTTTCACTTGCTCAGCTTAAAGTCAAGCCGGCCTTATCATTTTACTTGCGACGCCATCCAACTGCAGGAAGAATCAAAAACCAACAATACCAGGTTAATCCCAGCGACCATAACGCTCGCGAAAAACCTGGTTAAGAACCATAAATTAACCGGTATTTTTCGAAACGTTCCCAAGCCCTGATTCTTACATGTCATAGTCACTAGAAAATTATCAGGTCTAGTGCGCAATTCACCAACAATTAAGCAGACGTTCAAACGTAAAACAATTGTCTACGGTCGTCAAATGAACCGGCTGGCGTTGGACTAATAATAAACTGTCTGTTTAATTGTCGGTGAACTTGGCAATTAGCCTCGTTGGAAACTTTACTAACTATAAAACTGGACGATTACACGTGTAATAATTCGCACAAGTAGTTATATAGTTCCATGTAAACAATGGCGCAAATCTGCTAAATTAAATAAAACATAACAGCAAACGGTGTTCAGCTAACTTTAATTTGCATTGTAATGTTCTTATTGTGGATGTGTGATACAAAGATTTAACTCGTTCACTGTCAATGATGTAATACGAAGCCTATTTTGTATGCAAATCGAGGAGCTTGACAATAAACATTGAACGTTGGAGGCAGTAACAATTTAAGCTTACAGTTCCCGCCTAAATATACTCTGCTCCAGCCGTGTAGGGCCGTTTAGTTAACTGATTTAGGTGGTTACATGCCTGTCTCGGGAGACGTGGAGCTAAACGTCAAGTCAACGTGACGTGAATACTTCGCATTTTAAGCAAAATTTTAACAATTTGGTTAATGTTAACAATAAAAATTTGTTTTTTTATAACAATCTGATGTTGATATTTGAAATAAGGATGAATATTAAATAGGCAGAACACGTATCTTAATAATATTATTTTTTCTTCAGAATCGAACTACTTATTAAATAAATGTTAGAATATAAGTACCTAATAGTAATCCTACTATCTAATGTTATAGTTAAATGCGAAAGTTTGGAGGTTTGTTACGTACTCAATCACACCAACGCCAAAGGATCCGGATGAAATTTGGCACAAATATTGATTATAGTCTGGAATAGCACATAGGCTACTTTTTATCCCGGAAAATTGCACAGTTCCCGAGGGAATAGCTATTATTAACTTCTATGCCGTCAGAGTCACGTGCAAATTTAAAAGCTGTTGCTTAATATAAGAGTTCACGTTTTGCATGCTGTCACCTACGGTAAATATGGTCAGCTAATGTAAAATAATTTAAGATCTATGTACCAACCACATGATTTATCACAAATAAGGAAGCTGAATCTGATTCTGAGATGTGCATCTCAGCCTGGGTCAGCATAGGTATAGTAATGCGGTCTTCAGTGTGCTAGAATGTTACTCAACTCGACTTGTGACGACGGAGTTGACCTAGTTGGTAGTGAAGCCTACGAAGCTAGCGATCCCAAATTCGATTCCCGCGGTTCCCGAGTTCAAGCGGTGGGTACTTTTCTTTGAGTTTTGGGTGTTTTCTATGTATTATTATTATTTCTTTACTCATACATATGACGACGACAAACATACTTAGTTTATCGTTGTCTAGTGCCCATAGCACAAGGCTGAGCTTAGCTGGGGACTAGGCCGACTTTGTAATATTGTCCCCGATACATAATATTGATATCTATAATTAAATGACACATTACTTAGTACAAAATGGTTTTTAATTATGAAGTCACCGTTATTAGTTATTACAAATCTATGATTCATAATTTTTATAATTTTAATCAATCAATTTTACCTCTTATTATAAAATGTTGTTTTAGTATAGGGAAGCAGTAAAAACTACGCAAACTTCTTAGTTGACAATCGGGTTTCCCGGGATCGTGGGATAGCCGGGATTTCACCGGAGGTTATACAATAACCTCCACGCCAAGCTGTATGTTCAGCAAAATAATCAATTTCAGCGAAATCAATAGAAAAATCGAGACTGTTTTTAAAACACTTATTTCACTTCACAACCCGCCAATCCACTTAAATCGAAAACGTGTATGGAACCAAGTCAGCCGGATTAAACTTCTACTCTATTGGGATCCTCATACCTTCACTTGAGAAGCACAAAACCGTAACTGCTAATCAAGTCACGTTACTTGCAGCTTTATTCATCCAGACCTAAAGTAACAAATAGTTTGTTTTCAATCTTCAGTTACAGTTCCGTGGTTTGCGGTCCAGGTGTAACGTTTTGTCGTGCTCCGGTGTCCGGTGTCGGCGAGAGGTGAGGCGGAGCCGCGGCGTCCCGTTACGAACTACATTTCTCTCCAAATAAAATAAAGTAGGTGTAAACTCGCCGCTGACAACCCTATTTCTCACGCCGCGCTAACCTACTCGTGCGGACAGACAAAAAATGAGTATGGACATTTTGACGTAATTTAGCTTATATTTTACGTAACCGCTGAGGGCGTAAGTAGTTTCCGTGTTCAAAGTTTTAAAAACATTACTGCAAAGTATCATTTATAACAGTTAAATAGTTTAATTTTTACACAGAAGGGATGATCATTCGAAGTATTAAAAGAAGTGACTGACAATTTTCTTATCATATAATGTTTGCGATTTCTAACAAGTTGAAAACCCAATCTGGTTGGTATTAATTCCCAACGTTATTCAACTGGCTGACACGTCATGTATAATACGATTAATCTACGTATAAAGTCAACCTGTTAAACATTCGAATTCCTCGAACATAGTCAATTACCTGACTGTATTTTAAATTGTCCCAACAGGGTTGCCCAAGAATGGGGCGTAGACCAAACCGGCGGAAACAAACGGTTTTAAAGTGAGAGAAAAGCTTACTAACGGAGATTTGCGGTTTACATCGATCGACCCGCGAGCGAACTGGTTTTAAGCGGATTGGGAACAAACGAAAGTGAAGGTGATAAATGAAGGAGACTTACGCCGAGGGTGTCGCAATTCATTAATTTTGTTGAAAAAGTAATTTGATTCGTGCTTTTTGACGCGAGCTGTCAATTAAAATAAAGGGTGATGAAGCTTGTTTTGAATCAAGAACTTTCTTGAGGACTGAGGCGTGACATTTCTTCGTTTTATAGCAAGGGCTACGAATCAGTGTCTAATGTAAATAAAAATGACCTCTTAAATTTTCGGCCCGGCCTCTATTAAACTTTGTCATAAACTAATTGATAGTTATATTAAATCAGCGCTGAGTGCAAGTACAACTCAATGCTGAGCCCCAGCCCTTTGCCTTTGGGTTGTGTTTGTGCTGTTATAAATTTAAATTAATAATAATAATTTTTAGTTTTAGTTTTATCTTAACTGTGTTTTTCCTCTAAATTTAATTGCTCGAGTGCTTGGACGATTGAATGTACAAAAAAATGTGTGATGTGATTTATGGGTATTTTTAAGTCTTTGTGTAATTGTATCTTCTCCTCTTCTCGTATCTGTGTAAGGATTTTTTTTCTTTTTTAATGCAGCCTTTTCTAACATCGTTACGTGAATAACAGCGATGCCACACGAGCGTCGCCGGTGCGGTGCGTCGTCGCAGCGCTGTGATTTCAACATAGAGCGACGCAAGTGTTTCAACGCATCGTGTGGTATGTCGTTCTAATTTATATACAGAACAACGCAACGGAATGGCAACGCCCGTGTGGCTTAACTCTAAGTCTACCATACCGTTACAATGGTAACGATATGGATGAAGTGAAACGGAATAGACGAAATCATAAGATCGTGTAGAGTTTGCTACGTGACACCGTAGTAACTAGGCCCTCTACGTGCTACGGCGTAGCGATGTCTACGACATTCAAATTCAAGATTTGAAGTCTTGGGCCACTTAAAGCAAAAAGATAAATCGAGTTTTTTTTATGTTTGTGTGGTTGCCGGGTTAGAATAGTGCCACTCCTAGGGCCCTAATATGGCTGTGTTTATTGCGTGTCAAAGTTTGGATAAGGCATCCGTCACCTTCGGACACATATATAAGTACGAGAGTGACGGATGCTTTATCCACATTTGACACGTGATATACTGGGTGTCCCTAAAACCAACGTCAAAACTGAGAGGGCTGATAGAGCAGCTAAAAAGCTATCGATTTAACCCCTATGTATGTTCAGCGATTGTTACTAGTTTCGGAGGTATTGATCATTTTAATCGGAATTTTTGTAATTTTCCCTCATGCCCATGTCACGAAAAATCATTAATTTCATGTTATATTTCATAAGTTTTTCCGTTTTATATCACACAATTAAAATCATTACAAATAAGCGAAGTTTTTAAACCTATTTGCCCTTTTCTTCAGTTTTTTTTCTTAAGTAATCACGTAATTTTTGTTTCTCCATACTAGGTGTCCCAGTGTTTGCTTTTCACTTTGTATGAAAAAAAAACTTTATGTGATTACTTATAAAAATGTCTGAAAAAAAACGGCCAAATAGGTTTAAAAACTTTGTTGATTCGTAATGATTCTAATTATGTATGATACCACTTATGAAATTAATCATGAAATTAATGATTTTTCGTGACATGGGCACGAGGGAAAATTACAAAAATTCTGATTAAAATGATCAATACCTCCGAAACTAGTAACAATCGCTGAACATACATAAGGGTTAAATCGATAGCTTTTTAGCTGCTTTTAAGCTTTTTAGCCCTCTCAGTTTTAGCGTTGCTTTTAGTGACACCCTGTAGACGCAGCCTCACTAGGCCTGCTTGTCTTCCCGTAGATATCGTCAGAGTCGACTAAGGGAATAAAGACTTGTATATACATGAAAAACTTAAGTAAATGACCTCTTGCATGTAGTTGTAACACATGTTCGACATTCTATATTTGAAATTTGACGTAAATTCCATATACAAAAGTTTTATACACAACTACATGCAAGAGGTTATTTACTTGGTTTTTAACCGACTTCAAAAAAAGGAGGAGGTTCTCAATTCGTCGGGATATTTTTTTTTTTTTTTTTTTTTTTTTTTATCTATGTTCCCCGATTACTCGAAGACCACTGGACCGATTTGAAAAATTTTTTCGTTGTTCGAATAGGTATACTTTCTAGTTGGTCCCATTGTCACCACGTCAGGATCTGATGATGGGATCATGGAGAAATCAAGAGAACTCCTCAAATATTATAGGCAGACCTATAGCGATTTTGGTATTTTTCACTGTAACTCATGCATTTGCTTTTGAAAAGTACTATATGGTGAAGTGGAACTGATGATGAAGACCACAGATGGCCACCGGAACTCCTTAACGGTACCTATTTCAAGGGTGGCGATAAGATATTTCGATAAAGGAAGTTGAGCGACTATGACGAAGCACATTTAGGTTTAAATATGACTATGACATTCACGCGGCGTTGTCTGCGGCGAGCTTGAAATGTTCTATAGTTTCTTATTAGTATTTAGAAGTGGAGCTACGTAACAGCATAAATAGGATCACTAAAAAGTATAAAATAAAATAAATGTTTAAAAAAACAAAAAAACCGCCTTCAAAAAGCAAAAAATAACTTCTTTAAAATGGTAGGTAAATAGGTCAGTCCAACGGAAGTCGGCGTCCAACAATATTTTAACCAAAAGCAGACTTCAGTTGGACTGACCTATTTACCTACCATTTTAAAGAAGTTATTTTTTGCTTTTTGAAGGCGGTTTTTTTGTTTTTTTAAACATTTATTTTTCACCTATAGTACTGTTAGGCGATGGGCTTGCAACCTGTCACTAATACACGGTATACATCTTAGCCTAAATGTGCAAAATGTGGTTACAGAATTGTCAACAAGTTTTAGAGTGGTTCGTAATTCTGCAGCTCTTTACCCCACTTTTATCAATGTCAATCTCTCTCTGTTACTAGTCTGTCGATTACCTTCCATATGGAACTGTGAGTCTAATACTTAGACTAAACAATAAAATTAGATTCATCTTTTTGATGCAAGATTTAATACATTCATACAAGTATTAGCTTCACTTGTATGTAACTAAATGACCAATAATTAATCTTAGAAGTCTAATGTTCGATTTGACTTGAAAACTTTGCACAAAATACAAACACAAAACACTAATGATACAACTGAGCTCGTAAGATGATGGAGATGATGCACATCGTTTGTTCTTTATGTTGGCTTGCACAAATATGAACACCGGGAGCTTTACGGAGCGTTAAAGGAATCCATCGGCGATAAATATTTGTAGCGACGCAGTTCCTCTCGTAAAACATCGATAAAATCACAAACTTCGCCCTAAGGGTAAAAGGGAACAAGTCAAAAAGTAACTTATTGAATTTTAAACGGTTTTGTCATTAATCAAGGTTGAGTTTGGGATGCTTTTCTATTTTGATTTGCCATTCTTTAGTTTCGAATACTGTACGCAAATGTATCTCTGTGATAGAAGGTAGTAAACAGGCTGCTACGTATCGGCTGTAAAGTTTTTAAAACTTATCTGTTTTTAAGAGTTTCCGTTATGCATACGTACTGCGTAGTTTACTATGCACTTTACCAAGTCAGTTGCAATGAATGTTAGCAATCCTACTAATATTATAAAATTTATAAATGCGAAATTTTGTGTGTGTGTCACTTTGTTACTCTTTCACGGCTGGACGGATTTGTATGAAATTTGGAATGGAGATAGCTTATACACTGGATTAACACATAAGTTACTTTTATCCCAGAATAATTAAAAGTTCCCGAGGGAATAACGATAATTGAAATCTACGCGGACGAAGTCGTGGGCACAAGCTACTCTGGTATAAAATGTCACCGTGTTACAGTGGCGAAGCGTCACGTAAATAATTAGACAAGCCGGAGCAAAAAAGGTGTATGGCGTGAGTACGTGTTTGCCCCTTCCATTAATTAAAAAAACATACCTACCTTAATAAATCTTTTAGTTCCCAAAAAGCAGTGCTGAAGTAAGTGCGGTAACTGTTTCTACGTGCGATCCTTGCAGTTAGTGTTCACCACCTTCGCCATACATGACATCACTGGTATTACATGAACAGTGTATGTCAAGTATGACAAAAGTGGCTTTGAAAAAAGCCGTTAGTTGCGTACGCACACGTTAAACACACAGACAATATATATAGTTAATTTACGTTAGAAATCAAAACACAGTAAAAATTAGCTTGCCTTATACCTATCATGCAAAATAAAAAGTTGTCCTTTGTTAAAAACAAAACAAAAATAAACCAAATTAAGTACATGCACTGCAGGTCTGCACACAGAAACCAATTAATTACAAATTATTTACAAATTCGTGCAACAAAATCAACCGAATAAAGAAAACCCACAGCCCGCGGCATGCGCCGTCCGTACCCGCCTTCTGTACCTGTTAAGAAAACCATGACACGCATATAGCGCCAAACAATCCAACTAAACCTAAACTAAGTTCATGCAAATAAATATAGAAACCGATTGAAAACTCAATATATAATTATATACAATTGAAATACGCTAGGTACAGTTCGATACTTATTTATATTCAAGAATAATTCTGCGGGGTTTTTTAACAAAATGAGCTAAAACGTTATCATGGAAATTGCTTTTCTTTTGAATTTTAAGAAGTAAATGTTTTTCAATGGAAATTACCCCCAGATTAGACAGTCTTGTTTCATTTTGACTATTCCGTGTGTACGTATGAATTCGCTTCAAGGCCGAAAACGACCTTTCAGCGGAAGCTACGGACACAGGCAGAGTCAAAAAGATCTGACTTAAAGTCAAAATCTGAGGGAAAGTCCCATTCAAAGCAGAATTACTTAAATATAAGTAAAGATCGTATGCGTCCAAAGTGTTAATACTAGAAGAACTGTACAAAACTTTTAATTCGTTTTTCAAAGCAGTTGGATCAAACAAATTTGGAAATTCCGTCATTAAGGCGGTTATTTTGGCCTCGGGGAAACATGTCATGTACTGAGCGTATTTCGATTTATTTATCAAATCCAAGAAAGTTAAGTTGCTAAATGATGCATAGCGAGAATTAATTTGACTAATAACGTTATCAATTATTTCAACAAACACACGTCTATGTTGAGTTTTCAAGTCGATGTCCGTATTTAGTCGCCGGCGACGTCGCGGTGGCTCGCAATACTCCTGAATACTGTCGTAAATAGAATCAAATTGATTCAAAAACTCTTCAGAAAGCCAAGATCGAAATGAATCGATTTCCCTGATTGCGACTTCTAAGTCGACTTGTTTGCTTTGCAATAAAGCAAAAAGAATATCAGTCCTGGCAAAAATATCGGAAAAAACATGCAAGAGAAAACAAAACTGCATGTCTTCTAACTTACTCACAAAGGATTCGGATAATGAAATTGAATCGACATCCCATGATTGCGGATCCTCTAAAATATGATTGAATGTCTCAATCATTTCTAACCTGCAATTAAATATCACATTAATAATACGCGAGTGATAATGCCACCGCGTTTCTGCCACTCCGGGCATGCGACGATCGGAAATCTGTTTTAATAAATTTGATCGCTTTGATGACTTGTTAAAAAATCGAACAAGCCCATTAATATGGCCGAAAAACGATTTTAATTCAGAAACATGCTCTAACGATCTGCTTAAAACCAAATTGAGAACATGTGCATAACACGGAACGAAATGCGCCCGGGGGCACTCATTACGAACGAGCGCCTGAACCCCGCCGTGCTCGCCCGACATGACTGCAGCACCGTCATATGATTGACCTATAAGTTTATCTTTGCACCGATATTGGTCAAGAATATCTAGCAATTTTGAAGCTAAAACGTTCGCGGTACGCCTCTCGCTAACGTCGAAAAATCCAATAAATCTCTCCTCGAGCCCTGACTCTGTCAAATATCGAAATATAACACTCAACTGCTCTCTGCGACTAACATCGGGAGTTTCGTCAATCATGACGGACACGAATTTCGCCTTGTTGATCTCACTCTTAATCTCATCTAAAACCACCGACGCAACGCAGTTTATGAGATCGTTTTGAATGTCACTTGATAGACCAGAAAAAACTGGATGCGAAGTAGATGAACTCTGTTCAAAATGAGATTCCATGACGGAGTCGTATTTACTCAAATACAACAATGTCTCAATATAATTACCACGATTATCCGAATCGTGTTTCTCATCATGGCCGCGGAAAGGCAATTCTTGCTTTCCAAGTAGTACGACCGTATCAATAAAACGTTTCATTAAATTTCGGTTACGTTCAACTTTACGATTGTGGGCCTCAAAATTATTACCAAAAAAAGTTTCTATTCTACTGTTACCGAACTCATGTAATAATATACAACTCCGTATATGTTTCTCGCTTTGAACATGTTTCTTAGCTGAATTATATATATTGTTGATATCTGCAAAACCGGTTCGATTCCAAACACTGCTAGAATCGGAAAACAGCAAACACGAATAGCAAAACAATTTGTTTAATTTGCAGCTGCCAGTCAGCCAATTGTATTTATCATATAATTCACTATGGAAGTGTTTGAAGAATCCATCTCTACGCTTATAATCAATTTTTAAGTCCGGGCGAGCGCGTCCTAACTTAATGACATGTTTTTTATTTTCAAAGGATAACCTTGAAAAACATGTTAGCTCATTAAGTAGGTAATCTGTAAGACAACACTCAATTTGAACCAATGCGGCCATATTTAGTTCTTTGAGTACCTACAGACAAAAATATTTAAAAACCACGAATATAACCTAAATAAGATTTGGGTAAAACCTATAGGTACCTAACGTACGTAAAATAGAATAGAAACACCAACCTCCGTCGTCGTGAACAATAACAAATAATCCAAACAGTAGGTAACTACAAACAAATCATCACAGCACATGAACACCGAACGAACCGAACACTTAGCAAGCTAAATTTTACTAGTTATTTGAATCATAAAACACTAAATAAATAGGTAATTCAAAAAAACTATCACAAGAATTTCACTGTGTGTCTTTGCGCGACAAGACGCTAACTAAAGAAAGTAATGGCGTCGCGTATTGCGTAATTGCGTAATGAAAAAAGGATACAATATGATTAAAGTTTGAAGGTCGTAGGTGGCGGTGGCGGCGTCCTCGGGAAAAGAAAGTGAACGCGTGCTATACACTTAAAGTTTAAAATTGGATGAAATAAGCCGCTCGGTGAGCGCGGACTAATGCACCATCTCGCTCTGATTTTTAATACGTTATACGGGCCGCCGTGTCTGTGTGTGGGTTCGAAGCGCTAGCAAAATGTTTCAATGTGTTAAGTTCGAGTCCGGCGAAAAGCGACCGCAGGACCTGAATTATTTTGTGATTGTAATAAGTTCGCGCGCAGTGAAATGTAACTGCGCGTGTGTACGAATATATAGTTATTGTTTCTTTCTTGTAGGTAAGTGAATACGTGCGAGCGAGTACTGCGATAGATTTCGGCTTAGTAGTAAATAAATTGCGTTTTGGTTATGCATCGTATTATGAAGGCAAGGTAAAGCTACAGTATACCGGGTTATTTTCGGTTTTACGTTTTGTTTGTATGTATACCTACTCTATGCATAGGAATTTTTGGTAAAGCCGTAAATAATCGGCTTGTATGAACGCCTCGCGACTGCCGTGTTATGAGTCGAGATACATCAGACTAGGTAAGACAAAATTCCTACACAAGATGCATTGCGAAAACGTTTTCGGTCGCGCGTTTTGTCAACTCCATACATTTTGACAGTTTTCGACAATCGTTTACGTTAACGTAGAGCAACTTGACTGGCCTCCAAGGTCACATATGTTAATTTGACCCTTCTGTGTTAGTTATACCGAGTGCGGTTGAGAACAAACCTCGAGAGTCCCACAGGTCGCGCGGCCACTTCCGAGATAACAGACTGCAGACTGTAGATGTTGCCAGTAGCTCGAACACGAACTATTCAATTACGCGTCACGTTTTCGAATTGCCTTTTAGTATTCAAAAATGTGTAAAATTTAATGCTATCTATTCCTAGCACGAACCGCTAAAACAGACTCGGGTTTTATTACAGTAATTTACGAAGACCACCTTTACTTCTCGGTGACGATTAAAAGTAGTATATTGAATGTCAAAAAGACAAACAATGTAACAAGAAGAACTACTTTATCTTTGCTTGGGTTTCCAGGAAAGGTTAATACTGCATTGTAATAAAATATAATTATTCAATAATCAAAGAAAGCTCGTCTTTTTTAAAAGTCACATTTACAACATTTGTATTGTATAATCTTTTTGTTAAAGTTTTACTTTGTATACTATCTTAAAAACATATTACGTGATTAATACTATAGGTAATATAAACTTAAACTAAATCTTCCCTGTTCAAAGATACCACAAAACGAACCAGATTCTATGAAGCTATATTTTTTCGGTGGAAGAGTTTTTATCGCTCCGCAAATATTTCAGCGAAGTTTATTGGCGCATTCTCCACCGCACAATAGCGAGTTAATAAGTTCTCGCGGAGTGTGCGACGATCGGCGCGTGTGTGTCTGAGTGTGTGTGTGTGTGTGTGTTTGATTAAATCGCGTGATATTAAGTTTTAACCACAACATTGTGACCCACACACACCCATGTAGGTAGACATATTAAGAGTAACAAGGTGGCTTTGAAACGATATAATGCTCATGGAATTGGAGCGTGCGCAGCGAGCAGTGATCAAGGTCATGCTCAGAAAACCTTTCCGCTTTCCAACTGACACTCTCTACAGGGAAACTGGTTTTCTAAGGGTAAGGCAATTATTTGTCTTAAGCGCTGTCATCCGAGTCCATAAAAGTACCAGAGAGCCAGCGGTGTACGAAACCCTGATGAAGAAACGAACATATAGAGTGCCCGTACCCGCGGTTGGATCGGCTTTTGCAAGACGCGCGCCCCTGTTTGCTCATCCGTCGATATACAACGTGGTTAGTAAAGCCTGTAACATAAAACACTATACAACATCCAAAGTTATCAGTAGCTTGAAGAAGTGGTTTACAACTCTGTCATACAGAGACACAGAGGCTTTGCTGAGTCCTGGTGCCTAGCAATCCCTCATCTACTCACGCTCCTCTCTAGCTCTCCCTCCTGCTCAGACTGCTCACACAAACAGTCACACATACACACATATACTTACACACACACACACACATTCACACACACACACACACACACACACACACACACACACACACACACACACACACACACACACACACACACACACACACACACACACACACACACACACACACACACACACAAAGTTTTATGTTAAAAGTTATAAAATATTATGTAAAACCTCTTTTTTTTTTCCTAATATTTATTTGTTTTTGTAAAGCACCACTGTTGTTCTTTTTAAGATAATTTAATTGCCTGCCTTTTCTGTCTGTAAACCGGCTCACTGGGCCCCAAGATACAGGCTCAGCCTAGTTTGGGGTCCACTGGTTTTTTTTTTTTGTATGTTACTGTGCTTAGTTAATCAATAAACTTATCTTTATCTTTATCTTTATCTTTACTAACGCTGTCTTTAGTTTAAACTTCGCAAACGTACAATTTAAAAATACTTAGTTACAATTTAAGTGGTGAAATTGAAAATAAAATAAGATAAACAACGATAAATAATTATGGACGCGTGAATCATCAACGAACTATCAGTTACTGGGTGGTCCAAAAATATGATGAAGGTCCTACTTAATACCATGAAAGAACTTTATTTGATTTTAAAATCGTACTTGAAATACTTTCTCTACTTGCATCTGGTATCCGCCATTCGAGATTTTATTTATTCATGCCTTCAGTAGCGCTCTTACGACCAAAGCAATTCTATCAGCTTTACTCTAAAGCGTTGCAAAGGAACCAATAAAATTTGCAAACAAGTGCTGAAAAATGCACTTTCCTTTGGCCGGCGCTGCTCCGGCCAGCCGCAAGCAGTTCGCAGAGAGGTCTGTTCCAGCCTTTGAACAGAAAGACGAGACTAAATTCTTGTTCATAAGGAAACTACCCTTTTATTTTATGACGATCTCTAATTAAATCTTTATTTGGTTCAAACTCTTCTGGTGCGGAAATGAGTCGAGACATTTATGTAATTTGCTTCTTTTTACGTCACAACCTGTTTTTAGCACATTAATGAAACTGCATTAAATTAGAAATTATTTCATAATGAGCTTAATGCAAAAAGCTTATTGAAAAAAGATAAATTTTTAAATAAAACTAAAATACAAAATCATTAAGTGAACGTGAAACAAACATTAGTTTTGAAGCTTAAACATCCAATCTCGCCATTATTTATGAACCTTTCAGAATGTCTGGCGATGGGCTATCAAGTACAAATAAATACACAATGTTATTTTCCTGACCACGAGCCCAAAGTGCTCAGAGATACCTCCCCGCCGAGGAAGGAAAACAACCGAAACCCCATCGGCCAGGCAAACAAAGAATCCCCGTGAGGCTGTAACTTACCAATTACCCCGAAAATAACACTTAGCCTTCGAGCATTTTTCATAGCTTCCCTGGAGATATCTTCGCCATTTATCTCGAATCGAATGATGCCGACACCGAATAGGTCCTAAATAAAAATATGATCTCTAGTTTTTCCCGAGAGATTTAAGATACAAATTGTGGTAATATCTTTACATATTTCAAAAATGATTCTTATAAACTCGTAACAAAAACAGAATTTAAAATGAATAGATTGCAAGTTTTACATTAGTTTAGAAAAAGTTGGACAAAGCTTGAAAATCATAAATAATAATGGTGCTTACCTCTCCCAAAGGATTGGGCTAGCTATCCAGAGAGGTAATGCAGCCAGTGTCATGGGGACCATGCCGCGAGCGGACCTGCTAGAGGGGGTGTTCTTTTTATAGTGGTGATTATTATTTATATCTTTAATATTTGAGTAGCTTAGTTTAATTTTAATTTAAATACGTTTAGTTTTAATTTTTAATTGTATTAATGTTGAATTCTGTACTTAGTTGGATGTAAAGAAGAAATATAAATAAATGTTAAAATAATAATTATCGCATTTGCCAATTGCCATTGCCAGCAATTGGCTATTTATGTAAAACAATTACGCCATTATAAATATCACTATAAATCGATCAACGTAGGACGATCTATATGACAGCCTCCTTTCGTAAATTGGAGCCCCTACACTCTTTATTAAAAGGACGATTAATCATTTCAACCAATATCGAAATGACAAGTAAATTCTGAAAAATCATAGGTCGTGAGGGGCTGAGTGGGACTCTATGGCACTTCTACATCTCCTCTAAGGAGCGTCGGTGGCTAGCAGCGAATGTCGACTCGTGATCGTAAGGTAAAGTTTGAACTCCGCGGTCGCTATTTAACAATGAGTTTTTACTTAAATATTGACATTAACCAATGCTTTTGATGAAGTTAGAAAATCGTGCGGAAACTTGCACATTTGAACAGCTGAGTGTGTAAAAGGGTAATTTTACATAAGATATTGAAGGGTCTTCACGTGTTTTAGGAAGGGCTCATCTGTAAGATAAGATAAGATACCTCTCCTCGGGGCTATCCGGATCAATACAGGCTCGGGCCACGTAAGCGCAAAGCGTCTGTTTGGCTATAACGTGGGGCTGACTGTAGTTTTATGTCACATATTATCATAAAACATAACGAGCCAGGTGAATCATGGGACAGACTTGCGCCTATGAGTATACAAGAGGCCAATCATTATAATTATGTGACGCCATTTTTTTTCACGCTGTCTCACAAGGGTACGGGATCTGCTTTTACCTTTGAGTGAGTCATTTCGAAGAAATAGGTGCTTGAAATGATGGTGAGGTTGTTTAAAATGGAACGTCTTTCCTTATAGGAATAATCGATATCAAAAATGTATAGAAGTTATCGTTATCGAAAATGTATAGGGTTGACGTAAGCTGCCGAACGGTCGCGTCGAGCGCTTATGGCAAAACCTATGTGTTTTAAGGTTTTCGAAAATTGTTGACGTTAGCGTTAAGCACCCATCTAGACCCACTACAGCAACGTGTTGCAATAAGATTAGCGGAAAATCCCTAAGATTGACGAAAATAAAACTGACCATTGGCAAACAATAAATATCCCTTAACTGTAAGAGCCCACCTCTTTACACATTGTAGCTTCAACACTGGCTCTTACGTTAAGTACCTAGTGTTAGCGCGTTAATGTACGACGAACAGCTTCGTCCTCTCAACCCTGAGTGTCCATTAAAGTCAGCTGACGGACGACTTTTTAAAACCAGCTTCTTGAACTACACTACTAAGAGTTGATACAATGTTGTTAGGAACGTGTCGTGATTTTCATGATCAATATACAGGAATAGCTCAACGATAGAAAAATCATATTTCTGACGTTTCTCACATTAAATACTATTTAGTATTAATAGTAGTTCAAACATAAAACTTCCGTGAGACTCAAACACAAACATAAACATGTCGAGCGTTTTTCGACATTATTTTCGTTAGTAACCAGTTGTGATCTGTTTAATAGTAAGTTTACAATGCAGATTACATATCTACGTCAAAATATGTATGTTCAGCGATTTTTACTAATTTCGGTGATATTGATCGTTTTAATCTGAGTTTTTGTTATTTTCCCATATGTCCATGTCACGAAAAATCAATAATTTCATGTTTTATTTCGTAGGTTTTTCAGTGGTATCTTACATAATTAGAATCGTTATGAATCTGCGAAGTTTTTAAACTTATTTGCCCGTTTTTTCAGTATTTTTTTCAAGTAATCACGTAAAGTTGTTTTTTCCATACAAAGTGAAAAGCAAACACTGGGACACCTAGTATGGAGAAACCAACTTTATGTGATTACTTGAAAAAAATACTGAAAAAAGAACTGGCAAATAGGTAGGTTCAAAAACTTTGCTGATTCGTAATGATTCTAATTATGTAAGATACCACTGAAAAACTTGTGAAATACAACATGAAATTAATGATTTTTCATGACATGGATATAGGGGAAAACTACAAGAACTCAGATTAAAATAATCAATACCTCCGAAACTAGTAAAAATAGCTAAACATAATAGGGGTTAAATCGATAGCTTTTTAGCTGCTCTATCAGCCCTAGGCGGTTTGACGTCGGTTTCTGGGACTCACTGTATATAGATATATATATAACTTTATTCCTTCTAACGGCGGGCGTTATCCGAACCTTAAAAACATCTGCGAGGGTTTCAAGCCAATGACGACATAGGTTAAATTTACTTTTGTCCAAGTGTCTGTTATACCTTTAGTTTTCAAACTTTTCGCTTTGTAAATCAAGTGACCGGCTAGTACGTTTGCCTCCACCAGCGTGAAAATACGAGGGTACATTGCAAAAAATGGACAATCCTGTTATGAGCTAGTGCCGGTCTGGCCTGCGTGTCCCTAATTAACAAACACGGCGGCGACACACCCGGACACGGTGTTAATGAAAACGCCTCGCACTAATTGCTCGGCTGTAGCGAAACAATTATGGTGGCAATCCGTCCCGCCGGACTAATTGATGCTCCACCAACAGCTTTTGAACGAGTGCGAGTTCGACCCTTTGTGGACTCTGATTACTTTCTTATGTTCTCGTTTGGTCGTGCACGTAGGAAAGGCCGAATGATTTGTGTCGTCACTTCGTCAGACAGAAGAGATGTGGTCAATAATACAACTTATCTTTATCTTTACGGTCCTTTCGCTTAAGAGCTTAGTCTTGATGGCGGTTAATGGCCACTTTTCTCTATTCTCCGCCGGCATTTCAACTTCCTGATTCTACTCGGCATTAGAGATAAGTATTCGAGCGAATGTTCCACTTCGTTTTTAATAAAGTAGGTATCATTATTCACAATTGTGGTGGAAGACGAGTGAGATATTAATAGGCTATAAGCATTTTTAGGGTGCGTTACACTAATCGCCAGCCGCTGGCCTATTGCCTAACGCACTCGCAATCGCAATCGACTTCTAAGTGGAACAATAGTTTTTATTTTAAAACTGCTTTCTAAATAAAAACGTCAAAATGAAAACAATTGTGATTGCGAGTGCGTTAGGCCATAAGCCTGCCGCTCGTGTTTAGTCAAAGTGATAAAGAAACTGTTGATCCCATCAGGATCATCACCGTATTGTATGACCGTCATTGTTGTATTGCGTCATAGGTATAAAACTCGACTCACAATCTGCGCTCATAGTTAAATACCGTGTCTATGGCGTACCTGCGAGAAGAATGCGTGCCTCGCTCGCGAACGCCTCTCACGCGCTCGGCTAAAAGCCGCCCAAGTAGGGCGCCCGGCGGAAAGAGCGCCGCTTAGATGAGCCGCCGACAAGAGACGCGCCGTGCAAAGACTTTTTCTCAAAAATGTCTAAAAAATGTTGATATGACTATCTACATATTGAGACGCGAAGGACATAGTTTACACAAGCCCGCAATTTTGCATACAAATTCCATTACTATCTAGCTTGTAACTTTTTAAAAAGTGAAAAAGCCCATAATAAAATGCGGGCACAAGTCTTATACATCCAAATTTTATTCGAAACATAACTTTTTTATCTGTGTCTGGAATAGCTTATGTTTTTTTTTTAAACAAAGCTTGCGATTCAAAAAAGGCGGTAAAGAGTGATAGTTTTTTCACATGAAGTTTGTATGCAATTAAAAAAATGAGTTCAAGCGATGAAGATTTTACTCCAACACAAAAAAAAACTCGCAAGCTCGTCCGTTTAAAATAATACTCGGCCCGCAATTGCCTACTTCCATGCCTAGGCAATAATGTACTATTCTTTTACCCGTACGTTAAATAATTCTAGTCACCTATATCTACGACATAAGTAATCAGCAAAATAATAGTAAATAAATAAATATCGGGGGACAATATCACACCAATCGACCTAGTCCCAAACTAAGCTCTAGGCTTGTACTATGGGTACTAGACGACGATATAAATACTCATATAGAGAAATACATATACTTAAATTAAATACATAGAAAACATCCAAGACTCAGGAACAAATATTCGCGCTCATCACACAAATGGGATTTGAACCCAGGACCGCCAGCTTCGTAGGCAGGGTCACTACCATCTAGGCCAGCGCGTCGTCTCTTCGATTACTGTTACTTTTGCCACCAGCGACCTGTTTTAATTGTTATTTGTTACCCACGAGTCACGGCTATTAGTCATTCTTACGACTAAAGACTCCCAATGAGTTGTATATCCATCATGCCCGTTTTGTTAGCGACGTCTTACAGAAGATTAAGTCGAATTAAGATAAATTGCTCTTCCTTTTGAATTGTTTTATTCGTTTAGTTTCTTAATAAAATACAATTATCGCTTCGCCAACACGATAAGGACAACCCCTCCACGACGGACGGAGAGACGGAGCAAGTCCGAGCTCTGTCCTTGATCCTTCAGCGGGTTGATTTAATTTTTCCCTCCGCGGTAATGGTGGGCGGGAAGTAGAGAGACGACGTGTCAAGCCGTTGTCCGATGCACGTGGTCGCTCGGCAAGTACAAGAGAGGTATGAAGTTGGATAGAGACGAAATTTTGACTGAAGCTGCTGTAATAAAAAAAGCATGTAATTTCCTTTAGTTAAAACATTTGGTTGCCTTTGCCAAAAGTTGGTAACGACGCCCGTTAAAGATTTTAGTATCAAGATAATTTATATATTAAAACTTTACTAACCGTTCGAAGTTTTGTGCAAGTAGTCCTAACTGCTCATGGTTGGAAGTGTCGTGTCTTAGTAACTGTTAGGTAATATATAGAAATGATTCAAAAACAATTGTAGCGTATTTAGTCTCGTTAAGTAATTTCTTTAGAATACAACTATGCTGTAAAACGTAAAATTTGGTATATATTAAAAAAAACTATAAAATTACATGGTAAAGCCGTGGCAGCTCTAAGGTCGAAAGCTTGGATTTTGAAAAAAGGCTGTAGAACATATCCAAAAATGGCGGATACCCGACTTTTTGCAAGATAAAATGTAAACAATAATACATAAAGTGACCTTGAATTCGAAGCTAGCGGTCACGGGTTTTATTCCCGATGCGGGCAAATATTTATGTGCTGAGTGCGAGTATTTGTTTCAGAGTTAAATGTTTTCTATGCATTTAAGTATGGACTTATTTTTCTATACATAATATGTATCGTTGTCTGGTACACGTAGTCTAGCTTGGTCGAAACTTATGAGTTTAACTCGGTCAGTTTAGGTGACATTTTCCCCTTATATTTACTTATTTGTTACTTAATATAAAAAAAACAAGATTGGTCTTATAAAAACTAGAAAATGGGCCAATAACAGATTTTCCTAGTTTACCAACTTATTTAATAAAGAGCAACTTTTACGACAGACTTTGATTTAAATTCCTGTGTACAAAAATAATGGCCCCGCGCTGTTACCATCCCCATTCATAACCTTCTACCTTCACGCAGAACACATCGCCGTTTAATGGCACGAACGATTCCCCGCTGCACTCAGCCGCGACCTGCATCGTATAAAAGCACTCCGGCTTTTAGCCCACGCGTGCGACAATGCACATAAAGAGCGGCCTTTACGGGCGACGACTACTGGCGCGGACAAACATGGCGCCGGTTGCCGAGGGACCGATTGTTATCATATGATATCAGGAAAGCGATGCGATTGCTTACGTGTGGCACGCATGCTCAAACAAATAGCGGGGGACATCTCACACAATTTGACCAGCTGGCCTATTGCCTAACGCACTCGCTATTGCAATAGACTTCAAAGCGGAACAATTGTTTTTAATTTTGTATTCAGACTCGCCTTCGGACTATCAAAATGAAAACGATTGGGATTGCGGGTGCGTTAGGCAATAGGTTATAGGCTTGCTAGTCCCAAACTAAACTTCAAGCTTGTACTATGGATACTAGACATACATAGAAAACTTTCAAGAATTAACAATTACTAGTACATATAACACACTAGCTTCTGCCCGCGACTCCGTTCGTGTAGAATTAGTAATTTTGCCATTCCACGAGAACAGTGATTTATTTCGGGATTCAAAGGTAGCCCTTTGTGTTAACCTAGTGTTTAAATAAACTCTATTCCTAATTGTATGTAACCAAATTCGTCCATCCTTTTTAGCAAAGAAGTAACAAACTCGCGCACGTATAACCTTTCGCATTTATAATTATATGATTATGTACATCCTGTACTTCATATTATGTAGTATAGGATGTAAATAGGTAGGTACATGCAGCGCCCAGAATCGCTCTGGCCGAGTCGATAAAAATACTCTCGGTATGTGAGTCCGACTCGCACTTGACCGGTTTTCAGTATTTGTTGTTTTTTTTTAGGATTTTTACTATGTATAACCAAATTTTGAAGTTTGTGGGTTTTATCGTTTTTATGATACAACATAAAGAAAAATGCAGATTTTTTATCACAATATTGTATTTGATTAATACAAACTGACAATACCCAAACAAAGCAATAAGGACGAAATTCTTCGATGAATGAGCGCATTGAGCGCGAGCGGGCTTTTCTGCTCCTATTTTAACTCCCGGCGTCCGCGACGCTGCGAAGAACTTTGTCGCCATACTTTTATGTATAAAGTATAAATTAAAGTCGCTCAATTTCACACTGAACGAATTATATGATTTAAATGTTAGTTCCCAATTAGTTTTTAAAGAATAAAGAATATTTAGTGTATTTAATTTCGGTAAAAAAAAAACAACCCAACCAACTGTACTTACTTCCAGTACATTACAGCTATTATCATTGCTCATAGCTATGAGTTTATTCAACTTCGATATACTACTTCTACCTCGCTTAGGTATTTTTTTTCAGAATCACCATTTTTTTTTTATTTATGGTTAGGAGCCTAAATACCAATTTTCACTTTTTTAAACACAAAAATGACGAAATTCATACAAAATTCTACACCCCCCTTTTATCTCTTTGGGATAGTTTTTCCAAAATCGCTAAAAGCTATATTTATTATTTGTAAAAAGTAGCCTATATACCAATTTTAACGTTTCTAACTTCAAAAATGACAAAACTCTCATACTTACAAAATTCTACACCATACCCATACCCCTTAGGGGTAGTTTTTCTAAAATCGCAAAAAAAAAAAAAAATGTAAATAGTTTCTGCCCGCGACTTCTTCCGCGTAGATTGCGATGATGTGTTTATCCAGGCTCTATCCGGGCTATACCTACCTAAGCTATCTCCATTTCAAACTTCATCCAAATCCATCCATTCGTTGCAGCGTGAAGAAGTAAAAACGAACACACAAACTTATGCATTTATAATATTTAATGATCGGCGACCGGTAGCATTTTATGTTACTGTAACGTCAAACGTAATGACTAATATAGATAAGTCGGATTAGTAGGATTAGTAGGATACTCGCATTAATAGGATTAGTGGATAATACAATAGATTTCGTCCCTCGGGAACGGTCCAATTTTACGGGATAAAAAGTATCCTATGTCCTATTCCAGGGTCTAATCTATATGTGTGCCAAGTTTCATCCCGATCCGTCCAGCCGTTGCATCGTGAAAGAGTAACAAGCATCCATACATACAAACTTTCACAATTATAATATTAGTAGGATATATTTGTCCTTACCGGGACTCAAACCAGGGACCGCTAGCTTCGCAGGCAGGTACACTACCTACTAGGCCTATATCAAAGACTGGATGACAATCGCAACAGGTTTGTAAGGACTCGCACCTTTATTTTTCAGTGAACGTCACGAGGCCCGCGCTTGATGATTGATTACATTATTGATTACATTACAACTTGAAAAATTTATCGTCCTACCACAAATCAAAGCTCACTTTTCATTGTTTCACTTTGAGCTAAGGCGGTGCTGATCCGGTACCGGGGCGTTATAGTGAGCGGTGTCCTTTAATCTCACACACGCCCCGCAACGCGTGTGCCGACATTTTGAACAGAATTGTAATTCTCTTAAGGCCTCACTTTCCATCTCCACTCTATCAATTAACCGGGAAGTTGAGTTGTCCCGTTTGAGCGTACAAACATCATTTTAGGGCGTGCATTTTTAATAAGTAGCTTAAAACTATCTCGCTCGAATGAGTCGCTCACTCGAACAACCGTTCGGCACGAAACCGTTTTTAAGATAATGAAACCTCAGATTCTTGTTGTGTCGGTGATCAATACACGCAAACACCGCAACCCGTGAGCGAACCGTGCGAATGCTGCGTTATTTATTAATATCTGATTGGAACCGCCCGGTGTGACGGGGTGCGTCCGCGGGGAAAGGTTTCAATTAAAGGTAACGTTCTTGTTGATACAATATGGATTGTGTCGTGAAATATTGAGCGAGTGATTCCAGGCGGGGCTAGCAGTTGATTACAAATCGGCATAACTAGGTACAGGTTTTCATTTGCAACAGGTAATAAGTATTTGCTGTAATTCCCATAGGCGACGCGTTAAGTTTAGTGGTTGTGTCACTGCCTACGAAGCAGCGGTATCGGGTTCGATCCCCATTTAAGGGTGAATACTTCTGTGATAAGTACGTACATAATTTGTTTCTGAGTTTTAGATGTTTTTTATGTATTTATATGTAATGTGTAATGTATTGTATGCATGTTTATCCTTATTCAGTTCCCATAGTACAGGTCTAGAGGTTATTTTGGGACGAAACAAATGTGCATGGGACAGTAGCCTGGTTATTGTTGGACTCATTGTAATGTTTATTCGGTTGGTTTCTTTCAAAGTCTTCCCTTCGAAGTAAAGCAAGAAAAGAACGGAAAACTTAGGATAAAGTCTCGGTAAATGTGTGTATTAGGTCAGAGATACCCACACGTTACAGTGGCGGCATCGAGTGATGAGACTTTTGATAGCTGACAAATAGTGTTGTGAAAAACTCCATTTTATTATCGTAAAAATTTCAGTATATTTAAGTATATTTAAAAAAAGTTTATTAAAGAAATAACGCATAAAAATAAAAGGTCATAAATTGTAGATCAAACTCTCGAAATAAACTGTGTGGCTAGAAGAAGACGACATTGTCAGAAATTTGAAATATTGTGTCAAAATACCTATACAAAATGTGAAATTATTGATAAATGAGTGAATCAGTAATCATTAAACCACATTAACTCAGAGCTAGGACGCGAGTTTGCCAGCGGCGGTGACGTGAAAGTGCAGTGACTTCATTGTCATACGTTGTAGTACCAGTCAGCGGTCCTTTGTTATTATCACGCGAATTGTTTATTTGAGATGCTTTTTGTTAGTTATGATTAAAACGATGAACGCTAGAGTGCGAGCAAATGCAAACAAAAAAACTACCTCAAGATGAAGCTAGTTACGAAATGCGTTTCGGTAAATTACAGCGCCAGCAGTACATCCCTATTCCGGTACCTGCAACAATGAAGTTTGACATCTGTTCCTTTATACTTGCTGTCAAGGAACTTCATGGGCGAGCAAACTTCAAAAGTGCCATCATTCGATGCCGCTGCGTAAGTCAAATCGCGGATGTTTCGTACCCGAGGTATGCTTATTTTTTATTTCACGGAGAAGGCTCGGCGCTGACACTTACAGTCCATTTGGTTGTAGACTATAAGTAGTCTCTGAGGCGCCATAGACATTGGTAAACTCATGAATGAAAATGTGATACCAGCTCTAAGGACCAGGATGGGATGTGGCAATAAAATTGTAATGTCTATAAGGTTGTTCAATTCAAGCTACGGGTCTATTTGACTATATAAGTAGGTATTTGCAAGTGAAGTAAACACTCGTTTGTTGTTGATTGTCCAATGTCACAAATATTGTTAAAATCACAAGGCCGCCGTTTCGCAATAGCGGACGAACGGAAATAACAAGCGATAATTTACAGATAAACAATTGTGACTAAAACCGCGTCGGTCGACTTTTGCGAGCCAAGTCTGTAAAAACTACAACAAAAAGATCAGAAAGAAAAAGTCTTATGAATTTTGGCTCCGTCTAGCAAAACATCAATTAGGAAATTGACAACCCTGTCCAAATCAACAAGCAGATAACGAGCTACTTCGTTTTGAAATTCTTTGCAAATCAATTACCTATTTTCCAAATTTTGTCTCTAATTTTAACGAAATATTTGTCTCGTTTACGTGTGCGCTAATCTTATGCGAGCTCCTTGACACAACAACTAATTCTAATAAATAAATATGTAATATAAAGCTCGAGTAAAACGGTCATGATGATATACGGACCGACGAATAAATATATACCGGTTTAGCTTTTCAGTATTTGTTACGAAACTTTATAAAACTGACAAATTAAATCAAATAAGGGAAATGTCAATTCAGCTTGCTCCGCGCGAGCGCCACTCGGACACCTCGACCACCATCGGGCGGCAAATAATAAAGTTATAAATTCTTTTTCAAACTTCTGGTTGGAAATTGAACGCGACGCGCGCCGCCGCCGCGACTTAACTTCGGCACGTGGTCCACATAACTTGGCGGGCTATCTTGAAGATGTTACAATTTCAATTGGCTCAACTGTCTTTCTAATATTTTTACACTTCAGAACTTTTTGAAATAACACATTCAAGAGATTCCATAATTACAAGATAATTATGAAGCCGCACATTATTTGTCGTAGATTAGGACTTGTGTAGTTCTTCTGAGTCGTCATTGTGAGTTGTCGAAGCCCGGAGAAGTTACATTTATTAAGAGAATCTCGACTCGAAGGGTTATGACAGTTGTTAAAAGTTTCACAAGATAAACTTTGGAGGCAGATTTAATGAAAGGGACTTCTTATCTTCAGAGATCCGGATCATCGGGAACAGAAGTTAGCTTATGAATTAATTTTATGTTGAATCTCTTAGATTGGATTATAATGTTTCTATATTGGATTGACGAAGTCTGTGTTGATTAAATTTTGTATTTTCTTGATCTCTGTCAATGATTTGTTTTCTAATTGGTGTGCTTTTTATAATATATTATGGTTTAATGTAAGGATAAAAAAGCTAATGAACGCACGGCTAATGCAGCCGAGACCATAAAATTCTAATTGAATAAAATAATGTTCCATTAGTGCGCTCGCTGGCACTCTCATCTCCTAAGCGAAGTGCTTCGAACCTAAGTATAATAATATTTTAACTACAAGAAAATATAGTTGTATTGTATGTCCTATACCTACTTATACTTATATATTGTTTAGTGAAGTGGCTGGTTTAGCCACAACTTGATATAAAGCTTCTATCTTGTGTGTGTGTCCTGTTTGTTATATTTATTATTGCACCATTTACTGCAAATAAATACGTAAATCATCCACGTTATTTAAAATACTCATTTTTGTATCGTGTGGCAAATTATTAACCGGTGAGTTTAGTTATTTCATTGGCATTTTCAACGAGCTTAACTGTCGCTCGTCTTGTGTAATCTTGCTCGCTCGATCGACCGATCGCGAAGGAGACGCTTCTAAGAAAATAAAATCTCAGTGTATAACATGTTCCAGCTAGTCAGGACCGCACCAACCACACCGCTCGGTCAAGCGGCGCCGGGGCCACTCCGACCGCACGTCTCCCGGCGACGCGCCTCGACGGCCCCTGAGGTTGGCTCTTTGACGGTCCACAGAAGAAATTAACTCTGAAATTAACTCGGCGGTGAGCGAAACATGTTCCGCTCCAAACAACTCGCAATCACTTCTAGTTACAGGTAAGACTTTGTAGGGAGAAACATGTTTATCGTATTTGTATTTTTAAACAAAGAGCGGGTTTATTCTTGTATTGTCGTCACTCATTTCATAGAACGTATCACTTTGCAGGATTTTCATTTCATCTACAGGCTTTTCTAGGCGCATATTAACATTTTGTGATAGTCGCAAGTCTAACGTAACCTAACCTTCGTAATGACTATTTAAGATAACCTGAAAATACCACGGTTTTAGCAGAAAATTGCTTTCGATGAAGTGAAATTCGGTGAAATAATGCAAACGATGAAAAAAAATACGAAAAAACAAGGGGACACGCAAGGGCCCTCAAGTGGTCAATTTACAGAATAAATATTTCAAATTTTGAATTTAGGAATTGGCCATTTATTTATTTATTTACTCGCTTGAAATAGTGCTAAGAATTTCTATGAAGTAGTTACAATTTGACTTGCAAAGGTGAATCTACGTTCGTCAATTCAGAGGTGTCAGAAATGAGGGAGGTGCAGCGTCGTGTTGCAACTTCACTCGTCAACCACATCCAGTCACCTGACCGTCAAGCACACCTATTTGAAATCTATCTTAGTCCTCCGATAGCTACGCCTTCGCATAGCAAAATGTTAATGGACTTTAGAGCTGTAAATAAACGATTAAATTAAAAATGCTCTATTCAAATGTGTAGAGTATGGTAGACAATAAATACTTTTACTTGATGTTGATGTCACTGCGGTATCGTACTACTTAATCTTATGTATCTTTTAAAGCTTTGAAATTTTAAAGTTTTTCTTTTACAATACATATTAAAGTTATAACGAGGTAGGGTGTATGTACCCCGTCGTTAGGTTGTCTCGTGTTAAAAACCTGGTTTTAACATTAACTTTGACTTTTTCACTGGTTCTTTATTTATTATTTATAGTGTCACTTATACGACGAGCAGTAAAAATGACGGTGTTTAATTTAGGAAGCGTGTTCGTTGCTCGGAGGCTAAATAATAAATCTACACGTCACGCACAGGGCAGGGGTAGCGCGGGTGCTGGCAGCAGCTACAGCAGAGTCTGTTGTCCGCCCCAGCTCCTTTTGCAGCTCATTTTACAGTACCCGTAATAAGTAAATTCGAATATAAATCCTGCGTGTGTGTTAGTTTGTTACTCCTTCACGCTGCAACGGCTGGACCACTCTGGTCTGTGGGCTGGACAGATTTGGATGAAATCTGGAAGGGAGACCCTAGATTAACTCAAAGGCTACTTTCATCCCGGAAAATTTAAAAAGTGTTCGGTTTTATTACGTAACTGAGCCACTGTTTAACAATCTGCGACGAATCCGCAAACGAGCAAAACAACAAGTAACAACGAACTTAAGAAATTAAACTCTTAACTTTCAGCTAATTGAGTTGATGCTTTAAAAATATAAGAACGTAGGAGTAGGCACTTTTAGTGTTAAAACTACCTTGAATGGCCCAACAAATTTCCAGCAAACATGAATATAACCCAACTCCATTTAAAGACCTATTAATAAAAATAAACGGTTTCAATCAGGCCGTCACTGGGGCGCTAACAAGTTACAGACGCACACAGAAAAGTAAGTCTGTCTTAGGGATTGGTGCTACAGATGGATTCCGTGAAGTATGTAGTTGTAGTAGTACGTTGTAGTTGTAACCACGAAAAAGTGAAATATTACTGAAATGTTTGTGCTTGAGCCACTGTAACTGTTGCTTTATTCTCTGAAACAATCTAGTATGAAATCAAGGAGTAGTAATTTATGAAACAGCAGCAAGTTGGGTGGAGGTATTAAACGTCGTCGACGCGATTTATGCGCGGGCGCGGGCGCTAGGCCACTGCAACCGATAAGTATGTATGTATGTATGTAAATACTTTATTGTACAAACGGGAAAATAACAAACAACAAAATAGACAGAAGCACAAAAGGTATGTACAAAGGCGAACTTATCCCTTTAAGGGATCTCTTATTATATTATTCCATGTATACTATGACTTATATTTAATCTTACACAACCGTTGTGACGTGTGTGCGTCAATTTTGTTTTAAATATTTATTTTGTTGGCTTTACCACTACGCACACAGACCGCAAGCCTTAACAGGATTGTGGAGCTAAAAAATTCCACACAAAATGCGTTAACAGGAAAGCCCCTTTAACCTAGTCTAATTTTTACGATTTTTGAATATGTTGTAGATATCATGAAAAACTATTTTTGTACGTTTTTCTTTCCAAGAAAACATTTCTTAGAATGAAACAAATTAAAAAAAAAAACAAAGAACAGAAACGTACAGACCTAGTTTTTTATAATAACTAGGCACAAAATATTCAAAAAACGTAAAAATCGGACTAGGTTAAAGGGGAGAGAAACGTTATCGCCCGGAGCTAAATTTGTATGGATTTTTTTTTGACAGCTACGCTATTTTAGCGGCGCTTGACAATCCTCTTAAGTGATTTAGCTTTAAGACGCGTATTTGAGCGCCGGAGTTAGGATCTATAGGTACCCTTATCTTACCATGAGTCACAATTATCGTACTCGCTAGCGAGTTGAGTGTTCTGTCCCACACACTGTGAGGTACAGTACCCTAACCATGAGTTACAGTTTTATTACCGTACTCGCTAGCGAGTCGAATGCTCTGTCCCTCGCAGACCTCGCAATATTCTTATAGAGTACGAGGGACAGAGCATTCGACTCGCTAGCGAATACGGTAATTGTAACTCGTGGTAAGGGTATATGTATAGATACGGGGGTACTGCGCCATGACGAGAAACGAGCGATGTATTCTTTCTTTGTAACCGTTTACATGGTTTATTGTTACATAAACGTTTTGAGGGTTATTATTCTTTACGTTTAAACAGGGCCGGCGCACTATAAGACAGAAGTACAGCGGCTTGCATCTATGGAGATGACCTTTGTAAGGGCGGTTTTGTAAAGGTTGCGTGACGCTGAATACGAATTACAAATGCCATAGAATGGGAAGCATAGTGTGCTTGTCTCTCTGTCTTGTTAGAAAGAAAGAGAGGAGAGTACCATTACAATGTTCAGTGATCTAATCCGGTTATGGCCTGTCCACATCACCACGGCACATCATCATCATCATCTGTACGGATACGGTTACGTGCCTCTCCATGACGCTGTGGTGTGCGAACAGGCTCTAAGAAGTTGATACGCGACTGAATAATAGATATCCAATCATCTATAAAACTATCAAATTTATGTTATGAGAGTCGAAAAGCATTAAAAACGAGCCCTCTACGCCCTGTACGCAATTTACATTTATGTACCTACCCGTTTTTATTGCTCGTGAGTGTATTACACTTTATTTGAGCCAATTCTATTTGCCAATTCAGCAACGCCGTAAATGCAATAGAACCGAATCGAATCAGAAGATGAGTCAATCGGAACCATAGCGGGGGGGGGGGAGGAGCAGGAGCGCTCGTTTACTCTCATATAGTGTTTGTAGTGTTCATATATTTTCCGTCCAAGTCGAACCGCCCCCGCGGCGATGCACCGGCGTCTTGTTAGCCGAATGGCTATCCATCCATCGGAAATAAAGGTAATATCCTTGACTATCAACTAGACCAACGCCTCATCAAATAAAAATAAAAATAAATAAATAATATAAGTGGATCCCACACTACAAGAATGGTACGAACCCTTCGTTTGCGAGTACTCGCACTTGTTCAGTTTTTTACAATACTTTCCAGCAGATCTGCCAATCACATAACTAAACATTAATTCTTAATGTACTTTTCAAGTGAATAACTATAGTACATCTTATAACAATGTTATAAAGACAACATTATGGCACGTGAGCGCGGTCCCACAACAAACGGTTTTGCATCGATTACCGCGTCACAAAGGAAAAGCCGAAAGTTGTGAAGTGAGCTAAAGTCGTGAAGTTGCCAAGTGAACCGAACTTGAGGAGAGAAGTACAGTCGGCGCGTGCGGTGATTGCCTTTCTTGCGAGTTATGGCGGCGTTTACACTGCGACTTGATGGGCCTCCAACTTCAAATTGGTGTTTGAACTTCATCAAATTTATTTCGTATAAAAAGTATTGTAATTACGCGCGGAGTGATTCGAGGACGGCGTGCGGTTGTACTATAAATTAATTAAAGATGATACTTTGATTTGAAAAATATACAGAATATTCGGGAAATTACAAAGTAAGATATTTTTCTTGGAGCGAAAATATGCAATTCATAGAGAGTGCCAGTTAAGGTACATATACACCAAAGCGTACCTATTGTACGATGTGATCTTTGCCGTCATGTTAAATAAGAGTTGCTATAACGGTACTAATACGATTGTAATATAATTTGAAATAAAACGGAATAGAGACCCGGTACTTGCACTGCGAAAACAGCTATCGAAATCCGACATGCATTTAAAAACTACTGTATTATACGTTGGTGACAAAAGCTAATCTTTAGCCAGGGGTTAACATGGACAAAGCCTAGTGGTATCTCACCACAGCAAGCTGGTCAGAGGGTAATGCAGCGGGATAATGTAGGAAAATCTAATAAAAACAATACAGCGCAGCACAAGCTGCAAAGTTAACGGCTCAAGTTGCGGCTTCATGATATGAGCCGCCGCGAGCTCATCTCGTCGCGGCTACTTTATCACGATTACAGCCTTATAATATGTCGTCTTTTTATGTTAAAAGGTACCTCAGTACAGAGACAGGACTATTTAATACAGTGACGTCTAAAGCGTAAGAGGGATAGAAGTTTCATAGTAAGTTATGCACACACCTCATAAGTTACACCAAAGTACCTTGCTTTAAACTAACAAGATTTTCACACATACTATAACTATAAATCAGGACTTAACCGCGTATTAAAATAAACATTTACCTCGACGTTTCGACTGTGTTTATTCTATTACGCGGTTAAGTCCCGAATTATAGTTTTAGTATCCGACCAAAGTATGTTTAGGCTTTGATGACTCATGTGCTTTGAAAATCATAATTTTTGTAGAAACTTATCACACTCTGACGTTGTTACGAGAAAAGTATTCAATTCACAAAGCAAACCTATTTTAATTCCAATTATGCTGCTGTCGATATAATGTTACAAAATATTACGATGATAAAAAAATAATCAATATTCTTTAGGAAGTTGTCAATTAAAGGATAGTTAGACACATATTCGCGGAGAAGCAACGGGGCCGGCGACTCGAGGCCAATTTTATAGAAGCTGGCGTTTATGCTTTTCTAGTTATTTACCATCATTCTAGTAAATTGACGAAAGAGATATGCAGAGCAATAGTGAGTGGAAGGGTCGCTCTAGGCTCGGCCGAATCTTAAGCATCCGAAACCGACGTGCCGGCAGACTCGATGTATTAATGTGGAAGAAGCGAAAGACTTTTATCAGGATCGTAGCAGGTGGAAAGAAGTGGTCTCTGCCTACCCCTCTGGGAAACAGGCGTGATTTAATATATGAATGTATGTACCATCAAGTTATTCGTGTAAGTAATAGTAATGACCAGAATGGCGCACTTGGCGATCGTCACTTCCTCTCTTTCCCTGACTTGAATAGCCACATTTATTACAGCGCTTTACGGTGGCTTTTTCTTGTTCCTATTGCCAATTTAAAACTCGACTAGTCTTGATTTGGCAGTTAAAGTTGACTATTGCAAAATACCAGTTAATTAAGCAGTTAGATCTCAAGGCCTGTGTTAGGTTAGGCATCGGATGAAATTATGACTCAATGGTGGTGTTTTGATTCAAATTTATATTCAATTTCACACCTAAACTCTCGCGCTAAATCGATTTATAAAAAAAAGTTCAAGCAAAAACAAGCACGAAGCAATCCGCAAGTGGCGCTGTCAGCGGCAGCGCACTTGTTAATTGGCCGTCGATGTTTCGCGCGAGGGCGGCGCCGGCGCCGAGTGCGACGCTGTTATAGTGATGGGACGTTTTTACATAAAAAGTGAAGCGTCACTCGGTGCTCAGAGTGCTATCGCTATATTATACAGTCTGAAACTTTATAATCGATTTTAAATTAATGTTAACAATGTATACGCGTAATCGAAGGATGATTTTAATAATGTGCGCGTATATCATAATTAATTAGTTAATTATTTTGTTAGTAGATTAATATTTTGAAATGGCAAAAGCATTTGCAATAAGGTATTTTTTTTATACGCTACGTACTCACAATCGGTCCGTCCGTCTAACTTTTTAACCATATGTCCAAAACAACTGAAAAATTCGAGGGTCGAGCTCGCCCGCAATGATTTCAACAAAAATGTTTCGAACGAGAGCGTCGCGAAGTTTCGACGAGTCCACCGTACTCAGTTTAATCACTAACTAACCGGCACGAGCTGCCTTTCATTCCTAACTATTGATTACAATTCTGACGGATGCCCATTTTTGTTGGTGCAGTTTTGGAATAATGCATCTTTATGTTACGGAATGAACTCTTTTAATGCAAGCCCGACATGCATTTTGCTACTGGGGGCCGATTTTTGACTTTCGAGCGCTCGAAAGTTTCACTCGAGAGTAAATAAAAACAGTGAAACCCTTTTTTGAAATACGAGCGGTAGAATTGAAAACGAACGGTGTGGACCACTCGTCTTTAAATTTTCTATCGCTCGTAATTTCAAAAATACGGTTTCACCGATTTTGCTCGAACCAAACTTTCGAGCGCTCGAAAGTCAAAAATCGGCCCCCAGCTCTTGTGACAGCCACTAACCATGAACGTGCCTATGACGACTAAAGAAAAGAGTCATTGGTAAGTGAAGTCTAGGCCCTATGTTAATATTAACTCTCATTAATATTGAGCCCAGCCAAAGAAAAACAAAGTGAGTCCTCGTCCTTACTGTATGGTTTTAGTACCTAAACGAAAGACGCATTAATTAGAAAATGTCATATTCGCTGCAAGATCCAGTTACATTTGTTATTATTTTTACTCACACTGTTTCAAAACACGTATTTACTTATTTAATTCCTACTTCATAAGTCACTTTCTGTTTGTTTAGAGAAATCAATACTCAATCCTTCTGAATCACAAGCTACGTGTGAAACGAAGCCTGCTCGGCGAACGAACCAATATGACTCGTGTTTCGCCGAGACGAGACAATGCGACAACATATTTATTTTAGGAACAAGTAAACAAACAAATCCCTCCAAGGAAAATAACTTGAATATTTAAATTGAAGCGGCTACAGCGATTTCTTACGCGCTGAGAATTTTACAGTCGAGATGACTCTCACGAACGCGCAGTTACGCCTCGGGCGCATAATCAACCGATTCATAAGCAAATTAAATTATATTTAAACTTTAACAGCATAGTGTCAGCAGCGTAGGTGAGCGATGGTCCTTGTGAAGGCCGCTGCACAGCGCTGCCGCTGCCGGCGGTGGGCCGGCAGCACGCGGCTGCGGCAGCAGGCGGCAGGCGGCAGGCGGCAGTCCGGCCCGACGACGCGCGCCCGACACACGCGACGCGCGCAGTGAGTGAGTGCCCGTGAACTCGGCCGTGACTCCCTACACCACGACTTTCAACTAAACAACCTAAGAGGAGGAAGATAAAACTTTCATCAACTATTCCAATCCGTAAGTGAAGTTTACCCTTAAATTTTAACGAGTTTCCAAATTTGACAGTGAAGTTTGATATTTTTACAATTTGGAATGTAACATCGCTTCATGAGATTTACAGCCTAATCATGAACTGTAAAAAGCGATAACGAGAGAATTCTCAAAGGAATTTCCGTAGGAACTGTAGCGTTCGCGGAAACTTCGTAATTAAGGTTTTCTTTTATGTCGAAAAGTTTTGGTGGTGAGCTGCGACCCGCGGGGCTGTGTGTAATAGTTGGAGTTTTATTAACATCCGATAAAGTTTTGATCGCAGTTTGTGTATTCCGATAGTTGGATCTGTTCGTAATTTAGTGTAATTACAAACAAATTTGAGGGGGGGGGGCACCACCGACAATTACTGGGCGATCGGGGTGGCGCGGCCATCGTTAGCGCCGATATCGTAACATATGGGGAGTTGGTTTCAAGCCATGGTTAGGGGATGTAACAGGAACAGACGTTTTGATTTGATTAAGTAACGGATAAAATAATGTTTTGTTCGTATTTGTATCCGTATTTTAAGGTCCTAAACTACTTAACATAGTAAAAAATTATAGTAGTACCAATCGAAATAGCAAATTTCATTAGCTTCTATACAACACCATGTGATTTTATTTCTGAAATTGCCGTCTTGAACTAATGCTCAGATTGGTTCTCTCGGCGATAAAAACAATTTATTAATGCGATACTAAATGAAACACGGTTATGGTGAATAATGTACCTTTGATTGACTTCTACATAAGAATTATCATATCATAGCAAAATAATATACTTACCTGTCCGTTGAATGGTATTATTATTTATTTATATATTCAATGTTCCAGAAAGATTCACTCAAACCACTTATAAAAATAAAACAATAGTGCTTATCCTGCGTGCAATCCATCCGTAACCTTTACAGAAACCAACATTTATGTGAATAAAGTATTCCCACGTGCGTGCATTTCGTGCCTTTTACTGACATAGTCGTGATAAAAATATGGCTTGCCCAATAACTTCTGGAACCAACCTTCAAAAAACCTGCTTCCTTTACCAAGATTACACCCAAAGGTAATTTAACAAATATCAGCTAAAAATATTCACTCGTTTTTGGCAGCTAATTATTGCAAGCGGTAACATCTCTTAAATTTTCTGCGGAAAATGAAAGAAACGCAAATACGTTTCGTAACCATACGTAAATAACCTCTTTTCTTACTCGTTGCTCTTGGAATATGATCATATAAAACTCATATGCATTTTAAATAAGTAATATTTCATCAAATTAAAATCAATACTGTAGTTTTGTATATGTTGAAAAATCTTTGGTCAGCATCCTTTTTATAGATGACCTCACTTTTCAGTTATTTAATAAGTACATAATAGTGTAATCATCGAGCGGTTTTTGTCCTAGTCGAACTTAAAAGAACACCTCCGCAGATTTCACGAGACGACGAAAGTGAAACTAAGTGAAACTTACGTTTACTGAATCCTACAGAAGACTTACATTTATTTTACAATTTGTTTCGTTTTGTCTGTGACAGTTTAACTATATAGTAGTCGTGTTACTTTACTTTACTTTTAAGCCTAGAGCGTCAAGTGTTTTATGAATAAAACAAACCTGCTATATTTTCTACCGGCACTTCTTCTTCTATTAGTAACGAGGGTCTTGTCCGAAGCGGCAGTAGATACCACATTCACTGACGTCTAAAAAGCTTTGATGTAGCCAAATTACTTACCTGTTGGATAAATTATTTTCATTTGATTTTTGTCTAAATATTCATAATCTTTAAAGCTTTTTCAAAACAGGATAAGGTAAAATTGTTTTAAAGCCTATTCTTGATAAAAAGTAATCAAGATTGTAGGTACATGTCAAATATGTGATCGACCCTAAGATCTGTATAGTCGCTAGATGGATCATATGATGACATTTCATATGATCCATGAAGAGCTCATTGGTATGCGAGCGAGGTCGCGGGTCAGCGCCTGCATCTAGAATAATCTGCATCTCTGCAGCGCGCGTCACTGCATGCACTCGATCACGTCTCTTTGACGCGCAGCATCTCGACCGTGCAGGTTGCTCTCACATAGTTACAGAGATTGCTACGAGAGGGTAACATACTTTAATGAACTATAAAGAAAGTAAGAAAGCGATATAAGATACAGGAGGCAACTTTTTCTGATCGAGTAGTTACTAACAAAACAGTTGAGTAGTTGAGGGGAGAAAATCAAGGAAATGACTTTAAAGTTATTTACAATAATTAAAAAAATAACTAATTAGCAATATTTTTTACGCGCAATTTGTTAATTATTATTATTATGATTAAACTCGATAAGTATGATATTGCTAGAAAAACTTGGTCTGCCGTCTCTGACCGGATAGCAACACGGACTGCGTGACTGGTCTTAGTTTAGTTTTACATCTTTAAAGGCTTCTGGTGTTGGGTATTGCTATCCCAGAAAATTGGCACTCACGAACCAGCAGTGATGTCCTGAATACAACGCGTTGGTTCTGTTATTCATGACGGCCGCGCTTGAAAATCGTTACAAGAAACAAGAACTGGGAGCGACACTAAAGTTTATACTTACGAACTACATTAGCAAAGTTGCCACACGTCTTAGATACTCTAAACTTAGAGACTTAAGTTGTGTGTACAGCTATTTAACCTTTTTCGTACCCTTAACCTTTTCTCCAATGTAACTTCGATACACAATTCCAATCTAATATTTTCTCGCACAAGTCATAAACCCTGGCCATAAATAGTAACTGTCGTCTCAACGCGGAGATGGCTCTCGGCGCGGAGAGCCTCCGCTAGTTTACGCCCGCGATTTACGTCTCTAATGAATTCGGCTCGTAAAGGCGCCGCCCAAACCTGGGGCAGGTGCCTTCACAACCACCTCTTGGGTGTAACTAGCGGTTCTTGAAGGGTGCTAATCATCGGTCCTCGGATATTGGACTAGGAGTCCAGGCGCTCATTTCCGAGTTTTGATGTCTATCTGTACAACAAGAATTACTTGCTCATAGTTTTTTCAGGACATTGTGCGTAGACGAAGGAATGAACATTAAATTCAAAATTAAAAGCAAAGCGATATGGGTTTACCGAGTAGAACAGAGCCCATGAAGACATGTTCACATGTTTGAGTCTAACAGCCTTCCCTAAAGGGAGACATTGAGTGACAAAACTATGAAACCTAGTCTTTAATACTCGAAACTGAATGAAAAGGGGTTTCATTATCCCAAGAGTTTACCATGAGACCACTTATTTATTTATATACAGTACCCGTGGTGGGCAACTCATTCAATCGACCTTGCCAATCTCGGCCTTGCACCATGCACAATCCACCGTCACGTGGCGATTAGTGTTTACGACGTTACTCGTCTGCATCGGAAAAACTAAGATCGTAGTACCTGTACGAGTATGTGCGAAGAATTCAACTGCATCAACTTACGAACAATCTTCAAACAAATTAATGTAGTTTATGAGTCCTTCAGTTTAGTTACATTACATCGAAGAGCCTCTGAAGTCTGTGCGTTGCGTGGGAATATTACATATTTAGCAGGCAAAAGGCCCTTCACGAGAAAGCATTTGTGCGCCAGCCGCCCTCGAGTAGCGTCACGACGCGAGCGGTCAACCCCCACCCTCCTCACCTTCGCTATAAATTGCCAATCAGCCCAATAGACGTGCCCGCCTTTTATCTGCCATCAATTCATTGTGTTCGCGGCCTTTAAACTTCGGGCCCCTAATATCTGCCCAATACTCGCTTTTATTGCTTAATTTCGATTTCATTGACGGAGCATTAGCCTTAATTTACAATGACTATAAGTAGAAACGAAGACGATAATATAATAAAACTTACTGACAATTAATGTTGTCTTTATTGGTCGTACTTATTGCTTACAATCATAAAAATGTCTAAAAAGAAGCTGTTGAATTGGCATAGGTATATTGCTTGTATCGGTTACGAAGACCGGAAAGATGAGGTATTTTTTAGTCTGAAGAAACATATTGTAACTTTTGTTTACTTTTGTACATCTGTGTTCAAAGCATACGTTTTTTTTAATTACATCGCATTATATTGTCTTTACATACAAAACGAAGAAAGAAGAACTATTGTTCAAAAAACAAGTGAGTTTAATTTATTGTTACGACGGTATCTCTAGAACCACCGTTAATCAAAAGTATAGTTTGTTTAAACAACCAAACCGGCGCAGTGACGCACAACGCCCGCCAGTAGACACATTTAGCGAGCTACACTGGCGAACAGAAACGAAGGGTCATTTCACAAAAAAAATGTTTATGGGTTCAAAAATGAACAAGTAACTCTTGACTTGCAGTTTTCTCCGTCAAATTAAGCAAAGTCGAACTAAACCAGAAACTTGCCTTTTGTAAAATCAGTTCACCAAAGTTAGCTGAGTTGTTGAAATAACACACCTCACTCCGTAGTCTGTACCATAATATAATTATTATGAACGTCGATTTATGTAGCATCGAGTTCTCCAATCAAGAGTTCTCTTTTGAAATATGAACACACAAACAAAAATATTCTTACACAGATTTTGTGTGTATAGCTAAAATAACATGTTTATCTGTATGCATGTAAACTAAAGCAAAGCATATACATGTGTCACTCTTAGAGACTGGCGGAACACACAAGACAAGCAAACATTTTTCTGATAAATATTATGTCATTATTGTATAATCAAGGAAAGACGGGACGGGCCAGTGATGGAAACACCTGCCTGCTGAGTGGGGGTCGCGGGGTCGAATCCTGCCGGTGGCACACTGTGTGATGACCGCGAAGGTGATACATGAGTCATTGTTTCTTATTTATTGATATATGATTTTATTTTCACATTTATTAGCATCACTGTCTAGAACTCACTTAGAGATATGTTCAAGAGATATGCTGCTTTTTAGAAAAAAACTACACCTATCATATTTAAACTTCACGTACCTACTTGTGTCTACTGTGCAACGAAGTGCATTATGTCCGAGGGAGTGCAAGATTGTGAAAGCAACCGCGAGCGATGTTCGTTGATGCCCGCGCACGCGACTGCACCGTGCAGCAGCGGGGTGCAGGTGCAGGGCGCAGCGCAGGGAGCAGGGCAGCGTGCTCCCACCTCGCTGGGCACTGTATCACCTTCCACATTCAGAACAATTCGTTTCGCGAGCTATGTTGGGTGCTATCTAAATGTGCGTTTCATAATTATTATGAAAAGCTTTCTCATTGAATGCTTGCTGTCTGTTTTTTTTTCGCTTTAGTTAAACTAGCTGTAAGCGTTTGATCTCTCAGTGCTCAGGGTTGTTAACGCATTGCATTCTTGAGATTAAAAATGTCCTATTTATTTATTCGTAGATATACAATTGTAAGCTTATAGGTAGGGCACCAAATCGCTTAGGATGCAACGATAGTATAATATACCCTTTCTTATAGTCCTCTCAGTCCACCGACCACTCAGGCCGCCTGCTTACTCGATTGCATTCTACTTGTTATAAAATTTCTAAATAATTTTGTTAGTCATTGGCAAAGAAACAGTTAAACCCTTACGCTCGCGTTGTTTGGGTATGGAAAAATTATTCAACTCAGTGACTACTTACTAAAATTGTTTAGAACTACTATAATTGTCACCAATTACTACGACATTCTGTAGGAATGCTATTACGATTGGATTCATTTCTGGAATTCGATCCAATCAAAGTGCTTTTGTGAAAATGCTAATAATGTCGAAAGCTTGGAGACTTCGTTCAAGTTTGCATCTGAAAGGGCTTCGCCAATCTTGGAGTTTTTAAAGTTTTCAGGAAGGAAGTTCTCTGAGCGGGCTCTCAGTTAGTTGGTTAAAGCTGGTGAATTCGTGGAATACGAACGAGTATCCATAAATTTCGCATACACCACGAATGATGAAATAAAAAAAGGGTTGGAATTAGGCAAATCCAACCAGTGTGCTGTGCCCTTGGCGAGGAAGAGTGGCACTCTCTTGAGGCGAAAGAGAATGTTATTCTTTAGGATTTTAAACTAAGTTAGTTCTTGCCGTAAATTCAAGACAAGCATACCCAGCAGTTGGTAACATTTTCCATACAATCATGCCAACTGGCACACCCATAACGCAATTTGGCAAATGGTTTCCTGTTTACAAACAAAATGTTCACACCCGAACTCCTTTTTAAATTGTGCTGCGCGATTACTAAAATTAAATATTTACACGTTTTAAATTTCAATCTTGCTCTGTTTCTGTCATCATCAGACAGAATTGTTTATTAGGTACTTCCGCATTGGTCGTCATATTGACTCTCGGTTCACCAGCTCAGTAATAATTCCTCACTCCGTAATCCCATTACCAACACTCTTTAGTTAAAACGCTCAAGGCCCCTAAGATAGAAGAATTAAGATCGTCCAAGCACAATCATTTCCATTTTTAAATGAATTAAGCCTTCTGGCGGCGCGCCGAGCTCAGCCGACGTTAATCTGGCTCAGCCGTTGTACTACTTTATCCAGCCGCCTACACCTACAGGACTGTCGAGACTTTTTGCCAGAGTTTTCATAAACTAATCTACAAAGGCTTCCCGGACGAAGTTTTAAAAATTAATTAACTAGATTAACATCGCGCTATCTCGCTCCCGCCGGAGATATAATAATAAGCTTCCGTTCGGCGCTCCGCGGTCGCATGCTGTTGTGAAACCTAACTTGATAAAGAGAATCATCATAGGTATTGTAACACATGTAATAAAATCTTGGAAGTAAATTAAAGTCGGATTTCACCAACAACTTAACAGACGATTAAGTAATGTGTCTAACAACTGTTACTACCAATTTCACAAAACGATGTTAACCACTTAACAGACGATTAGAGCGTTAACAGCTGTCAAAATGTATCAACTATCAGTCGATTAACATTGATTAAATTTAACATCGTTTGGTGAAAATAGTATTTAACCTATTTCTAACTTTCCAATTAAAATAAAACTTTGCATACTTGTGCAATTCCGAAAACAATGACATAATATATGAAGCTGGTATGGTGATAAAGATGGAGGGGGGCTATAGGAACTCGTAAATGGCTTATAGTAGATCCTTCGAGGTTAGATTCGTTTTACTCGTATTTCAATAGCAAATTTATGATCAGTGTTAGAAGCGGTTGACAACAAAAGAGCCGACGACATGTTAGCCAGTACTGACCCTGCTTATGGAGCGTACGCTCGTTGTCCTGTGTGAGATTGTACCTGATATTAACTTGTTTTATTTGTTTAGTGTCATAAAATACTTTTTTTAACCTATTTAAGCAGATGCCTACAACATACTGGTTTATGCCCGCGGGTGGTCACATAATTGCGAACGCTTGCGTTTTTCCCACACAATTGCCTACAAATAATAGTTTACCAATTTTGAAACCAAATGAAAAAATAATAGACCAATTTCATAGTTACAGTCAACCGATTTGATTCCTAGGCCGCTGTAGAACTATGTCGTATTAAATAAATGTATCTAATACGAGAGTAATTATTAAATGACGTTGCCAAGGGTCATGACATTTTGATCCTTACTGTCATTTGCTTTCAATCATAATAATGAACAGATTATTAAATGTGATCGGAAAGGCGATAATCCTTTGACCCGCACTGACTTAATTACCTGGCAGTAAAACAGACAAGATGGTACAGTAGACTAGGCATAACTGACTAATTACTTGTTGACTGTTAATTTATCATTAATTTTTATACCAAAGTTTAAATTTATGTACTTACAATGAATCGCTGTTAAAAACGCATCTTTAATCATGTAAGGATTTGAAAAAATCCTTAGCGTTCATACAAAGTTGAAATATTTTGTGTGGCCGCGTCAGCACGTGATATTAAAATCGCTTTAGAATAAAAGGTCCGTTTTCGACAGTAAGTAGTTCAATGTTCCCCGTTTCAGCCTTAGACAATATCTAAAGTGGGTCTATATTGACAGACATAATTATTTTTAGACATAATGTGCTTTAGGTCATAATCATCGCAAGTCATAACTGTTACTTTTTCAGGAATTTTATAAGTCAAACCTAACCTAACCTAGCCTTGTCTACACGTTAGATATTTCAGAACTTCTGAAAAGTTTACAGTTTCAGCGATATAAAGAATTATGACTATCAAAATTATGTCAACAATTAAGTACATTATGACCAATATAATTATGGGAAACAAAGGGCTCCCATCTAAAGTAAATTAAAAGAAGCAATACAATTACTCGTCCGCTGTTTGACTGGTGGCTCAATTAAATAAGTCATATTTGTAACTATGCTATTATTATTGCAAGATGTAATTTTATGAGGTAATTGATAAGAGCTGTCGTATGGCTACCTAGTTGCATGCATGATTAGCAAGTTTGAGCGCTTCACTCGCCAACATACTGGGTAAAATATCAAATCGTTGATCGAGTGTTGCATATCGTTAAATACGGACAAATTTGATGATTAGGTTAAAAATTCACTAAACTGCGTCTGTAAAGTTCGTAGCGTTTTATATGGAAACTGCATCACCTTATTTCCACACAAATTCTTGTATCTATCGACATCACTCGAAAGTATCTAGCAGAACAATTTTCCGAGATAATTCAGATGTGTGTCATTCTCGACTCGCGCGCGTCGGCGCTCATACATATTTACGTGTTGCATTGTCACCATTGTCGCATTGTGCTCCCTGGATGAAAGAACTGCTCACAATACCTCCACCCCAACGGCGACAACACTGCGCGAGTTAGCCACGCTGGTGTATCATGCCGCCTGTTTACAATACATTCCGTAAAATAACTCTAACTGTAATAACTGTGATAAGGTTAGAAATGGTCAATATTTGGAAGTAATTTAAATTCCGTCATAAACTGATAAAGCGGTTTGTTCGCGGGGCGCGAATCGAATTGGTAAAGTGGTATCTTGACGCTCTCCGGCCGGGCGGCCGGCGGACTGGGTATATTCTGTAACGTAACGTCAACGCCGTACGAATTAAAACTCTTTTCTTATACCTTTTTGTTCTTTTTGGGATGGTTTTTACCACCCGGTTTCAGTACGTTCCTAACATTAAACTTTGTGTTATCCTTGCTCAGCTCAATGTCGCTCAATTTAACATTGATCGTTAGATGAATAATATGATATTATTATTATGATATTCCAGTCATAAATTACTTTTCGATCACTGCAACATTTGCAAATTCTTCAGACAGACGCGTCAATGAAACCTGTGTAAACGCTTAAAAAGTCAGGGTAATATCAGTTTTGCTCACAGGGGTAACAATATTGAAATAAATGTTTTAAAAAACAAAAAACCGCCTGAAAAGAAGTTATTTTTTGCGGTTTTGAAGGCGGTTTTTTGTTTTTTTAAACATTTATTTCATTTTATACTTTTTAGTGATCATAATACGCTGTTACGTACTCCCACTTCTTGGTTGTTATGTAACTTTAAGTTATTTCAAGCGCGCCGCAAGCAACGCCGCGGGAATGTCATAGTCATATTTCAACAAGTAAATATTCTTCGTTGTAGTCGCTCAACTATCTTAATCGCGATATCTTATCGCCACCCTTGAAATCAGTACCGTTGAGGAGTTCCGGTGGCCATCCTTGGTCTTCATCATCAGTTCCACTTCACCAAATGATACTTTCTGAATGCAAATGCTGGACTTGTTAGTAAAAATACTAAAATCGCTATATGTTTGCCTAAAATATTTGTGGAGTTCCCTCAATTCCTCATTGATTTCCTCATCAGATTCAAATTTGATGACAATGGGACCACTTCAAAAGTATATTCTATCAATCTAAGAAAGATTTTTTAAAATCGGTCCACAATCGACGGAGTAATCGGTGAACAAATATATATATTTATATATATATATATATATTTTACAATGGAACGTATAACCTCCTCCTTTTTTAAAGTCGGTTAAAAAGTTAGGAGCACCTGCTTTAGAGAATAGGAGTGGCTTACTCGTATTGACAACAAAGCGTGGATCGCCGCCGCTCTCGAGTAATGCGCCGAGAGAGCAACAAGTGCTTCGAACCCAACGTCGGATATCATCTCCGCTGCTCTCACGACGAATAGGTATCAGTACTCTTACACAAAACTGTAAATTAATAAGTGCGTTGTGTAGTGTAAGTGTGAATTTAAAAATATATCCATTGTTTTACGGTGTCACCTTAGCGTCAGGTTTGAACTGCCATACGAAATTGTCAAAAGCAACAAGCAACAAGATACAAATGTGACTTATGCATTGACTGTACTTAGAAATGTTTGCCAGCTAGCTAGCTATTGTATTTGGATGTCTCACCTCAATAGAATCGTCTCGGTGCACTTGCTCTTTTAAAAAATTGCCTTAACCCCTGGACCCTGCACTACCTGTCAATACTTTTAAGCAATTTGCTATCCGACATACTCGTACTATACTTAAATCTTATAATTGTCGGTACAAATTTAAAATACAAAGAATATTTTTCCCGTTTGTTTTTACCTCCAAGCGGCCCTATTATTATGCAGTGTTGTTTTGGAATTCCAATTGGAGCTGAACGGCGCGGGCGCATATAGCCCTGCACTTCGCCTGTACTGCACAACACTGCACCGCTTGCATTGTATGCCAGTGACTCCAGCGCATTCCTACTCTTCTCTGAGAGCGTGCTAAATTCCCCTTTCTTATTAACTTTAGTAAAATGTTGTACCTGCATTCCTTCATTAAGCAGAACACCATTCCCATTAGTTATAAGAAACACACATTTTATGTAAAATATTTTTTTAAACCACTCACATACTCGCAAAAACCCGCGATATAATGGATCCTCTACTTTTTAACGATCGTTACTTTTTGAGATGTAACGCGTTAAAGTGTCCCCTAGGGTGAAATGACGTGTAATATACAAATATTAGTCTTATTAACGCTACCATAGCTTTCAAAATTAAACACATGTCCACCACAGAATTGAGTTTTTTTTGCTAGATTGGGCTAAAGAGCTATAAGGTCACCTGATGTTGCCACAATTTATTGTTTTGTTCTGTTTCAGCTTAAGTGCTAGTTAATTAAGTTAGGAGCTCCATGTATTTTTATGTTCTACTTTTATGTGTAGGTATTAATGTTTTCCTTATTTCTTATTTACTTTCAAACCTAATATATTTTAAATGGGCCAACCGATTTTTATGTAACCTAGCTAATAACTATCCCAGTTTAACAAGCTTTCTTTTAAAAAAGCGTTCCATCAGTTTAGGAGCTACTATGACACAGGATGATACACCTATATTTACACAAACACATAGAAACAAGGGTACACACTTGAAGTTTATAACACCCCTCCTTTTGCCACGGGAGTTAACATGTCGGTGGCTGCGTCTCGCCCTCCTAAGAGCGCTAATCGCGGTCCGCTCGCCACGCGAACTGGAAGTTGGTATTAATTAGTGTTGTTATCGGGAATTACCAATAAATACTAATTTACATACATACATACATTAAATCACGCCTGTTTCCGAGAGGGGTAGGCAGAGACTTCTTCTTTTCATCTGCTACGCTCCTGACAAATCTCTTCGCTTCTTCCACATTTATACACCGAGTCGTGCATGCAAGTCAGTTTCGGGTACTTAATTCGGCCCTTTTCCATTATTTCTCCATTTTGATTCGAAAAAGTGCGACTAGGGCGGCGCCATCCGAGCCTTCCACTCACTTTCGCTCTGTATATCTCTTTCGTCAATCTTTTTTCATCCATCCTTTCCAAATGACCGAACCATCGAAGCATGCCCTTTTCAATCTTAGTCCTACATCTTCTTTTAGTTCACATTTCTCTATGACCTTTTCATTCCGTACTCTAATCGGTTTCACACCACACATACTACGCATAGAGCGCATTTTAACTGCATTTATACGACTTTCATGCTTGTCCTAAATACTAAATTACTGAGAACAAAATATCCATAACAGTAATATGCTATACTAATACGTAGGTAGGTACAGTCCCGCGTGACTGCAGGTTGAACAAACGCGTCCTAAAGTTGCCTAGCTGTACATACCATTGCCATTTTAATCAAGCACAGTTAATTAAGCGCATTTGCTTTTCATACCACATTTAAATAATGATCAACAATACCGCCATCACGGCAGGTGACTGATCCACGCAGAATCCAATCAAACGTGTTGGTGATTGTAATTTAATTTAATCGCAGTTGGGATGTACTGTACACACACTTTACACAGAATAGCGAGATTGCTACTGGATAATTTTACATGAACGCAACCGGGTTTACATACAGTGTTAAAGAGGGTCACGATGTTTTCAATCAGAATCCTCCTTGGCATCATACCGCTTGCTTGATTGCCACTGACGTGATACAAAAAAAGACCTCGACTTGACTGATTTTGACTGAACTGAACCATGTTATTGAGAATAGGCAAGATCACAGGAGACAGGAGCAGGAATACAAGTGAAGTGCGACAAGCCAAGCCCTCCGAAGCTGTAAATGAAAATGGTTGTAAATATATTTTCAAACTTTTGAACTCCTACACGGAAACAAAACTTACCTCAAAATGGAAAAGTTACTTACATTTCCCAACGCCGAGTACCTCTTGTGGCATAATTAGTGGCAAAACCTTTCATTATGTTACAAGTTGACGGACGAATCATTGCGGTAGTTAATGAAACCCGGGAAGTTGTCCAATCTGAAGGGCCGGTCGTTCTCGGTGCCATTACAGTGGTAATGAAACGGTGTCCAGGGCGTTAGCGGCATTAACACGCCCCCGCCAGGCTCCTGCCGGCCGCGCGGCTAATCGCTATATTTATGGCCATGCTTCAAACTTCGTAACCCGAAGTATGAAACACACTGAGTGATCAAACCTTGAGTAGCCGTCCGCCCTTGCGAACATGTACTTATGTATAATAAAATCATCAATATACATATAGTAACTCAAAGTTTTGATTGATCAAGATTATTTAAACTAATATGGGACTTTAAAATCTGTCATACAGACTAAACTACTAAATCGTGGCGACGCCGAGTATTTCTAGACATGCTATTGAGTTTAATATTAAGAACTTAGTGCAATACTAACACCTTATGCCATACTGCAAAGTTTTTTTCCATGATTTTAGCCTAAGCACGTTAACTTTTTTATGGTACCTTTTAGCTTTTTTTCGCCAAGTGACCGTGTTCTTCTGTTAGGTCCTAAATCAGATAAGATAACTGACGGTCCCGATGGGTCTATATGTGCACAAGACGCTTTGCATCTACGAGCCATGTGTTTATCTTGAGAACTGCTTAGCATCGGAACTTGTTTTTGTAATAGTTTGGACCAGACTGATTTAAGAAATATCTAGAAAAGCTCGCTTCATCTTCGTCCTCATTATTTGCCACGGCGTGATTGTTCTAAGACCCACCTGTTTCACACAAAATCATGTGAAGCAGAATAGCTTCCCTCGAACAATACGGGCAGTACCGGTGACTAAATATTTGTCGAGTGAAGTACTCACCTCATTATTCTTCAGTGACCTGACCCGCTTTGAGTTTCTGTTTGAATAAATAACAATCTCCAATTGATTTAGTATAAAGGAACATGAGTATTGAATCATATTTTTCTAGGGAAAGACACTCTTTATCGAATATTATTTTGGGGCTCCGTTACGTTATTCAGAACTTGAAGCGCGCGCGCCAGCCTATAATTACACCTCATAACTTCCACTTGACAGGTTTTGGATCCATTATAGTACTTATAGCCGGCAACAATAGCTGTCTTACTCTAATGTCGTGTAAAAGAATGAGACTGAGAGAGGTACCTACTTAATTTTTACAGCTACGTCCGAGTCAGATAGTACTTATTTGTTAGCTGATTTCTCCGCATCAAGCACCTATATCTCTTTTTGTGCTAAGTAGGTATACTCGTAGTGCCATTTACGTACTGAACATACAGCATTGACAGTTTTACATAGTAGGTATTGATCCTTACTACAGTCAACAGTTATACATTTTTTATTGTTAGTTTTTTCTTTCATCTTTTATCAACGAGGTAAGAATTAATAATAACAGACGTTGATTTGAAAAATGTTTGTGCAAATGTGAATTGATTATCGGAGGCTGTCGCACAGCCGCCGCGGCGCGCGGCGGTGACCAATCCGGTCATAAAAACGTAAATCAGATTAGCGATTCCAATTTCGTTCGACGAATTCAGCTTTAGATGACATGCCCCAATCAAAATGGCTTTAAACCTTTTTCACCTTTCAATGAAATGCTCCTGGGTGATCAAGGATTAAACGCAATTGGACCTTAATCACGTTTGCATGTGAAACGTTTTCCAATACTGTCTGTGTGTTTTGGGCTTGATATACAACTTAGTAGCTGTTTTCTGCCGGTATCAATTCCAATCTATCAGACATCATTGACTTTTAACATGAATGGTGGAAAAAAACGTTTTTTTATTTATTTTTTTAGCCTTATTTTACTTAAAATACCTTCTAATGTGGAATCCTTACTTTGCGGTACCTAGCGTGAACGGGATTAAATAATTCGTTTCGGTAAGTTCTAGTAATCGTATTGTCCCAATGTAATTTAATAGAAGACGCGTAAATCAAATAGGGTCTAGTAACAAAAACTGTTGGTAGAAGTTTGGATTGAGGTACTAACTGAAATGCCCCTACTACGCCCACACATAAATATAATAGTTATTTATAAGTATAATAAATTGAATAAATCTGTTTTTGATTAAAGACTTTATTCTAAGATACTTACCTATCACAATTCTTACTAAAATAGCTCCAGCAAAATCTAGCATTCGTAATAATTTACATCTGGTATGTAATATAATATGTTGTTATTAAGTGTTCGCTGTGTCGCTCATCGCATTTTTCATGTTTGCGATCCGGTGTCGTATTTGAAATGGAACACCCGCGACCGTCGCGGCCGCGCGGGGACCCCGAGCCAACGCGGGCGAACCCCTAACAGCGACGAGTCCACTCCGCGCTCCGGAGTCGAGTGGCGACATACTGTACAGACTAGTACTTGTTACTTTCAACAATAATTGGCTGCCGTACCTTCCATGTGATTCTCTGAAGGACTCACCTCTCAACTCGATGCGGAGGAATTATTAACCGTCGAGTTTAAGTTGTCCCGGCAGAGCGTATTCAAAAAATTTAGGGCGTGCATTCTCAATTAGGTAGATTAAGGGTGAAGACACATCTACCAGCGCCGATTCGCATTTTGTCTATAGAAAATGGCTATTTTATATGAAGATGCGTACGCATGCGAAAGGAGAATTGATGCGTACGCATCTTCATACAAAACAGCCACTTTCTATAGACAAAATGCGAATCGGTGCTGATAGATGTGTCTTCACCCTAAAACTCGCTCGCGTGAGCTCACTCGCTCGATCGAAGGTTCGACAAGAAGACATTTAATTCAATAAAACCTCAAAAAAATCCTACTAACATTATAAATTTAAAAGTTTGTAAAGATGTTTATATGTTTAATTGTTTGTATTTTCAGCTTTTAATTAGACATGAACGTCAGCACGGTAATCCTTGTCCCAGATATATAACATACCACAAATCATAATTGCGATATACTTATCCCAAAAACTTGGAGTTAAATGAAAAATAGGAGAAAGAAAATGAAATTGCCTTTGTCATCTTAAACAGGTCGTAGTATCTGTCGCGTTGAATAAAGGTTTGTTACTTTTATGTTGCCCTATTTAATGATAAGCTAAATAAATCCAAGCCAGATTTAAGCTGGTCAACCCACCCACACAGAAAGGTAAGATCGTCATCGCTCTCCGAAGACGACTATGAATTATTACCAACCCGTACCTCTTTCTTGTTATTTTTCCGGTCACTTCAATCACAACATACCTACCTAATTGTTCAGAGCTTATTGTTAAGATCTGGCCGCTCTTATGCTTGGTGTAGCAAGGTTCACATTCGTGTAGTGTAGAGGCTGACATCCGAGCCGGTCCTAATGGGTCCCCGGGGCAAACAACGGCCAATTATGCCGATACGATACTCGCAGCCGCCCGGCGGCCGGCAGCCGGCGGAACCGGGGCCGGGAGCTTCATTATCGGACACTAATGCGTCCCGGGCTTAGCGGCCGGAATAATCACGTCGAAGAATTATTATTATGAATGCGAAAGTAAAGTTCCTATACACGGTGTGGCGTTTTCTAAGGCGTGGATTTAGTAGGAAAACATATTTATTTATAAGGGTGTAATAAACTTAAAACTCTAAGGAAGGATTATAAAAGATAAATATAAAATAAGGTTAAAGATATTTATTCAGTAGGTACCTAAGTAGGCGGCACGGGGCGAGAGGAGAGCACTGCTGAGAAGAAGCGCCGCAAGAAACTCAACAGTCAGCCATTCTTCGGCCAGCCATTAATGTATGTGCAAGACAACGAAATAAAAGAGTTTTGATATGTATTCCTTCATAAACCATATTGTCTAGACAAGATACGATGTTATGTAGGTATGTATGTGTTTGTAATAAACAACCATTTTATTCTAAAAGTATAAAGTAGTAAGTGTAGTTAGGAAGCAAAAATAGTGACAGGAATAAAAATACCCAATTCGCAACTGATTTATTTAACTGTAAAGTAACACTATAAAACTATGATATAACTCAATTTAGTCACAAGTTTTTTTGCAGTTTTTAAGTCGTCTGACTTCGTTGAACCTGCTCTTTACGACAAAATGATGACTGGGGTTCCGATACATATAGGCCAACATTAAGTTAAGCTCTGATACGACGCGGGATCCGGTATTGCCCCGAGCTCTACCATAATGCTATCAAATAAAGAAGTAGCTGCTTTTATTTATTTAAACTCAATATTGTATCCATTCAACGTGAAACAATGGCGGTCCTTAATAAAAGTAATCGTCATAACGACCGTGAATGCCAGCAGTAAAGGCACGATGCGTTTTCAATACCTGAGAAAGCCACATTAGTAACAGACTCATAACTACAAATAGAATAACGAAGTAAACCGAGTGGAACAGAGTAGAAAATACTGTAACAGGATTGGTTCCTACAGCTTTTTGGTCCGGGCAGGTGGGTGCGCCGCTGCAAGTGGGTTTACGGCTGCAATCTGCGCGGGAGAGCCGGCCCGCGTTCCGGCCGCAATACGCGGCGAACAATCACCACTTTAAATTGTAATTCAATGTATTCCACAATAAAACCGTTTATGAGTGGAGTAAATTAAAATGAGTGCGGTGTTTGACGCGGGGGCACTTCGCCACGTTTGTTACCAAACCTGACGGTAAATCAAGCTTCACTCTGCATCACTCACACGGCACACTTCAGAGCCTGTTGCTTTGATTGTTTTAACCATTTTGTATAGTTAAAAGTGTATTCGTGACACAAAAAGACATCCTATAACTGGTCAACTTCCACAGCTGTGATATGGCGATACCCCGTTCTTACCCTGATTTTTCAAAATTGCAAAATCATCGCGTGCGCATTTTACATGAACGGGAATTTAATAATAGGGGTAATTTATTTCTGCTTTTCCACCAACTTATATTTAGTTAGTAAAATTTTCGAAAGTAAAAAAAAGTGTCAGTTCAGGGATTAAGCGAGTAGACATTAATAACGCTGACTTTACAGCGGCTCCGTGTGGTATTTAATATTATATAGTAACTTCGGTTTAGTTGCGAAAAATTGGTAATTATTTGAGGTCAATAAACGTGAAAGTAGTCACAATTTTAATTAAATAGAAACTTTGCTATTATTTAACCATGTCTAAGAAATAATTAAGTATATCAATTTGTCTAATACCGTCTAGTCAAATCACAGCGGCAAAGTTCTCGCACAGTTTCCAAATATTGGCTTTTCTGGACTTAATATTCAGCCAAGAAAGGAAAAAAGGAAAAAACGGCACATATTTACTCAGACTTATAAACGTTAAATATGCCCATCGACTGACTGTGTGAAGAGGGAGACGATCACCAATTACTTTTGTTTTCCACTCCTCCAAGATAATTGTTTTCTTGGAACCCCGCGTTAAATTATAAGTGGTCCTTTGCCGAAGCGTTAATTGAGCACGAATATTGTTTATGGCTCTAGAGTTTCAATTGTTTTGTTAAATAAAAGCTCTAATTCGTCGCGAAACATAACACGTATAATGTAGGGCTGACCGGCTGGTTCAATCAAAGCTCTCTTACCGATTGTCGCGCACTATATAACATCAACACTGACGTGACTCAATGAGACGTCCGTGAAACGTACATACATGTAACAAACACTCGTAGTATACGACGCGTAGGTCTTCCTCTTGACTAACTCTTGCCCTTGGAGGACGAAGATTTGGTCCACGTTGAAGCGAGCTCACCCAGAGCGTATTCACCCTAGCTTTAAAGTACCCTAGGTTCAGATTGTATCCACTCGAAAAAACGAACGCCGGAAGCGCATTCCACTTTTGCAATACGCATTATGAATGATAATGCAAAGCGCTTCGCTTGAAAAGGCGGAATTTCAACCCACCCGTGTTATGGCTTCTTGTTGGACCTTGTAGATAGAGAGTCTTAACCAACTCGCTTTACAGCTCGACGGACGAATTACTAACCGGCGAGTTTAAATTATCCCGTCAGAGCGCAAACAGTATATAAGCGCATGCATTCTCAATAAAGTAGCTTATTAAAAAAGGAAAAACCGCCTTCAAAAACGCAAAAAATAACTTCTTTAAAATTGTAGGCACCTAATAGGTTAGTCCAACTGATGTCGGCTTTTTGTTGAAAATGTTGTGGTCGCCGACTTCAGTTGGACTAACCTATTAGGTGCCTACAATTTTATAGAAGTTATTTTTTGCGTTTTTGAAGGCGGTTTTTCGATTTTTAAAACATTTATTTTATTTTATACTTTTTAGTGATCATAATACGCTGTTACGTAGTCCCACTTCTTAGTTGAAATGAAACTTTAACTTATATCAAGCGCGCCGCAAGCAACGCCGCGGGAAAGTCATAGTCATATTTCAACAAGTAAATATTATTCGTTGTAGGTAGTCGCTCAACTATCTTAATCGAGATATCTTATCGCCACCCTTGAAATCGGTACCATTGAGGAGTTCCGGTGGCCATCTGTGGTCTTCACCATCAGTTCCACTTCACCAAATGATACTTTCTGAATGCAAATGCTAGACTTGTTACTAAAAATACTAAAATCGCTGTATGTTTGCCTACAATATTTGAGGAGTTCCCTCAATTCCTCACGGATTCTCTCATCAGATTCGGATTTGGTGACATTGGGACCACCTCGAAAGTAAACTCTATCAAATTAAAAAAAAAAATTGAAGTCGGTCGACAATTGACGGAGTAATCGGTGAACATACATAAAAAAAAATACATACAGTGGAACGTATAACTGAACAGAGGGCGCTGTTGTGCAAGGCAGCTAATTTAAAGAGCTCTGTATTTGAAATCGTATTTATTATTTAATTTGATACATTCCCTAATTACAATATATGTTGATGATCGTAAAAGCTTACAACAGACACTGAGAAATATAAATATCTAGATAAAAATGGCTCCAGCGAAGGCAAAATCAGTGACAAGTACGGCGGCCGTTAACAGGTTGGTGGAAGTAATTACAGATTTAAATACGGAGATAGCCGAGATGAAAAGGGATATAAAGTGTTGTCATGATGTAATCTGCGATCAACAAAAGTTACTCACGTACCAGAGCGGATACATCCAGATGATACTTGGCCTTATCTCCAGCAAAACTGGGCACACAACACTACACCCACAAAAGATTTCACTCAATGAATCTGGCCCCCAAGGCATGGTGTTCTTGAGTGATGAGCAGCCACCTTCCTCCGTTGCCACCAACATCGTCACAGCGATACCGCCGCCCACATCGACCCCTCCAGAGCCGGCGGGCCCGGCGCTTGTCCCCAGGCCACAACAATGTCCCTCGCACCCTACTACATCGGCCCTTACTACAATCACGCGCCAAGGCGTGTGTTGTCCAGTGGTACCTGCAGCCACTTCGCCTGTTGACGCAACTGCAGTACCAATGCAACCAGCACAGCAGGCCTCTCCACCTCGAGCCCCTTTCTCATCAGGTCTACGGGCAGCTGCCCCCCGTGTTGTCAGCCTTCATGTTTTTAACTTAAGTGAGGGAACCACTACGGAGGACGTCGTCCGCCATGTCCAGGCCCAGATGGATATCCCGGCACCCGTTTGCGAACAGCTGATCGTCACTCGCGGCAACTACACGTCGTTTCGCCTGGATGTGCCGGCTGACAAGCTGAAGGTAGCCAGGAATGTTAGAAACTGGCCGGAGGGAGTGTCTGTGCGCCTCTTTAATGTTGTTGAGCCAAAAAACTTCCCAACAAAACGTGTCCCAATAAAACCAAAGTAGTCACTCAACTTGTTATCATTCACCAAAATGTACGATCTATTTGTGGCAAAACTTCATTACTAGATCTATTATCTAGCACGGAAAACCCGGACGCATTTGGTTTTAGCGAAACTTGGTGCAAAAAAAGTGAAATTGAACGGGTGAGGTTATGTGGGTACACATTAGCAAACTACTACTGCCGCATATTGACGCACTACTCAGTTTACATTTTCCAAATATTAATGTTCGTAAGAAATAATATTTCCTCGTTTGCACGCGTCAATATTCCTGGCAAGGAGCTCCGCCACACCGGGCGTTTGAGAACAGTTCCCCGTCGCATGGCACTTGCGGGTAAGAACCCGCGTGTCATCGGTCCCACGTACTATGAGCGTCTACCCGCCAAACTTAAAAATGTACATTCCGACGAAGCATTTAAACACCAGCTTAGAAACCTTTTACTGGATAATCCATTATACTCTGTGGATGAATATATGGAGCTAAAATTGTAAATTTATTTATTATTGTGTTGACAGTTATTAATCCTTTTATATTGACATCGGACGAGTGACCATTCATTTATTTATTTATTTATTTATTAGTATTTATGTTTTGACGATCTCAATGTAATTTCGTATTTTTTGACATGCAATGCAACTTATATTGTAATATTACATTGATTAATAAATAAACTAAACTAAACTAAACTAACCTTCTCCTTTCTTGAAGTCCGTTAAAAACTGCTTGCACGACTTCGTCGGTTGATCGACAATTCGACAGTTTTTAAGACAATTGCCGCTAGAAGATCGCGCTTGAAATACTTCTCATTGACGCCGCGCGGTCGTCTTGACGATGTTGTGCGTCTCGTGAGCGGTACTCCCAGCTCAAACCAAAAATGCAGTTGGTATATATGGTAATATGTACCCTAAGACTTCATTAAACTCTTAGGCGAGGTTGGTTTCGTGTTTATCAAAATGGCGTTAAAAAAATAAGGAAGCGTAATTTATCGTAAAAAGACGTCACGTATTATATTACAGCGCTACATGGTATTAGGAGGTGAGGAGCGTATCCGTTTCTCAGTATTAGTGATTTTTCTTTCGGGTATTTTTGCAGATTCTCTCGTAATTCTCGTTGTATTAGGTACGTACTTCGTGTGGTGACCAATATTTGAATTTCCTCAATTGGCAACGATTGTGATATAGTATTGTCGATTGCGTCGTCCCATCTTTAGAAAGTGCTATAGAATCGTTAATGAATTCTAGGACATTCACTTTGCGTGATGTAGCACCGTCGAGTAGGTCTCGCTGCCGGCGCCAGCGGCGGGCGGCGAGTGCAAACAACCGCGCGTGCTGGCTGCCGCGCCCTCGGGAGTCGACAGTCTACATTTCTCGCACTCCGACACGTCTCGCAAGGCCTTTGTTCGACATGGCTGTTTAATGCATTTCCTTCCTGGCAAACGCAAATAAGTAACCTAAGAAATATCATATTTACAAGGATTCAACTAAGGTGTGACGTTGTGGCAACTTAACTTTAATATTATATTAGAATACCTCTATATCTCAGATCACGAATAATATACGTTAAGAACCTACGAGATGTAGAAATCAAACTGATACCAGTAGCTATAAACAAGTAACATTCTGTCAGTGGTAACGAATTAACGATAATAGGAAAAAAAGGAAAGACATTAGAGATCCCGGCAACCAGGGTCGCCGGAAATTGATCGCGAGAGCCTTTATATTGACACGACGACGTCTCCGGCCAATCAATCGCCCACCTCGCGCGACAATAAACTGGGGCGCAAATAAACGTCTGGTTCCTTCCGCGACGTCAGGACCGTCAAGGAATAAAATTGTTAAGACTCCATAGTTAGAAGTGCCAATGGTTAGTCTTCACGTAGGTAATGTTTTCTATGTCTTTCTGTTTAATGTTTATCGTTTGCCCATAGTACAAGGCTAGAAGTTAGTTCGGGACTAGGTCGATTGGTGTAAGTTTATTTCGTGCTATTCATTTATTATTATTATTATTTTCGTTCTAAGTGCTATGTTTTATGTATTGGCTGGGTTCTATGGTATTTAGAGGATTGTAAAGCGCCGCTAAAATCGCGTAGCTGTCAAAATAAATCCATACAAATTTAGCTTTGGTCGATAACGTTTCTCACCCCCTAAATCAAGTCCGATTCCCACGATTTTGAATATGTTGTAGTTATTACAAAGAAGGGCTGTACGTATCGATTTTTTTATTTTTTATTTGTTTCAATCTAAGAAATATTTTCTTGGGAAGGAGAACGAAATTATTAGCTTCACAATCCTCTTAAAAATTTAAAGTCCTTAATCGTTCTATACCATAGAAACAGTCTTGTACCATTTTCGAAGCAGATTGTACGTTCAAAACTTTGAATGTCTCTCCCGTCTTTTTCTTCATAATGACCAACTTGGAGACAAATATACAATACAACAACGTAAACAACGATTTGTTGAAATAGCGCAAGCATTCCCTTATTATGGTAGGGAGTAGAGAGCCTTTCCCGCGCCCGGCATGTTGATGTGATTTGCCGCCGCGTGCGCGCGGGACTCAGAATTGAGTGCCGATTGAAGTGGCTGCGGATTACATTACCTCCTCCTCCTCGGCCTCCTTAGCCTAAGAAGGGTAGATTAGGCTAAGGTTTACGGCACGCGCAACTAAGTTCTATTAAATTGCGTTCATCATGTTGCATTCTTTTCTAAGTAAAGTAAAGCGTCGCTCGGGTTCAAACCGCTTTTTTTCCGGAGCTGTCAACTTGATCGATCGATTTCTTGATCCGAGAAAAAATCTACTCCGTTATTTTCATAAAATCATTAGATCCAGTTTCCAGTTTCCACTCATAGTTAGAAAAAACAGTGAGAAATATAATACAGAACGCTAGAACATTAGTATCAAGTAGTACTCACTGGTATGACATAAACAATCTACTCTAAAACTACTTTACTTTGATTTCCCAAGCGAGCAAAATGAGAAAAAAATGTTTTACGTTTCAACAGAATTAATTAACGCTGGGTCGTACGTGCGGGACGTGCGTCCGACGCAAATGATGTGTGACTGTACGTGAGTATGTGCGAGTCCGGCGCGGCGTCGCCCGCACGACTACACCAAAACCATGCTTCAATTATAAGATTTACTCCGGGATGTTTGTCCAAGACGAAACTAGATTAATCTCCATTCATTACGACACCCTAACTCGTCAACCAAACGAGAACTTCTGTAACTCGTCTAATTAGCGAGCTGGATATTAATAACTTGTTGGAGCCAACTTTAGTATCCTTATTCCTGTCCCTTTCGGTATAGTGGTTTCTCGGTTTCGGGAAAGAGACTGGACAACGTTGGGCAAGTCCGACGGCAGCGGTCAACGCGCTAATTAATTAGACAACTCTTTGTCAACTCCAAGTCGGCGCTCTGCTCCGCGACAAATGGCCGACGGGGATGTTTGACATAGCACGGGCTATTAGGGACGTTATAGTAACAATTGGCTTTTGTAATTTATTTAGTTACGTAATTCCTGTAAATTAAATTTAGTACGTATTTAATTTAGCATTGTACCTAAGCGATATGGTGTCCTCCTGTTATGCCTACATTGTATTTTCATAAATAAAATAATAATAATAAAATGCCGTATCAGAGTACCGAAAGTACACACCATAATGTTATTTTTAATTTCGTTTCATTGTTTGTTTTAAATGTACCGTAATATCTGTATCGCATCACATGTTGAGTTGGGACCGTGTCGCAACACTAGCACTACATACATGTCGTATCTTTTCCTTCATTTTCGTTACATTTTTTTGTCTGTGTGTTATTGTTGTGAATAATAAATGATTTACTTACTTACTCACAAAATAACACTTGTTTTCGTCCGATGTTTTTTTTCTTTTTGATAAACAACTAATGAAAATAATAGGTAGAAGTAGGTCATTTTTGTACATATCTACTTACTTTTTTTTATTCACATTTTAAGTTTCTTTTTACGGCATGGAGAAGGTAAACGAGCGCACAGGCCACCTGGTCGCAGTGGCACGTGGGATCTATGCTATGACCTACAAACCGGAGCCTGCCTTTTGGCTAAAAATATGTTTGCCAAATGTATCGTTACCCAACTTTTTCATTTGCCAACCCAATGTTATATACCTAAATTTTTCAGGGTTTATTTCAGTACCATCGTGAGAACCCTATAGGTTAGGTTAGGTAAGTTTTTATAAAATCCTGAAATATTTACGGTTACCGAAAACCAAGCGGGTTGGCAAATGAAACGGTTGGGAAACGATACATTTGGCAAACATATTTCTCCGAAACAAAGGTAGCCCACAACAAATTCTCAAGACTACAACCTTAAGACTGCAATCCTAAGACAGCAAATGCGTCGCCAACCCAGCTGACTACGATACAATGCCTCTATGCTCGTAAATTCGCCAGTTGTCTTATCGCCACACCAGAACAAAACAATGTGAACACTACTGCTTGACGGTAAATTAAAGCTTAAGATGGTGGTAGAGATCTAGACGGACCTTGCGCATTAGTTAATACCGTAAAATACACTCCGTCACTTCCTATTTTAACTGAAATTATTTTACCGCTGCGATACGTACTGCGAGGTCGGTCTCAGAGCATTGGTACCTTATTTCAGTAAAAATAACGAAAACTATGCATTGATAAATTTAAAATTCTCCCTGTCACGTCCACTGATTTGCGAAGGCCACAGACTTTCTACCTGAAGTAGGTCTGCGGCCCTTAGTCGCCAAATCGTCAAAACAGGCAGCATGCCTCAAATGGGTATCCCTTTGGAACGCTTAATTGTTTTACGCATATTTATCTTTTCACATATTTTTTTTCGCATAACACACACACCCTTTTAGGGTAATATTGAAGAATTTAATAAACTTTTTGTAGATTAGGTTAGGTTAGGTTAGGTTAGTTATTTATAATAATTAAAATAAAACCGTTTCTATTATAAAAACCGTTTTAGGTCAAACGATTTTATGCGTAGAGATAAATACATTATGCGTAAAAAAAATATGCGATCCAACAGTGAACCCCTCAAATGACGTAGGCGTTCACATAGAGCGATGCTTGTCATACAGTCCTTAGAGTTTCCCTTTACGTCCAACTAGCTACTTTGTGCATCGGCATCTAACATAACTACGAGGAAGAGCCGGAGTCGGGTGCCCGGCCGCCCTGTGTCGGGCGAGCTCGCCGCATCATCTTTCAGTTGTTTGAGGAGCTGCCGCCGCCGCTATTACCCCGCAATGCGCGGAGTACCGCCGGCTTGGGTTCCCAACACGAATGTTGTCGTTTGTGCAAAGATTTCGACCGAGTGTTTACGAGTGAAGCTGGCTTATACTCTAAGACATATTGTTAAATTTATTATTTAACAAATGCTTTGCGAGCGGGGATGTAGGCGGAAAAGTGTTTACTTAATTAAAGTCAATGAAGTTAATAAACTGCGATTTACAAAATTTTAATATACAGCTTTTTTCTTTGAAATTAATTATTTAATCTTAACTTTATCATTACACGATTTTTTAATATTTAATCGCAACTTATGAAATTAGAACTCTTATTTAAGCTATAAGCTCCCACTCGACGTGGCGATAGATATGTCGCAGCGGCGCGTGCGACTCGATTGATGGCGGCTTACATCTCGAGTGTTACGACCCACCTAACTCTTTCCGACGGCGACACGAAGCTTATCCACCTTTCGAGCTGCTGCAATAGGGATGGATTTGTAGAACGTAAATATTTAGCGATCCTGATCCACCGGTGATCAATTGATTCTATATAATAAAAACGATTTAGAATATTTCGGACGGTAAAAAAATAAACATGTTCGCCTTAAAGTTTACATCGGAGACCAGAAAATAAATTAAAAGGCCGTAATATTAATAAAATAATTCAAATGTATTTTTTTTACTAGTTACCCTATTTTTTTATGCCTCTGTTACTCAATAGTACAACTTTGACTTTGAAGTGTCGATACACTTTGTTACAAATGCAAGAGATCAAATCATTGGCAAGCTATTTCAACTGACCAACCTGTAACCCCGTGTTCCTAATTAAGGCAAACCACATTGTAAGGTAGCGTTTACACAAGGTTCATCAGCAGCATATTTTCAACTAGTCGTATTAATGTTAGCTACCCCTGCGAGTTAGTTAGTCCCTTTTAGCTACTACTAGCCCCCATTAAAAATAAGTAGGTCGCCGATGTTTAGCGTGGATCCCACTGGCAGAGATTGCAGCGCTAATTATTAGCTTAATGTGTGTATAACTCGGCATAAGAACCCCAATCCTGAAAGACCGACTAGTCCATTGACCCAGTCATCGCGGTGAGAAGCCGCCGGGCGAGGGGCATAGGGGAGGGGAGGCAACAGGTGGCCACACGCCGGAACCGGCCGGAAACCGCCTCAGAAATAAACCCTAACGCGACGGCTCAAGGTCGACGGCAACGGCTGGCGAGGCCACGAGTGCTGAGTCGTAGGACTCCGCGCAGGGAGAGTTCAGAGGTTATCGGAGATGCGCAAAGAGTTTTTTTTAATAGGCTTGCGTTTCAGTCATCCGAGTTTAGACGAATTCAGAAAGCAGAGCGAAATAAATACTCGACTATAATATATTTTTTGATAATTTGTATATTAACGATTCTATCTCAAAAGTCCAGTACTACCTCTACATTTTGATTAAATTAATAATCAAGCAACACCGACTTGCGACAAAAGTTGTCAAATAAATATTTCGGCTATACAATTCTGGGCTACTAACGGTTAAAACGACCTGTAGACTACAGGACACACTATAGCCCACATTAACATTCAGTGATGATAATACTAAACCATAATAAAAACAATAAAATTTGGAAGGATATTAAATTAACGAGGATCAGACAATTAAACATTTAAATGATGACTCAAGTGTCATTTGGACACGCACGATACACATGCAAATCACGCTTTTACATTTCAACAAGGAACGTAATGGAGCCGTTAATGACCGTGCGAACAGATGTTTGACAGATATTAACAGCTCTAATAAACAAAACAAAACTTCGCGGTAACTTGTCAAGCAAATACTGAGAAGTAAATCCGGCCGACGACGCGGGCGGGCGGCGCGGCGTCGCGCGTTCAGAGCCGACAACTGCCATATGCACATGAGTAGCAACACCCCAGCGGGTCGCTGGCACACAACACGAGACCATGTTCGCTGCCAGACACCCGGATATCAATACAAAATGGAGCCATAAGCAGAGTACTTGGCACGGAATGTTTAAATATTATTCATCTGGTAGTCCCGCGACGACGCTCGCGTTAAATAGCTGCGCGCGCGCCGGCCATTACTCATATCATAACAGCCGCGGCGCGACGTATTTAGTTTATTTTGAGTTATTTGTAGACGACAAAGTACGGGTTAACTTTGTTTCGAATGTTGTTTATTTTTGAAACTTCGCGCGTATAAACGATTGTACCGCCGAACAACTCTTGTACATTTCCCTAAAAGCTATCAATTAAGGGCGGATTCGACCAAAGGAGAGAAAAATTTATTCTTAGAATAAATCGCCAATTTATCGAGAGTAAATCAGTTTTACGTTTTACTAACGATAATTCTAAGAATAGTGAACCTATTCGGGAATAGTTACTACCTCTATCCACCGTTTCGCGTGGAATAACAGAGTAATTCAAGAATAATTGAATGGCGTCCACATCTTGTATTGCGGTGTCAGTGCTGTCATATCAACTCAACACACATTTTCTAATGACAGTGAGTTACCAGTTCTATAAAATACTATATAAAATAAATGTTTTAAAAAACAAAAAACCGCCTTCAAAAACGCAAAAAATAACTTCTTTAAAATTGTATGCACCTAATAGGTTAGTCCGGTCAGTTTTCAACAAAAAGCCGACATCAGTTGGACTAACCTATTAGGTGCATACAATTTTAAAGAAGTTATTTTTTGCGTTTTTGAAGGCGGTTTTTTGTTTTTTAAAACATTTATTTTATTTTATACTTTTTAGTGATCATAATACGCTGTTACGTAGTCCCACTTCTTAGTTGAAATGAAACTTTACGTTATTTCAAGCGCGCCGCAAGCAACGCCGCGGGAAAGTCATAGTCATATTTCAATAACCTCCTTTTTTGAAGTCGGTAAACAAGTAAATATTCTTCGTTGTAGTCGCTCAACTATCTTAATCGAGATATCTTATCGCCACCCTTGAAATCGGTACCGTTAAGGAGTTCCGGTGGCCATCTGTGGTCTTCATCATCAGTTCCACTTCACCAAATGATACTTTCTGAATGCAAATGCTGGATTTGTTACTAAAAATACTAAAATCGCTATATGTTTGCCTACAATATTTGAGGAGTTCCCTCAATTCCTCACGGATTCTCTCATCAGATTCAGATTTGGTGACAATGGGACCACCTCGAAAGTATATTCTATCAAACCAAAAAAAAAATTTGAAATCAGTCGACAATTGACGGAGTAATCAGTGAACATACATAAAAAAAAAACATACAGTGGAACGTATAACCTCCTCCTTTTTTGAAGTCGGTTAAAAAGTAAGTTGACATGAAGTTTTGACATCGTTCCGTTGTACCAGCAATATTTTTTGCCGAGTACAGGTAATAAATACATTTTGTTCATAATTCACTCTACTATTCGAGCTTAGTAATTCAAAGTACTTATCAAATCAAATCAAATCATCATTTATTTCGGATTACTCCATAATATCATATACTCATAGGTTAATTACAAAAATACAAACTTAAAAACGAATGTTAGTGTGTACATCCACTTAAGACTATTTGTCACGCCGGGTGCGCTACATGTAACTGCGTCCACCGATGCAACAGCGCGGAGTCCCAGCGGTCCTTGAAAACGTTATAGCTATAAGAACCTTAGATTGCGAAACGATCACTAGCCTACTCTAGAGTAAAATTGTGGAATAGATTATATCCCTAGTATAGGTTATTCGCGTATTAATTCGTTTGGTCGAATCCGCCCTAAGTAGAGTTATATTTAAAATACAGTAGATGAGAGGAAAAGAACCTAAGAGTTTATTCCACGTTTAAGTACATGTAGAGTCCTCGAATATTGCAAATTAAACGCGAAGTTCTATGGGATTACCTTCGCATGCCATCAAAAACTAGAGATTATTCTTGAACTCGCTACGTTTTTAAAGGTAAACAACTCGAGCTCCTAATTATTTGCAGCCGCGTTCCTGATCGTACCGCGCGGGGAACTATTACACAATTTATTACACTACGCTAGAGCCGCGCGCGCATGCGCGGCGGCGGTAATGATAATCACGTGCGAAAGAATCGCTGCGTACCGCCGCCGGCGGCGCACTATGCGCGTCACGTCATCGCTGTACTAACTTACAAAATAATCGCATCTGGTATAAAACTCACAATGTATATACAAACTTATTAGCAATGAGAAAGTGTCAGAATGCTATTGCTATTATCAGATACGCCCTTTGTCCCTTTGCCTAAACTCGCCTTGGTTTTTATGCGCGGGCAAAGGTAAACGTCTGCGCCATACGATCGCAAAAATTCATGTATCTCCGTGAACGTTTTCGACATTCGTCAATCGTGTGTCGGCCTGTGGCTGAGCTGGTTATGTAAACTGACACAAATTAGAGCAAATAAATTCCGCGGCGCATTTTTTTCGATACTTGCCTCTACTAATGTTAAAAATGTGAAAGTAAGGTTGGTCTCTCCGGCTACTCTGTCGATTACAAGTTACGCTGTCTCTACCAGATTTGTTGCAAATGCTTGTGATGGTGATATACGCCCTGGGAAGGGACATAAAATACATTATTTTGATAAATGTACTAGTTCCGGGGAAATAAAGATAAACGAGGTATATACCTAAGTATAGGACAGAGTTTCATAACGCTGGCGCCCCGTTGACTTATGGCCGTTACAACTCAGGAGCCCGTGGTATCGAAGCCAATAAATCCTGGCTTGCTAATTAGGCGCGGCGGGAGCCAGTTAGCAGCCGCGACTCGAAATACCGCGCTCCCGTCCATCGCAGCGGCGCGACCGGGTCCAGTCGGGGTGCCGTACGCGTCGGCGAGTAGAGTGATGTTGCCTAAACGAATAGTCTTCTAACTGTTTAGAAAAGGTAACGAAGGAAACAAGGCAGTAAACATATTGCGTCTGCGTGGCCAGAATGCATTCTACCAAGTCTAAGGACTGTCTACTTATTCTATACATACGCGTCAAATATTCACACCACGAAAGCGAAAGCATTGAAGAAAGATCGAAACCACGATATCTCAATAAAATAGATGTTTTTCTTATTGCCATTTTCAAATAAATCTTGCCGAGATCTTTCCCCATGCTCCCCTTGTAGCGGGGCACCGCGGCAACTCAGTTGGAAAGCATCAATAATAAATACGTAGGTACACGTGTTTTTATTCCGAATCACATTCCGGGCATTCGCCATCTTGCAAACCCTTTGTTTGTCCTGAAATAATATATGCTCGGGAACAATATTGAGATCGGCGCCGGTGGAGCGAGATGTGGGGGGTGGGCACCGGAGTCGATTGCTTCACAATCCAACGAAAAAGGAGCAATCTGAACATGATTAGTAAGGTGTGATCAATACAACGGAAAATAAGTATGGATGAGTGATACGAGTATGTCTGGAGTACGCTTCGTCAAGATTTATTGATTGCTTTCGCAAGTTCGGGATTCAAATCTTACCGATTTTGCCGGACACTGAAGGTACATTTGACGAATAGTTTAATATTCAGAGGTCAACTTTTTAACTAAGGAATTGCACCACAAACTAATAAATGCTTATCATAATTAACTCTCAACATCACCATCTGAATATCTTTAAACTGACTTGATTATAAGTTATAACGTAAGTAGTCGAAATGAAAACAATTATAAAGCAAAGCAGATATAATGTAAATTTGGATACCGAGCTGAAGGTATTTACCTAGAAAACGCTGCGACTGCCGACACAATGCTCCCGGCCCCCACAGTAGGTGTACTCCCGAGGGCTGAAATAACCGCCATTACAATGATGGAGTAAACTCATTACTTGAGCATTTCTAATGGCTGCTCGTGGTCGTTGGCTTGTTTTTCTGCCAATTTGCATTTTCTCGTAGTTGACAAATACCTGTAAATGTGCCGTGAATTTTGATGGGCTTGCTGCCAAGGCAAAACAAGAAAGTATTCGTTCGGTACTTATTTCATACATACATTAAATCACGCCTGTTTCCCAGAGGGGTAGGCAGAGACCACTTCTTTCCACCTGCTACGATCCTGACAAATCTCTTTCGCTTCTTCCACATTCATACATCGAGTCATGCATGCACGTTGGTTTCGGGTATCCAGTATTTCTCCGATTTGATTCGAAAAAGTACGCCTAGGGCTGCCCCTTCCTACCCTCCTACTCACTTTTGCTCTGTATATCTCTTTCGTCAATCTTCTTTCATCCATCCTTTCCAAATGACCGAACCATGGAAGCATGCCCTTTTCAATCTTACTTATTTCAAATAAATAAAAATAAAATATATAGGTAATAAATAGTCATATGACATAAAGTATTAAGCACAGAATTGAACACAGCTGTCAAATATAATTGTAATCTTTGAAATGTTGGTCTACTACTTAGTCTATGTTTAAAAAAGTTTACTGGGGGGGGGGGCACTGATCACTTAAAATTGAGTACCGAGTACGAATTTCACTTTCTATAGAGTTAGTAAAGTTGACGTATCGTCCACGAAAAAATGACTGTGTATGGCGGTTCTATGAACTTCCTCTAGTCTATATTTATTTTATACTGATTATAGAACCTTGTTGCATAAAACCAACGATTAAATCCTATGTAGTTTCTATCTCGTTATTTGTTGCTATCATTATGACAAGGTTCTATGGTCGACCAACATTTAAAGTCATTGATACATTTGATGATTTCTCACATAAAAAAATAACGAGATATTAAAAATGCAAGGCATATTTTGCGAGCCTCAAGCTCGCAGGACACCGCGCGCCGCGGCGACCTCGCTCATCAGCATATTAATGGCGGCGACAATTATCGCGCGGTTTAACGCGCGCTCGCGCCCTAATACGGCGCTAAGCGCTCATTGTACTGGCAACTTTGTATTTTTAATGATTTTTCTTAGACGTCGTTAAGAGTTCCTTAAGAGAGTTGTACCTATGCTCTAATAAACAGTCGCGCGACAACCCGCCTGCGGCGCGGATCCAGTCTAATCCTGCCGAATCATTAACCGCTCCAGCAAGTCTGAACACGTCGCTGCGACTCGAGGAAACGATATTAAAATAATGTTTTCCCGATGTTTGCGATGTGATTTGAATGTGAGTGAGCGGAATAACTTATCTATTCGCAGTTTTTCGGTAAGTTTATGTCGAGGCTGCCAAACAGGTGAAATGAGAACGACTGACGACGAGGGATGTAAGGCTATAAAGAAGAAAATATTGGTACTATTAAAAATAAAAACTTTGATTCCGAGTTATTGGAAATTATCAATTGTTTTAGCTTTCCTATTTATATATTATGGTCAAAAACTAATATCCAATTTAGAAGGTTTCCGTTAAGCATTTAAATCTTGAGGCTTTATAAGAAACTGATATACACCCTAAGGAATTTAACAAACCTTAAAATATTTCTATGCATATGAAGGTGACAAAATCAAAATTAAATTGCTCCAAGATAATATTACTATCCAGAAAAACCGGCCTTGCGTCTCTACGAGTGACAATATATTATAATTATGACAATCGCAACAGTGCGTTCATAATATCGTTGTGATTCATTGTGTTGTGTTGGCTTTTTTACCCTGACGAAGAGTGCCTCAAGCCCCCCCCCTCGTGAGATTAGCATGCGAGTCGCATTCGATATAATTCTCTTCACGCGCGTGAACACGCGGTAATCTCGGCGGGGGTCGCCTTCATCAAATAGACAACGCGTCTATTTCATGAAGTAATTCCATTTTTACAGCAGCTTAGACATTTTGGGGTGTGAAACCGCAGCTGTTTCTGAAGTAATTTTACATTATCCTCTTATGCTATTTGGGAAAATTTAACCATATGGCCATTTTATGATGGAAAGGCAAATTTAGTCTGAAAAACCCTTAAGCCTATCGCTTAATTTCTACTAGATACTTAAGACCACTTATATCAAAAATAATATTAATTCTAGTATTCGTGTTTTAAGTTTAGTTTAGTATAGTTCTGTAAAACATATAAGTACCTAGTTTAAAGACTACATACTAGATTTATCTTTCCGTGCCAATGGCGCTCAAAAGAAGTTTTCCATTTAGATTAGCAGTTGTAATCAGTGCGATAGAGATGGAATATAATAAATTCGAAACGAAACATTATAAATGTGACTTGATATAAGAATTTTGAGTTCCAATCATAAAGAAAGACGGTCGAGCTGCGAAGTATTCGAAGTATTTTGTTAGATTGTTGTTTGTAACAGAGTATTGAGACTTACTTGCAGATATAATAAATTGAGACGTTATCATCATTATTGTAATTGTTATGGTTTTTCCCAATTTTTGGTGCACGTTCACCTAAACGAGACAATTCAAGGACAGGCACAAGGCATCGTCTAATCTAAGGTATATAACGCTAATAATTCGACAAGCTTCCAGCCGTGTCTTATTTACTTCACATGTTGTGGTGTGTAGTTGGTTCTAGACAGGTCTGTTGTTGCCTGCAACATAATGACAGCTATAATTTCCTTATGCACTTATCTGCGTGTAAATTATGCACCGGCTGCACCTCGCGGGGCCGAGGTGCACTCGCGGCGTGCACTTTCAACACTATTAATTACAATGTTTAGTTTTGTTTAGTTTATTTATTCATCAATGTAATATTATCATATAAATTGCATTGCGTGTCTAAAAATACGAAATTACATTGATATTGTAAAATTAATACAAAATAATAATACAAAAATAACACTCAAATAATCAAAGACATCATTAATAAACAACTAATAAATGGTCAGTTTCCGATGTCAATATACAAAAAGTAATAAAGGCCGAATAAACAATAATAATTTTAAAATTTAAGCTGCATATATTCATCGACGGAGTATAATGGACCATACGACATCAGTGAGTGAAAATGTACCTTGTACTTGCGTTCGGCGCTAGACATACAACATTATGTATATTACTTCAAAGAGCTATCTGCTAATAAGAAAGTAAAATTATGGGAGGATGTTTGTTACGAAAAGCTGGTGCTGGCACACAAGTTGTCTATATATGGGACACTAATTATTTCGAAAATTCGACGGTTCCCGTAGGACCATCGTTAAACGAGTTCTACGTGTCCTTAGTCTCGGCCAAACGCCAGTGGTTTATTTAACTTCCAATCGTAAATAACGTATAGAAACTATACTATTACGAGTATAATATATTATATTATATATTGAAACGATCGTTTGACTATTTTATTACCATAACACGTAATACAGAAGCAATATTTTGCGTCGTCGCTTTAGGAGTAGATGCGGGCGGCGCCGGCGCGCAGGTGGCAGCACGAAATGACGCAACACATTTTATTGACATTCTTCATTCATAGGAAAATGTACATCCTTCATGATCTTGATGGACTTGGGGGATCTTTAACCCGAACTGAGTTCTATGTTTGACTATGTCGACATCTTCAATTCTTCAGGCCTTATTAGAATAATATCATGTAAGTATATTAATACTTTCAACGCGGAAACTACAGCAGCCAGAAGAATATTTATTTTAAAATCAACAATTATTACAATTGCCTCTGCTCCAATAATCATCGTGTAGGACGTGATCGTTGGCTGTATACCTCGCGGCCTGCAACCTGAAGCCCAGGTCGCCATCCTCTGCCACTGAAGCAGTCGTTCTCAGCCACCTGCTTGCACCAGTGATCAACTGCACTGGCTCGGTATTTTCGAGGCGGTGGATAATATAATTGATTGCTGATTAGTATGGCTCTATGTCGGGCCGGCCGGCGACCGCCCGGCCCGGACACATTGCAGTTGCCGCGCAAAACTTAATTGCATTCACGAGGTCATGGCTCCAGGCGATTACTCACTCATTCTACCACAATGCAAGTAACCTTCCAATTAAGAAAATGATTAAAATAAAGTGAAAAGAGATTACTAACTGCTATTGAAATAAAGCCTTTGATCAGTTTAATTTAGCAAGCAAAACCTTTCCTGTTTTCGGATTGTGTGTTGTTCATTCATCTTTTTGACGAAGCAAAGAATTGACGTGGTTTTCACACAAATAATGTAAGCATGTGAAACAGTTTGTATGTAGCAGGTAGTTAAGCAATTTTCGAGGAATAAAAATATGCGTAGGTACTTACAGGAGCGCAAGTAATATACCATACATTATATCTAGTACCTACTATAAAAACTCCTAATAAACTGATTCCTGGAATTATTTTTATCCATTCCTTGTCAGCGGATATAATAATATAAACCGCATGATAAAACAATAATCCGAAGAGCTTGTCTTATATCAGACATACTCGTAATCTCGTTCCTCTACATTACAATATCGGAGAATACTCTCACAGAGAGATTGCCACGTGGATGAGATAGCTATGACGAAATATCAACACGAACTTATTTCCGATTGGTTGAGGGTATGCGCGTCCTCGGTTCCCGTTATACTTGTACTTGAGCAATTTAAGTTAAGTTCATTCACAAATAATTACCTTAAGTATTATATGAAAAACTTCAAAAGTAACGTTAAAGATTGTAACAAAGAGGAGGTAGGTAATCTAATCGGGATAGGATTCTCTCACTTTAAATAAAAAAACACCCTGCCGCCACACCGATGCACTTTTCTCCGCTCAAAAATGTTTGTTAAATAAGTAAATATATTCAAATAGTAGCAGAAGCTATTATTGAGTTATTTATTTTAACAATGTGTAGGAAACTAGGACAAACCCCAAACGAGCACTTCAACAATGAAACTAAACTTAACTAAACTTTAACTAGCAACAACCAGCGTAATTACAAGTAGGAAGCAGTTTACGAGTTGGGAAGTAATAACGCGTGGGTGTGCCGGAGCTGCTGCACGCGAGTCGTCGAGGCTGTGCGCCGCGTGTCGCCGCCGAGGTGCAATAAGCCGGCGGCAACCCGCCCGTCGCGGCAACACGCCTCGACTGGCAAGGATCTACGACACGCATCTCAACACACGCAGTAGTCCGTCAACTGTGCACAGAAGTAGCTAACGGGCTCTAAGGGGATAAAACGGTTAGTTTAAATATATATATTATCAATCATATTGAGCTGCGCTGTGAGCATTATCTTAAAATGTACAGACTCGGTTCTTATAGGTTGTGACTCTGTATATAGTCAACATCACAATAAGATGACATATTTGTACTGTGGCGCTCTCTCAACATTACTGGCTCAGGACTAGTTGTAATCTGACGTTAATGCGACAAGATACAACATAAATCTTCAACTTATGTCGGCTGCGCTCGTACGTAAGGCGTCACGTCGCAGTCATTGCGGCCACATTGTTGCAGTCCGCCGTGTTTACAGACGTTCAATGTGCTGTCTGACAACCATATTGCACGTTACAGCTCCGAGGTACGCGTATAAAATACGTTATGAGCTCTGTTACTGTCGCGGTCGTAACATTGGAAACTAAAACATTAGCTATTAAAGCTACATTTCGAAGAGTCCTCTCTAAATTCTAATTTAACTTATTTGCTGCATTATCTGAGTCAGGTTTAATCTGAAAATTCCCGCTAGAACTCTCTCTCGTCGCTCCACCACCACTCGCGCACACTTCTTGCCTTTATTACTTTATTTCATTTACAAGTGATACTTATGTTTTGCACTTAACTCACCATGCTGTCGGAATGAATGCTAGGTAATTTTCCGGGTAACCCATCATTTTATGGAATTTCATTTCAATTTCGTTTCTTCGTACGCTAAATAGGTACCTTTTGCTGAAACCATGATGTTTACAGGATATTTGAAATATTAATTACGTACGTTACGGCACCCAGTGGTGGCATAGTGATCAGCCCACGGCCCCCACTAACAGCCCTTTGGAGGGTAACGGAGATGTTTTAGAGAGTCCGTCATAACCCCCCCCCCCCCCAGCCGAGGGGGGGGGGAAAGGTTAGACTACCAAAAAAAGTTGAAAATTCAGCACGTTCGATGAAAAGTGTTCCGATACAATAATAGGTACCCAATTTGCCGACATTATGTCCAAATGATATATTACCTACTGTAGCGCTCCATAAAAAAGGGGGTACGGAACACTACACGGGATGGTTGCGATAAAACCACCAGCACGTTAATTTAGACCTGTAAAAGGAAAATAAAACCGAACGAATTTTTAATTAGGGAACAAATCAAGATTAAATTAAAATAAATCACAATGCTATTATAAAACTAGATTAGCAGGCTGACACAGATCTTAACTTTTGGTAACCGAAACGAATAATACAACATGGTTTGCGGATTGTCACACAATTAAAACTATTTAAATTAAAGTACAGCGCCTTATAAAAGTAGACGTCCACCTCAGGACACGGTCAGGCCAAACTTGTATAAAATTCTATTAAGGTAAAACTGAACTACGATAAATCCTATCAGAAATAGTTCAAGAAGCGCTTCATGAGTATAACTGATGAGTTTGGAGTGGAAAGAAATACAGGTATAATTTTAGGTGTTACTTGGTAAAAAAGGTACTGTTTCGTGTTTAAATTATGACCGAAATAATAACCAAAGGTAACCTACATCGGTTGGGGTGGAGTTCGCGGACTCCGAACTTGGAATTTTGTAAATTAAAGGTTAGCGATACATAGGACTATCCTGTAAAATTCCGTTGTCACCGATTCGCCGCCGTACGTAGTCACATCTGTAGAGCTGCGTTTGCCGCAACCGACGCTGCAGGTAAAATCTGCGGGCACTACCGCAGTCGACGAGCTATAGCCCAGCGAACTCGTTGGCGAATCACACGGTGAACTGCTAAGTCACTCGTCCAGATCTTCCGCTGGGTAGTGAAGAGATGTGTGATATGGGGTAAGCGGAGGTGCTGAAAAGAACACCTTTACTCACAAAGTAGAACAGACAACATGGGAGATGGCCTCCTAAAGAAGGGGAGCAGTAAAAGCAGAACGGCATCAAAAGCCAACTCACCCGCTATCCGGACAAACAAAGAGGACAACAGCATTCCATCGATCTGTCTATAATCGATTCCACGGCGTTGGAACAAAGGCGTTGGCGTAGCTGACCATTACCGGACGCGGCACTCGAATAAGGCTTATTTAGTTTTAATGTAGAAAAGATTCCATTGAACAAGAAAAGATTCGATAAAATTCTCCAAAGTCTCAAGGCGAGAGTACGAGATTGAATGACAGTATTATTACAGGGATCGGATTTAACAAAAACGAATTCAAAATTAAAAACTGGCAGTAGAAATGTCTATCTCTAACCGGTCAATGAACAAGTCCATAATACCAAAAAGGCTGAGAAATGGAAAAGGCGAAATAATTTAGCGATAACTAACGCAAACCAACGCGATTTGTAGCGGTAATGCTACACTAATTAATATATATAATAATAGCGAATCGTATAATTTACTCTTGAAATTTTTAACTTGATGGGGTTGACGTGTCTGGCCTAATAGCAATTGTTATTAAAGTTGCAGAATATAATAATCTTGTATAATAAGTCGAAATGTTAGAACTTTGAGTTACGTTTACATAAACTAAAGACGAATTTACTGTGTGTTTTATATTGTCTTGTAGAATACCTTGAATTTGTATTGCGTTGCTAGGCGTACCACAACGTGGAACGCAGATATGGTGAAGATCGCAGGAATACGACGAATGCGCTTAGCACGAAACAGACCGCCTCGGAGAGATCCCTGAGGAAGGCTTTTGTCCGGTGGAGAACGTCCTTCAGCTGGTTGATGAAACCAAGTTAAGCAACAATGAGTTATAGCCAACAATACTGGGACGTTTTAATCGCCAAATTGATTAATATTTACAGTGCCATGACTGTTAGTTGACCAATATTTCAAACATTTTATAGCTTCTGAAATAATGGCTGTGCTCGATTAGTTGTCAAAGTTGAGCGGATTGTTTTGTCAGCGGCCACGCGCACATCAATCACCGGCTCACCGCCCGGCGCCGGCGCCCGCAACATAATCTTATATCAGTAACTAGCTTTTGCCCGCGACTTCGTCCGCGTATTAGTCGTTTATCGCAGTGAAGTAAATTAATAGTTTTAAGTAATTCTACTCGTATAGTTTGACGTCCTCCCTGGCAAGAATGATCTTTCAAACAAATGTAATATTGAGCTCGAAATTTACTGGGACACCAACTTTAACCATTAACTCTTACGGGAGGGCAGTCCCGATACCTCGAAAGAGTTCAGGAACTCTAAGGGTAGGACGTGACTTGCTCTGTGTCTATGACATTGTCTACCAAGAGATACTCCACAACATCGCCTTCTACATGAGACATATTTTTATATTTATCCGCCCGCCAATTTCGTTTGTCGGTGCTAATATCGCCCTCTCGCACAAACATTCTCTATTCTTTATATTGTTTTTTAGATCGGGGTACACGTTATTTTTTAGATCATCTGTATTTTGTACAATATTACAGAATTCGCGGTTTAATGTATTCAAATCGTTACTATCTCTCGCCATACGATCTTCGACCATTTTTAGTAGAGCTGCCGGATATATTGCCCCGACTGTGTATTATGGTGTACTCGTAGTTCCTGGCATATTTGTAGTGAGGTTAATTTTTTATATATATACCCATATAGTAGATGCCGAAATGCATTTATTTTATCCGCCGGTGTGCCCCTAGTTATCACCGGTAGATGAGAATCTGTCTAAATTAGCCGTCTCAAAGCACCATCCCTCCCATGATAGTTTGGTTGCTGTTAAAATATCCATCATAGTTCAATATTAAATATATTATATTATGAATCTTAATACTAATTATAATGTAGATATCTATCATTATAAATGGCGGAACTCCCAAACATCATCAGTGGCCGCTGAAAAAACAAAGACAATTATATTCTTCAAACAAATTTACCCAATGCCCATTAATCTAATTCGGTTCTGCGGTTAATCCGTGAAAGCGTAACAAACAGACAGACGACAGACAATTGCCTTTTTTTTTTTTGAATTGCCATTTTGAATTTCTACCTATACTTACTTTCACATCATTTTCGAAATCTGCGTCCTCAAAATCTAAGAAAATGACAATTATGTCCACTTTTTAAAAAATATCATTTCCGCCAGCTTGAATTCTAAATTTGACATCATTTTCATAATCTGCGTCCCCAAAATGTAAGAAAATGATTTTCAATAAACATCATGGCGGCCATTTTGAATCCGAAATTTGATATCATTTTCGAAATCTGCGTCAACGCAACATAAGAAAACGACACCCATGACTTTTTCAAAAAACACAAAGATATTGTCGTTATTCCCTCGGGAAACTTTAAATTTTCAGGAATAGGATTTTCCTGTGTGTTAATCCAGGGTATAAGCTATCTCCATTCTAAATTTCATCCAAATCCATCCAGCGCCATTGCATCGTGAAGGAGGAACAAACTAAAACTCCCTTTAGGGGTAGTTTTTCTGAATCGCTGAAAGAAGTATTTTTTATTTATTATCAGTAGCCTAAATACCAATTTCCAAACTGCTTATTTTAAAAATAACTTATCTCCTATATAAATTTCTACCCCCTATTTGAACCCTTTAGGGGATGAATTTCCAAAAATCCTTTCTTAGTGTACCCTTAGGGTACCCAAGGAATATTCCCTTCAAATTTCAAGTCCCTAGGTCCAGCGGTTTAGGCTGTGCGTTGATCGATCAGTCAGTTAGTTTTACCCCTTTCCATCCCTTCGGGGATAAAATTATCAAAAACGCTGAAACACGTATAAATTAATATTCAATTTTCAACCTAAACATAAAATTTGAATAGTCTAACTTAAACTAAAACTGACGGACTTTCATACAAATTTTCATCCCCTTAGGGGTGGAATTTCCAAAAATCCTTCTTTAGTGGATCTTTACACTATATAAGGTATCTATGTGCAAAATCTCAAGTCTCTAGGTCCTAAGGTTTGGGCTGTGCGTTGATATATTAACAATCCGTTTTACCCCTTTTCATCCCTTCGGGGTTGAAATTATCATAAACGCTGAGACACATATAAGTTAAAATTCAATCGCCAACCTAAACGCAAAATTTGAAGCGTCTAACTTCAAAACTGACGGACTTTCATACAAACGTTTTTCCCCTATTTTACCCCCTTAGGGGTGGAATTTCCAAAAATCCTTCCTTAGTGGATCTCTACACTATATAAGGTATCTATGTGCAAAATTTCAAGTCTCTAGGTCCAGCGGTCTGGGCTGTGCGTTGATATATCAACAATCAGCTTAGCATTTTATATAATCAGTAATGTAAAATGTTTTTATTCTGGTGATGTTGTTGGTTTCATTTTGGTAGATGAAATACTCGAAAACGTATACCTACTATACATTATAACGTGTATGTATCACCTTTCACGGCGACACATTGTAGGCGTTTATTACTTATCACATTTCTTTTTATCCGTGACGGTGTCTGCTCTGGATTTCCTGTCATTGTATAATTTATATTTAAATTTGTGTTAAGATCACAGGCAAGTTCATATAATTAAAATTTCTAATTAATACCGTACTGTCTTATGAATAAAACAACTCCCATTCTAAGGCGACCGGCTCATCGCGATCCGAGTTCGTTCTTATTATCTTAACGACATTCATTACCCACCCCTCAATCTTGTGACGTTTATTATTTGATTTAACATAATACCTAAATACAAGACAACCCGTACCGGTGTATACCACAACGGGTATCCGTTTATGAAATGCGTTATGAAAAGAATGTTTAGACGATGCTATATTCGGTAAAAATTTCAAAGCAATATCATGTAAATTAATTTGAATGACGTAAATCGAAAACCCATTTGGGTATATTGTGTTGCAAAATAATCGTTTATTTTCAGGTAAGATGGAGTATCGTCTAAATTAAATAAATCATCCGCGCCGCGCCGGATCCGTTTGAATGTATCAGGCATGCGAGATTAAATCATTTGTCTCTGGCTTTACTCCAGAAGACGTTGTTATTTCGCTGGTACAAATTGCAACTTGCTTAATGCTCGTGCTCGTATTGATATAACGCGCTGTTTCGCGGGAAACTTCAATAGTGTAGCGCACTTATTAGTAACGCCGATACCTCGAGATTGCGGATTAGAGGAGTGCAATTCCATTCCGTAGAAGCCATTTGCGCGACAGATTGCGGATCGCGGCGACGAGGCGATCACGAGCGCGTGACGACGCGGCAACGGCAACGGGTGCTCGTCGGGTGTTGTCTCAAGCCGCACGTATTGGAGACGCCACGCCGCATGTACGAAACATCTTTTTATTGCGGCAATCCTTGTCTGCACAGCAATTCAAACAAAACTGCTTTAAATCTTCTTGTCCGAGAAATATCGAAATGTATAATGTATGTATAAAATGTTATACCTACTACCTCGTAAAATCGTGATGAGATCTGACATGTCAAGAATATTCACGACTGTGTGTGACAATTACTACTCAGTTCAGTTTAAGAAAAATAATGGCCCCATCAAGCTTTATTGTTACTGTCCGTACTTGTATTGGGAGCCCTTCGACTCCCATAGTTTTATTGTTTCGATTTTCGAAAGTCAGAAATTGGTATCCATATTATTTTTAGTCATCATAATCAATAGTCATAATCGTTGTTAGATATAACGCGAAATAGATATAATGATTAAGTACTATAATGTTACATATCATACAAGACAAAAGTCATAAAATTGATCAGCATACTATCAAAAGGCATACCGTTTATTTTTTATAAATATTGTAGGTCATATTTTTATATTTACTATTATTTTTATTCATATCATTGTATTCTCTAATGTTTTAAAGCACTAATTTTAAAATTCAGAAATAATACATGTCATACATAAACAAAACACCGGCTTAAGTACAAAAAAATACCCCCTGCTGTGAGAAAAGTAGGTTAGACTGCCCAACGGCACTACTAAACCGCACTACTGACCAAAACTACTATCGTAAATATGAGGTAGGTTTAGGTTATATTAGTTATTCAGCAGGCCCGAAGGGCGAAACCACCCAGAAAAAGGAGCTCCGCGACAGCGGAGCTCCGTCGACTCCGTTAAATTTTAGTTAGAAATAGTAATCATTGGTTAATAGTGCGGCTTAGTAGTGCACCAAAATTTTCGGATAAATAATTTTCAATCTTGTAAGCGTTATTTAAAATAACAATATTCCTTTTGAAATTCTAACATTTAATACAATCAGCAAATTGAATGTTATGACGAATAACGGTATGGCATTCGATAGTTATGACTAATGAAAAGGGGGTTAAGGAAATTATGACCAAAGACAAAATGACGAGCAACGATTATGAAAAACAACGGTATGGATAAATCAAATCGAAAGATTAATGTTATGGGAGTCAATATATAGATCCACTTGTATTATGCTAAAGTGCAAATCTATTGTATTACACCTTGCTACTAAAAGACTAGCCAATCAAAAGTGTCCCAACTCGACGGATTTACTATTTAGACGTTGAAGAGAGAGCCACCTTCCGGCTCCATCAGTAAGTATACCAACTCGCTGGCACCATATTCCTAATTATATATTGTCATCGGAACTTTATTACTAAGTCGATCGGACTTTTAGAAGTACTTGATTGAGTTCAAATTGACTAACAACATTTCATTATAATAGTCAGTTACAGTGAAGCTTAGAAAAGTAGGTATGTTAATAAAGTACTAAATCACGAAAGTGGCCTGCCTTTACTGCTCCGTTTAACAAGGAAACATCAAGATTTCCACTTCTCTCACGCGTTCTTATTTGTGTCAAAATCAATTGTATAACCAAACTGTCCTTACCAGCGTCTCCACGATCATAAAGAAGGATGAGTCGTAAAGTAGATCTAATAGAGCTGTTAGCGCGGCCGAAGTGAATGCACCGAGTGATTACTTTATGGAGGGCGGGGCAGGTGGCGTGAGATGGGGGGGGGGGGTTTACAGAGTGTCGTCGTGGGCGCCACGAGCGATCGCCCCAACATCGCAGTTCACTCGCAACGATCAACCGAGTGGCTACACCTTCTCCCTAAAGCTTCCATCTAAACGTAGACATTGAAACTGGCTTAATGGCAATTCAGTAGTAGTAGTACACACGCAAAATCACGTAAATAAACCAAACTCAGTTACAAGATTAGACATTTCATTGATTTGTATTAATTAGTACCGTACACATGACATGGTGTCAGACATGTCATCTTCCTTTATTCTAATTGTGACGGAGACTTTAGCCCAGCATTACAATTCACATTACATTACAGTTAAATCATAAGTAGAAACCACGTGGAAATAGACATTTTAGACAGAATTAACTAAAATGCATCGCGTAAGCTACAGGATTGAACGGACTTATATTATCACCTGCGAGATTGGCGTGATGGCTGGCGTGCGGTTTGCAAAAGGCGAGAGCTATTTATGGGGATGCATTTTGTTACAAATTGTACCGTTTTATATTTAATGAAATTATTTATTGTGATTACACATTTATTGGCTTTTTACTCAAACAAGTTTATTCTTCTGCAGGTACGCCGCGGACGCAGCCGCCGAGCTTCGAGCTCCCAACAACTCGGCTTCAGAACATCAGCTTTGCCACAGCGTGCCCAGGTGAGTCGCGGTGGAGACGCGCTACCTATAGGCCTGCCTGGTATAACATGGTGTCATTTATAAATTTAGACAACCATTATAATTGAAATCGTAGAGAATTCATCCAACTGTAACAAAATTTCTCAAATACATATTTGGCGCCCAACGTGGGGCCGTTTGTGTGCTCACTCCAAATACGTGTGGAAGCTTAGACAAGCGAGAACAGCATTTTAATTTAAATTATAAACAATATTATGCAAAACGACAATTACGTAGACAATCCGCCCACGTTGTAACCAACGGTACACCGCCCTAGAGCGTCGTACGAGTGGCGAAATGTCCCCGTAATCCACACAGGCGGCGGCCGCGGGAGGCGCGGGGCGGCGACACATGAATATTGTAATGCAGACAATCTCGCGGATTACGGCGCCGCACCTCGGCTAATTGCCGGGAAATGAGACTTGCAATCCGCACAAATTTCACATGCTAAATATAAACTACGATTTTGCGATGTGACCGAGAGTGCTAGGAAAAACCTTTCTAACTTTCTCTTTAAAGCCATATTAGTAAAGGCGTGCTAAATTTTCGACCGAAATTTAATCCTGCAATATTAATAATTATTACAAAGGCGTTAGTATGTTGCTCCTTCGCGCTGCAACGGCTAGACGGATTTGGATGACATTTGGAATGGAGATAGCTTATACCCTAGATTAATACATAGGCTACTTTTCATCTCGGAAATTTAAATTTACCGAAATCGTAGGCAGAAGCTAGGTCAGTCATAAATCTTACCATTCCTTTGTTACCCTACAAGATATGAATTGGCTTTCTCGAAGCTGATAGGGAATGTCTAACTCGTACGGAATAAAACTCCTGCACTATCTCTCCTTTTTGGATGGGGCTTTGGAAATGCTTTCCCACAGAACCGGTGACCTATTACCGGGGCAGCGTAATAATTCCAATGCATAGCATAGATCCTACAAGGTCAAGGTTCAAGGTCAAATAATTTGATGCCAAATACACAAGTTGATAAAAATTAAAAATAACACATCTAATTTACATTTTAATTTTAAAACACTTCTTTAGCTATAATAGTTATTTATGTAACTGGTACTATCACGATCGTTAATTTGTGACCCATTTCAAGAAAAATAGGCTTGAAGTCGTCAATGTCATTAGAGATGCCAAATCATTTGTAACTTATAGGAGACTCAACCTTATTGTTGAAGAATTTCAGAATGATTTTGGACCTAAGGTGGGTCCCAAATTTAAGTTCGTGACTGTAAATTATGAAGCTTCTTAAGGTATGAGTGCGAGGTTACGGATCTAATGACTAAGGCTTGAATCCCTTAAGAGCTAATTATGTACCGTTGCATACATAACTTTTTCTACAAGCTTACCTAATACTACAAAATAAAACAAAATCTAACTATGTTTAGAACTAAATAATCATGTAGGTATTTTCAGAATTTGTACGCTATTAAAGAAACTATTATTATTTATTTATGATTAAGTTCTAAAATGTACAGTTTGAGAAATTAAAGACAGACGTAGAATTTTCCTTACTAGTGATATTTATGTCATTAGAAGTAAAATATTGTATTCATTATTTTGGACTCAACCATGTGTTTTTCTGATGCTTTTTAATTCAAAGTGCATGTTTTATTTTAAAGCATTTACTTTGATTCTCAGCGGTACAGTGATTTTTAACAAAATTTGAATATTTTGTTAGATACCTACTATTACTTTATGTTGTATATGTATCCGTCAGCTACGGTGGTAGACTTCCATTCACCAGAACTTAGACATCAATTAATTGAACTCTTTGTAAATCTGTTTCCAATATTTCATTGTTTCAAGTCAACATCTTCTTGTTAGCCACAACTGCTGCCCCCTCTCTCTATTCGTTGGAACAAAGGTATAGTCACAATAATGTAGGACTAATAATTAATGAATTATTTAATAATGGCCATTAGATTCCATGACACGTGTCTCCGTCACTCAGCTGTTCATTATAGGTCGCACATTAGCGCCACCCGATCCATCCATTGTGAGGCATAAAGCCGTCGCTCTCAAGCAACTCGCCATTTTTCTGCGCTAAGTAAGGAGTGTCAAGTTGTCGGGCTGATATGTTTTTAATAAAGGGTGAGAATAATGGACGCGGCGTCGCGCCGCGCCTCGCCGCGCCTGCGGCTCGCTGGTTACTTGCTGTCGCTGAGTGAGTGACTCACCGTACTGAGCCGACACACGGTGCCACTGTGCGCTGTGGTGTCCAACGTTCAATGTGGTTTACACTGGCGTCGATAACGTACTTAGATTTGATATGGCTGACATGCTTCCACGCCAAGAGTGTGTCAAATTAGATTAAGAAATACTGACACGTGATATTTTGTAACACGCGTTTGAATAAACGGATACAAATAAATTACTTTTTGAAGTGATAACTTCTTAACGGAGGGTAAACCATTTCGTTACGTAACGCGCTCTACCCGACAGCCTGTCTGGCTTCCCTTTCTCTCACACATACGGCAGCGGTTTCAATTATTTGTTACTCGTTCGCCTTGAAAATCGATATCTGAGGATCCGTGGGGCCTACAGATGCAAACCCGTAATCAGATTTAAAAAAAAAGTGGCAGTGATTTTAACTTTTTTGTTACTGGTTCGATTGTCTTGAAAATCGATATCTAAGGATCCGTGGGGACTCCAAATGCGAACACGTAATCAGTTTTTAAAGACGGCCATTTTGAACTTTTTTGTTATTGGTTCGATTGTCTTGAAAATCGATATCTGAGGGCCCCTTAGGAGTACAAATGCAATTTTGAACTCTTTGAAGTGATTTCTTCTTATGGGAGGGTATAGTTTAACTTAGATTAGTTTAAGTTAGGTATCACTTCTGTCGGGCGTCCCGAGACGCACACGTATTTTGTTTTTGTTTTTGGATTTCGATTCGTACAGAAATTATAAATGACTAAAGAATACTCGTACTTAAAGAGTTATTCGCTACCGTGCAAATGCCGCCGTAGGCGCCTTACATCCTTCTTGACGCTATATTTGTAGTCTTTTGTTATTGTCTGTGAATCAAGTAGTAACAACAACATTCGTAAAGTAAAATCCCTGCGCATGTTTTTCTTTTGTCTGGTTACTTAGTATGTACAGAAGGTTGTTCTGCTAGGAATCCGTAATTTGAATACAATTACGAAACCCGGGGGGTTTGGATTGCAAATTAAAACGTTAATTGTGTTTCTGCTATCTAATCCGGTTGCGATTCGGTGGATAATACAGTAATATGATAATGATTTAGGAAAATTATTTTGTTATTCTAAACTGGGACCGTTCATCAATGTTTTCACGAAGTTAAATTTTTGTTCCACTTATTTGACTGAAATATTTAACGGGGCTAAGGATTTTTATATGGATAAGTCCTTAAACATTATTACAGACCTAAGCGTTAGCCTATCGTCTTAGTTCTGCAAGTTTGAGCCCGCCTGAGCTCCCGGTTTATCCTCTTATTGCCGCTTGAGTGCTTGCGACGTGTTTTCTATTCGTAACTCCTCTAGGCTGCACGTAGGGGTCAACGTCCCGCTATCGGGGCAGCTCCCTCGCTGACCTCGAGTTCTGGATATGTCCACTTACCGGCTAACTGACACCAGTTGAGACCTCTTTCGCGCTTCGTCGCTTAAAGTATCACACAAAGAGTTTTCTGAATAAATCATACGATTGTCGCCGGACGATATTATTGTTGCGAGTAACAAACGAACGTCCCATATCTGTGAAGCTGCTCTCGTTTGAAATAGACGCCTGTGTTAAAGAACTTGTATTGCATATTATGCATATTGTTCAATGCTCAGACAGTAAGGGTTGAGTCTTCTTTGAGTAAATATTGTAATACATGAGCTTAATTAATTTCGTAGAGCAGAATGGGTCAAATATATTTAATGGATAAGCAGCACGGCTCCCACGCTAATATGCGTCGCTATTTCGTTTTAATCAGAGGTCTGTTAATATAAATTCCGCCCGCGTTTGATTATTGTCCTCCGGGATCAAAGCGTCTACTTCACTCAGCGCATCCCGTTTTTAACCGACTTCAAACAAAGAGGAGGTTCTGTGTTCCACTGTACGTATTTTTCATGTACACCGATTTCTCCGTCAATTATAGACCGATTTGAAAAAATCTTTATTGGTTTGATAGAGTAGACACCAAAACTGAATCTAACGAGGAAATCCATGAAAAATTGAGAGAACTCTTCAAATATTTGAGAAGATACATATAGGGATTTTTAGTATTTTTAGTAACAAGTCCAGCATTTGCATTCAGAAAGTATCATTTGGTGAAGTGGAACTGAAGGTAAAGACCACAGATGGCTACCGGAACTCCTCAATGGTATTTATTTCAAGGGTGGCGATAAGATATCTCGATTAAGGCGACTATAACGAAGAACATTAAATTGTTTAAATTTGATTATGACTTTTACGCGCCGTTGCTTGCGGCGAGTTTGAAATGTGTTGAAGTTTCATATCAACTCAAAAGTGGGACTACATAACAGCTACATAGCATCAGATCACTAAAAAGTACTTATAAAATAAAATAAATGTTTTCAAAAACTAAAAATCGCCTTCAAAAACGAAATTTTGTTTTTAAAACATTTATTACAAAATTAAAGCTAGGATACATCGACTGACAATTAATTATGACGCGGCTGTTCTGCAGTGCATGCGTGTCAGGTGTAAGGGAAATTAAATAAGCAGTGCTTCTTACGATCTCGAGCGCGTGTCAGGCCGGCTTTTTAGTAATGATATGAAGCTCGGAACATTTTTTGGAAATAAAACAATAATCGGGTGATCGGGGCTGTAGAGCTACTTTCTTTTCAAACAGAATTCCAATATTAGTTTACGTTAGCGCTCCATTGTGTAGGATTAGATACCGAGTTCCTTGAGAGCGAAGCGTGAGATTAAAGAAGATTTACATTGCCATAGTTTACGTTGCCGCGTTACACCGACGGACTATATCAGGATGAACAAACGGTGCTGTTATTCTTAGAGGTAATCCACTCAAGACTAGAAGGTGACGTGTAACGTGGTGCAAGATCAACGGCGAGACGCCGCGCAACCGTAATCAGGGCCCCGCGGGCCACGCGCGTCGGCACCCCGGCTTAGACCCGTGGCTTTACCGAAAACCTCGAGACCCTCGTTGCCAAGATGTATTCATAGTAAACAATATGTATTCACTAATCTACTAATAACCCAATAATGAGTTCGCGGAATATGAAACATCGTAAGCTAACATCCCTTAAATCACGACTTTAGGTAGGAGATATGTACACTAAAATTGAGATACTCATAAGCCTTCAGAATTAAGAAGTCGAAAGTTAGTTACTACTTTATCTCGACTCGACCAAATTTATGTCGTAATTAAAAAAAAAAAAGTGTATTTAAGCAAATCACATGGTTACAAGCACGCAAGCAGGTGGATTACAGACTAGACTACGCATGTATCTCGGGTCCCTCTGTATCGTTTCGGCCTAAATGATTAATTAAATGTCATTAGTCTACTATATTTGGGATCTCCCGATATTAAAGGGGCATAACATATTTAAATTTAAATAGCTGATTCTCTTTGCATTATAATATATCAAGCGCTAGAAGCATTAAATATTCCCCGGCTCGCCGCAACACCGTAAAACAGAACGTGATTCGATTCCTTTAACTGCATTAAGGTTTTATATTTCTCTTTAATCGATTGGTTTATAACTCTGCACTCTGGCTGATTACTTATACATGTAACAGAATATAAAATATTGCAGGTGATATTTTGCTGATAGATTCATTTGGTTTTAGAACGCTAAAGGAAATCACCCATAATTACTGTGATCAGGCACATAAGCCTAGGCTTATAGCTTCAAACCTAGCCCAATCCGCAGCCATAGACAGAATGTATTGTGAGAACGTTATCATTATCGATAATTTATTTCTTTATTGGGAAACAAACAGGCAAAAACAGCACATATCGCACCTTCAAAACAATAATGACGTAATTCAGAAATTTTAAATTTCGAATTGTGTCTCTATGATAATAAATTTATGACTTGAAGTTTGAAAGCCGAAATTTTCAATTAGGTCATTATTGTTCTGAAGGTGCGATATATATATAAATAAAGTAGACAATTTATAAGCCAAAACAGTTTCCACTTATAACTAATAACATTTCTGTTGCTCAGACAAGACTACAGGGTGTCTGGAAAACCTTTGGAGAAATTTTAACAGTAGATAGGGTAGATGATTTGGATCATCCCTATATTGGTAACTTTTTTTTAAGTTAATATTTGACTGAGTTACAGGCTAATTTATCATCGCCTTTCCTGACGATGCTCTCAGTGTGCCCCATCTTAACTACTTCATTCATAACATGTGTCACAACGTAATGTAAATAAACAAGTTGTTCCCTATCAACAATGTTTCTAATCATGGTCAAAAGCTCAATGGTGTTTAGAACACAGACACATTATTCTGTAATGTGAATGAAAAGACGGTCTCTGATAAAAGCTATTATGTGAAATAAGTAATTTAAAAATTAATTTTACGATTACGATTATTACTCACACTCTTCTCACACTCACTCAGCTAAAATAACACTTGTACTCGTACATTAGACTTATTTTACGAGATCATGAATCATGGATTTATTTTATTGATTTGCACTACTATCAAGGAGTAATACGAATAAAAAACACAATAATTAAAACGAATCATTAAGTTGTGATTGTGCTTTGACAGTTTGACATAGTATTTTTTTTAATCTTTTACTATTGAAAACTCTTTATGGAAAGAGGTTTCTTTTGTAAAAATAAAATCGTTCCTACACGTTATGTTTAATCAGAATTACATTTAAAGCTGGCATCATATACGTTGTTGAAAGAGTTTCGTATCCTAGAAGAATGAGAACCGTGTGAGCACAAAAAGACAAGTGACTTTTTTACGTCTATGCGAAAACCTCTGGTTCCTAGGCGTTGACGATGCGAGATCGCCCCGCTAACGCAACGCCTTTCTGCACGTCCGTGCGAACGTAGCCTTATTGAATGCTCTAAGTCCGGAATATGGAATGAATATGTATGTGTTATGTAAGTACCTACTACGTAAGTATATCGATTCCATGATTCCATGGCCTAGGAAAGGCCGGTCTTTTTTTTTCTCTATGACAAGTGCGATCATACAAATTTAATCAATTATGCGACAGCCTTTATATTCGGACTGTTAGCTATACCGCGCGACGAATACCATACAGATCAATACGGACAGCAATAACCGGATCGTTCATTTCATGTCCATCCGAACTTTCAGCAGTCTATGACAGTAGCCATTTATCAAAGAATTGAACTTGTTCTAGGATACGAAAATCTTTCAACAACGTGTATGATGCCAGCTTTAAAATTTATGGTTGTCATTAGATGTCAGGTAAATTAAATTTCAGATTTTCTAGTCTGAATAAATAATAATAATAGTCTGAATTAATTTTGCTGTAAAACAATAAATGGGCTATTTTAGAGCAGAAAAAAGGTGAATGTTTAGATCTCGACATTAATATGAAACAGACGATACGATCAGAGCTCGGCAGAGCGTGTTCCAACAGATCTAGTGAACATTACAAAACCCGCTAAAATGTACAATTGTAAAAACGAAAATACAGTGAGTTGCATTAAAATTAATCTTTTTTTGTAATTTGATTTTTGTTTACATGGGGCGAACTGTTTACATGGAGCGAACTGTATACATACCATGTAAACAACGTATGGTCTCAGGTCATTGACCTCGAACTTAGACTTTTGACGTTAGTTACTACGAACGTTTGGATTAGTATAGCATCAACATCAAAATGTCAAGGTCAAGATATCGGCTGCGATACATCAAGTAACACAGTGAATATAATTAAATCTTCTTTTTTTTTTACCTTAACAGAAACAAAAATGAACCATACCCCCGTGATCAGAATCGTGCGAACTATTACCGCGCCAAATATCTCCAAAGGTTTTCCAGACACCCTGTATATAAAATATCTTAAAATAAAAAAAGAGTGAATTCAAAAGCCAAGACAAAATAAAAATATTACAGAAGGAAATGATAACATTATTATTTATATTTATTCATTTATCTTTCTTGTTATTTCTTATTGCAAAAACAAATTTTTGTAACGACATATGAAGTATATCGATGTCGGTAAATTCTTCATTGTAAGTTTTGCACGCTCTGACAAGGAAACTATTTCTTGCATATGCCGTACGCCCGGAGGGAATTGCAAATAATTTAGTGGAACGAGTTTGTCGACCAGGACATCTAAGAGATATTTTTGAGAGAAGATTTGGAGACTCAATAAATCCTAAAAATATTTGATCACTAATTTTACGACGCGTCTGTAAAGGTTTAAGCAAGATTTAAGCCGAGATCCTTAATCTCAATCACTGCCATAAGAGCCTTGTTGTTAAGAGAAATGTTTAAGGATTGTATAGTAGAGGATTGATATATTAAGCTGCTGGGGTATCGCGTCGAGCGCTAGATGTCAATTCCATTGATTTGGTCAGTTTTCGACAAAACAACAAGGTGTTTGATGAGAAACGACACCCTAAACAATGTTACGGACATCAAAATAAAGCTTATATGAATTCACATAGTAAGTACATTTATGCTTTACTCACTTAATGATAAAATTACATTATGATAGTTTGTTTATTGAAAAAATACACCGATCCTGAGAGAGAAATTACATACCAATTCTAGCCGAATGAAAATGTGGGTAGTCAGTGAATAAATAATTGGCAGCGTGTTGAGCACACCCTCATAATAATGTTTGGTCAGGCGAGTGGAGTCTGTGGGTGTCGCCGCGTCACACCCGCGGCGTTGGCCCGCACTCGCCCGCCCCGCGCCCCGCGCCCCCACTCCGCACGCTCGACAAGTCGTTACCGGCCGTCGCGGGCCGTCGCGGGCCGTCGCAGGCCGTCGCCGGACCCATTCAGCGATACTCATTAAAACGGTGGTGGTGGCGGTCTAATTGTGGCGGACGTCGTTAGCGATATTAAAAAGGAAAGAATTATGGTTCATTACCGCGGTGAAATACGTATTTACCGATTATATTCGTAAACACTACGGCGTGATTGTAGGTTTTTACAAAGGGTCATTTAAATAACCATCCAATGGTGTTCAAGCATCACTTTTTCGAGGTCTTTCTGGTTACTTTAACTCTATCACCAAAAGCTTGAGGAAATATACTTACGAGTAAAGCGGCGACTCGTTAGCTTAGTTGGTAGTGACCCTTCCTACAAAGCTCCTGGGTTCAAATCCCGGAAAGGACATAATTTTTTGTGATGACTGTGATGAGCACGAATATTTTGTTTCTGAATCATGGATGTTTTCTATATATTTAAGTTTATATTTCTCTATATAAGTATTTATATCGTTGTCCAGTACCCATAGTACAAGCCTAGAGCTTAGTTTGGGACTAGGTCAATAGGTGTCTACATTGTCCCCTGATATTTATTTATTTATAAAGCGGTCAAAAGTAAGCATTTTATAATTGAAGCTTGATTAAAACGAGACGGGTGGAGACGGGTAAAAAAACAACGTGATACACGTGGAGAGCAGTTTAAAACAACTCGCCCGACTGTTGACGAACGATAATTAAACACAAACAGTATTTAACTGCAGCTTGCTGCACATCGACACCGTGAAACCGCACTGTCTGTCATGGACTTAACCCCTCTGACTTTGGCGGAAACGGCGTCATTGCCTTATATATAGTGCTAAATCTATGAAAATCTAAAATCGCCGACGCTCCAGGGGTCAATTATGAAACTGCATTTATAAGATCTTTAGGAAGAAGAATATTTACAAATACAATCTTTTAATAAGCTAAAGTTTTGTCACGTTAGTTAAAATAAGTGTTTGCTGAAACCTCGCTGCGCTGCAACGATAGCACGGCTTTAACATCGTGCAAAGTTCCTCTTTGTGACATTCGTGGGGATAAGGCTTGGCTTGACAAATGCTTAGCGCCAACTTTGAGCTTGCTCGCTATCAACATCCCTACGAGCTATCCTCGACATCATTTTACATTTATCTGTTTCACGGCAGGTTAACTGTTACCGCAAGAGGGGTACGAGTAAGTTAGCTTTTATACACTTTAACTTTTTTGTTTCTCCTGCATATTTGTAAATTTGGTTTGTCTGCAATACAGTAAAGACTTGCGTACATGCATACCTACCTCACAGTAATCATACTTGATTTATATTTAATGATAAAGTACTAACAAGAAAATAGGGCGTAAAATTAAATAATTTTAGAAAGTTAGGTACGTGTTTATTACTAGCAATAAAGTCATCGGCTAACGTGGTGCACTGCAAATAGATCTCTGAAGGAGCGGAGGGCAATTAGTGCAGTGGACAAGTTCCGGGCAAACAACGCAGCCGGGCAAACAACGCAGCCGGGCAAACAACGCTGCCAGCAAACAGCGCCGCCGGCAAACAGCAGCGCCTCGCACACGTTCACGCCCGTCTGCGTCGGTGACGCCGGCTGTGTCGCATACGCCGACTTCTGATAATGGGGGTCTTATAGCAATAACCACTAAACAAACACTACTCTACTACACTATAACAGTAAAACTGTTCCGTTGCTGACAACAGCACACGGGTTAATCATCATCAGAGTAAACTACTGGTTAACAAAGAAACTGCACTCAGGATTTTTCGTCGTGTCCTATAACTTTGCCTATGGGAATAAGTTTCACAAAATCATTTTTAGGATTAACATTTTCTGCCGACTATATAGTTACTTTTTTTCAAGTGGCATTATTTGCTTCTTATCAAGCCCAACCATATAAGTCCCAACACGGTGGTGGATCTAAATTAAATATATCTGAGATTCTGTCGCCACCTTCAAACTCCAACATCAGGTCAGCTATTAGATACCATAATATTGCACTGCATCGGGTTAACAAATGTGGTCCAAATTTCACCCCATTCCATTAACGGAAACTAGTTCTAAATTGACGCGGGCCACTTACTTACATACTACGAACAGCCCAATCTGCATCTTCGTCCTCGAAGGACAAGAGTTGGTCAAGAGAATACCCATTATCAATGAGAAAGAGCAATTTAAATAAAAGCTTGTAAAAATTAGGAATGGCAGGAAAAAAGAGGCAGGTTAGGTAAGTAAGAAAGAAAACAGACACCAGGACACCACTAAAAGGTAACATCGGATTACTTTAAGAGGACAGATGCTATCGAGTCGTCACCTTTACCGCCGAGCGCGCAAAAGGACCGGACGCCGGGCAGATTGACAATTAGAACCAATCGCCGAGGCCGCTGCGCGCCTGCAGCCTTTTTAAAGGGACTACGGTTTAACGCTCTTTTTTAAGCCCTCATTCTTTTGTATCGCCACCTTATCTCAATAACAAGGGTTTGTAAATTTCTGAATAATTTTGCTCGTTCAGATAATTCAATTTAATTGCGTGATCTTCACCGAAATATATATTATTTAAGCGGTCGCAAGTACCTACGTCTGACTGTTTTTATCAGGATACGTTTTCATCGGAGAATTTAATTATTACCTACCAATTTCATGAGCTAAAAGAATACAGTAAATTTTTATACCTTTTCGCACGTCAATTTATTGGTCCGGGCAAACCCACGCAGCCTTCGGCGCTTTCATCTGCCGTTTCAATAACATTAGGTAGGTACGTGTTCTTGGCTACTCGTTTAACATTTAATTTTAATATAGCGGCCGGTTCAAACTACATAATTATTATAAAACTGATATAATCTGCGCGAGGCTATTCTAATTCCCTTTGATTTGGGTCGTGAAAAATATTATTAAACTATAAAATGCTTTACGTTTAATACGTAAATTGAGAATACATAACGAGCATCGGATGAGGTCACCGGGAGTGCGCGGACGACGCCGGGCTCCTCCTGGCGAGCCGTCTGCGCCCCGCGCCCCGCCCGCCCGCACTGCACACACGGTGATGCAACCCTGGTGCTCAGGGCGAGATTTCATACCGTTTCATTTAACTATATTAATATGCTAATGCACCCGGCTGCTCACGATGTCAGTTTTTAATTGAATAGTCTTCCTTTAGCCAATTGTGCCACACACAACGACACCCAGATGCTTTTGTCGAGATTAATTTAATTATTTCAATGCCATATAATTCTATCTTGTTCATAGCTAGGAAATGTAATCAAAAGTTCAAGAGTAGCTGCGTGAAATTTGCTTTGCATTAATCAACTTCATAAAATAATGCACCTACCAACTTTGATACTCAATCTTGCGCTCCTGCCGCACGCCGCGTGCAGCAGGCCGCATGCCACACGCGCGGCCGCACACTAACTTTTCCCAGCAACTGTATAATTAGAGAACTTCAGTTGTTGTTCCAAGGCCTTCGATGGTGATTGATCGAGCGACATCGGGTGATCAATACAAAACAAATCCGGTAATTGAGTTTTACGTTTATTTGGCTCAAACATTGGAATAAATGGACCTCTAGTTAGTCCAGAGTGTGATTTTAGCATAAACTTGCAAACGCGGCAGCGGCCAAGTTTGAGTTGATTGCGATACAGGAAGTGAGTTGCAACAGCACTAGCTGAGCTAAGTGTTTGTGTTGCGAGTTACGCCGAGAGTTGCGGCAACTCCGGAGGGTGTTCGCGAGGCGGGATCACGGCCGGGCTCCCATACTATTAGATCTGTATGTTATACAGATGAGGTCCTAGGGATGACGTCATCTCTATTTCTTTTTAATTTCTGATTTGCCTTTTTTTACCCAAACAGCATTTACCGCGGTAGGTACTATTTAACTAGTAATGTCGGTATAGTGTATGTATAGACAATGTATTCGTATCCACATGTATGTTGGTACCTTACGAATGCTGGAATGGGAACTGAAAAAGTGGTCACTCTCAGCGGCCGTCTCACACTGGTGAGGGTTGCTCGGTGGCGTGAGGGCGGCGCGCGGGGGACTAGCGATTGTATCGGTGTTGCGAGCCTGAGTGTACCCGGAAGCGCCCGCGAGGCCTGATGAGGGCCCGCACGCGAAGCCGCGGGCGCGGACAGGGGGGAGCGGGAGAGCGGGGCGGGCGGAAGATGGACGCTGAATTGACTCCTCGGTCACACCTGACGATCGGTTGTTGGATAACGTTGTTGGATGTGTCGTCGCGGAAATTAATTCACCTGTTTTTTATTATGAACTAACCAGCCTAATAATAAGAACTAATCGACCTCCTACTGTCTGACTTGATGGTAGATAATGAGTAAGTCCAAGATGGGAATCACCGGTTCAGTAGAAGACTATTTACTCTTCACCTCTATTCACCTGTTTAACGAATCAATATCTTGTAGCATAGCCGAATAATTGTTTTTATTTTCATTCAATATTTACTAAGTTTCATTGTGTTATTTAATTTGTGAGTGACAAATTTCAATGGAAGTTTTGTGATTATGAAAGACCTATAACAACATTAATCTATACAATATGTTGCCCGTGAAAACACACGACGACACCCAACACCCAACTGACCAAGCCACAACATAATCCTAGTAATTGAGTAACACAGAGCTAAGTTTGGCCAAAATCGATTTAAGCTTTAAGTTATTTTGTTAACCAAAATAGCATATACTCGTACTTACGGAGAAACTTTGTCACTTTCGTCACAGTTGAGGGAACAACTGCTGTGCTCCGTCAGATCGGTAAATTCTTCTACCAAGGCATTCTTGGCAGCCAGCTTACTTATAAAGTCGCATATTTACTCAAACGTGCTGATAAGCAAGTTACGAGAGTAGTATCGAGGAGATTACCATTTGACCCAGAAAAACAATATTTACAGCCTTCGCTTTTCCCGCATGAAAGATACATTTGGTTTCCGAACTTGTGTAACCCTCGACAAATGTGATTGTGCGATGTGGTGCCAAGTGTCGGCTCTACTCGAGTATAGATGCGAGGTCTGTGCCAGAAATATTAGCGGAGCAAACCAATACCAATTCAATGCCTTCAGATCAAGTTTCTTCAGATTAAGTGTCTTCAGATAGTTAATTTTATTTTATAAAAACGGTGCGATTGTTATTTGAGCGGCGTGCAGCGGGTTACGGCCCACTAAGTGGAGTGCACGCGGTTTATGGCGGGCTGAGCATCCTCGCCCTGGCTTTAAACGTACGTCGTAAAATGCGCCGGCCCGTCTAATGGTGCGCCACCAATATCGAAACGTTATCATATCTAGGTACAGGCTCTACTTCTGGGCATACGGCACAACGCCTTGCCCCTATCCGCAACGACCATGCTATTTTTAATTACTGATGTATTTAATATCAAAAATACCCTCAATTACAGTCTTCTTCTTTATCAAAAGTTGAAACTAATTTAACATCTGCAAAGGTGCTGGCAAAAGTTTTTATATTTATTTGTAAACTTTCACCGAAGCAGCATGCTAATTGTTCTCGCCACCCTCCTCCCATAAAGTCAAACCTCGACATTACTTAGTCATATGAACAAGCTCTTTAAGCAGGCACTTCGCGAACGCTGGATACCTGCATTAAGTACCCTCGGTGTAGTACCTATCTACATATAGACCAGAGGCCGGCGCTGAAGGTGTTAACGGACGGCTCGTTTCGGTCCCGATTAATTCGTTCTCTTAAACACAATTCAACTGTGCGTTTAGAATGAAAAATAATTTGCTTCCCTCCACAAACATATGGCTTTGACACACCTACGGATATAACAAAATCGTAATTTCTACCTCCGAAGCCTATTGAATGAAATGCGTCAGGTCTAGAAATTACCCCAGAGGTCATTTCAGTGCAGCAGAGCACAGCTTTTACCGGGCGGATCACGTGTCTGCCAAAGCGCGGTCACCACTCTACATGAACTCCATCAGCTTGCACGTTTCCGTGCATGGGGCCATTTATTGTTGTTCGTGTTCTCCCGATAAGAGTGTATCCGAAAGATCAAACCGGTCATTCTCCAGAATTGTGTTCTCAGTCTAATTAACACCGCCCTTTTTTTCCACTTGGTTTTTGATAAAATTTATGCAAAATGTAGTAACATATCGACCATTCAAACTTTAATATTTATTGGGCACTTAATTATTATTAGCGGTTAATTAACTAGAAGGGTTTTAATATTTGCGTGACGCGCGAATTTGAAAAGCGATGCGTTAATTAGGTTTACTTGCTTGCGAATTAAAAAAACTACGCGTTTATTAGATAAATGTTCATGCGAAATATATATTTTTTAGGAAATAAGACAAAAACTGTCAGACTGTCTATTAATTTTATCATATTTATTATATTACAACGTTGAAACTATTAGGAACATAAAATATCCATCACGATATACATACATAATAAGCTAATTAATATTTCACTGAAATAATCGTTCTATAATCAACAATGAAAACGATAAAAAAAAATCAGCATTAATAACTTTACTAACATAATAACTAAGGTATAAACCTTAGGTATTATGAACAAACGACAACAAATAAATTGCCGTATCTGCCAAAGAAAAAATAATACTTCTTCCTCCTACTTTTTACATTCCCTATCTATCTTTAAAAAAAGTAATTTAAAATTTAAAAACCCGATGAACTAAAAAGATATAAATAAACTAGTTAATTTTATTGAATCTAAGGACACCTCATAATTCATAATGCTAAAATCCGTCGAGCCGTTTAAGCTTTACATACATAAGTTATGTAACATAACATACAGACATTCAACTTTAAGTATGTAGTTTAATTATTGCGGGTGGTTTTAATACATAATTTATACAAATATGAAGAATGATGCCGGGTCCCTAGGATTTTCCTTACATGATTAGAATTACAGTTGTCACTTTTTGACAAAATGCAACTTTTTAATGCGGTCAGCAAAATTTTCATGTTTTCCAAGAGAAATATGCTAGGAAAAATAAAATAACCTCTAAAAAACATATTGTCCAAACACTTAAGCACACAGATACGATCATAAGGATGATTTTAAGGCCCCTCATTTTTTAGGGCCCCTCTAATAACATCAGTTTGACATAATATATGTCATTCTAATCATGCCATCATTCTTCCGGGAATTACATTTTTGTAAAAAGATTATTCCTGTAAATTAATTTAAACTGGTTTAGCTTAAGCGAGCAATTAGAAATAAAATACTTTTATGTACCAAAAACCTTTTTTACTACTCTTAAACTAATTAACGCGTTCATTTTTGACCCGTGAATTAGACGTGTGTATTAGGGATTCTTGATAAAAAAAATATAACTTCTTTTAGGTACATGTGATAAACTACATAATCCAGTAACTGTTAAATACTGAGGTTCTTAATGTATACAATAATTTACAGAGCTATAGAGTTATTGGCTGATTTTAAAAACGTGAACGTGTTAATTAGCATTTACTAGAACCAAAACATGCGAATTAGATACTTACATTTGTAGTGTGCGATCCACACAACATTAACACGTCTTTCTCTCAAGAGGGTCTTGACATGAGTGTCTGCTCACGCAAAATGCATTACAGACGTCTGTCTATTTCTTCAATGGCCTTGCACGGACAAGAATGAAAGCGGCGCGTGAATTAGTACACGTATCGGGACAAAGTTTCTTTATTTTATATCTTAGTGATATATTACTAAATAAATTTGGTATTTTTTTTGTAATTTGGATATCTTATCTTTCATTCAATAAAAATACTTTCATTCATCTTTCCTCTTGTATATGATCGGGGAAAATAGTTATATTAGTGATTTCGGAAGTGGGACGCGCAGTGTTAATTAGGAGAATGGGGTATTGATTTTTTTTTTCTCCTAGAAAGGTATTGAATATTTACTTGAAAATTCATGTACACCTCAATACGAGTACCTTCTACGAACAAAAAATATAAATTATACCAAATTCAATAGTTTTATATTTTTTAAGCCCGAGGACATACAGAAATGGCTGTCTGGAGAGTGACCGAAACACTCTCTGTGTGTCTGTGTCTCTAGAAAAAGGTCGAACAATCCGAGTGCGCATCTCGGAGTGCCAGTTTCAATCGTTGAATTCGTGACTTCAAAGTAACTTAACTCCAAAAAAAGTTTAAAAAAACAAAAACCCGCCTTCAAAAAGCAAAAAATAACTTCTTTAAAATGGTAGGTAAATAGGTCAGTCCAACTGAAGTCTGCTTTTGGTTAAAATATTGTTGGACGCCGACTTCAGTTGGACTGACCTATTTACCTACCATTTTAAAGAAGTTATTTTTTGCTTTTTGAAGGCGGGTTTTTGTTTTTTTTTAACTTTTTTTTATTTTATACTTTTTAGTGATCATAATTATGCTGTTATTCTCCCATTTCTCAAGAAACAATAGAACATTTCAATCTCGCCGCAAGCAACGCCGTGGGAAAGTCATAGTCATATATTTAAACCTAAATATGCTTCGTCATAGTCGCTCAACTATCTTAATCGAAATATCTTGTCGCCACCCTCGAAATATATACCGTTTAGGAGTTCCGGTGGCCATCTGTGGTCTTCATCATCAGTTCCACTTCACCAAATAGTGGTTTCCAAGACCAAATACACGAGTTACAATGAAAAATACCAAAATCGCTATAGGTGTGCCTATAAATTTTGAAGAGTTCCGTCGATTCCTCATGGATTCCACCATCAGATCTTCATTTTAAAAAAAATGGGACCAATCTGGAAGCACCAGCTTTCAAATAAAAAAAGAATCTTCAAAATCGGTTCACCCAGTCGAAAGTTCTGAGGTAACAAACATTAAAAAAAAAAACAGACGAATTGAGAACCTCCTCCTTTTTTTGAAGTCGGTTAAAAATAAGTAACAGTTGCCGTTAGTGAAGCCTATGTAAAGCAACGGTCCGTATACTATGCTTACTGTTCAATTAACAATATCAAACGTGGCATTGATAACTTAACATTATAATATGCTTAAGTAACCACCAACACACACCCAATCTATGACGGTTGAAACTTTTACCGATACCGAAATAAATCCGTATTAGACGGATAGACGGCTGGACTCAGTTAAGACATCCGCATGTTCGGTCAGCCGCTTCGTCATCTGTAACGCATTGATGTCAACTGTTGCCTGAACAAACAGGTGGTTGCGAGCAGTGGCGGTACTGCCATACAAGCCCAAAAGCCGGGCTTGCCTTACAAATATAACAACGATCAAAAATCAAAGGTCACGATCACGAACTATTTCAATTCGCGCTCTCATTAAATTTTTCAAATAATGCAACAGCAGCGTAGTACCGAATTTGATCGCGCTCCGCCGCCGCACGGCGGGCAGCACTGCTGCGCGCTTCGACGACCCGAACTCGCTTGAGTCACGGCTAGTCATCCCGCTCGCACGCGGTGGCTTGCAGGCGGGCTTCTATCTTAACCGGTATATCTCTTTCTTACGCATTAGAACTGCCTTATAATGAGATATAACTATTTATAGGTTCATATAGCAAATAGTACGAGATTTTAAGCCCTGCATGCGTCTGCACGGGTAGCACAAGTTGTATTTTCTCGCTTGTCGCTCAGTGCGTCTCTATCGTTACGGACTAGATAGGACGGGAGATCCGAGCGACAAAGAAGTCGCGGGCAACTTGTGCTAGCCGTGCTGAAGTTGTACGCGAGTCGAGTAAAATGCGAAATTCGCGCATGCTCGTGTTGAGCCGCGTTGACGGCCGACTTCACTTCTATTTATTTGCTTGCTTACTTCAGTAATTTTACTTGTTTTGTTTGTTGTGAATTGTTTTGTTTGAGTCAACTGCGGTCACTAAGTATTTTGTTTGTTGTGTTGTTCAATTGGATTGGCAATGGAGGAAGTATTCCCTTGTGAATCTTGTGATTGTGATTATTTAAAGTGTGCACAAATTTTGCTTGGCGAGTAAAAGGTAAACTCTTTAAACTTTGCTGATAAAATATCCGATTTTCAGTACCTATTTCTCATTTCTCGCATAAGTAAAAGACAAATAGCATAGGTAAATGTTTAATACCTAGATCAGAGTAAAAACCACAATACTTATTGCTGCTGTTGTAGGTATATTATTATCGAACGACACAAAGTTTGGAATATAGGTACCTATCTGATTATGAAAAATCAAATAACTTAGCTGGCACGATTAAAAGACATATGAATTTCATTTCCAAAAAGACACGAACGATTTTAGTAATTTTGGTAAAAAGCGAATTGAGACATTTATCCACAATAACTTTGAAAACTACAAAATCATATATCTCGGCTTGCCCTATCCTGAAACCCTAGGCACGCCACTGGTTGCGAGCGCACGGCAGCGTGATTTACCTACAGCTACACATGTTTTTCTTAACCTTGCAAAATAACTACCTGCAAACTAACCAGTATAATTTGAGCTTGGATTGGCAAATACATTTAAAATATATGTAAATATATTCCGTCATTGTCCTTAAAGATTAAATCATGTTGACCGGGAGATACCGAACGTTAGCGCGGGAGACCGACGGGTGGTCGTGTTACATCTTCAGCTTCTAAGAATCTTATATTTGAAGTTTCAAGCAGATCGGAAAAATAATGTTTGTTAGAGGTTTTGCTCGCTAGCGCCCCGCGGGCCCTAAATAACATATTACCTGCGGCTCCGGTAAGTCCCTGTAACCTACTGATATAATAAAGTTGCCGCCCCCCGGGGCTGCGCTGTTCCGAGTCGCTCGTGAAATATCAACAACATTGGCGCCTTCACCACCGCTGCGCACATCGCGACTACAAATCATCATCGATGCTAAATTGAGGAAAGTAGGAAACTGTAACATACCATAGCTACTAAATTGTACAGGCACTACCTACTATTTGCGCTATAGTATATACTACCGGCCGTTCCCTACGCCGGAGTTACCGCACAATCGCACCTTGACTTTTACGAGCATAAACTAACCTATTTATTTCGGGATTTCGCGGGAGTAGCGTCGACGAAAAGATTTGCAATATGATATCACGATACATACTTAATCATAAATATACACTTACTGTAGAATAAAACTTGTTAAAATGCAAATAACCTTTGCTAAGCAAGCAGCTAAAGAACAAACGATCTATTAGTTTTAATTTATTCTGCATCCTCCGAGCGGCTGACGCGCGAGCGCCGCCCGGCCGAGCCCGCCGAGCGACTTCGCAACTCGCCGCCCACGGCTCGGAGTTCACTCAACAACACTTAATAATGCAACAATTTAATTACCAGCACTTAAGACTTTTCCAGCTTATGTTGTGATTTCACAGTGTTTTTATCACAGTACAATTTTTGCCTATATTTAAGTTCACCTCATATTTTCATAATTAATGGTGGTAATTATTTCATATTTTATAATCGTACTACGAGTAAATAAACCCCCTTAAAAAATTGTGTCGTCTCGTGCATTTTTGCGAATATAACGCGTTGTTCCTCGCGCACGATTGGTTTGGGCTGCAGGCTGCTGTCGTCGTCTCCGCGCGATGTATCATTACATGCCGACTATAAAGAGAGTATTTCGGGACGGCGTGTGACCGGATTTTAGTTTTTTTTCGCTCCAGATGTTGCGCGGGCGCGTGCTTGAGGGGGGAGGCGTTTCCGCATGGACGGGTGCTTATGGTCACTTTAAACTGATTTATGTTTGTAAATATTACTTTTTTATTAGATCATCTATCTGGAGGACATTCTAAAACGCCACCTACTAAATCATAAGCAAATAGAATGTTCCGGTTGATCTATGTAATTTGATAATATTGTGATTAACAAAACTTTAAAGATATCGTTATTCAACGATTACTCCCTTTCCCATTTATTGTCATTTAATATCTGTGGCAAATAGAAGATGGATCAGTGAGCTGTGTAGTAAGGGCTCGACTACAACGATAAGGGCTCTGAATCCTGGAGGCGGCTGGCACCCAGCGCTGTGCCTAGGTACACATCGCTGCGTCGCAAGAGCTGCGCGTCTTCTTGAAGTGGGTGCGAGTTTGATTTGTTAATAGCTGGGCCCTTGAGATAATATGGGCAGCTGCATTTGATTGAAATTTAATTAGCAGAGGGGATAAACACTTTTTTTTTTTAATCTGTATGTTTTTTTCTTTCCAACGCATTGACGTAATTTTCCACCGTAATTGATTTTAAGTCATTCATTCCTTGCCCGCTTGTCACCCCCTTTAGAGCGCCCAAACTTCAGCGGAATGTATGAATTGTATTTAGTCGATTTCCCCAAACTTTCCCGAATACTGTAATAATGGGGGCTGGGGGTTGTAGCAGTTAAACACAGGTATAAGCTGTAATCTTCTTTTTATTTGCTTTCCAGATTTTACGAATACAATAGTTGTGACCTAAGCGGTATCACACCGGCGTCTCTTCATTTTTTCCAATAAAACAAAGCACCGTTGTTCCTTCGAACCAATTTGATTTCAAATCTATAAATTTAAAACCACATTGGACACTTCGTACAAATAGTTTAATGTGATAAGGTCCGCCTTCAGTAGCAGGAAGTTCGTCCCTCTGGGAACAAGGAATGAAACCTACCTATTCCTAAAGACTGCCTACGTAGGGAGTAGAAATATAATAAACAGTCGTCCCCCACTAGGGGATAACCTCCTGTGCTAAGTTTTTCCTTTAAGTTAGAACGGGATAAGACTACCCGTTAATAAATAACATAGCACAGCTGGTTCCGGTTCCCGTAAAACCTACGGAAAAGTAGGACCTGCGACTGATAAGAAAAATTAACTACCTACCTAACCCTAGCTAGCAAATTTTGACAGTCCCAACATGGAGGATGCTGGAATGCCTAAACCTTTTCGACGCTAAGGACCTATATCAGTACTGCAGGCTCAATGCCAACGACTGACATATCAGTCATGGTTGAAGATAAAAATTAAAAATATTCATGATTATCTATGAGGTAAAGTTGACATTAGCTCTGACGTCGAGCTGTCAATGACGCGGGAATAACCACCCTTTTGACAAAAGCGTTGAAAAGGTTAAATAAGACCCAGTTTCGTCATTACTTATCGTCTGATTAATTACTCAAAACTGTGTCTTGATGCGAACCTGTGTTCGTCTTATCTGTGAGTGTTCTGACGTTAGTCAAGTCACTCTCAGACTATTTACATCCTAACAAAATTTCTAGTGGACCTCTGTCCTCTGAATCCGGCCATGACTTGACCTTTGCCAAGTCACTTTTGGATCCCAGTTACCTAGCAATCATAACACATAATCAAAATTGTTTATTTTTCGTCAATACCTAACGTGGACAACATGAATAATAAAAAACAATATTAAATTATGTTGTGCCTATGTCACACATCTCGGCCTGAGACATGGACATAGCATCTTCGCAGCATGATGATGCCCTGCATTCTCTTCCTGATGAGACATCAGGTGATTGCAGCATCAGCAAACTGCATGGCACATGCCTTAGTTTGCGCAGCTTGATTGTTGTTAAGTACATGAAAAAGAACGCGTGATTAGTACATGATAAATACCAATAAGGTAAAAGAACAGAACCTGCAAATAGTAAACATGAACAAGCATCCAAGCATCACCAACTTAACATGGAATACATGACTCATCTACCATGAAGGAACCCATGTGCCATGCGATATGTGGGATGAAACCAATCAAGTTTCTTCCAACCCTATGGGCGTAAAGGAATTCTCACAACCCCAGACACACTGGACCCATACCATGGAGACATGCCCATGCATCGTGTTCCTTTCCCCTCTCTCTTTATGGTTGTTCATGCTTGTCACAACTTGCCATTCTGTGAAAATAACAACAATCATTATCACACCTTATACTCTTCATTATCATTTTAATTAGCCATCCAATATCTTTAGATTCATCAGCGTTACCTAGCAGGGACATTTACCTGACTATACAAAATAACAACGTCATAACTTTTCATACATTTCGACGTCACGTCATAATTATGACAATTTACGAAATACGTCGTATTAATATTTAAGTAGAAAATATTCATATTCATAAATAGAAATTGCTACAAAATAAATTATGCATAGTAAAAAAAAATTACTCCCAAAGAAAAATAATCCCGGATTGTAAAACCTATCGCGCCTAACATTAACACGCCCGCCTATGCCTACGAATGGATATAAAAGAGCTGACTTTTATAATGCGAATCCTTCGTGGCGGCGTCTCCTGGTAATCATCACTCCCCTCGTGGCGTGACTACATCGTGGAATACATCTCGATCCTGGATTCTCCTTCAACGAACACTGCTGCGCTTGAAACTTCTGCCGCCTGCACAGCATCTTATTACGACGTGACGTTTCGTAGTGGGGCTGAAACATTACTGACCCGTGCTAGGGGTCTAATTATAATAACGTGACTTTAATCTCCCCTTTTGATGGCCCCATTTCTTTTTTTTCGGTGCAGAGAAGTGAATAAAATAAGCGTCGATGTTGACCATGGCGAGAATTCCAAATTCACTTCCATTTCGTCCATATCGTCGTTTATAATAAATTAGTGCTGTAGGCGATGAAATATAATAAATATATAAATGATCATTATGCGTTATTAATTTTTATACGTAACTTTCGTTTCCTTGGTGGGTCTTGAAAATGATGAGGCACAACGTCAACTCATCTCCTTGTGCTCTATTCTCTCGCTTCATTTTGGGTAGAGTATCGCTTTCTTTTTGCGCGAGAAATAGCGGCGACGCCGTTTTTTTCCACCGTGTAATAATGGGGGCTGGGGGTTGTAGCAGTTAAACACAGGTATAAGCTGTAATCTTCTTTTTATTTGCTTTCCAGATTTTACGATTACAATAGTTGTGACCTAAGCGGTATCACACCGGCGTCTCTTCATTTTTTCCAATAAAACAAAGCACCGTTGTTCCTTCGAACCAATTTGATTTCAAATCTATAAATTTAAAACCAAATTGGACACTTCGTACAAATAGTTTAATGTGATAAGGTCCGCCTTCAGTAGCAGGACCTTACCTCATTACAATACTCAGGCGAAGAAGCGACTCTCCGAGCGACGAGCGACCACTCGCATGATTTGATAGCGCTGCGGTGACAGTTCCTACGATGTACACGTACTAGCCGTTGTTATCACATTTATATTTTGAATTAAGCATTGTAGATACATTGTCAAATATAACGCATTAGAGAAAATAATAAAAAACAATTTATAAATACAGTTTACAATAGTTTTGTCTACTACATAAACAAAATTAATCTAGTTATCATTACATAAATGACGTCACCGAACGTCCAAGTCAAAACTTAACCCCTCAGTTTAAGCTTTCCATTTAAACAGCTGTCTAAAAATGAAAGCAGGGACGTTTAACAATCATATTGACATCGGTTCACCTCACACCAATGTTCTGCTTTGATCAAAGTTCGCGCTCGTGTCTACGCTAATTACTTGTTGTGTGAAGCCGCTGTTTAAGTAAAGCCTTGAAGTACATTATAGAGATACGTACTTATATTATAATTTGGGTTTGTTTCGTCCGCTGCCGTTCGGTCCGTCGCCCAGCGACTTCCGCCAGCAATCAAACGAGTCGGGAACTTCGTCAGACTCCAGCCGCCGGCGTCGCGAGCCTCCGCTCCGGACGTGTTCATTTCCTGTTGATACTCCGCGGGCGCGGAGAAACGCGGATTCTAAATGTGTAATCGTTACTGTTTCCGAGTACGCCTGTACAGTGTTACGGTGGTTTACGAGCTGCTGTTTACCGCCGCGAGCGACGCGGCGTGATACATCTCACTGAGCTCGGCTTTGAATAGTTGAAAAAGATTGCTCTACACCGGCACTCGGACGGGGCACGTGGATTCGAGAAAATTGTGTAAACATTTTTAATGAAGTTCCCATTTCCCCTTTGGGACTTTAAAATGTACGTATGTGCACTGCGAGCTCGGAAAACGAGGGTCTGATTCACTCGCTGGTTGTTGATTGCGAATGCCCTTAGGTTGCGTTTCATGTTTTAAAGGGCTTGCTGTTTGCAGCCGCCGTCCCAGGAAACATACATCACTACCTGTGGGTCAGTCAGTGCTTAATTTGTTCAAGGTAAATTGTAAAAATTAAATATTTAAACATTGACAATGCGTGATATAACTTCAAGCTAGGATACACAAAAAAAACAGCTCTCTTTTAAATTTTTATTCGAAATAATGGCCTTTTATAAGGATGTAATTTAAAGAATTTCGTGATTAAAGGTGTTATTGTTATTTAAAACATTGAATAACAATAACCCCGCCTACTTACAACGACAAAATGGCGAAGCTATTTGGAAAGACAATTTGTCATCTAGAATCTGAATTGTACTTTTAAAGCAAAATAATTAGAGAGAGGTTTCATATGTTATAAAACCATAAAAAGGTTAATATAGCGCTTTTCGGATATCCATATGTTTATATGCGGGTAAAAGTTTACTGAGATTACAATCAAAGTAAAAGTTCAAAATATCACGTAAAAGTTAATTTGTTCGTCACGACACGGCCGCCTCTACTGGCAAGTAACTTAAAATGAAAATGAAAATGTTTATTTCATACAGAAACACAATATTTCTGCTAAACGAAATAAGAGCTTAACGTTAACAATATTGTAAATGGTTCAAGACAAAGTGAAATGATACCCAGAGTTCCGAGAAACTTCTAGAGCAACATCCTTTGCAGACTTCTTATACACGGAATAAAAAATTGGTTCCTTGTCTTTCAGAATAAAAACTTAATTTACAACTACGCTATTACACCGACCGATATTGAGTCAGAAAAAGATTTGTAAGTTGAGCTACTATACACACAGTATGTTTATATGACCGTCATTCCTTTTCGTAACTTGGTGAAGTTTTATTTTCTGATGTTCTGGTAGCTAGGATGACGGACGTGTGCAGGGCAGGGTCCCACATTCAAGGTATGGGAACGGAACCACCCCCTGCAGGGGCCTAGACTTATTACTGCCCTCTCAACTAAAATAAACATTTTTAAGAAACAACTTGTGTCCCATGAGCACGTTTCTGAAGAGGGCTTTAACGAGCGCGCGGATTATCAAGTGTTACTTAATTGCGTCGGCGACGGCGGTGGCGAGCTGTCCGCGTGTTTGTTGAGCTTTACATCGCGCGGCGCCGCCGGCGTGACGTCACTCCGCTTCTCGGCCCAAACCATGGCTTTAACTTCAGGTTTATTATTTGTCAAGTTGAAATAGATAAAATATTAAGAGGGCGGTATTATTTTAAAGCTCAATGGCTTAATTGTAACAAATTGTTACTGTCAAAATTCCATAATATATCGTTTCTGAGAATACTTAAGATTGGGAATTAAATAGTTATCGCGTGCTTGTGTTTTGTTCTTAACATGAATTTGATGAAACGTACGGTGAAACGCGGGTTCATTTCATAAACTCACATACTGCAACGTTGTTGGAAAATTCCAAAGAAATTCTTAACGAGATTAAGTGTCTCAGAGGGTGCTCGAAACAAATTGCAGAAGTTCAAATGATGAGGAATTTCGACTTAAAATAGAAAAATGTCGAGTGAAACACTCATCAACCACACACAACATGCTGACCAAATGGAAAGACTCGCTCAGCTTTAGTTTTAATATCCGTGTGTACGATACACGAGTGTGTATGTGTTGGGCGGCGCAAGAGAACAAACATTTTACGAAGGTGAGAGTAATTACCTGTCCCTACTTAAAAAAAAACATAACAGAAGGGCAACCTCCCTAGCCGCAAAGCCTCCCTGGGGGCTCGTAGCGGCACACGTAGCGCCGTAGCACGCGAGGTGTAGCACGCGTAGCCCGTAGCGGCCGGTCGCGTCACCTGTTTTGAATTATGTTTATGACTTTTTGATTTGAAAACTCTCGAAATTACTCGAACACGCGAGCCGCGGCGGGCGGGCCGCGGGCCGGGGAGGGGAAAGCCGATGGGAAATGTTTCCAAGACTTTAATATCCATGATCATTAAATAAATTATAGTAGGTATTAAAATCACTTATCGTATATCTTGGTAATATTTGGATCAAAACAGAATTGAGTTCTAATATAATAATTGAATTTTCTAAAACCGATTAAATGCCGTGAGAACTTTGTTAACTCAGAGAATGCCGGGTTATTGTGACCTCGCGAGAAACGTACACGTCGCACACGCATAATTACTTTAATCAATGTGATCAAAATCGAAGCAGGAATTTAATGAGTTATCGAGTTATCGAGAACGGCGCGAGCGGCGGGCTCAAAGGTAAAAGCTTCGGCGAGCTAATTATGTTTCGGCGTCAATTTGCTCTGACACCGACATGCAAAAATTTCGAACTAGTGTTTTATGTCGCTTTATTAATTTTCCTCTTTGTGTTTTTCTTTTGGAAATCCAAAAGTATAAAGTTAAATTGCATCAATGTTGACTGAAGCCATTGTTGTGAACATTGGTCGCGGCCCGTGCTCTGCTTTATATTAAACTAGCTTCTCAGTGAGTACAAGAACGACGCAAGATGTGTTGACAAGTGTTTCGGGTTCGGGTAACGTCGTCAAGACTCGCGTAAAAGCGATAATACGAACGCGAGGAGAGGAAATACTGCTATCGCACTGTACCAAAAGTGAAATTATAAGGGTTCCGTAATAAAACTAAGAACCCTTATAACTTTACCACTCTCTCTTTCTCAAAAACTATCAAGGTCACAAAACTGGGCCACAAAACCATAATGATTGCTTGATGTGTTTACGTATTGTCAACGTTTTGATAGCTTTTATTTACTTGACAATAAGGGCGGACGAGTTAGAAACAATACGACAACACGTCAAAGGCAACATTATTCTACCGCGTTGAATAGAGGCCCTGAACATTTATAAACATGTAGATATTTATTTCGTGCACACGGACCAACAAACAAATTAGTAAACAAACGTTTTTCCGGGTCCTCCCGTACGTGTAAAGCAAAGCTTTAACAATCTCGGGTAGGGTTTTGTTGAATAGCTAATAAAAACATTATTTATTTATTATTATCAATTTTACGAATAATCATTTTCGCCAGTTACTTGATCTCTTTTATTGTGTTCCCCAGCGGCAACCGTAGGCCAGGCGGAGACCCCACCAGCTACAACCACAGCTACAGCTAGTTGTGTATTCAATAGATCGGACAGTCTTCCATGTTAATAATATTAACTAGTACAGTCAAAGGATAAAGAGGAAATATCCACCAATGGTAAAAATGTAATAACGTCTGTAAATTATTAAACTTTACTAATGTACATGGAGGCTGAGGTGGCAGCACACCGCGGCCGTCGCGGCTCGTTACCGCGCGGGGATTATCGCGCGGGTAATGGCCCGAAAAGTTGCCGATACGTGAATGTTTACGTCTTTAGTAATATGACAGACTACTGAAAATATACTAGTTACTGGACAATTTCTTACGGTATTAAATGATTTTTTTACATTGTATCGTGTTTTTATTGTAAGTAACTATCGTATTTGTAGCACCGAGCACGGCTACTACGCATTACGTATTATAACTCGATTACAATCATTCATTTCCAGATCAAATAAATTTAATTCTCCAAGTAATGCCATCCCGAACTCTAACTTGATCAAAAAGGGATGAAATAAACAACCGTCCTCCATTTAGAAATGGATCAGTAATTGAAGCGACCCGATCGAGGCCGCGGAGTGATCACTCAATAAGCAATAAACACGGGGCTAATACGCCGCTGCGCCGGGCCCCGGCCGCGACCATGATCATCGACTAATCAACAATATTGCAATTTAGAAATTTCCATCAAATTTTCTCATAATGAGTGAAATTTGAGATTCAGTTCATCGTTAAATCGGTTAAGCGGATCCGCTGATCGTCATCATGATCGTCAGCTGCGGCGACCGGGGTGCCCCTCCGATGCCTAACGAGTTGCAAATTGTGTATCGCCCCGGCTCCCGGCCGCCGCCCGACCCAGTGCGACTCACATTCACACTCACATCTACGTCGCTAAGGATCCGCAAACATTATTAATGAATAATACAAATGCTCGCGCCGCAGCGTCTGTCCTGTGTGTAATAAACGTCAGCGAGAACAAATTGACAAACGCGCGGGGCGCTCGCAGCGGGCGGGGGGCGAGGACTGGCCACTCTTCGCGTTTTCAATAACCACTTTGCATTTTTACAATATTATACATATCCACGCATTGAAGCAATTCGCACGTTTCCAGTCGCACAATTTACATTGTTCTATAACTCGGTCTCGATTGGAACTGTTTCGTGATAATCGTACATTTACGAATGCTCATTACAGTTGCTTCTGTTTCTGGCGCGGTGACAGTCGCTGGATTAATGAAGGAATTTCGGCGGTGACGGATCGATCGCAGCCGGCGCGACTCACCGCCAGACAAATGGGCCATTCATAATAATCACTTGAAAGCTTGAAGTGATCAGCATCGTGGTGGGCTGTTTGTGTGTGTCGGAGGCACTTGCACAGTGGCAGCCGGTGTGTGCGGACGGCTCCGGACGTGTTTCCTGAGTTGTCACGTGTCGGGCTCAGTTTGTGTCCCGCGAACTCGTAGCTGTCGATATAATAACTTTTCGGTGTCACACGTGACAGGAACAAATATGAGCTCACTCTGTTCCTAAAGGTTAACGCCAGTGGATATGTTAAAAAGAATTGGATGAGTCGAGACGGAAACGCTGACGTTTATGTGTTGCTCTGAGCCTAACGTTTCTCGTAACCACAATGGGTATTTGTACCTTTTCTTGAGTAGAAAAAAACCGAGCAAGAGCATGTGGGACCATGCTCAGTGAAGGGTTCCGAAGCCGTTACTACAAACACAAAAAATATCACAAAAAACCACACGTTCAAATGAATTTTCGATTTAAAGTTACTTGATGCTGTCTTAGACGATGTAGCCATAACTACTTTAATGGCCTGTACCTCAGCAACTAATGAAGTCTACTTAGTCGTGATAGTTTTTCTGAAATTCGTTATAATGTGCTGTCGTTTAAAATATTTTTCAGATGTTTATTACGGTACTTGTAGTTTTGGCGGGGGTAACCGACATCTCTACCAAAAACGGCACTTTTTGAATTAAATATAAACATTTTTTTTAAGGGCCCAAATCTAAAAATTGATAAGTACATATACATAATATTTTTTAGAGCTACCCAATGATACCTCACTCGATGTTATAATGTAAAAAGAAAGTTTACCTTACATGTATCCCAATTATTATTATTTTACGTCAATTTATTGAGCCTCGCCTTTATCTTTTTTATCTTTTACCTGGAGATCAGTGGTCAGGTTTCAGGCTATCTGCACCTGAAATTTTGAAAAATACACGGTTTAAGTGACTAGAATAATATCAAAGGATAAGTGATGGAAAATGATAACGGTATGGTGGCCGGCTGCAGACGGCGCGTGACGGCCCGGCCGCCGCCCCGCCCCGCGCCGCCCCCGCTCGCTCTGACATTTAACAACCGCTTCTCAAAACATTACTTTATCAATTTAAATTGTAATTATTAGACCTCTTTACTTCATTAATAACTAATTCTACATGCTGCGCTGTGGGCTTACCTCGCCGGAGCTCGTCTCGTGTAGTTTCGATAACGTGGAGCTTTAAAGTGGGTTGCTCGGAGCAAGCCGCGCGCGAGACGGATTACCGCGCTCGGCAGCGCCTCCGGGCGGAGGCGATACATTTTAGATTGTTACATTGTTACGACTGGTGCACATTCAAAGCAAGGGAAGTAGAGTATGTAAGCGCGTCCCTAGCGGGCACGCGCGCCGGGGCGGCCGCCGCCAGCCGCCCGGGCGCGCGGCAACGGCAACAGGTCGCCCCGTCCCATACAGAAACCAAGTTCAAGCATCAGCGTTTAATAACGTAAGCTTTACAATGATAATATTGTGTGATGTATTATTAATTGTAACTGCATTTTGTTCGTAGATCGTAAAATAGGCATAAGAATAAAAACTACCAGCAGCACTAAAACATAGATTTGTCAAACAATTGTGATCTGAATAACGTTTGGCAACAATGGCGTCGCGGGGCATTCATCAAATAAGATCAATTCCGAGGGAGCAGCGGCGGCCGTCAGTAATTGATAAATAAATCAGCGTCGACGCCGCTCCTTTCATCGCGCACAATGGTCGCTCCGCGGGCCGCGGGCGGCGCGGGAGCGAGGCGGGCGCGGCGCGGGCGGGGGCTGCCGGCGACCATGATGGATGGACTCCGTCCGCGGCGGAAATCTGAGGATCGCGAAGGAATCACTTCCCTCACCGCCGCCGCCGGCGGGCTAACCTGTAGTCAGAGCGGTAACTTATGTTACGATTCGAGAAAATAAAGAATTACTGCCCCTACGCAAACGTTTGTTTCTGGCCCCTCCCCTATAAATATGCCCACCTGTCGGTTTTATTACGCGTTGCCGATGAACGCAATGAATAAATGAATAACCAAGAATGTTACATCAGGAATACATGACGGTACGATGGATGTTATTGCCGACCACTCGAAAATTCCGCTATCAATTTAATAAGTACCTAGATACTTGTGACAACAAAACCTCTATTCTTCATGCAAGCACTAAATATAAAGAAAACAATAGTACTTGGGCGTTAAATATACTCGTACATAATTGTATATCCTTTAAACCCTGAAGTGTATTCTGGTTTCGGTTTACCTATAACTTTTTGCTTTTACAAAATGTCGTCCATTATTACTTAAATGTCATCCATATACAAAGGGTTCTAATTTTTTTAAGTATCCAAATTCGTAATTAACTTAGTGGACATATTAATATAGTCAAAGCATAATATCAAAGCGAAAATATTCACCATATTATGAATAAACAATCTGAACGACTACTCGAATGAGTTGCTCATACAATGAGGTGAGCTTGTAGCGCCGTCGTAGCTCTGCGTAGCACCTGCCGCAGCTGACATGAAGATCACTATCACTACAGAATCTCCATAAAACTGTTTAAAAGTCATTTCATTATTTCGAGACTCGGCGACACGAGCTGTTATTCAACTTGCAACATAAACTGCAAACTTCGTCTAAGTTTGCGAAACTTTACACATTTAAACTTTGACATCATTCTTAAATGAGAATAACAATTATAGCAGAAGATTTAAATGTCATCGGGTGCATTGTTTGAAACTAGTTGTATCTTGGACATTCGTGTGAGAGTTGTTGACCGAGCGCTGCGCGGGTGCAGCGTGCGGCCGGAACTCGCTGCGGAAATGAGCCCGCGCCGGTCGGCCCGCCCGCTCGCGCTGGAGACGCGCGGCGCGGAGCGACGTGGCGCGGCGCGGCGCGACACGCTGCTCGTATTGACTCGTTTCACTCGAAATTTCCGGAGCTGAAGTGATTAAGGCACGTGACAATTTCCGACCGGTAAGGTCTATTTCCGGCTGCCGTCGCGGCTGTCGCCGGCGCGCGCTGGCTTCGTACCTTCTCTTCGACGCACTGTTATGATAACATGTTGTGGTAGACCATTGCACTTACTGTCACCGCTCACTCCATTTTCCAGTATTACACCGATCCTGCGCAAGAAAAAACTAACTGCGTTCAATCGTTCTTTAAAACCTAGTGGGCTGCTGGCACGTGGCGATGGCAAAAGACCTGATGGTACAACGTGCGCAAATATGCAAATGTAGCTAATAATTGCATATTTGCGGCTTTTCCCGTTGCAAACATTATATTATGGCATTGTAGCTCACAAACCGACGGACGTGCCGATGGATTCGTGCCGGGGGCTCTTGGCTAGGTTTGATTTATATCTGTGGGCGGTTTAAGAGTTACCGGCTCCGAAAGGTACCGTACCGCATAGTATACCGATAAAGATATAGATAAGTGCTCCATTTGTACCTACTTCGTGTATTGTGCAATAACGTTTAAATAAATAGATACATTTCTTTGCTAAACATGAGTTAGTTTTATAAAGGTGTCATACATAATTATTTATAAGGTCCTTCATATTTATCCTTTCAGCTTAGCTTTGTATCCGCAGGTTATGTATAGGTAATATTCTCATGAGATAATTAGATACCAAATTCTAAACACACACAGTAATTTAATTTTAACTTACATCTAAAAACTTACATCATTTATAAATTCATTAACATTACAATTAATAAAAAAAATGTGGTGGCCAAGTTTTCAGTTACCTTTAAAACATTAATTCTAGTGTCTCTTAAGTCTTTTCTCTGTGATTTCGGTGAGAGACGCCGCATAATTAGCGCCGGGCCGGAAATACGCGACGGAGTAAAGCGCAATATCCCGCGCGGTAATCGGCGAATATCGCGCGACATCGCGCCGCAACCTCGCGCCGTTTGTTGTCGCGCGCCCCGAGCTTGCGGTACTCGTGCGAGTATTCATACTCCTTCGGTCCTAGGCTCAATAATCATAGAGAACATCGTTGCGGTGACTTGACAAATTGTTAAATGTTAACGGGTGCTACGTTACCTTAATTACAATTTGAGGGCTTTTGTTTACGATGTTAAATATATTTATAGGACAGGCAAACATGCGTAATAAACTCTGACGTTCATAAAAGGCATGATTTGGTTTTTAGTACGTGTAGTAAAATTTTAGGTTAAAAACAAACTTTCCTAGAGATGACGACTTGACCGATCGATTTCTGGAGCCGAAAAATAGCTCTATACATTTCTTAATGATTAGCCATCTCAAAATGATAAGGCAGAACAATAATACTCTTGACGAAAATTACTAGTGTAGTGACTAGTGTCTTAAAATGTTTACAATCCACTACGGCCTGTCCCGCCACTCAAATAATTGACGGTGCATTATTGCGTCAATGTACGTTAAATTTATTAATGGTGCGGTCATCAAGGCAATCATCTACGCAGTAGACTAATAGTTGGCTTTACTAAAAATAAGTAACAATCATTTGAACATTAAGAAAACTTAAGACACTTTTTGGTATTGGTATGGTTCGGTAAGGTTGACCGTTATCGTTTGTTTCAGGACCCCAAAGAGGCGAGAAGCCGCGGGGCGTCGCGCTGGACCGAGCCACACGTGCGGCCGCGGCGTTCCGCAGGTACCTGCGTCCTATACATCTACTTCCACAGAAGATCGCCGATAGACAAGCCGATGAGGCTAATATCAGCTGAGCGATCCACTTCAACGATTTATTCGTATTTTATACACTTTCGCAGAAAGTCGACGGAGCTCCTATTTCTGGGTGGTTTGGCCCTCCCCGCGTCAGCTGAAGAACTAACATAACCTAAACCTGCCTCATGTTTATGACACTAAGGGGTGCCTTGGTTCCGGAATTGAAATTTTTCATTAGTATACCTCTGCGAAAGTGTAAAAAATGCGAACAAACGACCGAATCCAATGAGAAAGCGCTCTCAAAGTATTCAGAGGCCGCTACGGTTCGCCCAGATCAGTTAAAACTGACAGTTTTCACTAAAACTGGGCGTGCGTAGAATGAAGACTGACAGTTTTTCTTGTACACACGCTGAGTTTGACATGGCAGATTAAACATTATTTTACGCTTAAATTGGGGTTTCAAAATCCTTTTTCTTTATGTTGATCGAAACCTTCGTCCGCAGCCGCGCACCGCCGCATGTGCCTAATTGATTGTTCGTGTCGCGGCGCGCGCGCGGACGCACTCCGCGCGCGGCCCACCGCACCTCAACGCGTCTTTTCCATTTAACCATTTCACGAAACCTTTAGTTACGACGTTTAAGGGGTTTACATTTCATTTTTGCTCCTTATTCTTGACACATTTTTTCTTGGTCATGATCTTACCTTAAAAAGATACGCCCCATTGCATGCTTTTAGATTTAACTTCCGGGTTTTGTTGTAAAATGCAAATGCTAGCTTTTTCGTATGGAGAGATTCCATTAGTTCGAAAACAGCGCTTTGCGAGCATTACTGAGTTCCGTCTGTTGATTTGGTGAAAAAACTTGTCTTTCCATATTTATTGTAATACTTTGGGCAGTGTGGGTTGGAGAGACTAGATTTTCCCTGTTTGGAATTACAAAGAATGTGACCTATACAGATTTCGCCCTTACACGTTATTCTTGTTGGTGCCAGAACGCGTGCGTGGGTACACGTGGGTGGGTATTTCAATGAGTCTAAAATGATGGTGAAATAATATTCTGCTTAATAGTTTCATTTTTGTTTGAAGCTAGGATATCTTTAGTAAAATCACCCCATTGTTATAAGTAGTTTTCGATTTTTGTAGCATATTTTAAGTAGCAACTGTTCCATTTAACCCTTTAACGGCCATTGACGCCAGTCAGTTTTCGAAAATAGAACTACAACATTAATTCATTAGACTCATTTAAATTTTATTGTGGTGGTCAATTGTATGACCGATGACCGCTAAAGGGTTAAAATTTTTTTTATTACGATTACTATCTGGAGTACGATAAACAATTAATGAATGAATGAATGCATTAACCCGCTCTAGGATGAACAGTTTTGGTGCAATGCATTTATATGTATTTCTTCCTGGTAAATGTGTCTGCCAAAACATAACCATCCAGCTGCAAATTATCCTCATGCCCATAAGGAATGAAATGCTCTAAGCATATTACGTCAGGATACTTTATTTGTTCTTCTATTTCCGTTAACTCAATGCTGAGCCGGTCTAACTTATTTAACACCCCGGCGATATTTTGTTGGAGAACGCAAAGTGAGTTTTTCTCCCTACCTACGAAAAAATGTGTCCGACATTGGTGACACGGCTGGATTATCTTTGTGCTGCGAAGATACTACTATAGGAGTTTTGGTTGCTGTTTATTAATTTTAAAGAAATCCTATATCCCCTCAAATTGTAATTTGTAACGACATATCGACAGCTAAACTGATTAGGTTTCGTTTCTCGTGTAAACCACACGTCGTGCATCGGCTGGCCACTTCCATCTATGCTCTACGCGAGTTGAGTAAGTTGGTGTCGCCTGAAACCCTGTTACAGGTAAGTTTACCTGTTAGTTACGCGTAGTTACGCGTATGTGCACTCTATAATCTCATACGGTGTTATCCTCTGGGGACACTCGACAGATAGCCAACGAGAACTAGTACTTCAGAAGCTAGCTCCTCGCATTATTACAAAGGTGCCTCGTAACACATGCTGTCGAGCTCTATTTAAAACTTTGGGAATATTGACAGCGCGATCTGTTATATACACGATACCATAATGTACGTAAAGAATAACCTAAATTCCTATAATTTTAACATAAGAAACGCGAATCGCCTAATTCGAAGTTTGTAGTACTACTCGTGGTAAGGTAGGACATAGGAAAGAGTTAAAAATGTCAACCCTAGCATTATACTTATATTGGTTGACCACACACAATGTTGGGAAAGCAATTATTATGTTCGTATGACTGATGTTCTTCAGGGAGTTATTTATATGTCTCATTAGTTCACCGTAATTTTCATTTTTTCGCATGTCTTCTTCCCAATCAAAATTACGCTATAGTCATTCAGGGTAAAGTTTTTTAGCTTTATCTCAATATTTTGCAGCATTTCCCTGATCCCCGCCATACTAAAATGACAGAAGTCGAAATCTCGCAATAAAGTAAGTTCGCTTAGTATTTCCATTATGTTATTGATATTATTAGAACTCAAAATGACTAAGTCGTTTGTTTATTCCGAAACCAAGCTTTTCTGTTTTTTTGTTTTGCAGTGCTGATGGTAAAGTTTTTGCCCGTTCGTGTGATAGTGTTTTACTTTATATTTATTTCTTGCGATAGCTGTGTTGCTCCTTTAATAGGTACGTCAAACGACAAAACCTTGAAATTTGAAATATAGCCAATTACGCGCCTTCGTGTCTTTGCCGCACTCGGGTGATTGTTAGTGCCTCATGCGTTGCGCGTGGTCAGCCTGCTGGCCCGCTCGGCGGCGGCGGGGGAGGGGCGCGTGGGGGGAGGGGGCTATTACTGTAACAGCCGCATGAATAACTGATGGTGGCGGCGACCGCCGATGAATCTCGGTTACTGCCGCGCGCCGTTACTCATTCGCGACCAGATTTACGACCTCTTTACTTATAACAAATCCTTACAATTTATTATTCCGCGCGCCATGGTCCGCTCACCGCGCTAAGCAACAGTTTGCCAGCAAACAGTTAATCAGTGTTGCCATTTTTTTTAATATAATATTTAGATCTTTCAATGCCTGTACTTGGCACAAAGATTAAGCATTGCCATGCAACGTGGCAATAAACTACTTAGGTACTGAATAAGGGCCAAATCCAAAGCATCCGAAACTGACGCGAAGAGGAAGCGAACGTTGTATGCTTAGACCGGGGCACCTGGCGTGCCATAGTCTCCGCCTACCCCGTTGGGAGACAGCCGGGAAGGTATGTAGGTATATTTTTGTATGAGTAGTAACACTCGTAGATGTGCTACTGCTATTTTTTAAGAGGCGTGCGGTACGGTTGGTTGTTGTGGACTGTGGAATGACAGGAAGAAGTTTATTCGAGGTTTTTTTTATCTTCCTTTTATTCCCAATTAATTGTGGTTTACGTCTTTTAATTACGTGCGAGAGGCCGCGGACGCCCGAGCTTGGCTTTAATTTACTCGAATTGGATACACCTGCCTGCTTGTCAATGTCTTCGGAGAGAACACAATTTTATTGTTTTTCTTGATATCATTTGAGAAATTTTAAATAATAAGGACATTGACATTAATTAATTAAATTACTTGAAATTTAAAGACGTTTCAAAAGCTATACTTAGGTACTCCAATTTAAGAACGAAGTATGTTAACATTTTTTTAACTACCTATACAACATTTCAATAACCAATGTTAATGTGGCAGATCATTTCTAGAATTATCTACTCATGAAATATGGTAATGTTTCAGGTTGTCGGGTGGAGCATGAGGAAGTAGCGCGCGCCGGCGCGGCGCCTGGCCATGAACGACCCGGCGCGCGAGGCGCGCGACCGCGCCGCCTGCCTCGAGCGGCTCAACCGCACCGAGCCCCCCGCCGGTGAGTACATGTAGCCAGTAGTGTGCGCCATGAACGACCCGGCGCGCGAGGCGCGCGACCGCGCCGCCTGCGCCGAGCGGCTCAACCGCACCGCGCCCCCCGCCGGTGAGTACATGTAGCCAGTAGTGCGCGCCATGAACGACCCGGCGCACGAGGCGCGCGACCGCGCCGCCTGCGCCGAGCGGCTCAACCGCACCGCGCCCCCCGCCGGTGAGTACATGTAGCCAGTAGTGCGCGCCATGAACGACCCGGCGCACGAGGCGCGCGACCGCGCCGCCTGCGCCGAGCGGCTCAACCGCACCGCGCCCGCCGCCGGTGAGTGCAGTGTACTCGTAGCGCCGCCGCCGCCAGGCCGTCACCCACCACGAGCTTACGGCACATTGGTATTTGTTGATTAACTTCTATGAGGGTCAAATTAAATTCATCTTAATTTGGACCCAAGTAAGCGGCCGCTTTTAAAATATAGTAATTTTTCCCTTATGGTTATAATTATAGTGTTAAAACATACACCATAATTATACTTGTACACATCTTGTAAAACGGTTACCTATAACGATTAAAAATAAACAGCCGTTTTAAATAAGCAACTAAAAATTGATTACATAACTAAAAACCTAGACAGACATACTCAAATAAATCTTGAACACAGGGCATGACACTATTCATTAATAAATCGCTCACTCGAGTCCAGTCATTTTACTAGTAGCTCCTTCATGTGCGTACTTAATTAGTATGTGTGTGCGCAGGGCTGTTCTGCCCGGGCACGTTCGACTCCTGGCAGTGCTGGCCGGCGACGCGTGCCGGCGCCGCGGCGCGCGCGCCCTGCCCCGGCTTCGTGCCCGGCTTCCACACTGACCGTGAGTACCTCCCCACATATTTTCGTACTAACAGTTTAAATTGATTGTTTTTGTTTATTTCTTTCTTGATTTTTTTTTAAATGGTAGGCATAATAAGTTTAATATTACATTTCAGAATTAAAAGTATCCTCATAATACGTTGAACATAACGGCGGCATACTACCTTAAGTATACCGAGTGTATAGGTGTTAACGTCCTTCCGTAACAATCAACGCTGACGCTGTGTTCTGTCCCACAGGTTTTGCTCACAAAGACTGCCTGAGCAACGGGTCATGGTGGAGCCACCCCTCCACCGGGCAGCCCTGGTCCAACTACACCAACTGCGTCCCGGCGGACGATGTTCGTCTCTCGTAACACAATATCCTTCGCTCGGCTCACGCGCCCAAACCCTGCTGATCGGTGGGACTAACGTATTTCTCGCCGCAGGACGTGAGCGACGTCATCGCGGTGTACGAGGCGGGCTACGCCGTGTCGCTGGTGGCGCTACTGCTGTCGCTCGGCATCCTCTGCTACTTCCGGTGAGCCTGGAGAGTTTTGCCGCTCCCGCTGTCACTGTGTGCCTGTGCTGACGCGTGTCTGTGTGTGCAGGAGCCTGCGCTGCGCGCGCATCACGGTGCACATGAACCTGTTCGCGTCGTTCGCGCTGAACAACACGCTGTGGCTGGTGTGGTACGCGCTGGTGATGCGCGCGCCGGAGACCGTGGCCGCGTCACCGGTGTGGTGCCGCGTGCTCAACGCCACGCTGCAGTACGCGTTACTAACCAACTACACGTGGATGCTGTGCGAGGGGCTGTACCTGCACACCGTGCTCGTATCGGCCTTCGTGTCCGAGCGGCGCTTGTTGCGCGCGCTGCTGGTGGCCGGCTGGCTACTGCCCGTGCCGTCCGCGATCGTGCACGCCGCACGCCGCGCCGCCGCCGGCGACGAGCTGTGCTGGATGGACGACGGCGCGCCACCGCTCGAGTTGGCCTTACTCGTGTGCGTGGCCGTGTTGCTCAACCTGGGCTTCCTGTGCAACATCGTACGCGTGCTATGCACCAAGTTGCGCGCGGGCGGCGGTGCAGGCGGCGCAGGCGGCGCGGCGCGGCCCTCGGCCACGGCGCTGCACGCGCTGCGCGCGACGTGCTTGCTGGCGCCGTTGCTGGGCCTGCAGTACCTGCTGACTCCCTTCCGGCCGAGCCGCGAGGCAAGCTGGTGGCTGCTGTATGAGTACGCGTCAGCGCTGTGCGCCTCACTGCAGGGGCTGTGCGTGGCGGTGCTCTTCTGCTTCTGCAACGGCGAGGTGCTGGCGCAGCTGCGCCGGCGCTGGCGTGTGCTGACGTTTCGCCCGCGCGCCAACTCCACCACCAACACCACCGTCAGCGTGAGTACCCCGCTGCGCGCGCGCCTGCTCGCCTGCGCGGCCGACTGCGCCGCGCCCGCGCCCGACTCTGACCGTGTGCGTGTGTTGCAGTTCGTGCGGTCGGCGGCGCCGGGCGGGCCCGAGGACAAGGTGTGACTAGCGGCGCGGGGCGCTGGGGGCGCGGAGAACGCTCCCGGCGACCCCGCCGAGCGGGACGCACGCGACGAGCGCGACGAGTGCGGCGCGGAGGCCGAGCGGCGCCGCGCCGACTCACGCCACATCCGCTTCGAGTGCGCCGACAGCGACGACGACGCGCCGGCCCACACGCGCCTGCTGTAGGCCGCGCGTCCGCCGCGTGCATGACGCTTCGTGTGCCGTGACACTAACTCTAATATCGCATGCTCGTAGTGGTGTTCTGTCTATTCGTACCCGTAAGGACGTGTTACTGTTGTGCTGCCTAGTGTAAGTGCCGGCGCGCCGCCGGCCGCCGTCGGCTATTTACTCCGTCGTCTAGTGTATATACGTAATGTTGTAAATATGCAATGGGAAAAGGAAACGCTAAAGGCTCGCGACTCTCGTCCGGCCGCTGTGTACAGTTAGTAATGATACGTGTACATTTGTACATACTTTTGTAAGATTAATATATTATACACAGTGTTACACGAGGACTTGTTTCATTTACTTCCTCTCCGATAAAGCTACGGCCTCTTCGCACTCTTCGCCGATATTTCGAAAGGAATCTCTGAGAAACATACATAGCACTGGAAACTGCGAAAGAATCGAACGAACTCGGTGAAAGTAAGTAAGTAAGTAAGTAATCTTTATTTGCATTAAATGTGGTTTACAGAATGGTCTTTCATACTGAGTAAATATAAATAAAATATCAGATCCCACACTTAGCCGTATTTCAGCATGCAAAAATGGTGGGTACTTAGATCTAAACATATCTTACAAAGATGCCTTACAATTCAATAAGTTTAATTAATTAGAGGTAGTCAGAAACCAATTGTATAAAAAATAATTAAAATTTGGTTGTGTCAAAATTAAGGAATTCCTCAACAGTATAAAAATTTTTGTCCATTAATGTCCATCAAGCATATAATGTCCGTCTAAATTTCATAATAGTTGATATTTGTTTAATGTGTACCGGAAGATGATAAAATATTTGTATGGACATCACATAACAGTTATTCTTAAACAAAGCACTTTTACATATTGGTCCTAATAATTTTGTAGGATCCCTATTTCTTAACTTTGGATTTGGTACAATTGTCGTGAATAGGTTAGAGTTAGACTTTACAAAAACACCTATTTCAAAAATGTAACTGAACCGTATCGTGATAAGTACATATAAGTTCAATGAATCAGTTTCATGGAGCGCGAATACTGAACAAATCCAAAATATCTAAGGTTGATAAAGTTGAACTTGCCTGAATATATACCAACGCTTCAATATTCTCATTGTTGAGTAGGTTTCACCAGGACAAAAAAAAAATACCTTGTTACTAATACGTCTAAATCTCAAAATGACTTGTTGTTGCTCATAACGCCTAAATACCTGATTGCTATAGTATATATATATATATATATATATATAATATGATTAAAATTCTTAACACCTCGCTAAATCTCAGTCTCAATAAATTAAAAATTAAAAACTATCCACAAGTCAAAACAAAGTAATCAACATGCAATTGCTTTATTTATTCTTTTCAATATGTGTTTTGTTTCGTTTTTCTGAACAAACGTTGGACTGCGAGTGGTACCTGCAGTTACTTTCATTTTCAAAGTTGTATCTCTTACACTTTAAGCTCCTGATGAATCCAACAACATAGCAGCATCCGTAACCGTCTAAAAGTGGCAAAAATCTACAAACATTGATATAAAAAAGACATTTATTTTCTTTTACCGTAGGGCAGCCTTTACCTTTCCCAAAACGCCTTAAATCTAAAATATCTAAATCATAAATCATAAATCATAAATATTTATTTCGCCAAGAATGAGGTACAAAAGTTGTTATGAAATAGATTTAGTTCCACTTACATCCACCAGGGGCTGGTATGCGAAATGACATAATGTAACATGCATTGATACATATTATTATGCTATTATTAATCAGGCTAACAGAAATTGACCGGTATTTTTTATACTTATTAAATATTATCTAATAATGAAATATCTGAATTTTTAACAAGTTGATTAACGCTTTTCATAACTGCTTTACTATCCTGATATTATTTATTTATTTGACATTTTGCATTTCCGATGTTTTGGATTTAAGTCATTCTGAAATTTTGTCGCATCAGAATTTAGGCGATTTGGGACTCAAACGTTTTGGATCGAAGTCAAGGCATTATGAAATTTGGTCTGAATGAAACCTATTCGTCTCTTTGTTTTCTATTGAATGAAGACTATGTTCTCGTTAGGCTAGAACACTTCAAGATGGAATCACTCCTATGCAGGCGCAAAACAAGCAACATAATATTTTTTTACATAAATAATTCACGGCCTCGTTGGTAGTGCACGCTTTTCTAAATGATAGGTATTGTGGTTCCTTGAATGGGCAGTCGTCTACACAATACAAATAGTAGGAGATCCGAATAGGAGACGATTATGACCGGGCTGTTTATTCGATAAAAAGTATTTTATACCAAATTTAATATGCTAAGTAATATATGGCGAATAGGTAGGCTGAAAAATTTCAGTCCAGTATATAATTAATTAACAATTTAAAAATCAACTTTGTTTTAAAAAATTACAATAGCTTGTTTAATGGACAAATTACATACCAATCGAAAGTATGAAGCCTATAGAATATGCAAACGTTAGATTGACAATTTTTTTCCCGTCAAACTATTGGGAAGGCAGGTACAAACAGGTAAGTCGGTACTAGTAATTTGCACCAAACCTAACGTTTGCATATTCTATAGACTTCATACTTTCGATTAGTATGTAATTTGTCTATTTAACAAACATTTGAAATTAAAAAAAAAGATCATTATTAATTATGTTTTTAATGATATAAGTACTGGACTGAAATTGTTCAGACTACCTATTCGCCACATATTATTCAGCGTATTAAATTTAATATAAAATACTTTTCATCGAATAAACAGCCCGGTCCAAATCTTCTCCTATTCGGATCTTAGACCAAAAGCCGTTCTCTTGCCTTTCGTTCGGACCAATGCACAATATACTCGTAAGTAGACAGGCACCTCTGTACAGAATGCTTGCCTCTTGAACTGGCCTAACGTCTACATTTAACACTTACAGCTGTTCTTTAGCCTCAGCTACTTAAATTCAAAATGAATTAAGCCAGTAAACCATTTCATAGATACCTATAACATTTGTTGTTATTTTTAATGGTCGGCGACAGGTAACAATTTTAGATTTGTAGACCAGTGCAAACGCAAAAGTAATTGGAGCCCTGTTCCGTCGCGGTCGGCTAACCGCGCGCGGCGGCGGGCGGCGCGGCGCGGCTGCGAGCCGGCCGCGACACGTGCGCGCCGGCTGCGGGCCGCGGGCGCGCGCCAGGCGAACACTACTCTACAGTCTCGTACGAGCAAGTTTCAAAATCGTGTCGACACAAGGCTGTAAAAAAAGTTGCAGATCGCGGATGCATGTATTGTGAGAATGTTTGCTCCCATATGTTTGCCCTAGATTGTATGATTGAAAGTAGTAACTAATGGACTATATTTGAACTGCCACGAGTTTGTCACTCGAGTGACTCGTGAGTCTGGCTCGGACGGCTGTGATTATTCATATGTAACAAACGGCCGCGTCGCGACCTGCCCGGCCGCCGTAAGTTGATCGAAGTAATAGCGTGACGAACGCGTCAGATCGCGTGCCAGCTGTCTTGCGCTGAACTACTTCATCCACTATTTCACTTACTACTCAGCCTAAGAATACGTTTCATATGAACAAGTGTAGATCCCCTCGCTTTATACCACACACGAGATAAAAAAAACGGAGCCTCATAAGAAACAATGGTTTTTAGCGTTCCGTGCCTTAAAACGGAAAAAAATCACTTCGTTGTCCGTCAAGACAAAAGTAAATACTTAGGTCCCTTGAAGCAGTAACAAATCAATCTATTAATCAATTCCCGTTGACCTAGAACCATGAAATTTGGCAAGAAGCAAGCACAAGTATAGGGAAATAATGAGAAATGGTTAATTCGTTGTTTATTTTGACTAACTTAAACGTACATTTGAAGAATTTACCGAGACGTGAGTATTTCGATTTAAGGAGAATATTTTTTTAAATACAATCTTCAATTTGGTCTTTAAAACTTTAAGGTAATTTAAATAGTATATTACCTAATGTTTTTATTACCTCTATTTTTAATTATGTGAAATCTTGCAAATTACATACAAACAAACAAAAACATGAGGCTAGATTTCATTTTTATTTTACTAATCAGACTGGGTGCGAGGTGCGTTCAGGGTGCTTTCATAGTTCTTCAGCAATGTAAATATTTAAATATAATTAGCTGACCAATGTTTACCCACCTAACTGTTTTCAAAACATACTCCTTTTTCCAATAACCATATTTTTTTGGACAAAATACCGTTTCAACTGACTTTGGTGTTAAATCTTAAATATAAAACCCGTGGTATGTTCGCTGACTCGCACTTGACTGGTTTTATCGTAGGTACTCATGCAATTTCGAGGATCGAGAGATGATGCTAATAATCTGTCAACGATAGACTGACTGACCACTTGCTACTTCAATTGCTAGAAGTAGTTATACGTTAACTAACTGGATCTACCTAGCAACAATTGTTTAGTTAAGTAACAAATATATTCAGCTAGGACACTTTCAAAAATATCACCCTTTGATTTTGCACACTAAAATCGATGCTTGTCGAGTCTGTGCTGCGGCTATTTGCAGCGTTGCGGCGGCGGCGCGGCGGCGGAGCGGCGCGCGGTGTGTCGCCGCCTGTCGCCGATCATTGGCAGCTGCATCGATGCACCGCTAATTCAGAGCACTTCGATCGCCGCTCTAATAATACGCGCGCCTTATACGGCCATCCCGCGCCTACTGCTATAATTAAAGTAATCAGGCATTCAGCAATGTGCCGCGGCGCGACTAATATTAGCACTAAGCTGCAGTAAAGATGTTTGTGTAGCTGTAGCTGGTGTTATGGCTTAATGTAGCGAGCTCTTACAAGTGTGCAGTGGAGGGCCGCTCAGGAAATGTTAATCAATTAGGCAGTGAGTTCAGTAACAAAAGTTATATTATTAAACAACATAAACTTAAATTAACCCACTTACACGATAACGCAAGAGCGTGCAGTCTCCGACAGCGAATACAAAATAAATACATTGACGCCGCAGCGCGTAGAAAATTTGAGTAAAAGCGAGATAACGGAACACAAGCGGTTCCGCAGCAGGGTGGGGGCGCGGCGCGCGGGCGGCGCGGGGCCTAGAAGCACTTGCGGTGCACGATGCCGGGCCCCGACTCGTCGTACTCCTGCTTCGAAATCCACATTTGCTGGAAGGTGGACAGGGAAGCCAGGATGGATCCACCGATCCATACGGAGTACTTCCTCTCGGGGGGAGCGATGATCTTGATCTTGATGGTGGAGGGAGCCAGGGCGGTGATCTCCTTTTGCATCCTGTCAGCAATACCGGGGTACATGGTGGTGCCACCGGAGAGCACTGTGTTGGCGTACAGGTCCTTACGGATGTCAACATCGCACTTCATGATGGAGTTGTACACGGTCTCGTGGATACCGCAGGATTCCATACCCAGGAAGGAAGGCTGGAACAGGGCTTCGGGACAACGGAACCTCTCGTTACCGATGGTGATGACCTGACCGTCGGGAAGCTCGTAGGACTTCTCCAGGGAGGTGGACGCCGCCGCCGTTTGCATTTCCTGCTCGAAGTCGAGGGCGACGTAGCATAGCTTTTCCTTGATGTCGCGAACGATTTCCCTCTCGGCGGTGGTGGTAAAGGAATAACCGCGTTCAGTAAGGATCTTCATGAGGTAATCAGTCAAGTCACGACCGGCCAAGTCCAGACGCAGGATGGCGTGGGGAAGGGCGTAACCTTCGTATATGGGGACGGTGTGGGAGACACCATCTCCGGAGTCCAGGACGATACCGGTGGTACGACCAGAGGCGTACAGGGAGAGCACGGCCTGGATAGCGACGTACATGGCGGGGCAGTTAAACGTCTCAAACATGATCTGCGTCATCTTCTCACGGTTAGCCTTGGGGTTGAGTGGCGCCTCCGTCAGCAGGATCGGATGCTCTTCTGGCGCGACGCGCAGCTCGTTGTAGAAGGTGTGGTGCCAGATCTTTTCCATGTCATCCCAGTTTGTGATGATGCCGTGCTCAATGGGGTACTTCAGGGTGAGGATACCTCTTTTGCTCTGGGCCTCGTCTCCCACGTAGGAGTCCTTCTGACCCATGCCCACCATGACGCCCTGGTGGCGCGGGCGGCCTACGATGGAAGGGAACACGGCGCGCGGCGCGTCGTCGCCGGCGAAGCCCGCCTTGCACATACCGGACCCATTGTCCACGACAAGCGCGCCCGCATCCTCGTCGCACATGCTGACTGTCGCTCTTGTTTGCGCTCACAGAACAAAATACCCGAACTCTGTCCTGCAACAAACAAACGGTTTCCGTGAGTAACTCCCACACACGCACACTTTCTTCGATCCTAAGGGCGAATGGACCAAAAAGAGCGAACTTCCTACGGTATTCTCGGGCATATACAGAATCACTCCTAGTTATTCTAGCTTTACTGCATACAGATAAAAAATATTTCTACCATTAATGAGAAATATATTTTGAAACTTAGCAACGTTAACTTTTAACACTACCGTGAACTGATCGAAGAAAAGATGGAGTATTAATAACCCAGGGAATAAGAAATCGGTTTAGACAAAAGACACTCACGGTGTGGGGTGTCGGGGCGGCGCGACGGCAGTAGGCGGCGGCGCGCGGCGCACGGCTATATACTTACCTGCGCGCGCGCCCCGTACTCCCCTCGCTATCCCCCCGCGCTCCCCCCGCGCTCCCCCGCGCCCTGCGCGCCGCCCGCGCGCCCTACAAGGCGCTTCCCGGCAGCGCGGCGCGCGCGCCGACTGCCATTTAAGAGCATCCTCGCCGTCGCCGTGCGGTTATTTCGGGTGCATTGTCACCGCGACAGAAAACCCATTTAGAGCTGCAGTGACAAGGAAATGACTCATCGGAAGCACTTGTTTTCGGAATGATTTGGCGACTGTCTGATTATACTTATAATCTAGGCCGAGAAAGTCAAACGTAAAACCACTTCAAAACGTAAAGACACACTTTTTCAAAGGTTTTTTTTCGCGGCTTACTTCAGTAGATGGTAGGTAACAATTAATTAAAATGGAACCCGTATGCCTAATTGAGTTAAAACCAGATGTAGCTGATTTTGCGATTTGCTGCCCGATTTCGTAGAAAACCGGGCATGAGTATTTTGGACCACGATCAGGGCCTCTATTCTACTGGGTAACACCATATCGCCCATGACATGTTATTATATTGTCTTTAACTCGACCTTTAACGTCAAGTAAATAAGAGCTAAAGTAACGTTGACAATACGATAACATGTAAGCAATATCGTTTTACCCAGTAGAATAGAGCCCGAGTTCCGTCACCGTTACGAACACGAAAAAACCACAAGTACCTACTTATGATCTAATTTTCTATGTAAAGCTATTTGGTGCAATGATACATGATTTTCAGTAGGTATAACCTTTCGGTCGCCGGTAACTCAAGCACCAATGAAGTCTATAATAAAAAATATTTTCCCCTACACGTAACGTGGGTATGTTCTTTTTTTCTGGTCTATCCCATTATGTGGGGTGACCTTGGACAAGACTAAAAATTATTGCGGGTTTGTGAAAATAATTTTTAACCGTCTTCAATAAAAGAGGATCTCAGTTTGAACCGTATATTTTTATGTATGTATGTATGTTTATCCGCGATTATCTCGCGTTTGGCTGAACCGATTTTGATGCGGTTTACTTATTTATTTATTTAAAAAATTCAACTTAAATCTAAATATTTATTCAGCAAATAGGCCACATTAGGGCTCTTGTATACGTCGGTAATATAGAGTGAATCTACCAGCGCTTCGGACAAGACCTTCATTGCGGAGAAGAAGCGCCGCAATAAACTCCAGCAGAAGGTCATTTTTTCAATCATAAAAACATAATAATACTTAAAAGTAAGTTACATTAAGTAATGATAAGGTAATAAAGTAATAAATAATAAATTCTTAAAACTACCAAAAAAATCTTATTACAAATGTAAGGTGAATAAACCTTAAACTAAAAATAATGTTTACGAGAACAACACGACGAGGTCTCTACGTCAAAAGCCATAATTAGAATAATTAATTGAACAACAAGTCCTTGCAAACGTGAACATACCGGACCCCACAAACAGCACCCGTTCACGAGTATGACGCGTATCTCAGCCATCGCCTCTCTCAACCATGTGTTCGGGAAAGTGGCGACCCGATCAACGACGCCGCCGTAAGCAAAGACCTTTGAGCGAGCATGACATGCTCATGCTGCCGGACAACATAAAATAAATAAATATTGTATGAAACAGCTGTCCGGCGAGAAACATCACAGTTTGTTCTCGTTTACCGAGATTAACCGATGCATACGGGTTGCCTGGGCATTGTTCCTCTACCCACATTAGTTTACTTATACAACGATACTTACTGATCGAATGTTGTGTGATTGCGTTACTATTAAGTGATACTTAAAAGGACGGTAAATCCTGACCCACCGTGATACAGTGCAAACTAGCACGGGGGTCAGTTGAGTCTTACTTTTGGTTTTCACCATAGAAATAAAATAAAAAAACTTAAAATGTTTCAAAGCGTCTTGTACACACAAGAACTAGTAAAGGTAAAATAGAAATATTAAACATAAAATTGAGTGCTTGAATACACAGTTTGCTTAAAGGCTATGTTTATCAAGGTACAAATATTGTAAATATCCTAGACACTGCTTAAAGACATCTTGGTCACCAATGAAGTCATTTACAATGTAATATGCCCCACCCAACAAGCAGCGCTTGATGTGAGACTTAAATTTATTGAACGGTGTATTGACGATATCAGATGGTATCTTGTTGTAAAAACGTATACAGTCTCCAAATGCCGCAAATGAAGTGCTTACCTTACGGAGACGGTGGCCTGGAAGAGCGAGCTTATCCCTATTTCTAGTAGTTTCCCTATTTCTTTATTTATGGAAAACCAACAGCTATAAAAAAAAGAGTATTTTTTACATTCTGGAGGAGATTTTAATGTAAAACAAATTGGTATGTATTTGGTAAAGTGAAACTGATGATGAAAACCACAGATGGCCACCGAAACTCCTCAATGATACTTACCTATTTCAAGGATGGCGATAGGATATCTCGATTAAGATAGTTGAGCGACCATAACGGCGTTGCTTTCGGCGAGCTTGAAATTTCTTAAAGTTTCATATCAACTAAGAAGTGGGACTACGTAACAGCGTATTATGAGACTAAAAAGTATAAGATAAAACAAATCATTAAAAAAAACAAAAAACGGCCTTCAAAAACGTAAAACATAACTTCTTTTAAAATGGTAGGTCAGTCCAATTGAAGTCGGCGTCCCACAATATGTTTAACCAAAAGCCGACTTCAGCTGGACTGACCTATTACTTACCAACCATTTTAGTTTTTACTTAGTGAACAACCGTACCTACGATCTCTACAAGTCAATTTAGAGGCGTCTGGGGCGGGGCGGGGCGGGGGTACGGCTCACTATCATGAAATAATATTTACGTAACACCTGGCCATAATGTGAGTTTTATCGCACGCTGCGCGCACGGTAAAACTCGCATTGTCGCCAGGTGAAGACGTAAAATTGTGTACTCATCACGGGCAGTAAAAAAGAAAGCCCTCTATCGCATATTTACAACCCTCGCCTACAGCTCGGGTCTCAAATACCTGCGATTTCGGGCTTTCTTTCTTTTACAGCCCTTGTTAAGTAATGTACTATTATAAACACTACACATATGAAAAATAAAGCGTTTTAATTTAATAGTTTTTACTGAAAACGGTCGCCGGCCATCACCCCGGGCCTATATTTGACACAGACTGCACAACATTGTAAATCAATCAATCAATCATTTTTAGGGTTCCGTAGCCAAATGGCCCAAAACGGAACCCTTATGGATTTGTAATGTCTGTCTGTCTGCCCGTCCGTATGTCACAGCCACTTTTTTCCGAAACTATAAGAACTATACTGTTGAAACTTGGTAAGTAGATGTATTCTGTGAGCCGCATTAAGATTTTCACACAAAAATAGAAAAAAAAAACAATAAATTTTGGGGTTTCCCCATACTTAGAACTGAAACGCACAATTATTACTTTTCATCAATCCCATACGCGTGGGGTATATGGATAGGTCTTTAAAATGATATGGAGGTTTTTAATATCATTTTGTTCTAACCGAATAGTTTGCGCGAGAGACACTTCCAAAGTGGTAAAATGTGTCCCCCCCCCCATGTAACTTCTAAAATAAGAGAATGATAAAACTAAAAAAATATATGATGTACATTACCATGCAAACTTCCACCGAAAATTGGTTTGAACGAGATCTAGTAAGTAGTTTTTTTTTCAATACTTCATAAATCGTAAACCGCAATTTACCTTTCACGGAACCCTTCATGGGCGAGCCCGACTCGCATTTGGCCGCTTTTTAGTTTATAGAATCCGTCGCGGAGCACAACATTGTAGGTACTTATGTTCTATGTATCATTGTGGGACTAGACTGTAGAAATTGAAACAATATTGTTGAGGTAATGTCGGATATAGGCGGTGGACTGTTGGGTTCCGATAACCGTATTAGAGTCGACGCGCAGCTGCCGCGGTCCGTGCGGTCAGAGGGCGCCGGAGGCCCGGAGGTCCTCTCCACTCGACGCCCGACTACGTATTGGTTTTTCCAGTAATTAACTCACCGTCGACACTGCGGTTATAGTACATTCTTGCTAAGGCTAGAAAGTAGACAATATATTATGCATGAGTCCCATCTATCGCCCTTTCCGCTGAGGAGACTGAGTGCGTTTCTCTACTACTGCAGGGGAATAACAAAATACCATTTACGTATAAAAAGTTAATACAACATGTTGTATAAAACGATAACTAAAAACTAAATGTACTTTAAATTCACCTAAGACTTTAAGAAACAGAAACGTGAAATGAAATGAAAGTTGAAATGCAACCGGCCAGTAAGAATATTCTTGACCTAAGTGCAGTTTTGTGTCCGCGAACCAGACCTTTCAAATTTCCGAATAGTTTTGTAAAAATTAAGACTCATTTCGGACTCTTTGTTCGGTGGTGTAAAGAGTGTTTTAAAGTAGGTACCTATTTCATAGTATTCAACTTGAAAGTTGTAATAAAAGCACTGACATTGGAATATAATTTGTCCTAATCATTTATTTTATCTAATATTTGTTAAAAGACTATTTGTATTTGTTTGTTTTTAAAACATAAAAAAGCAATAACTGTGTCTTAATGCTACAATCGCTCTTTGAATGAGATTTCTTTAGGGTTTAAGGCACTAAATAAAATTATTTATTTAAGAACTGATTTTATCAGCATTGATATGCATTAGATCTCGATGTTGATAGTTTTCCTCGGTCGGCGACTGTTTCCTTACTGGGCGGTCTGCGGCGTGCGGGATCGAAGGTTGCGGTATAATTAGACGAAAAGTGAATCGCAAATCGATGCGGCGGCCTCAATATTGAAATACTCTGCGACTCCGGCCGCGGCCGCCGTGTCGCGTGCCGCGTCGTCCCGCGCACTCGCCGCGGCCACCACGCTGCACGCTGGGGCTGGCCCGCCTGCTCAAGCGCAGGGTCGCGAGTCTTCTTCAATTTAGCCCCCATTTATGGTCATTTATATCGGTAAATAAAGCTTCCGTCGTTTTCGCTCTTACATACTGGCCGGAGGGTAACGGATTTTTTATCAAGTTGGGCGGGACGTTGGTGATCTCGACGTAACCGCCGCGGAGCTCGTCAAGGCTGCGCAGGAGCGGGGTCCGGTGCATTGGCATGACACGCCCGGGCTCGTGCATTCATGCCGTCGAATCTACTACACACTCCTGTTGGTACCACGAAAAGCACGCGATCCTACACAAAGCAAATACATGGTTTTATGATTATATACCAATAAATTAAAATTTAATACAAATCAAAATGTTTATTTATTTCGTAACACACTACTAAAACATTAAACCTGGAGTAGGTAAGTATGTGAAATGCCTGTATCAGAGGAACCCGCTCTGTTTAATAAAGTATATTTCAAACAGAATTAGTATTTTTACAATGTAGGGTCGGCTTGCACCAAAACTAAACTGAACTGAATCTGATTTAAGATTGAGAGTTCCAGACATTTTGGCATACGAGTAACTAGAAAGTAAAGTTATCTTTGTGTACTGCAAGCGGCCCACACCGAGTATTCAGTAAATTGGCCGCATGAGGGCTCTTTTACACGTCGGTAATATGGAGTGAATCTACTAGCGCTTCGGACAAGACCATCATTGCGGAGAAGATAACTCCAGCAGAAGGTAATTTTTTCCAATCATAAAATACAATAATACCTAAAAGTAACAAAGTAATAAATAATTATTTGAAAACTACTATATCTACTGTCTGCACCATCTACTGAGAAGGTAAAATATTTTACTAAGTCATCGTATCCCTTCTAAGGTTGTCTGGAAGAGAAAGACCGCTTGTGGTTTACCTGTAGGTAAATTTTTAGGGCTCCGTACACAAATGGTAAAAAAGGAACCCTTATGGTGAGACTTCGGTGTCTCTGCCACAGCATTTCTGCTCAGCAACCACTGAACCTACCGAATTGAAATTAAGCCGAGGCGTTTCATTGATGCCTGCATCCATCGTATATGAAAATCCTTCTTTTTATTGTAATTGGAAAAGGGGTCTAATTAAAAGGGAGGTTTGAAAATGAAAGTAAAACATTTATCTATATTTTATAGGAGAAGTTTAATTAAGTTATCAAAATCAACGTTCTTCGAGATACTAATAAAACTTGCTAGTTATAACTTTTTGACGACAGATGGCGCCAACTGTACTAATTTTCGAAGCAGAATTTAAATATTTTTTAAGGGTACGAGTTCGGCTAGCGCCATCTACAATACGAACTAAAATATAATTTCATTCTGGCGAGTTAAATGGAAAAATATACATATGAATCACAAAAACATGATTTTTAATAAATGTGATTTGGCTATTTGTATTTTTTTATATATTTTCTTTACGACAAGTGCAGCTATTGTCATCTTCAATACGAATTAAGTTTCAATTTCATTGTGGCGCGAGACAGCAAAATGAAGCATAATAACATGATTTTAACGGATGTAGTTGAGCTACTTGAAAACAGAGGGCTCCAGCTGTACTTATATTTGATATAGGATAGGATTTAAGTATTTTTTACGGGAATGAGTACGGCTAGTGCTATTTACAACAGGAACTAAAATTTAATTTCATTCTGGAGCCATACATGGCAAAATTTTCATATGAATCAAAATGACAAGATTGTCAACGAATGTAATGTACTCGTAGCTACTTGACAATAGACAGATAAAAAATTATAAAAGAAATTTATTGAGTAAGTAGGCCGCACGGGGACTTTTACACGTCAAGAATCTACCAGCGCTTCCCGAGAGAACACCCCTGCCCTGCTGAGAAGAAACGCCGCAAGACACTCAGCAGTCAGTCATTTTTTAAACATATTTCTTATTACAATGGTACTACTTAGTCTAGCATTATATAAAGCTATAAATATTAAATTAAATATAGTATCAAATAACATGCGTAGTTCAGCAGGAAGACATGCCAATTAAGAATCTTACGGGAGAGATAGAGAGAAAAAAAACCACATACTTATGTGTATATAAGATGGTGCGAGACGACCACATAAAATTTTAGATATTTTTTTCTACATCAACGGTTTCTCCTACATAAGATAAAGATTTTGCATTTGAATAAATTATTATTGACTAAGTTTCGGGTTTAGGCCATGCATTTTTGTCTGTTAGATAGTCCTCGATCCTATAATACGCTTTAGACATTAACGACCTTTTCAAGTAATTTTTAAGTGCGGGAAAGGGTAACTTTAAAACTTCGTCAGGTAATTTATTATAGAAATGAATGCATTGACCAACAAATGATTTATATACTTTACGGACGCGGTATTTTCGAATAGCGATTTTATTTTTATTTCTGGTAGGTATTTAAATTATGTATATCGGAATTTTTGGTGATAGAATCTAAATTCGTAATAACGTAAATAATATTCTCATAAATAAATTGAGACGCTACAGTCAAGATATTAAGTAATTTCTTTAAAAAGTTCTCTTAAAGAGTCATGGGAGTTTAAGTTGTAAATACAACGAATGGCCCTTTTTTGTAACACAAATATAGTTTGTATGTCAGCTGCCTTACCCCAAACCAGAATACCGTACGACATGACACTATGGAAATAACTAAGCGAGCTGTCTCAACATTGGTTAGCTGTCTAATTTTCCTAACGGCGTAAGCTGCCGAACTTAGTTTACCTGCCAGTACAGCTATATGGGGACAACATTGCAAATTTTTATCTAATTTTATGCCTAATAAAATTGCCTTATCTACCATTTGCAAACACTCGTCATTTAGAAAAATACTAGAATGTACCGGTTTAACATTAGGCAAAGCGAACCTAACACATTTCGTTTTCTTAGCATTTAGTAGCAAATTGTTGCTAGTAAACCAATTAAGTACTTTAACTAGTGTGGCGTTTATCCTGCTGTAGTCTACGGATTTTCTTTACTACGAATTAGTAAAGTATCATCAGCCATAGAGTCAGCTGTACTTATTTTTAACATGGAATTAAGTATGTTTTCGAGAACGAATGCTAACTGCATTTGCATTCGCGTTCGCTCAGTCTACGAGCTAAAGACTAATTTCATTTTGGCGCGATACATGGTAAAATGAATCAATATAAAATGATTGTCAACGAATGTAGTTTATCTACTTGACAACAGATGGCGCCAGCTGTACCTATTTTCGATATAGGATTTAAGTATTTTTATGGGAACGAGTACGGCTAGCGTCATCTACAATTACGTAATTAAATTAAATTACAATTTAGTTCTGGCGCGATAGATGGTAAATTTTTCATATGAATCAAAATAACATGATTATCAACGAATGTAATTTAGCTACTTGACAACAGATAGCGCCAGCTGTACTCATTTTGGATATGAAATTAAAGTATTTTTACGAAAACGAGGGCAGTTAGCACCATCTACAATACGAGCTAAAGTTTAATATTACTCTGGTGCGATAGACACCACATGAAGCTACTCACGAAAGCATTCATTTAATATTGTATTAGGTGTCTGTGCCCCGCACCTTGTCCTGATAATTACGAATATAACCAAATAAAATATATTCAAGTCGGTCGAGCCACTTTTACTTACTTACTTACATTTTTATAATAATTATATAGATTTAGCGTAAAATGTTTGGTTTTTAATAGTAGATTAAATTTGTTAAAAAACCGCCGTCAATACCTAGGCGCATTTATTTTTTTCGGTGGTAGGCGCTATCTTTGGCTGTATTTTAAGTGTATAACTTAATTTCTTTGATTTTTATGATTCAAACAATACTTACTTTGTAGAAATGTCTTTACGACACATTACGATGACATGTCTTTACCATTAACGTAAAAAAAAAAACTTAATAGAGAAAAAAGGTGTATTGTGTACGATTACGCTTGCTTTAATATTAAAGGAACTATTATTGGCAGGGACTTCTTTTTGAATTTCCGTTTTTCCCGGCCTGCAATAGGCAACAGGTTACAGGCAAAACTACAAGTACTAAACATCGGAAATTATCTTAAATGAAAGCACATATATAACGAATTTAAAAGGAAATCTATCACGACTAAGCAGACTTGATTGGTTCCTGAGATACAGGAAACTTAAATTTTTAAGTGTTTAGTTCAACATATGTAAATGGTCATAATATATACTTTTTGTTATAAAACAAACGTAACCTAACGTAATGGGTTGTATAAAATAGTCTTTTCAAAAATCCTGAAAAGTTTACTATTTCAGAAATAAAACCAATTTGTATTGTAACCCATTATGTATTTGGAACTTTAACACGATCCCGTTTAACCTACTAAAATCGTCTAAGACAGCACCAAACATCTTTAAATGGAAAGTTCGTTCATACTTTTTGTGTTTTGTGTTTATAGTAACGACTTCGGAATCCTACACTGAGCATAGTTCGACATGCTCTTGCCTGGTCTTTTAATTTCTGTTGTGTCTTTGCATGGTACACAATAAAGTGATTCGTATCATATTGATCATATACGATATTCAGCATAAAGCCAAGCCAAACTCGAAAAAACATACTAAAAAATTATCATCATAATTAAAATGTGTTCGCAAAAAAAACAATGCATGTATTGTTTTATTGTGTAGGATTCATTAATTAATAACAATTGCCGGTCGCAGCTGAATACCGGCGATTAATCCTCGGAGATGAAGACGCACCGTGATTGATGACGCGGCCGCCTAAGCGGCCGACGCCGGGGTTCGCGGGGGCTCGCGGGATCATTCGCCGCGGCCTCCATGAGCGCCCCCCACAGCTCGCCCGCTCTGGCTCTAGTCACACACTGTAGCTGTAAGTACATTTTAGTAGGCACCACTTATACTTAAGGCAATACGTTACTGCAACAAGAAACGGCTACTATTTAGTTCAACTCCAGATACCCCACTCCATGACAACTCTGTCCGATAGCGGTAGTCATTACATCACGTGTGTAAGGAGTGAACTTACTCCATCTATATCTAATCTAAATCCGACAGGAATCCAGATTACTAATAATAATCAACATTATTCCAAATAAATACCCTATAGATAACAATATAATATCGTTACCAACTGAATAAAAAACTCCAAGTTAGGGCTCATAATGTATATAGGATGGCACATTTAGATAGGTCAGTATGGGCACAGAACTATATCGAGAGTATGGGCAAGTCTGGAACTATACATACATACATACAAAGATCTGTTCTTAGAAACCATGTTATCGATTTTAATGACAAGAAAAACTGCATACATAGATAAAAAAAAAACTTGTACTCAGTTGAAGAATCGAACCCGGTCGTAATGAAAAAGAAAATTTACATTATTTCTATTTAGACATCGATTGTGTAGGAGATCTCCGCCTTTTGGCAATATTTACAGTTATAGAAAAAAAGCGGGTTGGGAAACGATAAACTCGGCCAAAAATAAGAATACCTTTTGAAGGTCATAAGCAGCAAATGTTAAAATGAAAAATGATATCTAAATTTAATAAAATGCAATGTATTTCATATCCTTTTTTTTAAACTAACTTTAGCATCAAACTTTAACGTTCTAATAGAAATTGGTTCATGTGGTAAAAATAACTAGATAGGTAAGAAAACGCGACGAGACAATCCTGACTGCAGTATTTAGCGAAATCTATCAACTTTTTTTTTAATAATGGTTATTTATTTGATAGATATAGCCTATGCATAATTTTTATTTGAATTGCGAATATGGGCGTTTTCACTAAGAAGTGTACCCAATTAAAGACTGAATTAAGGAACTTTACCTTTGTCAGTTTTGTGACGAAAATAAGCCATACATTGCGGCCATCAATGTATAGCAAATTTTCTTCACTAACTGACAAAGTTAAAGTTCCTTAATTGGGTTAACTTTTTAGTGAAAACGCCCATATTCGACATAACATACTGATAAATAACCGAAGAAACAAATATGCCTACACAAATAAAATGTAAAAATACGCATATCTCAGTCATCGCCTCCCTCAGCCACGACATGTTGTGTTTGGGAAGGTGGAAAACTACTGGCCAATTGTCTAACGTACTCGCAATCGCAATCGACTTCAAAGTGGAACAATTTACTATCGACACCTCTAAGTACACTGAGGCAAGTTCAAAATCACGATTTTACAGGAGAGCTGTGCAAAAGTAAATATATGTGTAACTTTTTTTTTTTAAGGTAATGCAATGAAATTTTAGATTTATCCTAATGAAATCACTACGATTTTTTCTACATTAATAGAATTTAAATAACTATGGTAGTTTTTGAGAAAAGCGCAGATAAACTAGTATACGCGTATTAAGTGTTTCAATTTATAGTATACTGAGCTAACTAACACTTGATCCAGTATACATCGTTTGTTTCAATCATTACGATTCAGCATCTATTTATTATTTTTATAGGTAAGTAGGTGATTATGGGTTATATCATTTATAAAAAAGGATATTGCTTTGCTCTGTTACCCTTTATTATTATTTTTTGGGTTATAATAATCACTTGTACTAGTATAAAATAAAAGTCATGTCACTTAAACCAGTATACTTTTGTAATATTTTCATGTTTTATGTATATAAAATAATAAGGGTTGACTTATAAAAATATGCTTTAACTCTTGTTTTTAAAATGGAAAAATAGTAGCTTGCAAAATAACGGTTTTATGTTGATACAAACTTACTTAGAACAACCATAATTATTTTAAGTAATAGAAACTAACATAGCCTCTTCAATGTAGTAATGGAAATTTAAGAACTTTATTGAGTTATACACACATACATAACAAAAACTCACGCCTTCATTCCCAGAGTGACGGGTTGCAACCCCATCGCCTAAAAGTATTAACGTTCAATAAATACAATAATAAATTGCGATAGTACCTTAGACATTATAAAAAACACAAATTTCAGATTATAATTGCACCTAATTATTTCGTCATTCCGAATCGTTGACATTATTTTCCTAGTTATTACGTTTGGAGACTAACGTCTTGTAAAACTCGTGATGTGGAGCAGGGATTATTCCACTCTGACATAGATTATTCAGATCTTTATATTTTCGTAAAAAATCAGTTCCAGGTGGTAGCGGGGACACTGAATATTAATAAAATATGAATAAAAGAAAATATCATTAACCCAATTTGTAACGAACCCATTTCAGAAGCTAATGACTCTTGATTGGTTATTTATTTAAAATAAATTGAAATAATAATATTTCCAAAACATAACTTTTAAAACTTGATTGCCACACTAAAAACACTAACCCAAAACAACCAACACAAATATTGACATTTAAACAAGTATGAATTATTATAAATAAATAAATATAAGGGGACAATCTCACACAAATTGACCTAGTCCCAAACTAAGCTTAAACTTTACTATAAAGTAGGCTGTGCTAAAGCTCTAGGCTTGTACTATAGGAACCATACTTATAAAGATAAATACATACTATATACATAGAAAACACCCAAGACTAGAAACAAATACTCGCGCTCATCACACAAATATTTGCCCTGACCGGGAATCGAACTCGGGACCGCTACGTAGGCAGGGTCACTACCAACCTAGTCTTTCTACGTCAGAATAAAATAAAGAATAAATAAAACGTATCTATACAGGGTATATTGCAAGTCGTGTACCAAATGAATAGGGTGGGTAGCTAGGGTCACTTGCAACACGTTTTGGGCCAACTAACACTCATCCTACCCTAGTTTTTTTTTTTTTTTTTTTTTTTTTTTTTTTTTTTTTTTTTTTTTTTTTTTTTTTTTTTTATTATAAATATTATAAGCAAATTAATTCTCGATTCATATAAAGAAACATTTATGAACGTACCGCACCGCGATAAACTAAAATTTCTTGAGTTGCGTTCAAACACTAAACTTGCCAATAGATGGCGTGACCTGTCGATTGCATCGCGCAATCGTTTGTCTCCCGCGGTTTCTATAATAACTAACGTTAGAGAACTCATTACCTTCGGTAGGTTAGGTTAGGTTAGGTTAGGTTAGGTTAGGTTAGGTTAGGTTAGGTTAGGTTAGGTTAGGTTAGGTTAGGTTAGGTTAGGTTAGGTTAGGTTAGGTTAGGTTAGGTTAGGTTAGGTTAGGTTAGGTTAGGTTAGGTTAGGTTAGGTTAGGTTAGGTTAGGTTAGGTTAGGTTAGGTTAGGTTAGGTTAGGTTAGGTTAGGTTAGGTTAGGTTAGGTTAGGTTAGGTTAGGTTAGGTTAGGTTAGGTTAGGTTAGGTTAGGTTAGGTTAGGTTAGGTTAGGTTAGGTTAGGTTAGGTTAGGTTAGGTTGAGGTTGTTTCTCGGGTGCTATTGGAGGGATTTATGCGATATTCGGTTACCAAAGACGACATTTTTTTGCTTACTGGATACTGCTTTCGATTCTTCTTTCACACACGACTTGGCGTTATTTTTGACTGATTTGCATTTGCGGTTGGTAATTTTTTGTTGGTTTTTTTACGTTTTTGTATATTTTGTCGTTTGTCTTCCTGTTATCTTTTCGAGCCCTTTTCAGGGCTAGGAGATAGCGGAGATTCTGTTTGTTTTGTCGGTTTAGGTTCAGTAATTTTCGGAACGAAAGTTCCTGAATTATTGGCCTTGCCAATTTGTAAATATTCACTGTAATTTTTCTTTAGTTTTAGGGTTTGTTTACATTTTTTCGTTGTAATTTTGTCGGGGTTGCCGTTATTCCACCTTGCCCAGTTTTTGGGCGGGAGTACCGGCACCGGTTCCGCTAATTATAGCGTTGTGTTTGTTTAGTTTTTCTTATTTTTGTATTGAAATTTCAATTTTTCAAAACTTCGAGTTTTCACTCAAAGTTTTGAAAAATAATTTCTTACTTTTTTGGGTTTGGTGGTTGTTTTGAATTGTTTACAGTCCTTGTAAAAATTTAAAACCCCAAGGGACGGGTGGAGAATTTAGTTTTTTAAATTTTTTGTTTGTACTTTTTTACTTTTTGACCTCTAGGTCAAAAGTTATTCACCTTTAACCTTTGTAAGGTGTTCAGAGATTTTTGATTTACCAACTTAAGGTTTTCACCTGAGTTGGTAAAATCAATATCTTTGAACCTATTAACCTTTTATAGGTTTTTAGGTTTTAGGTAGTGAGGCGCAAGCTAGCACTACCTTTTGGTTTTTAAACCAACCTCCTGCGACGTCGGCAAGTGGGTCAAAAGTGGGGACAAACTTTTCCTCACTTTGCTATTTTTTCTATTTCAGGCGCTCAACCCAAGTTTGTATGGGAAAATAGCAAACCGACTCGCACTTGACCACTTTTAAGTTAGGTTTGGTCTAAATTCCGATCTTAGAGGTCGGATTTGGACCAGATTTGGTATTCAGGTAGGAGGGGCCGGCATGGCCTCGCCTACAAAAAAAGGAATGGGTCCGCCGGAGGGGGGGGGGAACTACTTCCGGTTCCGACTCCGGGGATGACAGCGTCATTGAGGTCGAAGAGATTCTCATCCCTTCGACCTGCAAAAGGGCGCACACAAATAGGTCGGATGACCCCAAGCCTCCTCAGGGGCCTAAGGTCAACTCGGCGGCGAGGGGGAAGCCCAAGGGGGCTTACGCGGGCTTGGCGGCGGCCAGGTTGAGAGCAAAGCTCTATCAGCTCGAGCCTCATTTCGAGGAGGGAGCTGATCCTGATCCTGCCGCCAAGTACAGGAGGGACTTTCCCGAACTCCGCCCCAAGGGTGGAAAGGGGGGAAGGAAGGGGGAAGGTGCCAAGGGTGGCAATCGCTCTCGCTCGGTCTCGCGCTCGCGCTCGGTGTCGCTTTCCCGATCGGCCTCGCGTTCCCCCGAGCCCATGGATGGCCTAGAGGGTCGGCAGGAGGCTGACCCAATAGACGCCACCCGTATGGCGGCGAGGGATATCCTCGAGGCCGCTAGGGTATCCGGCAACCTGAAGGGGGAGGTATGGGGGCGGATGAACCGGGCCTGCCACACCATTCTGGGGTCGATGGACGAGGTCGAGGCGGCCAGGTCCGAGAGCGAGGAGATCCGCATCCTGAAAGCGGATAACAAAAGGATGCGGGAGCAACTCGCTCTCAACTCGGCGGAATTGAAGGCGCTCCGCACCGCCTTCAGTGAGCGGGAGATCCCGGTTGCTCCGGCGCCCGTTGCTGCCGCCCTGCAGTTCGGCACCGCCGAACTGACCGAGGCCATCGAGGAGATGAAGAGAGACCTGTTCCTCAGCCTCGGGAGGATGGTCAATGACAGGATAGAGGAGGTGAGCAGGCGCCTCCCGGCGGAGCCCATCCTCCGCCCCCCGTTGGCGCACGACAAGCGGGCCGTAAAGCCCGCTGTGGCGGCCCCCGCCCCCCCCCAGCGGAAGGTTGCAGGGCCTGCCCCGCCGCCTCCGGCCCCGGTAAAAGCTTTCGAGCCAGTAGCCAGGGCCAGACTAGGCGATGGGCAGCCGAAGACAAAGGTGGCCAAGAAGGCGGCGGCTCCACCCCCTGCCCCTGTTCAGGCAGCCAGGAAGCCCGCTAAGGCTGCCAAGGCTGCCCCGGCCCCGAGAGCCGTTCGGCCCTTGGAGGGAGGACCCGGCCCCTCGGGCCAAATGCCACCTCCGCCCACGCAGATGTCGTGGTCGCAGGTGGTGAAGAAGAAGGGAAAGGGGAAAGCCAAGGCCCCCCCCCCTCCCCCTAGCAAGAAGGCCGGGAAGGCGGCGCACGGGCCCAGACCCGCGAAGCTGTCCGTCCCCAAGACGGCAGCAGTGGTGATCTCCCTCAAGTCGGGAGCCACCACCACTCTGCAGGCCACCATGGCTAAGGCCATCAACGGCCTTAGCCTCACGGAGGTAGGCCTGCAGAGCGTGAGGGTCAGGACCTCGATGACGGGGTCCCGAGTCATTGAGGTCCCAGGGGAGAAGGGCCACGAAATCGCCGACACCCTGGCAGCCAAGCTGCAGGGGATAGTCGGCGATGACGCCGACGTGAGCCGCCCCGTCAAAATGGCCGGCATCCAAATCGCCGGCCTGGACGAGTCGGCCACGAAGGAGTCGGTGGCCCAGGCCGTCGCCGCGGCGGGAGCGTGCCTGCCGGCGCAGGTGAAGGTGGGGGCCGTCCGCGCCCTTTACGATGGCACTGGGTCAGTTTTGGTCCAGTGCCCGGTGCTGGCTGCGGTGGCCCTTCAAAAGGCTGGCAGGATCCTGGTGGGCTGGGCCTCCGCCAGGGTCACGACAGTGGGGCCGACACCGATGAGGTGCTTCAAGTGCTACGGTGTCGGCCACTCGAGGGAGCTGTGCCCCTCCAAAATAGACCGGAGCAATTATTGCTTCCGGTGCAGCAAGGAGGGGCACAAAATGGGGGAGTGCTGGGAGAAGGCGTGGTGTGCCGTGTGCCACCAGGCCAAACTCCCGGCCAAGCACATGCTGGGGGGGAAGAATTGTTTCCCCCCAGTAACGAAGGGAAGGGAGACGAGGCCGCAGCGGCCCCGCCCCCCCGTTCCGAGTACAGACGCCCCCGCGGAAGCAGCCGCCGGCCGGGCCATCGAAGTGACCCGCATGGAGCTCTAAATGCCAGCACACCATTTAGAGCTCCTGCAGGTCAACGTCAATCACTCCGCCAGAGCACAAGACTTGCTCATGCAAGCTATGGCGGAGTGGTCGATTGACGTAGCGGTGGTGGCGGAGCCCTACTTCGTCCCTCCCCTACCCAATTGGGTAGGGTCGACGGACGAGTGGGTTGCCGTGGTTGTGCCGGCGGTCGGCAACGGTCCCCCCCTTATCAGGTTAGAGGGCGGCCCAGGGTTTGTGGCGGCCAAATGGGGGAGTGACACCGTACTTGTTGCGGTGTACTTCTCCCCCAATAGGCCGCTGGCCGCCTTCGAGGTCTTCCTGGGGGTCCTGGGGGGGGTCGTGCGGAGGGCGGCCCCGCGCCAAATAATAGTCCTGGGGGACCTCAACGCCAAAAGCGCGGCGTGGGGTTCCCCCATAACGGACGCGCGCGGGGGTGTGCTGAGGGATTGGGTGGCGGCAACGGGCCTAGTGGTCCTAAACCAGGGCAGCGCCAACACTTGCGTGCGGCGGCAGGGGGGGTCCATCGTGGACGTAACGTTCGCGACCCCTGCCATTGCCGCACGCCTAACGGATTGGCGTGTCCTGGAGGACGTGGAGACCCTCTCTGACCATCTGTACATCAGATTGAGGGTCTCCACAAGAGGGGGCCAGCCGCCACCCATCCCAGGGGGGGGGCGTAGAGGGGGGGCGGAGGAGTTCCCCAAGTGGTCCCTGTCCCTTCTGGACAGGGCCAAGGCGGACGAGGCGGCGATGGTGGAGGCATGGTGTGCTGCCCCACCCGCCGCCTTGGGTCTGGAGGAGAGGGCCAGCCGGTTCCGCTCGGCGTTACAGGCCGTCTGCGGAGCCGCCATGCCCCGGGCGAGGCGCCTTTTTGCCCGGAGGAAGGTATACTGGTGGTCCGCAGATATTGCGGCCCTGCGGACCACCAGTAACAGTGCCCGCCGCGCCTACCAACACTGTAGGCGCAGGCGGCACACCGCCGAGGAGGAGGAGGGGCTCTACGAGGCCCTCAAAGAAGCTAAGGGGGCCCTCGTCCTGTCCATAGCGAAGGCCAAGGATGACGCACACGAGTCATTCTTGGCCACGCTGGACGGGGATCCGTGGGGGAGGCCGTACAGGGTGGTGCGCAACAAAATGCGCACCGCCCCCCCCATGGACTCCTTGGAGCCCCCCCTCCTGAGGAGGGTCATCGAGGGACTGTTTCCGGCAGCTCCCTCGATAACTCCCCCGGTGATGACCGAGCCACCGGGGGACTTGGAGGACCCACTCGAACTCGCCATCGCGCCGGTAAGCGATGACGAGTTCGACAGGGCGGTGGACCGGCTCCGGGGCTGCAAGAAAGCCCCGGGGCCCGACGGAGTACCGGGTAAGGTGCTCCCCATCGCCCTTAAACACCTCGGGGACCGACTCAGGCAGTTGATGGACGACTGCCTGAGGGAGGGACGGTTCCCGAGGGTGTGGAAGGAGGGGAGGCTCTGCCTCCTCCGAAAAGAGGGTCGACCCCCCGACAGTCCTTCTGCCTATCGCCCCATAGTGCTGCTGGATGAGGCCGGGAAGATGATGGAGAGGATCCTGGCCTACAGGATCCAGCAGCACTTGGAGACCGCCGGCCCGAACGTCTCGGACAGACAGTTCGGGTTTAGGGAAGGGCGGTCTACGCTCGACGCGCTGAAGTCCCTTAGGGACTTCTGTGAGTACGCGTCGAGCAGAGGGGAGGGTGTAGTGGCGGTGTCGTTGGACATCGCCAACGCGTTTGGCACCCTCCCCTATGGGGTGATAAGGGAGGCACTAATTTACCATCAAGTGCCTCCCTACCTGCGGCGGATCATAGAGCACTACCTCACCGAGCGGGTAGTGCTCTATGAGCAGAGGGACGGTCGACGGGGGTCGACGGAGATGGCCTGTGGCGTACCCCAAGGTTCCGTGCTCGGTCCGCTTTTATGGAACCTGGGGTACGATTGGGCCATCAGGGGGGAGTTGCTCCCACGGACGGCCACCATCTGCTATGCAGATGACACCATGGTGGCCGTGCGTGGGACCGACATGAGGGAGGCGCTGTGCCGGGCGGAAGCGGCGGCCGAGCTGACCATTTACCGGATTGGTCGGCTCGGCCTGAGGGTGGCCCTCCCGAAGACTGAGGCGATAGTCTTCGGGGGGCGGGGGTGGAGGCTGCCAGCGGGCGCGGCGCTCACCTTGGGGGGGGAGTCGGTCCCGATCAAGCCCCATATAAAATATCTGGGGCTTGTCCTGGACCGACGCTGGAATTTCGGGGAGCACTTTTCACAGTTGGCTCCCCGAATTGTGGGCGCCGCGTCGGCGCTGGGTCGGCTTCTGCCGAACGTGGGTGGGCCGGGCTCCTTGTGCCGCCGGCTATATGCCGGCGTTACAAGGAGCATGGCTCTGTACGGGGCCCCCATCTGGGCGGACAAGCTGTCCGCCCGGAACAGGGCCCTGCTACAGAGGCCACAGCGGGTGGTGGCCCTCCGAATTGTGAGGGCCTACATGACGGTGGCCCACGCCGCGGCCTGCCTCCTCGCCTGCACCCCGCCCTGGGAGTTGGACGCAGAGGTGCAGGCAGAGACCTATGCAGTTAGGTCCAGGGCCCGGGCGAGGGGAGAACGCCCGGACCCTGAGGAGGTTGAGGAGACGCGCCGGATGATGGAGCGCCGACTGCGGGACAGGTGGAAGGCGAACCTGGGGGACGCCCCCTATGGAACCCGGACCATAGGGGCGATCCTCCCGTCGCTTGACACCTGGTTGGGGAGGGCAGTCGGTGCTACATCATACCGGCTTGTGCAGGTATTGACCGGACACGGATGCTTCGGTCATTACCTGCACAACATTGGGAGGGAGCCCGGTCCGCAGTGCCATGAGTGCGGCGATCCGGACGACACGGCTCAGCACACCCTCGAGGTGTGCAGCCGGTGGAGTGCGGAGCGCCGCACTATGGCGCTAGCCATAGGGCGACAGGACCTCTCCCTGCACAGCGTTGTGTCTGCAATGCTGTGCAGCGACGGGTCCTGGAGGGCTGTGGCCTCCTTCTGCGAGTGTGTCATCTCGCAGAAGGAGGCCTCGGAGCGTGAGCGCGAGGAGTCTCCTCACGCGCATCCGCTCCGGCGTAGACGGCGGGGGGTGAGGCGGCGGCGTTTTGCCGCTCGCCTCAACCCTTAGTGGCTGCGGGTGGGGGATGGGAGTCCCTCGCCCGCCGTAGGCTAGCCACTGGGCGGTCTGGGAGAGGGGCCACGCGTACTCGGCCTCTCTCTCCCTCGACGCGGGAAGCCCCGGCAAATGGCTGGGGCGGCCGGTAGACGTCGTGGAGAAAGCTTTGGCGGGTTCCACGGCGTCTTGCCAATCCGGCAGGGGGGTACGCCAGGGTGGTTTTTAGTGGGTTGCGCTCCGATGCCCCCTCTCATTCGGAGGGGGGGTGACGGGGTGAGTCCCACATATCCCCTCGCCACTCCCATGGTGAGGGGAATGCATAAAGCATTTTCCACCCTGTCAAAAAAAAAAAAAAAAAAAAAAAAAAAAAAAAAAAAAAAAAAAAAAAAAAAAAAAAAAAAAAAAAAAAAAGGTTAGGTTAGGTTAGGTTAGGTTAGGTTAGGTTAGGTTAGGTTAGGTTAGGTTAGGTTAGGTTAGGTTAGGTTAGGTTAGGTTAGGTTAGGTTAGGTTAGGTTAGGTTAGGTTAGGTTAGGTTAGGTTAGGTTAGGTTAGGTTAGGTTAGGTTAGGTTAGGTTAGGTTAGGTTAGGTTAGGTTAGGTTAGGTTAGGTTAGGTTAGGTTAGGTTAGGTTAGGTTAGGTTAGGTTAGGTTAGGTTAGGTTAGGTTAGGTTAGGTTAGGTTAGGTTAGGTTAGGTTAGGTTAGGTTAGGTTAGGTTAGGTTAGGTTAGGTTAGGTTAGGTTAGGTTAGGTTAGGTTAGGTTAGGTTAGGTTAGGTTAGGTTAGGTTAGGTTAGGTTAGGTTAGGTTAGGTTAGGTTAGGTTAGGTTAGGTTAGGTTAGGTTAGGTTAGGTTAGGTTAGGTTAGGTTAGGTTAGGTTAGGTTAGGTTAGGTTAGGTTAGGTTAGGTTAGGTTAGGTTAGGTTAGGTTAGGTTAGGTTAGGTTAGGTTAGGTTAGGTTAGGTTAGGTTAGGTTGGCGGCCGGTAGACGTCGTGGAGAAAGCTTTGGCGGGTTCCACGGCGTCTTGCCAATCCGGCAGGGGGGTACGCCAGGGTGGTTTTTAGTGGGTTGCGCTCCGATGCCCCCTCTCATTCGGAGGGGGGGTGACGGGGTGAGTCCCACATATCCCCTCGCCACTCCCATGGTGAGGGGAATGCATAAAGCATTTTCCACCCTGTCAAAAAAAAAAAAAAAAAAAAAAAAAAAAAAAAAAAAAAAAAAAAAAAAAAAAAAAAAAAAAAGGTTAGGTTAGGTTAGGTTAGGTTAGGTTAGGTTAGGTTAGGTTAGGTTAGGTTAGGTTAGGTTAGGTTAGGTTAGGTTAGGTTAGGTTAGGTTAGGTTAGGTTAGGTTAGGTTAGGTTAGGTTAGGTTAGGTTAGGTTAGGTTAGGTTAGGTTAGGTTGAGGTTGTATCTCGGGTGCTAGTGGAAGGATTTATGCGATATTCGGTTTCCAAAGACTACATTTTTTTGCTTACGGACTATTGCTTTCGATTCTTCTCTCACACACGACTTGGCGTTATTTTTGATTGATTTGGTTTTGCGGTTGGTAATTTTTTGTTTGGAATTGTACGTTTTTGTATATTTTGTCGTTTGTCTTCCTGTTATCTTTCCGAGCCCTTTTCAGGGCTAGGAGATAGCGGAGATTCTGTTTGTGTTGTCGGTTTAGGTTCAGTAATTTTCGGAACGAAAGTTCCTGAATTATTGGCCTTGCCATATTGTAAATATTAGGTTTAATTTTTTGTTAAATTAAGTCTTTGTTTACCTTTTTTCGCCGTAATTTTGTCGGTGTTGCCTTTATCCCACCTTGCCCAGTTTTTGGGTGGAGGTACTGGCAACGGTCCCGCTAATTACTGCGTTGTGTTTGTTTTGTTTTCATTTTTGAGTTTCGGAATTTTCAATTTTGAAAACTTCGAGTTTTCGCTCGAAGTTTTCGGAGAAAGTCTCGGACTTTTTTGTGTTTTGGTGTAATTTTTACTTGTTTGTAGTCCCTGTAAAAATATTTTAACCTAAGGGGAGGGTAGGAAATTTATTTCCTTAAATTTTTTGTATTGGGGTTTTAACCTTTTGACCTCCTGGTCAAAGGTTATTAATTTTTTTATCTGGTAAGGTGTTAAGAGATTTTTGATTTACCAACTTAAGGTTTTCACTTGAGTTGGTAAAATCAATATCTTTGAACCTATTAACCTTTTATAGGTTTTTAGGTTTTATTAATAGAGGCGCAAACGCGTTCTACCTTTTGGTTTTTAAACCAACCTCCTGCGACGTCGGCAAGTGGGTCAAAAGTGGGGACAAACTTTTCCTCACTTTGCTATTTTTTCTATTTCAGGCGCTCAACCCAAGTTTGTATGGGAAAATAGCAAACCGACTCCCACTTGACCACTTTTAAGTTAGGTTTGGTCTAAACTCCGATCTTAGAGGTCGGATTTGGACCAGATTTTGTATTCAGGTAGGAGGGGCCGGCATGGCCTCGCCTACAAAAAAAGGGTTGGGTCCACCGGAGGGGGGAGGAACTACTTCAGGTTCCGACTCCGGGGATGACGGCGTCATTGAGGTCGAAGAGATTCTCATCCCTTCGACCTGCAAAAGGGCGCATACCAATAGGTCGGATGACCCCAAGCCTCCTCAGGGGCCTAAGGTCAACTCGGCGGCGAGGGGGAAGCCCAAGGGGGCTTACGCGGGCTTGGCGGCGGCAAGGTTAAGAGCAAAGCTCTATCAGCTCGAGCCTCATTTCGAGGAGGGAGCTGATCCTGATCCTGCCGCCAAGTACAGGAGGGACTTTCCCGAACTCCGCCCCAAGGGTGGAAAGGGGGGAAGGAAGGGGGAAGGTGCCAAGGGTGGCAATCGCTCTCGCTCGGTCTCGCGCTCGCGCTCGGTGTCGCTTTCCCGATCGGCCTCGCGTTCCCCCGAGCCCATGGATGGCCTAGAGGGTCGGCAGGAGGCTGACCCAATAGACGCCACCCGTATGGCGGCGAGGGATATCCTCGAGGCCGCTAGGGTATCCGGAAACTTGAAGGGGGAGGTATGGGGGCGGATGAACCGGGCCTGCCACACCATTCTGGGGTCGATGGACGAGGTCGAGGCGGCCAGGTCCGAGAGCGAGGAGATCCGCATCCTGAAAGCGGATAACAAAAGGATGCGGGAGCAACTCGCTCTCAACTCGGCGGAATTGAAGGCGCTCCGCACCGCCTTCAGTGAGCGGGAGATCCCGGCTGCTCCGGCGCCCGTTGCTGCCGCCCTGCAGTTCGGCACCGCCGAACTGACCGAGGCCATCGAGGAGATGAAGCGAGACCTGTTCCTCAGCCTCGGGAGGATGGTTAATGATAGGATAGAGGAGGTGAGCAGGCGCCTCCCGGCGGAGCCCATCCTCCGCCCCCCGTTGGCGCACGACAAGCGGGCCGTAAAGCCCGCTGTGGCGGCCCCCGCCCCCCCCCAGCGGAAGGTTGCAGGGCCTGCCCCGCCGCCTCCGGCCCTGGTTAAAGCTCTCGAGCCAGTAGCCAGGGCCAGACTAGGCGATGGGCAGCCGAAAACAAAGGTGGCCAAGAAGGCGGCGGCTCCACCCCCTGCCCCTGTTCAGGCCCCCAGGAAGCCCGCTAAGGCCGCCAAGGCTGCCCCGGCCCCGAGAGCCCTTCGGCCCTCGGAGGGAGGACCCGGCCCCTCGGGCCAAACGCCACCTCCGCCCACGCAGATGTCGTGGTCGCAGGTGGTGAAGAAGAAGGGGAAGGGGAAAGCCAAGGCCCCCCCCCCTCCCCCTAGCAAGAAGGCCGGGAAGGCGGCGACCGGGCCCAGACCCGTGAAGCTGTCCGTCCCCAAGACGGCGGCAGTGGTGGTCTCCCTCAAGCCGGGGGCCACCACCACTCTGCAGGCCACCATGGCTAAGGCCATCAACGGCCTTAGCCTCAAGGAGGTGGGCCTGCAGAGCGTGAGGGTCAGGACCTCGATGACGGGGTCCCGAGTCATCGAGGTCCCAGGGGAGAGAGGCCACGAAATCGCCGACACCCTGGCAGCCAAGCTGCAAGGGATAGTCGGCGATGACGCCGACGTGAGCCGCCCCGTCAAGATGGCCGGCATTCAAATCGCCGGCCTGGACGAGTCGGCCACGAAGGAGTCGGTGGCGCAGGCCGTCGCCGCGGCGGGAGCGTGCCTGCCCGCGCAGGTGAAGGTGGGGGCTGTCCGCGCCCTATACGATGGCACTGGGTCAGTCTTGGTCCAGTGCCCCGTGCTGGCTGCGGTGGCCCTACAGAAGGCAGGCAGGATCCTGGTGGGCTGGGCCTCCGCCAGGGTCACAACAGTGGGGCCGACACCGATGAGGTGTTTCATGTGCTACGGTGTCGGCCACTCGAGGGAGCTGTGCCCCTCCAAAATAGACCGGAGCAATTACTGCTTCCGGTGCAGCAAGGAGGGGCACAAAATGGGGGAGTGCTGGGAGAAGGCGTGGTGTGCCGTGTGCCACCAGGCCAAACTCCCGGCCAAGCACATGCTGGGGGGAAAGAACTGTTTCCCCCCAGTAACGAAGGGAAGGGAGACGAGACCGCAGCGGCCCCGCCCCCCCGTTCCGAGTACAGACGCCCCCGCGGAAGCAGCCGCCGGCCGGGCCATCGAAGTGACCCGCATGGAGCTCTAAATGCCAGCACACCATTTAGAGCTCCTGCAGGTCAACGTCAATCACTCCGCCAGAGCACAGGACTTGCTCATGCAAGCTATGGCGGAGTGGTCGATTGACGTTGCGGTGGTGGCGGAGCCCTACTTCGTCCCTCCCCTACCCAATTGGGTAGGGTCGACGGACGAGTGGGTTGCCGTGGTTGTGCCGGCGGTCGGCAACGGTCCCCCCCTTATCAGGTTAGAGGGCGGCCCAGGGTTTGTGGCGGCCAAATGGGGGAGTGACACCGTACTTGTTGCGGTGTACTTCTCCCCCAATAGGCCGCTGGCCGCCTTCGAGGTCTTCCTGGGGGTCCTGGGGGGGGTCGTGCGGAGGGCGGCCCCGCGCCAAATAATAGTCCTGGGGGACCTCAACGCCAAAAGCGCGGCGTGGGGTTCCCCCATAACGGACGCGCGCGGGGGTGTGCTGAGGGATTGGGTGGCGGCAACGGGCCTAGTGGTCCTAAACCAGGGCAGCGCCAACACTTGCGTGCGGCGGCAGGGGGGGTCCATCGTGGACGTAACGTTCGCGACCCCTGCCATTGCCGCACGCCTAACGGATTGGCGTGTCCTGGAGGACGTGGAGACCCTCTCTGACCATCTGTACATCAGATTGAGGGTCTCCACAAGAGGGGGCCAGCCGCCACCCATCCCAGGGGGGGGGCGTAGAGGGGGGGCGGAAGAGTTCCCCAAGTGGTCCCTGTCCCTTCTGGACAGGGCCAAGGCGGACGAGGCGGCGATGGTGGAGGCATGGTGTGCTGCCCCACCCGCCGCCTTGGGTCTGGAGGAGAGGGCCAGCCGGTTCCGCTCGGCGTTACAGGCCGTCTGCGGAGCCGCCATGCCCCGGGCGAGGCGCCTTTTTGCCCGGAGGAAGGTATACTGGTGGTCCGCAGATATTGCGGCCCTGCGGACCACCAGTAACAGTGCCCGCCGCGCCTACCAACACTGTAGGCGCAGGCGGCACACCGCCGAGGAGGAGGAGGGGCTCTACGAGGCCCTCAAAGAAGCTAAGGGGGCCCTCGTCCTGTCCATAGCGAAGGCCAAGGATGACGCACACGAGTCATTCTTGGCCACGCTGGACGGGGATCCGTGGGGGAGGCCGTACAGGGTGGTGCGCAACAAAATGCGCACCGCCCCCCCCATGGACTCCTTGGAGCCCCCCCTCCTGAGGAGGGTCATCGAGGGACTGTTTCCGGCAGCTCCCTCGATAACTCCCCCGGTGATGACCGAGCCACCGGGGGACTTGGAGGACCCACTCGAACTCGCCATCGCGCCGGTAAGCGATGACGAGTTCGACAGGGCGGTGGACCGGCTCCGGGGCTGCAAGAAAGCCCCGGGGCCCGACGGAGTACCTGGTAAGGTGCTCCCCATCGCCCTTAAACACCTCGGGGACCGACTCAGGCAGTTGATGGACGACTGCCTGAGGGAGGGACGGTTCCCGAGGGTGTGGAAGGAGGGGAGGCTCTGCCTCCTCCGAAAAGAGGGTCGACCCCCCGACAGTCCTTCTGCCTATCGCCCCATAGTGCTGCTGGATGAGGCCGGGAAGATGATGGAGAGGATCCTGGCCTACAGGATCCAGCAGCATTTGGAGACCGCCGGCCCGAACGTCTCCGACAGACAGTTCGGGTTTAGGGAAGGGCGGTCTACGCTCGACGCGCTGAAGTCCCTTAGGGACTTCTGTGAGTACGCGTCGAGCAGAGGGGAGGGTGTGGTGGCGGTGTCGTTGGACATCGCCAACGCGTTTGGCACCCTCCCCTATGGGGTGATAAGGGAGGCACTAACTTACCATCAAGTGCCTCCCTACCTGCGGCGGATCATAGAGCACTACCTCACCGAGCGGGTAGTGCTCTATGAGCAGAGGGACGGTCGACGGGGGTCGACGGAGATGGCCTGTGGCGTACCCCAAGGTTCCGTGCTCGGTCCGCTTCTATGGAACCTGGGGTACGATTGGGCCATCAGGGGGGAGTTGCTCCCACGGACGGCCACCATCTGCTATGCAGATGACACCATGGTGGCCGTGCGTGGGACCGACATGAGGGAGGCGCTATGCCGGGCGGAAGCGGCGGCCGAGCTGACCATTTACCGGATTGGTCGGCTCGGCCTGAGGGTGGCTCTCCCGAAGACTGAGGCGATAGTCTTCGGGGGGCGGGGGTGGAGGCTGCCAGCGGGCGCGGCGCTCACCTTGGGGGGGGAGTCGGTCCCGATCAAGCCCCATATAAAATATCTGGGGCTTGTCCTGGACCGACGCTGGAATTTCGGGGAGCACTTTTCACAGTTAGCTCCCCGAATTGTGGGCGCCGCGTCGGCGCTGGGTCGGCTTCTGCCGAACGTGGGTGGGCCGGGCTCCTTGTGCCGCCGGCTATATGCCGGCGTTACAAGGAGCATGGCTCTGTACGGGGCCCCCATCTGGGCGGACAAGCTGTCCGCCCGGAACAGGGCCCTGCTACAGAGGCCACAGCGGGTGGTGGCCCTCCGAATTGTGAGGGCCTACATGACGGTGGCCCACGCCGCGGCCTGCCTCCTCGCCTGCACCCCGCCCTGGGAGTTGGACGCAGAGGTGCAGGCAGAGACCTATGCAGTTAGGTCCAGGGCCCGGGCGAGGGGAGAACGCCCGGACCCTGAGGAGGTTGAGGAGACGCGCCGGATGATGGAGCGCCGACTGCGGGACAGGTGGAAAGCGAACCTGGAGGACGCCCCCTATGGAACCCGGACCATAGGGGCGATCCTCCCGTCGTTTGACACCTGGTTGGGGAGGGCAGTCGGTGCTACATCATACCGGCTTGTGCAGGTATTGACCGGACACGGATGCTTCGGTCATTACCTGCACAACATTGGGAGGGAGCCCGGTCCGCAGTGCCATGAGTGCGGCGATCCGGACGACACGGCTCAGCACACCCTCGAGGTGTGCAGCCGGTGGAGTGCGGAGCGCCGCACTATGGCACTGGCCATAGGGCGACAGGACCTCTCCCTGCACAGCGTTGTGTCTGCAATGCTGTGCAGCGACGGGTCCTGGAGGGCTGTGGCCTCCTTCTGCGAGTGTGTCATCTCGCAGAAGGAGGCCTCGGAGCGTGAGCGCGAGGAGTCTCCTCACGCGCATCCGCTCCGGCGTAGACGGCGGGGGGTGAGGCGGCGGCGTTTTGCCGCTCGCCTCAACCCTTAGTGGCTGCGGGTGGGGGATGGGAGTCCCTCGCCCGCCGTAGGCTAGCCACTGGGCGGTCTGGGAGAGGGGCCACGCGTACTCGGCCTCTCTCTCCCTCGACGCGGGAAGCCCCGGCAAATGGCTGGGGCGGCCGGTAGACGTCGTGGAGAAAGCTTTGGCGGGTTCCACGGCGTCTTGCCAATCCGGCAGGGGGGTACGCCAGGGTGGTTTTTAGTGGGTTGCGCTCCGATGCCCCCTCTCATTAGGAGGGGGGGTGACGGGGTGAGTCCCACATATCCCCTCGCCACTCCCATGGTGAGGGGAATGCATAAAGCATTTTCCACCCTGTCAAAAAAAAAAAAAAAAAAAAAAAAAAAAAAAAAAAAAAAAAAAAAAAAAAAAAAAGGTTAGGTTAGGTTAGGTTAGGTTAGGTTAGGTTAGGTTAGGTTAGGTTAGGTTAGGTTAGGTTAGGTTAGGTTAGGTTAGGTTCGGGGTGATCCAGCGACGTAATGGGGTAGTTGCAAGTTGCTAGAACGGAGGGCTTGCCTTCATTGGCCGGCCCGCGAGATGGAAAACTCTATAAAACCCGACAGTAAAGTCGTAAAAACCTGCAGACACCAGGCGACCTCTGCTAGTATATAGCCTTACTCCTGGGATGGGCGTCACCCGGGAGTGGACTAGTAACGACCTGACTCGTGGGACTAAAATGGATAAATATAAAAACAAAAACTTTACATACACAGATGAAGAGATAGACGACAGTACGTACAGTACTAGTGAAGAGGAGGGGAACTCGGAAACGAGTGTCCGAAATTTCGAAGGACGTTCAGAACAACGGCGAAAACGTCGAATTGTGGATACCGGAGACGGTGAGGAGAAAAGGCGTGCTGGCGCTGGGCCAAATAAGCCGCTTTTAAAAAGAGGGCGAGGCCGCCCCCCCACAACTGGGGAGTATGTTGGCTTAGCGAAAGCGAAGATGGCGTTGGTAGAGGCCGAACGAGAAAGAATGATGCTCGAAGCAGAGTCGGAGCTCATTTCCTCAACCCGCCAATTGAGGAACAAATCTGCTCCCTCGTCTCAGCTTCCTGAGACGAGCGTCGATGCTGATAGCGCCAACTCGTTGATTAAGTTGGTACAGGAGAGTGTGGTCGCCATCCATAAGGTGGCAACTTCCTCGAAAAACTTGAAAGGGACATACGTACGTGTCCTCAAAGACGCAGCGGACAATATTAAGGACGCGTGTGAGGTCTTGATGGTCCGCTGCGTCTCAGACGAGACGGTGCGAATGCACGCTGAAAATAAAAGGCTGCGGGAGGAGATGGAGGGGCTACGCAAGGAGCTGGCAGACCTCCGAACACAAGTGGAGGAAGATAGGAGAAGGCAAAAGGTGGTGGTAGATCCGCCACCTCCAGCCGCCTCTCCGCCTAGGATTGAAACCGAAGAACTGGTGCGCACCATCATGTGTCAGGTGGGTACCATGATCAGCGCCCGGTTCGACGGTATAGAGGCCAGACTGCTCCCGGAGATGCGCTTGCGACCCTTGCTGGCGGCAGATAGAAGGTTATCGGGATGCGTGGACGATTTCTCTGCTGCCGACACGTCGTACCATCCGGAGCCTTGCACTGGTGAGAACTCTATACCTCCCATGCACCCTAAGGCGAAAAACGCGAAGACGATACGGAGCACGCCCACACAGTCATCACCCAAGGCATTGCACCAGGCCTATGCGACTGTTGTCAAGGAAGGCTCTAGGAGGAAAAAGAGTAAAGGAAAGAAGGATGGCCAGGGCCCGTCTACTTCCTCCGCCCCAGCTCCGAAGGCTGCGCCTCCAGCCCAAAAGAAGCAGAAGGGCAAGAAAAAGAAGAGGAAGAGGAAGCGTAAACCGCGTATAGTCACTCCTCAAACAACAGCGGTGGTAATTACCCTTAAGCCGGAGGCGTCACAGAAAGGGTTGACCTATAGAGACGTAATGGTGAAGGCAATAAAGTCATTCAAACTAAGTGAGGTAGGCTTAGAACACATCAAGGCTCGTAACACTGTTAGCGGAGCCCGATTGATAGAGGTGTCGGGTGCTGACAGTGGCTCGAAAGCGGATAAGTTGGCGGCTAAATTACGCAGTGTCCTCAGTGATATAGCGGAGGTAGCCCGACCACTGAAGACTGTTGCTCTGCGCGCGTCTGGCTTGGACGAATCCGTCGGGCCTGATGACATAGCCGCTGCAGTCTCAACGATGACTGGGTGCCAGCCCGAACACGTAAAGGTAGGCATCATCCGCGCGGGGCCATTTGGTGCTGGTACCGCAGTGATTAAATGCCCGCCGGAACCTGCAAAGGTTCTGGCTGCGGCAGCAAGACTCTTGGTGGGCTGGTCATCAGCTCGGATCAAACTACTTGATCCCTTACCCATGCGCTGTTTTAAGTGCATGGGCCTAGGCCACGTAAGAGCTACATGCCCATCCCAAGTCGACCGTGGTACGATTTGCTACCGATGTGGCGAAGAGGGACACATGTCTGCCGGCTGCAAGGCCAAACCGCACTGCGTGGCTTGCGCTCAAGCAAAGAGGCGGGCAGGACACATCATGGGCGGAAAACGCTGCAGGCCTCCTCGAAAGAGGAACAAGTCGGTGCCCCCACAAGGGGCTGCACCACAGGAGACCTGCAGAAGTTCTCCACAGGAGATGGAGTCATAACGTCTCCCCCGTGTAAAACGAGTGGAAAGGAGTAGAGCCTATAGAGTATACTCAGTGTGAGACGCGGGCAGAGATGGGCGTCTTTAGCCCGCATTGCACGATCTCACGTGTCGTCGGGGATGTCATTCGATCTTGACACCCCCAGCCTCTGGCGAGACGAGTCCCGGTCTCTATGACCAGGGCAGCTTTGGCCGTCGTCTTGGAAGAATTCACTTTGACTCCCACGGCGGCCAACACTTAAAGCGGTTGAGGACCAGCAGAGGGGTTTTAGTGGGTAGGCTTCCTGCCCTTTTCCCATTAGGGGGGAGGGGCGGGGGGAGAGTCCCACATAACCACCGCGTTCGCCCAAGCGCGGTGGTATGCGGAAAGCATTTCCCCTCTTAAAAAAAAAAAAAAAAAAAAAAAAAAAAAAAAAAAAAAAAAGGTTCGGGGTGAGGGACCAGACTAAGAGCGGCACTGGGGAGGTGACAGGGGTTTCTTGATGGGTTGCGGTTGCGTGTGCCCTGAGGCCGCTTCTGCCCCGGAAAGTTTCCTTCTGTCACCTGGGGAGGGATGGTGACGAGCGGCTTTTCTTCGGAAAAGCTGCTTCGTCACCAGTTGAGGGCGGCGACAGAGGTCGTTGGAAGGGGCGGTTGCCCTAGACAGCTTCCTTCTGTTGCCTATTGAGGATTGGTGACTGGGGTAGTTTGAAGGGTCAGTTGCGTGTGCCTTCGAGGCCGTTTCTGTTCCCGGAAAGCTTAACCAGCCAGCTGGAGGGGGCAGTGACAGAGGTTGTTGAAAGGGGCGGTTGCGTGTGCCTTCGAGGCCGTTTCTGCCCTGGACAGCTTCTTTCTGTCACTTTTGCGGTTGGTGACTGGGTTTACTGGAAGGGACGGCGCGCCAGGGGGGCGTGACTCTTCGCCCTGAAAGTACTCCCATGTCACCCGAGGGTCCTTCTACGTGTCTCTTGGAATCCCGGGGGGCACTGTAGTTATTGAGGGGACAGCTGTGGTGGGGCGTGTTTGAAGGGTATGGGACCAACCCATCGGGGTTGGGTATCCGGAAAGCACCATCCACCACAGGCAGACCGTTGAAGGGAAGGCGAACTCAGTGGACTTCGGTTCGCTGCTCGCCCGAACTTCTTGTAGAGCCAGTGGGTTGGGGGCCCACCTTGCACGGCTTTACCGGTCTGGGGAGACGGTCGCGGGCTGTTCACAGTCGTCTCCTCCTTAGGCGGAGAGAAGGGGGGGCTCTTCGGAGCAGGCCGGGAGGCGTGTCAGTGGCGTATGCTTAGGCAGGTACCGCGGCGCCTCACAACCGGCAAGGGAGTTAAACGCCGGAGTGGTTTTAGACGGTAGTTCTTTTGAGAGTCCGTCATACCTCCCATTGCACAGCCGTCCCCAGGCTGGGAGGATGCGTAAATGCATTTCCACTCCGTCAACAAAAAAAAAAAAAAAAAAAAGGTTAGGTTAGGTTAGGTTAGGTTAGGTTAGGTTAGGTTAGGTTAGGTTAGGTTAGGTTAGGTTAGGTTAGGTTAGGTTAGGTTAGGTTAGGTTAGGTTAGGTTAGGTTAGGTTAGGTTAGGTTAGGTTAGGTTAGGTTAGGTTAGGTTAGGTTAGGTTAGGTTAGGTTAGGTTAGGTTAGGTTAGGTTAGGTTAGGTTAGGTTAGGTTAGGTTAGGTTAGGTTAGGTTAGGTTAGGTTAGGTTAGGTTAGGTTAGGTTAGGTTAGGTTAGGTTAGGTTAGGTTAGGTTAGGTTAGGTTAGGTTAGGTTAGGTTAGGTTAGGTTAGGTTGAGGTTGTTTCTCAGGTGTCTGTGAGTGGTTTCGTTTGGTTTTCGGGTTCTGAATATTACATTTTTTTGGCTATCCATTACTGACTTCGATTCTCCTCTTACACTTGACTTGGCTTTGTTTTCCTGACTTTTCGTTTTGCGGTTGGTAATTTTTTGTTGGATTTTGTACGTTTTTGTATATTCTGTGGTTTGTTTATTTGTCTATTTTCCGAGCCCTTTTCAGGGCTAGGAGGTAGCAGAGACTTTGTTTGTGTTGTCGGTATAGGTTCGGTAATTTTCGGAACGAAAGTTTCGAAATTATTGGCCTTGCCAATTTGTAAATATTAACTTTAATTTTTCTTTAATTTTAGGGTTTGTTTACGTTTTTCTAAATTAGTTTTGTCGGTGTTGCCAATACCCCACCTTGCCCAGTTTTTGGGCGGGAGTAGCGGCAACGGTTCCGCAAACTATAGCATTTGATTTTTGTTTATTTTGTATTGGTAGTTGTAAAATTTTATTTTTTGAAAACTTCGAGTTTTTACTCAAAGTTTTCAAAAAGGGTTTCCAACTTTTTTGTGTTTGGTGTCGCTTTTAAATTATTTACAGTCCTTGTAAAAATTTAAAACCCCAAGGGGCGGGTGGAGAATTTAGTTTTTTAAATTTTTTGTTCGTATTTTTTAACTTTTTGACCTCTAGGTCAAAAGTTATTCACATTTAACCTTTGAAAGGTGTTCAGAGATTTTTGATTTACCAACTTAAGGTTTTCACTTGAGTTGGTAAAATCAATATCTTTGAACCTATTAACCTTTTATAGGTTTTTAGGTTTTAAGTAGCGAGGCGCAAGCTAGGACTACCTTTTGGTTTTTAAACCAACCTCCTGCGACGTCGGCAAGTGGGTCAAAAGTGGGGACAAACTTTTCCTCACTTTGCTATTTTTTCTATTTCAGGCGCTCAACCCAAGTTTGTATGGGAAAATAGCAAACCGACTCCCACTTGACCACTTTTAAGTTAGGTTTGGTCTAAACTCCGATCTTAGAGGTCGGATTTGGACCAGATTTTGTATTCAGGTAGGAGGGGCCGGCATGGCCTCGCCTACAAAAAAAGGGTTGGGTCCACCGGAGGGGGGAGGAACTACTTCAGGTTCCGACTCCGGGGATGACGGCGTCATTGAGGTCGAAGAGATTCTCATCCCTTCGACCTGCAAAAGGGCGCATACCAATAGGTCGGATGACCCCAAGCCTCCTCAGGGGCCTAAGGTCAACTCGGCGGCGAGGGGGAAGCCCAAGGGGGCTTACGCGGGCTTGGCGGCGGCAAGGTTAAGAGCAAAGCTCTATCAGCTCGAGCCTCATTTCGAGGAGGGAGCTGATCCTGATCCTGCCGCCAAGTACAGGAGGGACTTTCCCGAACTCCGCCCCAAGGGTGGAAAGGGGGGAAGGAAGGGGGAAGGTGCCAAGGGTGGCAATCGCTCTCGCTCGGTCTCGCGCTCGCGCTCGGTGTCGCTTTCCCGATCGGCCTCGCGTTCCCCCGAGCCCATGGATGGCCTAGAGGGTCGGCAGGAGGCTGACCCAATAGACGCCACCCGTATGGCGGCGAGGGATATCCTTGAGGCCGCTAGGGTATCCGGAAACTTGAAGGGGGAGGTATGGGGGCGGATGAACCGGGCCTGCCACACCATTCTGGGGTCGATGGACGAGGTCGAGGCGGCCAGGTCCGAGAGCGAGGAGATCCGCATCCTGAAAGCGGATAACAAAAGGATGCGGGAGCAACTCGCTCTCAACTCGGCGGAATTGAAGGCGCTCCGCACCGCCTTCAGTGAGCGGGAGATCCCGGCTGCTCCGGCGCCCGTTGCTGCCGCCCTGCAGTTCGGCACCGCCGAACTGACCGAGGCCATCGAGGAGATGAAGCGAGACCTGTTCCTCAGCCTCGGGAGGATGGTTAATGATAGGATAGAGGAGGTGAGCAGGCGCCTCCCGGCGGAGCCCATCCTCCGCCCCCCGTTGGCGCACGACAAGCGGGCCGTAAAGCCCGCTGTGGCGGCCCCCGCCCCCCCCCAGCGGAAGGTTGCAGTGCCTGCCCCGCCGCCTCCGGCCCTGGTTAAAGCTCTCGAGCCAGTAGCCAGGGCCAGACTAGGCGATGGGCAGCCGAAAACAAAGGTGGCCAAGAAGGCGGCGGCTCCACCCCCTGCCCCTGTTCAGGCCCCCAGGAAGCCCGCTAAGGCCGCCAAGGCTGCCCCGGCCCCGAGAGCCCTTCGGCCCTCGGAGGGAGGACCCGGCCCCTCGGGCCAAACGCCACCTCCGCCCACGCAGATGTCGTGGTCGCAGGTGGTGAAGAAGAAGGGGAAGGGGAAAGCCAAGGCCCCCCCCCCTCCCCCTAGCAAGAAGGCCGGGAAGGCGGCGACCGGGCCCAGACCCGTGAAGCTGTCAGTCCCCAAGACGGCGGCAGTGGTGGTCTCCCTCAAGCCGGGGGCCACCACCACTCTGCAGGCCACCATGGCTAAGGCCATCAACGGCCTTAGCCTCAAGGAGGTGGGCCTGCAGAGCGTGAGGGTCAGGACCTCGATGACGGGGTCCCGAGTCATCGAGGTCCCAGGGGAGAGAGGCCACGAAATCGCCGACACCCTGGCAGCCAAGCTGCAAGGGATAGTCGGCGATGACGCTGACGTGAGCCGCCCCGTCAAGATGGCCGGCATTCAAATTGCCGGCCTGGACGAGTCGGCCACGAAGGAGTCGGTGGCGCAGGCCGTCGCCGCGGCGGGAGCGTGCCTGCCCGCGCAGGTGAAGGTGGGGGCTGTCCGCGCCCTATACGATGGCACTGGGTCAGTCTTGGTCCAGTGCCCCGTGCTGGCTGCGGTGGCCCTACAGAAGGCAGGCAGGATCCTGGTGGGCTGGGCCTCCGCCAGGGTCACAACAGTGGGGCCGACACCGATGAGGTGTTTCATGTGCTACGGTGTCGGCCACTCGAGGGAGCTGTGCCCCTCCAAAATAGACCGGAGCAATTACTGCTTCCGGTGCAGCAAGGAGGGGCACAAAATGGGGGAGTGCTGGGAGAAGGCGTGGTGTGCCGTGTGCCACCAGGCCAAACTCCCGGCCAAGCACATGCTGGGGGGAAAGAACTGTTTCCCCCCAGTAACGAAGGGAAGGGAGACGAGACCGCAGCGGCCCCGCCCCCCCGTTCCGAGTACAGACGCCCCCGCGGAAGCAGCCGCCGGCCGGGCCATCGAAGTGACCCGCATGGAGCTCTAAATGCCAGCACACCATTTAGAGCTCCTGCAGGTCAACGTCAATCACTCCGCCAGAGCACAAGACTTGCTCATGCAAGCTATGGCGGAGTGGTCGATTGACGTTGCGGTGGTGGCGGAGCCCTACTTCGTCCCTCCCCTACCCAATTGGGTAGGGTCGACGGACGAGTGGGTTGCCGTGGTTGTGCCGGCGGTCGGCAACGGTCCCCCCCTTATCAGGTTAGAGGGCGGCCCAGGGTTTGTGGCGGCCAAATGGGGGAGTGACACCGTACTTGTTGCGGTGTACTTCTCCCCCAATAGGCCGCTGGCCGCCTTCGAGGTCTTCCTGGGGGTCCTGGGGGGGGTCGTGCGGAGGGCGGCCCCGCGCCAAATAATAGTCCTGGGGGACCTCAACGCCAAAAGCGCGGCGTGGGGTTCCCCCATAACGGACGCGCGCGGGGGTGTGCTGAGGGATTGGGTGGCGGCAACGGGCCTAGTGGTCCTAAACCAGGGCAGCGCCAACACTTGCGTGCGGCGGCAGGGGGGGTCCATCGTGGACGTAACGTTCGCGACCCCTGCCATTGCCGCACGCCTAACGGGTTGGCGTGTCCTGGAGGACGTGGAGACCCTCTCTGACCATCTGTACATCAGATTGAGGGTCTCCACAAGAGGGGGCCAGCCGCCACCCATCCCAGGGGGGGGGCGTAGAGGGGGGGCGGAGGAGTTCCCCAAGTGGTCCCTGTCCCTTCTGGACAGGGCCAAGGCGGACGAGGCGGCGATGGTGGAGGCATGGTGTGCTGCCCCACCCGCCGCCTTGGGTGTGGAGGAGAGGGCCAGCCGGTTCCGCTCGGCGTTACAGGCCGTCTGCGGAGCCGCCATGCCCCGGGCGAGGCGCCTCTTTGCCCGGAGAAAGGTATACTGGTGGTCCGCAGATATTGCGGCCCTGCGGACCACCAGTAACAGTGCCCGCCGCGCCTACCAACACTGTAGGCGCAGGCGGCACACCGCCGAGGAGGAGGAGGGGCTCTACGAGGCCCTCAAAGAAGCTAAGGGGGCCCTCGTCCTGTCCATAGCGAAGGCCAAGGATGACGCACACGAGTCATTCTTGGCCACGCTGGACGGGGATCCGTGGGGGAGGCCGTACAGGGTGGTGCGCAACAAAATGCGCACCGCCCCCCCCCATGGACTCCTTGGAGCCCCCCCTCCTGAGGAGGGTCATCGAGGGACTGTTTCCGGCAGCTCCCTCGATAACTCCCCCGGTGATGACCGAGCCACCGGGGGACTTGGAGGACCCACTCGAACTCGCCATCGCGCCGGTAAGCGATGACGAGTTCGACAGGGCGGTGGACCGGCTCCGGGGCTGCAAGAAAGCCCCGGGGCCCGACGGAGTACCGGGTAAGGTGCTCCCCATCGCCCTTAAACACCTCGGGGACCGACTCAGGCAGTTGATGGACGACTGCCTGAGGGAGGGACGGTTCCCGAGGGTGTGGAAGGAGGGGAGGCTCTGCCTCCTCCGAAAAGAGGGTCGACCCCCCGACAGTCCTTCTGCCTATCGCCCCATAGTGCTGCTGGATGAGGCCGGGAAGATGATGGAGAGGATCCTGGCCTACAGGATCCAGCAGCATTTGGAGACCGCCGGCCCGAACGTCTCCGACAGACAGTTCGGGTTTAGGGAAGGGCGGTCTACGCTCGACGCGCTGAAGTCCCTTAGGGACTTCTGTGAGTACGCGTCGAGCAGAGGGGAGGGTGTGGTGGCGGTGTCGTTGGACATCGCCAACGCGTTTGGCACCCTCCCCTATGGGGTGATAAGGGAGGCACTAACTTACCATCAAGTGCCTCCTTACCTGCGGCGGATCATAGAGCACTACCTCACCGAGCGGGTAGTGCTCTATGAGCAGAGGGACGGTCGACGGGGGTCGACGGAGATGGCCTGTGGCGTACCCCAAGGTTCCGTGCTCGGTCCGCTTTTATGGAACCTGGGGTACGATTGGGCCATCAGGGGGGAGTTGCTCCCACGGACGGCCACCATCTGCTATGCAGATGACACCATGGTGGCCGTGCGTGGGACCGACATGAGGGAGGCGCTGTGCCGGGCGGAAGCGGCGGCCGAGCTGACCATTTACCGGATTGGTCGGCTCGGCCTGAGGGTGGCCCTCCCGAAGACTGAGGCGATAGTCTTCGGGGGGCGGGGGTGGAGGCTGCCAGCGGGCGCGGCGCTCACCTTGGGGGGGGAGTCGGTCCCGATCAAGCCCCATATAAAATATCTGGGGCTTGTCCTGGACCGACGCTGGAATTTCGGGGAGCACTTTTCGCAGTTAGCTCCCCGAATTGTGGGCGCCGCGTCGGCGCTGGGTCGGCTTCTGCCGAACGTGGGTGGGCCGGGCTCCTTGTGCCGCCGGCTATATGCCGGCGTTACAAGGAGCATGGCTCTGTACGGGGCCCCCATCTGGGCGGACAAGCTGTCCGCCCGGAACAGGGCCCTGCTACAGAGGCCACAGCGGGTGGTGGCCCTCCGAATTGTGAGGGCCTACATGACGGTGGCCCACGCCGCGGCCTGCCTCCTCGCCTGCACCCCGCCCTGGGAGTTGGACGCAGAGGTGCAGGCAGAGACCTATGCAGTTAGGTCCAGGGCCCGGGCGAGGGGAGAACGCCCGGACCCTGAGGAGGTTGAGGAGACGCGCCGGATGATGGAGCGCCGACTGCGGGACAGGTGGAAGGCGAACCTGGAGGACGCCCCCTATGGAACCCGGACCATAGGGGCGATCCTCCCGTCGCTTGACACCTGGTTGGGGAGGGCAGTCGGTGCTACATCATACCGGCTTGTGCAGGTATTGACCGGACACGGATGCTTCGGTCATTACCTGCACAACATTGGGAGGGAGCCCGGTCCGCAGTGCCATGAGTGCGGCGATCCGGACGACACGGCTCAGCACACCCTCGAGGTGTGCAGCCGGTGGAGTGCGGAGCGCCGCACTATGGCACTGGCCATAGGGCGACAGGACCTCTCCCTGCACAGCGTTGTGTCTGCAATGCTGTGCAGCGACGGGTCCTGGAGGGCTGTGGCCTCCTTCTGCGAGTGTGTCATCTCGCAGAAGGAGGCCTCGGAGCGTGAGCGCGAGGAGTCTCCTCACGCGCATCCGCTCCGGCGTAGACGGCGGGGGGTGAGGCGGCGGCGTTTTGCCGCTCGCCTCAACCCTTAGTGGCTGCGGGTGGGGGATGGGAGTCCCTCGCCCGCCGTAGGCTAGCCACTGGGCGGTCTGGGAGAGGGGCCACGCGTACTCGGCCTCTCTCTCCCTCGACGCGGGAAGCCCCGGCATATGGCTGGGGCGGCCGGTAGACGTCGTGGAGAAAGCTTTGGCGGGTTCCACGGCGTCTTGCCAATCCGGCAGGGGGGTACGCCAGGGTGGTTTTTAGTGGGTTGCGCTCCGATGCCCCCTCTCATTCGGAGGGGGGGTGACGGGGTGAGTCCCACATATCCCCTCGCCACTCCCATGGTGAGGGGAATGCATAAAGCATTTTCCACCCTGTCAAAAAAAAAAAAAAAAAAAAAAAAAAAAAAAAAAAAAAAAAAAGGTTAGGTTAGGTTAGGTTAGGTTAGGTTAGGTTAGGTTAGGTTAGGTTAGGTTAGGTTAGGTTAGGTTAGGTTAGGTTAGGTTAGGTTAGGTTAGGTTAGGTTAGGTTAGGTTAGGTTAGGTTAGGTTAGGTTAGGTTAGGTTAGGTTAGGTTAGGTTAGGTTAGGTTAGGTTAGGTTAGGTTAGGTTAGGTTAGGTTAGGTTAGGTTAGGTTAGGTTAGGTTAGGTTAGGTTAGGTTAGGTTAGGTTAGGTTAGGTTAGGTTAGGTTGGGGTGCGGGCCGGATTCCTCCACGTTGGCCTGGGTGTTGCAGTCTCTCTTGATCTCGATCCGGAGAGAACGCAGCATCTGGGCTGGTGCACCCTGGGCATTGGCTGAGACTTTCTCCTTATGGGAGAATCTTTCAGCCCATGGCTAATATCCGGCAAAAAAGGGGGGGGGGTCACCGAACCAGTGGCGGTATATCCACTTTCATGGGCCAGTGCAGGCCTCGGGAACTAAATACTCCCCAAAAGTGCACACTTGTGGTGAAGTTGCTCCCAGCTACTCTCCTCGGAGAGCAGTTGGAGGATGCAACTGCGTCTCCTGTTTTTCAGAGGGCGCATAGGATAAGGGTGGACCTTGGAGGTCGTTGAGCGGCGGATTGCTTCGGCGTCCGTCGGTCAAATCGCAATCCGGACCCGTAGGCGTCCGGGGCGATGGCCGCTGCGTGGGGCCGCGAGGAGACAACCTCTTTAAAAATCCACACATGGCCAATGGTGCAGGGGCCTTAAACGCACGCAAGGAAGATGATGGATGGTCTAAATCAGAAACTACCCCAGGAGGGTACCCTAACGGGAGAATCCCTCCCCGTGTCTGAGGACACGGGCTGCCCCTCGTATTCTGGGGGGGGCAAAGGCCATGTCGTAGGTCAGCGCAATGCTGGCCTCCGTGAACACGAACACAGCAAACGTTTATTGGACACTGAAATTGACGCAGAGACTAAAAAGATGCAGGAAACGGCGAGACTCAAGGACGCAGAGCTGATGGAGGAGATGATCCTGGAGGCGGGTGTTGCCTCCAGCTCGTCCCTTCCATTTGTTCAACTGACGGAGGAGGTCGAAGTTGTTGGATTGGAGGTTGTGGGGATGGAGATCGATGCCCTAAAACGCACCAAAAGACCACACTCCAATGACGAAGTAATATCTGGGCCGGAAGTTAAGCCAAAACTGAGCACTGCACGACGGGGCAAAACCCCGTGCGCAAAAGGGCGCTATACTGGCTTTAGTGCCGCAAAGGCGGCACCAAAGTCACTCGGACGTGGAAACCATGAGGTGGATGGGGTACCTTGTACTCGGAGCCTTCCAGTCTCACGGGATCGGAGCCCCATCGAACCCACCGGGGGGAACTATATAGACATTGTTCGAAACTCTGCCTATGTAGTCATGGAAGAGGCGAAAAAGTGCGGAAACCTCAAGGGGACAATCTGGAGCAGGATGAACCTAGCATGCCGGGACATCCTGTCGGCCGCGGACTGTCTTCAGGGCTGGGGGGAGAATGACGAGCTGCGTGCCCTTAAAGCAGACAACAGGCGCATGAAAGAACAGCTGGCGCACACCCAGGGAGAGTTGAAGGCGCTCAGGACTGCCTTTTCTGAGCGAAAAAGGGATACCGCTCAACCCTCGACGGCAGAAATTTCGGTGGGTTTGGCCGATGCCCTGATCGAGCTGCGAGAGGATCTCAAGAGAGACCTCTTTATATCGATCGGGGACATGGTTAACGTGCGGTTGGAGGAGCTGCGGCGACAGTTGCCTCCTGAACCGGTGGTTCGCCCAACGCTTGCGGCAGACCGTAGGAGAGCTGCAGCTGCTGAGCAAACGGTTCTGCAGCACTTGCCTGTTGCCCCGGCGCAACCGAAGCCTGCGGCTAAACCTTCTAGGGACAAACCGGCCCCCGCTGCAAAGAAGGTGAAGCCTCCGAAGAAGCCCACCCGCGTTCCCAATGGGAGGCAGTCCAACCATGCCCCCCCCATCGCGCAGCAGCTTACTGTGGGACCTCACCCGGTGGGTGCGGCTAAACCGGTGACGCCTAAATCGTCCCAAGCTTCCCAGTCGGCTCCACCTCCAAAGGACGACGACGGCTTTACCGTGGTCAGGAGGAAGGGTAAGCGGAAGAAGTCTGCCCCACCCCCGGTGGCAAAACCTGCCAGACGCAAGCGGAGGCGTCAGAAATTGACTACTCCTGCCACTGCTGCCGTAGTGGTGGCACTAAAAGACGGCACTGAGGCGTCCTACGCCTCTGTTATGACCAAGGCTATAAAATCGGTCAAACTGGCTGAACTGGGCCTTGACCATGTCAAGGTGCGTAGGACACAGACGGGGGCCCGCATTATTGAGATACCTGGGGCTGATAATGCTCAAAATGCGGATGCCCTCTGCAAGCGGATTGATGGGCTGGTTGGCGACGTGGCCTGGGTATACCGGCCTGTCAAAATGGCTGACCTCCAAATCACGGGGCTCGACGAGTCGGTGACTCCGGAGGACGTAGGAGCTGCCATTGTGACCAAAACTGGGTGCCTTACCACTGAAGTTAAGGTCGGCACTATTAGAGTGCGCCGCGATGGATCTGGGGCAACGCTGGTGCATTGCCCGGTAACGGCGGCGAAGATAGTTGTTGCGGCTGGACGACTACTGGTTGGGTGGTCGTCCGCCCAGGTTAGGGTATTGGACCGGGGCCCCATGCGGTGCTACCGCTGTTATGGAATTGGGCACAGTAAGGCTCTGTGTTCATCACCAGTTGACAGATCGCAGCTCTGCTACCGGTGCAGCAGACCGGACCATAAAAAGGTGGACTGCAGGGCTGCGCCTTTCTGCGCAGTGTGCCACCTGGCCAAACGCCGGGCTGACCACAATATGGGGGGTGAGCATTGCAACCCGCCGCCAACAAGAGGTAAGGCAGTTGCCGCCAGAACTCCGGTAAGGACTGCCCTAAGGGAAAGCAGTGCCGAGCAATCGGCCCAAGGGGAAGCTCGTATGGATCTCTAAATGCCACCACACCGACATTTGGAGATCCTGCAAGTAAATACCAACCACTCCGCCCGCGCACAAGATCTGCTTATGCAGGTCATGGCGGAGTGGGGTATTGGGATAGTGGTGGTGGCCGAGCCCTACCTCGTCCCTGCACAGCCAAATTGGTTCGGGGCCGCAGATGAAGGGGTGGCGCTGGTGGTGCCGACAACTGGCGACTTCCCTCCCCTAATAGGGATTGAACGTGGACAGGGCTTTGCAGCGGTCAAATGGGGAGACACTGTCCTGGTGGCAGTGTACTTCTCCCCTAATAAACCGCTGTCCGCATTCGAGCAGTTCCTGGCGGGCCTAGGTGGAGTCGTCGGGAGGGTTACATCAGCGCATATGTTGGTGATGGGGGATTTTAATGCAAAGAGTGCGGCTTGGGGTTCCCCCATCACGGACCCAAGAGGAGCAGCCCTGGAAGACTGGGTAGCGGCTATGGGGCTTGAAGTGCTGAACCGGGGCGACGCCAATACTTGTGTGCGGCGGCAGGGGGGGTCCATCGTGGACGTCTCGTTCGCGACCCCTGCCATCGCCGCGCGCATTGACAATTGGCGCGTCCTGGAGGAAGTAGAGACCCTCTCTGACCATCGCTATATCCAGATGAGGGTCAGCACTTCGCTGGGGGCCTTACCACCCGGCCCGAGAAGGCGGGCTGGCGCCGGAGGAGGAAAGTTCCCAAGGTGGGCAGTGTCGCGTCTCGACCGGGAGATGGCGGACGAGGCTGCCATGGTGGAGGCGTGGTGTGCCCCCCCAACCCCCACCTTGGGAGTGGAAGAGCGGGCAGCTCAATTTCGAGTTACCTTAACGTCGGTATGCGACGCGGCCATGCCCCGTGTGCGAGGGCTGCCTGCCAAGAAGCAGGTATACTGGTGGTCGGAGGAGATAGCGGCCCTTCGAACCGCCAGTAACGCCGCCCGACGAGCTTACACCCATTGTAGGAGAAGGCGTCACCTGCCCGAGGAAGAGGAGCTCCTCTACGGTGAGCTCAAGGAGGCAAAGGTGGCTTTAGGGGTCGCCATCGCAAGGGGGAAAGACGAGGCACGGGAGGAGTTCCTGGCTGCGCTCGACAGGGATCCGTGGGGGCGACCGTACCGCTTGGTACGGAACAAACTCAGGTGCGCCCCCCCTATGGACTCCCTAGAGCCGGAACTTCTCACAAGGATAGTTGAGGGCCTCTTCCCAGCAGCCCCGAATTTCCTTCCGCCGTGCATGGGGGGCCCCTTGCGGGAGGTCGAGGATCCAGCTGGTGTTCCCCTGGTCACGGACGACGAGATGGAGTGGGTCGTCGACCGCCTCCGGTCCTGCAAGAAGGCTCCAGGGCCGGACGGAGTCCCGGGGAGGGTCCTTCCGTTAGTAATGAAGCACCTTGGAGGTCGCCTAAGGGCCCTCTTTGATGACTGCCTCAGAGAGGGGCGGTTTCCAAGATGCTGGAAGGAGGGGCGCCTAGTGTTGTTGCGCAAAGAGGGACGGCCACACGACTCTCCTGCTGGTCATCGCCCTATCGTCCTGCTTGACGAGACGGGTAAAATGCTGGAGCGCGTTTTGTCCCGTCGCATCGTCAAGCACTTGGAGATTAAAGGGCCAAATATTAGCGACCGGCAGTATGGGTTCCGGGAGGGACGGTGCACAATTGACGCCCTGTGGTCCCTACGGAACTTTTGTGAGTACGCGGAGGAAAAGGGAGAGGGGGTGGTGGCGGTGTCGCTTGACATCGCCAACGCATTCGGTTCCCTCCCCTTCTCAGTCATAAGGGCGGCCCTCCGGTATCATAGGGTACCAGTGTACCTGCGGAGGATCGTAGAGCACTACCTTACCGACAGGGTAGTGCTCTACGACTGCGGGGGTAGGCGAGTTGCACGTGAAATGTCATGCGGTGTTCCACAGGGGTCCGTGCTTGGACCCCTGTTGTGGAACATCGGATTCGACTGGGTGATCCGAGGAGAGCAGCTTCCCCGCATGGCCACCATTTGTTATGCTGACGATACAATGGTGGCAGTGCGGGGTAAGGAGCTGAACGAAACGCTCCGGAGTGCGTCGGTAGCGGCTGACCTTATCGTCAGCCGCATAAGGCGGCTTGGCTTGCAGGTGGCCCTCCCGAAGACAGACGCAATTGTCTTCGGGGGGCGGGGATGGCGCCCGCACAGAGGCGCAACCGTGCCGATTGCGGGAGAAGCGGTCCAGATTAAGGCCAACATAAAATACCTTGGCCTAGTCCTGGACCGCAGGTGGAACTTTGGGGAGCACTTCCGGCAGCTTGCTCCCCGGGTGGTGGGTGCCGCATCGGCCCTCAGCCGATTGCTGCCCAACGTGGGGGGACCAAAAGCGCCATGCCGACGCCTCTTCGCAGGCGTTGTGCGCAGCATGGCGCTGTATGGGGCGCCAATCTGGGCCAGCAAACTGTCGGCTAGGAATGTAGCTTTGCTACGTAGGCCCCAGAGAGTCATGGCCCTCCGCATGGTGAGGGCCTACATGACCGTAGCGCATGCGGCGGCGTGTATCTTGGCCTGTACCCCGCCGTGGGAGCTAGATGCTCGGGTGCAGGCCGAGACATACCAGGCGAGAGTAGAGTCCAGAGCCATAGGATGGCGCTCGGACTCGGAAGTGGTAGAGAGGACTCGGCGGATGGCCGAGAAACGAATGAGAGACCGGTGGAAAAGTGACCTGGAGGACTCCCCCTATGGGACCTACACTATAGGGGCACTCCTCCCGTCGCTTGACCACTGGGTCGAGAGGGCGCACGGTACGCTGACGTACCGGCTTGTGCAGGTAATGACCGGACATGGGTGTTTCGGTCATTACCTGCACAAGATAAAGAGAGAGCCGAGTCCGATCTGCCACGAGTGCGGCGATTCGGATGACACGGCCCAGCACACCTTCGCGGTGTGCACTCGGTGGGATCCGGAGCGCCGCACTATGGCCGCGGAAATTGGAATCTCCGATCTCTCGCTGCACAGCGTGGTCTCGGCCATGCTGCGCGGCGACAGATCGTGGAGGGCGGTATCCTCCTTCTGTGAGAGCGTCATCTCACAGAAGGAGGCGGCGGAGCGGGAACGCGAAGACAATGTCGACGCACACCCGCTCCGGCGCAGGCGAAGGGGGCAAAGGCGACGGCAGTTTGTTGCAAGCCTAGACCCTTAGTAGGACTTGTGGGTTAGGGGGCCCACCACATACAGTCCTTTTTTATATATTTTTGTATATTTTGTCGTTTGTCTTCCTGTTGTCTTTCCGAGCCCTTTTTAGGGCTAGGAGATAGCGGAGATTCTGTTTGTTTTGTCGGTTTAGGTTCAGTAATTTTCGGAACGAAAGTTCCTGAATTATTGGCCTTGCCATATTGTAAATATTAGGTTTAATTTTTTGTTAAATTAAGTCTTTGTTTACCTTTTTTCGTCGTAATTTTGTCGGTGTTGCCTTTACCCTACCTTGCCCAGTTTTTGGGTGGAGGTACTGGCAACGGTCCCGCTAATTACTGCGTTGTGTTTGTTTTGTTTTTATTTCTGTGTTTCGGGATTTTCCTTTTTGAAAACTTCCAGTTTTCGCTCGAAGTTTTCGGAGAAAGTCTCGGACTTTTTTGTGTTTTGGTGTAATTTTTACTTGTTGGTAGTCCCTGTAAAAATATTTTAACCTAAGGGGAGGGTAGGAAATTTATTTCTTTAAATTTTTTGTTTAGGGTTTTAACCTTTTTGACCTCCCGGTCAAAGGTTATTAATTTTTTTCTCTTGTAAGGTGTGCAGAGATTTTTGATTTACCAACTTAAGGTTTTCACTTGAGTTGGTAAAATCAATATCTTTGAACCTATTAACCTTTTATAGGTTTTTAGGTTTTATTAAGAGAGGCGCAAACGCGCTCTACCTTTCGGTAGATTTTTGGTTGCGATACGACCTCCGGAAGTGGGTCAAAAGTGGGGACAAAGAAATCCTCACTTTGCTATTTTTTCCATTTCAGGCGCTCAACCCAAGTTTGTATGGGAAAATAGCAAACCGACTCGCACTTGACCACTTTTAAGTTAGGTTTGGTCTAAACTCCGATCTTAGAGGTCGGATTTGGACCAGATTTTGTATTCAGGTAGGAGGGGCCGGCATGGCCTCGCCTACAAAAAAAGGGATGGGTCCACCGGAGGGGGGAGGAACTACTTCAGGTTCCGACTCCGGGGATGACAGCGTCATTGAGGTCGAAGAGATTCTCATCCCTTCGACCTGCAAAAGGGCGCACACCAATAGGTCGGATGACCCCAAGCCTCCTCAGGGGCCTAAGGTCAACTCGGCGGCGAGGGGGAAGCCCAAGGGGGCTTACGCGGGCTTGGCGGCGGCCAGGTTGAGAGCAAAGCTCTATCAGCTCGAGCCTCATTTTGAGGAGGGAGCTGATCCTGATCCTGCCGCCAAGTACAGGAGGGACTTTCCCGAACTCCGCCCCAAGGGTGGAAAGGGGGGAAGGAAGGGGGAAGGTGCCAAGGGTGGCAATCGCTCTCGCTCGGTCTCGCGCTCGCGCTCGGTGTCGCTTTCCCGATCGGCCTCGCGTTCCCCCGAGCCCATGGATGGCCTAGAGGGTCGGCAGGAGGCTGACCCAATAGACGCCACCCGTATGGCGGCGAGGGATATCCTCGAGGCCGCTAGGGTATCGGGTAACCTTAAGGGGGAGGTATGGGGGCGGATGAACCGGGCCTGCCACACCATTCTGGGGTCGATGGACGAGGTCGAGGCGGCCAGGTCCGAGAGCGAGGAGATCCGCATCCTGAAAGCGGATAACAAAAGGATGCGGGAGCAACTCGCTCTCAACTCGGCGGAATTGAAGGCGCTCCGCACCGCCTTCAGTGAGCGGGAGATCCCGGCTGCTCCGGCGCCCGTTGCTGCCGCCCTGCAGTTCGGCACCGCCGAACTGACCGAGGCCATCGAGGAGATGAAAAGAGACCTGTTCCTCAGCCTCGGGAGGATGGTCAATGACAGGATAGAGGAGGTGAGCAGGCGCCTCCCGGCGGAGCCCATCCTCCGCCCCCCGTTGGCGCACGACAAGCGGGCCGTAAAGCCCGCTGTGGCGGCCCCCGCCCCCCCCCAGCGGAAGGTTGCAGGGCCTGCCCCGCCGCCTCCGGCCCCGGTTAAAGCTCTCGAGCCAGTAGCCAGGGCCAGACTAGGCGATGGGCAGCCAAAGACAAAGGTGGCCAAGAAGGCGGCGGCTCCACCCCCTGCCCCTGTTCAGGCCCCCAGGAAGCCCGCTAAGGCTGCCAAGGCTGCCCCGGCCCCGAGAGCCGTTCGGCCCTCGGAGGGAGGACCCGGCCCTTCGGGCCAAATGCCACCTCTGCCCACGCAGATGTCGTGGTCGCAGGTGGTGAAGAAGAAGGGGAAGGGGAAAGCCAAGCCCCCCCCCCCTCCCCCTAGCAAGAAGGCTGGGAAGGCGGCGCACGGGCCCAGACCCGCGAAGCTGTCCGTCCCCAAAACGGCGGCAGTGGTGGTCTCCCTCAAGCCAGGGGCCACCACCACTCTGCAGGCCACCATGGCTAAGGCCATCAACGGCCTTAGCCTCATCGAGGTAGGCCTGCAGAGCGTGAGGGTCAGGACCTCGATGACGGGGTCCCGAGTCATCGAGGTCCCAGGGGAGAAGGGCCACGAAATCGCCGACACCCTGGCAGCCAAGCTGCAGGGGATAGTCGGCGATGACGCCGACGTGAGCCGCCCCGTCAAAATGGCCGGCATCCAAATCGCCGGCCTGGACGAGTCGGCCACAAAGGAGTCGGTGGCCCAGGCCGTCGCCGCGGCGGGAGCGTGCCTGCCCGCGCAGGTGAAGGTGGGGGCTGTCCGCGCCCTATACGATGGCACTGGGTCAGTCTTGGTCCAGTGCCCCGTGCTGGCTGCGGTGGCCCTACAGAAGGCAGGCAGGATCCTGGTGGGCTGGGCCTCCGCCAGGGTCACAACAGTGGGGCCGACACCGATGAGGTGTTTCAGGTGCTACGGTGTCGGCCACTCGAGGGAGCTGTGCCCCTCCAAAATAGACCGGAGCAATTACTGCTTCCGGTGCAGCAAGGAGGGGCACAAAATGGGGGAGTGCTGGGAGAAGGCGTGGTGTGCCGTGTGCCACCAGGCCAAACTCCCGGCCAAGCACATGCTGGGGGGAAAGAACTGTTTCCCCCCAGTAACGAAGGGAAGGGAGACGAGACCGCAGCGGCCCCGCCCCCCCGTTCCGAGTACAGACGCCCCCGCGGAAGCAGCCGCCGGCCGGGCCATCGAAGTGACCCGCATGGAGCTCTAAATGCCAGCACACCATTTGGAGCTCCTGCAGGTCAACGTCAATCACTCCGCCAGAGCACAAGACTTGCTCATGCAAGCTATGGCGGAGTGGTCGATTGACGTTGCGGTGGTGGCGGAGCCCTACTTCGTCCCTCCCCTACCCAATTGGGTAGGGTCGACGGACGAGTGGGTTGCCGTGGTGGTGCCGGCGGTCGGCAACGGTCCCCCCCTGGTGAGGATCGAGGGCGGCCCAGGTTTTGTGGCGGCCAAGTGGGGGAGCGACACCGTACTGGTTGCGGTGTACTTCTCCCCCAATAGGCCGCTGGCCGCCTTCGAAGTCTTCCTGGGGGTCCTGGGGGGGGTCGTGCGGAGGGCGGCCCCGCGCCAAGTAATGGTCCTGGGGGACCTTAACGCCAAAAGCGCGGCGTGGGGTTCCCCAATAACGGACGCGCGCGGGGGCGTGCTGAGGGATTGGGTGGCGGCAACGGGCCTGGTGGTCATGAACCAGGGCACCGCCAACACTTGCGTGCGGCGGCAGGGGGGGTCCATCGTGGACGTAACGTTCGCGACCCCTGCCATTGCCGCACGCCTAACAGATTGGCGTGTCCTGGAGGACGTGGAGACCCTCTCTGATCATTTGTACATCAGATTGAGGGTCTCCAGAGGGGGCCAGCCGCCACCCATCCCAGGGGGGGGGCGTAGAGGGGGGGCGGAGGAGTTCCCCAAGTGGTCCCTGTCCCTTCTGGACAGGGCCAAGGCGGACGAGGCGGCGATGGTGGAGGCATGGTGTGCTGCCCCACCCGCCGCCTTGGGTGTGGAGGAGAGGGCCAGCCGGTTCCGCTCGGCGTTACAGGCCGTCTGCGGAGCCGCCATGCCCCGGGCGAGGCGCCTCTTTGCCCGGAGGAAGGTATACTGGTGGTCCGCAGATATTGCGGCCCTGCGGACCACCAGTAACAGTGCCCGCCGCGCCTACCAACACTGTAGACGCAGGCGGCACACCGCCGAGGAGGAGGAGGGGCTCTACGAGGCCCTCAAAGAAGCCAAGGGGGTCCTCGTCCTGTCCATAGCGAAGGCCAAGGATGACGCACACGAGTCATTCTTGGCCACGCTGGACGGGGATCCGTGGGGGAGGCCGTACAGGGTGGTGCGCAACAAAATGCGCACCGCCCCCCCCATGGACTCCTTGGAGCCCCCCCTCCTGAGGAGGGTCATCGAGGGACTGTTTCCGGCAGCTCCCTCGATAACTCCCCCGGTGATGACCGAGCCACCGGGGGACTTGGAGGACCCACTCGAACTCGCCATCGCGCCGGTAAGCGATGACGAGTTCGACAGGGCGGTGGACCGGCTCCGGGGCTGCAAGAAAGCCCCGGGGCCCGACGGAGTACCGGGTAAGGTGCTCCCCATCGCCCTTAAACACCTCGGGGACCGACTCAGGCAGTTGATGGACGACTGCCTGAGGGAGGGACGGTTCCCGAGGGTGTGGAAGGAGGGGAGGCTCTGCCTCCTCCGAAAAGAGGGTCGACCCCCCGACAGTCCTTCTGCCTATCGCCCCATAGTGCTGCTGGATGAGGCCGGGAAGATGATGGAGAGGATCCTGGCCTACAGGATCCAGCAGCACTTGGAGACCGCCGGCCCGAACGTCTCAGACAGACAGTTCGGGTTTAGGGAAGGGCGGTCTACGCTCGACGCGCTGAAGTCCCTTAGGGACTTCTGTGAGTACGCGTCGAGCAGAGGGGAGGGTGTGGTGGCGGTGTCGTTGGACATCGCCAACGCGTTTGGCACCCTCCCCTATGGGGTGATAAGGGAGGCACTAACTTACCATCAAGTGCCTCCCTACCTGCGGCGGATCATAGAGCACTACCTCACCGAGCGGGTAGTGCTCTATGAGCAGAGGGACGGTCGACGGGGGTCGACGGAGATGGCCTGTGGCGTACCCCAAGGTTCCGTGCTCGGTCCGCTTTTATGGAACCTGGGGTACGATTGGGCCATCAGGGGGGAGTTGCTCCCACGGACGGCCACCATCTGCTATGCAGATGACACCATGGTGGCCGTGCGTGGGACCGACATGAGGGAGGCGCTGTGCCGGGCGGAAGCGGCGGCCGAGCTGACCATTTACCGGATTGGTCGGCTCGGCCTGAGGGTGGCCCTCCCGAAGACTGAGGCGATAGTCTTCGGGGGGCGGGGGTGGAGGCTGCCAGCGGGCGCGGCGCTCACCTTGGGGGGGGAGTCGGTCCCGATCAAGCCCCATATAAAATATCTGGGGCTTGTCCTGGACCGACGCTGGAATTTCGGGGAGCACTTTTCACAGTTAGCTCCCCGAATTGTGGGCGCCGCGTCGGCGCTGGGTCGGCTTCTGCCGAACGTGGGTGGGCCGGGCTCCTTGTGCCGCCGGCTATATGCCGGCGTTACAAGGAGCATGGCTCTGTACGGGGCCCCCATCTGGGCGGACAAGCTGTCCGCCCGGAACAGGGCCCTGCTACAGAGGCCACAGCGGGTGGTGGCCCTCCGAATTGTGAGGGCCTATATGACGGTGGCCCACGCCGCGGCCTGCCTCCTCGCCTGCACCCCGCCCTGGGAGTTGGACGCAGAGGTGCAGGCAGAGACCTATGCAGTTAGGTCCAGGGCCCGGGCGAGGGGAGAACGCCCGGACCCTGAGGAGGTTGAGGAGACGCGCCGGATGATGGAGCGCCGACTGCGGGACAGGTGGAAAGTCAACCTGGAGGACGCCCCCTATGGAACCCGGACCATAGGGGCGATCCTCCCGTCGCTTGACACCTGGTTGGGGAGGGCAGTCGGTGCTACATCTTACCGGCTTGTGCAGGTATTGACCGGACACGGATGCTTCGGTCATTACCTGCACAACATTGGGAGGGAGCCCGGTCCGCAGTGCCATGAGTGCGGCGATCCGGACGACACAGCTCAGCACACCCTCGAGGTGTGCAGCCGGTGGAGTGCGGAGCGCCGCACTATGGCACTGGCCATAGGGCGACAGGACCTCTCCCTGCACAGCGTTGTGTCTGCAATGCTGTGCAGCGACGGGTCCTGGAGGGCTGTGGCCTCCTTCTGCGAGTGTGTCATCTCGCAGAAGGAGGCCTCGGAGCGTGAGCGCGAGGAGTCTCCTCACGCGCATCCGCTCCGGCGTAGACGGCGGGGGGTGAGGCGGCGGCGTTTTGCCGCTCGCCTCAACCCTTAGTGGCTGCGGGTGGGGGATGGGAGTCCCTCGCCCGCCGTAGGCTAGCCACTGGGCGGTCTGGGAGAGGGGCCACGCGTACTCGGCCTCTCTCTCCCTCGACGCGGGAAGCCCCGGCATATGGCTGGGGCGGCCGGTAGACGTCGTGGAGAAAGCTTTGGCGGGTTCCACGGCGTCTTGCCAATCCGGCAGGGGGGTACGCCAGGGTGGTTTTTAGTGGGTTGCGCTCCGATGCCCCCTCTCATTCGGAGGGGGGTTGACGGGGTGAGTCCCACATATCCCCTCGCCACTCCCATGGTGAGGGGAATGCATAAAGCATTTTCCACCCTGTCAAAAAAAAAAAAAAAAAAAAAAAAAAAAAAAAAAAAAAAAAAAAAAAAAAGGTTAGGTTAGGTTAGGTTAGGTTAGGTTAGGTTAGGTTAGGTTAGGTTAGGTTAGGTTAGGTTAGGTTAGGTTAGGTTAGGTTGGAGGTCTATTTTGGAGGTGCTTGCACGGATTATTGCGATTTTCGGAACCATAATACTACATTTTTTTGGCATTCGTTTTCGGTTTTTGATTCTGCATTACACGTTGATTTGGCTTTGTTATTCGGTTTTTTGGTTTTTGCACTTGGTTGGTTTTCGTCGGTTTGTTTACCTTTTTCAAACGCAGAAATAAAATTGTTGCCGTTGTCGTACCGAGCCCTTTTTAGGGCTGGGAGGTAGCGGCAATAGTCGACTTTCGCGTGGAAGGGGTGGCAAGATTGTCGAATTTTTTGTTTTTGGGTTATAAGTTTTTGAAAATTGTAAATTTTAGCCCTTAATTTTTTATAAATTTTGGGTTTGTTTACATTTTTCAAAAATAGTTTTGTCGGGGTTGCCATCATCCGTAATTGCCCATTTTTTGGGCGGGTATAGCGGCAACGGTTCCGCAAACTATAGAGTCGGTCCCGTTTATTTCGGTCTGAGGAGACTGGAGAAATAAAATTTCGGAAATTGTTAGTTTTTGCTCAAAATTTTCGGAAGTATTTTTCTAGTCCCTTCAGTTTGGGGGTAGTTTAAAAAAGGTTGCGCTTCTTGTATCTTTTTGAAACTTTTTGTATTTGTAGGAAATTTTGTTTTTTAAATCTTTGTGAAAGATCCAAGACTCTGTGATTTTTGAGTCAAGAGTTATTGACCCACTAGTGAGGAGAGGGATCAATTTCTTGGACTTCACTTTTTTCAAAATTTTCAATTTTTTGTTTTTTGTTAAATTCTTTTAACTTATTCATCTTTGGTGAATATTTCAGGTATTCAAAAATAGTCCAAAAAATCTTCTATTTTTTGGTTATTTTTCTAGGTCGCTACGACCTCGGGAAGTGGCCCGAAAAAAGCCTCAAACTTTTGCTCTGATTGCTCAGAGGAAAATTTCAGGCGCTAAATCGGGTTTTATATGGGAAAGTCTAAATCCGACTCGCACTTGACCATTTCAAGGTTAGGTTAGGTCTTAGTTTTGATCATAGTAGTCGGATTTAGACCAAATTTGGTAATAAGGTAGAAGGGGTCAGTATGGCTTCTGACACTGAGAAAGGGGGGGATCCACTGGAGGGAGGGGGAGAAATCCTCACCTCTGGGTGTGAGTCGGAGGACTCGTTAGAGGTTTTTGAGAGGGTCCCTCATGCCTCTAAGAGGGGTCATGAGGACGATGAGGAGGGTGATCTAAGGCACGTGTACGGGCCAAAGATCAACTCCGCCCGTAGAGGAAAGCCCAAGGGGGCATATGCGGGGTTGGCTGCAGCAAGGGCCAAGCTTCAAGAGCCGGACATTTACCAGTTCGAGGAAGAAGCGGACGCTGCCGCCGCATACCGAAAGGACTTTCCTGAGCTCCGCCCCAGGGGGGGGAAGGAGGTTAAGGGAACGAATGGAGGGAAAAAGGGAGGAAAGGTGCGCTCGCGTTCGCGATCACCAACCTCCCCCTCGCGCCGGGAAAGCCCGACAGGATTTCTGCGGTTTTCTGATCCAATCGAGGCAACCCGACAGGCAGCGAGGGAGATTTTAGAGGGGGCCCGAAGATCCGGGAACTTGAAGGGAGACGTGTGGGGCGTGATGAATCGTGCCTGCCACACGATTTTAGACTCGATGGACGACGTCGAGGCCGCCAAGTCGGAAAGTGAGGAGATCCGCATCCTTAAAGCGGACAATAAGAGGATGCGGGAGCAACTCACTCACTGCTTGGCGGAACTGAAGGCGCTCCGGACTGCGTTCTCGGAGCGGGAGATTCCGGCGTCTCCGGCCCCGCCACCCAAACCGTCCTTGCAGTTTTCTGCTGCGGACCTGGCGGAGGCGATCGGAGAGCTAAAGAAGGAACTGTTCGTCTCCTTGGGGAGCATGATCAATGCCCGCCTTGAGGAGGTGAACAGGCGCCTGCCGCCTGAGCCGATTTTGCGCCCCCCGTTGGCGGCTGATAGGAGGGTGGTGGGATCGGCTGTGCCGGCCCTTCCCAAAGTGAGGACGGTCTCACCTGCCCCACCTAGGATGAGGACTGCTTCGCCTGCCCCACCTAAGGTGAGGACTACTCAGCCTGAGGCAGTAGCAAGACTGGGGGACGGGAGGCCGCAAAAGGCCAAGACTGCCAAAAAGGCAGTTGCCCCCGCCCGCCAAGCTCCAGTCCCGGCCCCGCGAGCCGCCCCGAGAGTTGCTCGGTCGTCGGAAGGAGGATCATGCCCCTCGACCCAAACGCCACGTCCACCTAAGGAATCCTGGGTGGATGTGGTAAAGAAGGGGAAAGGGAAGGGGAAGGGCATGGCGAAGGCCAAGCCTGCCCCCTCGACAAGAGCGCCCAAAGCGCCACCCAAGAAAAAGACGGCATCGCCTAAAGTGAGGGCGCTGGCCGTTCCAAGGACGGCGGCGGTGGTGGTGTCATTAAAAAAGGATGCCACCAACACCACCACGCTACAGGCCACTATGGCCAGGGCGATCAATGCCCTGAGCTTGGAGGAAGTGGGCCTGCAGCATGTAAAGGTCAGGTCCTCTATGACGGGGGCCCGTGTAATCGAAGTCCCCGGAGAGGACCAGGAGAATGCGGCTGATAATCTGGCTGCTAAACTGCAGCAGATTGTAGGTGACGTGGCCGACGTGAGCCGCGTTACAAAAAAGACCGGACTCCAAATCGCTGGCCTAGATGAGTCGGCGACAAAGGAGTCCGTGGCGCTGGCCGTTGCCAATGCAGGAGCCTGTGACCAGGCCCAAATAAAGGTAGGCGGCATTCGCCCCCTGTACGACGGAACTGGATCTGTTTTGATCCAGTGCCCAGTGCGGGTGGCCAAAGCCCTCCTGGCGATAGGGCGGATCAAGGTGGGTTGGGCGTCCGCCAAGATCAATAGGATCGGACCAGCACCTATGCGGTGCTACAGATGCATGGGTGTTGGTCACACACGAGAGACATGCCCCTCCAGCGTTGACCGGTCAAAATCCTGCTACCGGTGCAGCAGGGAGGGGCACATAGCAAGAGAGTGCTGGGAAGAAAAGGCATGGTGCGTGGTGTGCGCCCATGCAAAACTTCCAGCTGACCACTCTATGGGGGGAGATAGTTGTTTCCCCCCGGAAACTAGAGGTAGGGACCTGAGGACGCGACCCCCCCGTCGTCCTCAGCCTCCCCCTTCCCACACAGAGGTAGCCGCCGGCCGGCTAGCAGAGGACAACCGCATGGACCACTAAATGCCAGCACACCGGCATTTAGAGGTCCTGCAGATAAACGCCAACCACTCCGCCAGAGCTCAAGATCTGCTCATGCAGACTATGGCGGAGTGGGCGATTGGCGTGGCGGTTGTTGCGGAGCCCTATTTCGTCCCCCCTCTACCTAATTGGGTAGGGGCGTCGGATGAAATGGTGGCTATCGTAGTGCCGGTGGTTGGGGACTTCCCCGCCTTGTCGAAGATTGAGGGCGGCCCAGGATTTGTGGCGGCCAAGTGGGGGAGTGACACCGTACTATTGGCGGTGTACTTCTCCCCCAATAGGCCGCTACGTGCTTTTGAACAATTCCTGGGAGTCCTAGGGGGGGTGGTCAGGAGGGCTGCTCCGAGACAAGTGATGGTCCTGGGGGACCTCAATGCCAAGAGCTCGGCATGGGGTTCCCCCATCACGGACCCGCGAGGGGCGGTCCTCAGGGATTGGGTGGTGGCAACAGGACTCGAGGTTCTGAATCAGGGCGGCGCAAATACATGCGTGCGGCGGCAGGGGGGTTCGGTCGTGGACGTGACGTTCGCGACCACTGCCATTGCCGCGCGCGTGGAAGACTGGCGCGTCCTGGAGGACGTGGAGACCCTCTCCGATCACCTATATATTAGGATGAGGGTCTCCACAGGAGGGGTGCAGTCACTGCCCATCCCCGGGGGGAGGGCAAACGGGAGCAGGGGAGGAGGGTTCCCAAAATGGTCCCTGTCCCTTTTGGACAGGGCCAAGGCGGACGAGGCGGCGATGGTGGAGGCTTGGTGTGCTGCCCCACCCGCCGCCCTCGGAGTCGAGGAAAGGGCCGTCCGGTTCCGCATCGCACTGCAGGCGGTGTGCGATGCGGCTATGCCCAGGGCTAAACGCCTGACTTCTCGGAAGAGGGTGTACTGGTGGTCCGCAGAGATTGCGGCCCTGCGAATCACCAGCAATAGTGCCCGCCACGCCTACCAGCACTGTAGGCGTAGGCGGCACACCCCCCAAGAGGAAGAGAGTCTCCACCAGGCCCTCAAGGTGGCAAAGAAGGCCCTCCAGGTGGCGATCGCCAAGGCCAAGGATGAGGGACAAGCCTCGTTCTTGGCCACCCTGGATAAGGACCCATGGGGGCGGCCCTACAGGGTAGTGCGCAACAAGATGCGCACTGCCCCCCCCATGGACTCCCTTGAACCCGCCTTACTGCAGAGGGTCATCGAGGGGCTGTTCCCTCCAGCCCCTGCGATCACCCCTCCATCGATGGCTGAGCCTGTGGAGGAGCCGGATACCGAACTCGTCATTGCGCCAATTAGCGATGACGAGTTCGAGAGGGTAGAGGACCGACTCCGGGGCTGTAAAAAAGCCCCGGGCCCCGATGGAGTCCCCGGTCGCGTCCTCTTCATCAGTCTGAAACATCTCGGGAACCGCCTCAGGCAGATCATGGATGACTGCCTGAGGGAGGGAAGGTTCCCGAGGATATGGAAGGAGGGGAGGGTATGCCTCCTCCGTAAAGAGGGTCGACCCCCCGACTGCCCGTCCGCCTACCGCCCCATCGTGCTGCTGGATGAGGCCGGGAAAATGTTCGAACGTATCCTGGCCTCCCGGATCCTGCAGCACCTGGAGACCGCCGGCCCGAACGTCTCGGAGAGACAGTTCGGGTTCCGGGAGGGGCGGTCTACGCTCGACGCGCTGAAGTCCTTAAGGGACTTCTGTGAAGACGCGTCGGGCAGGAGAGAGGGTGTCGTGGCGGTGTCTTTAGACATCGCCAATGCCTTCGGCACCCTCCCCTATGAGGTGATAAGTGAGGCACTTCGGTATCACGAAGTGCCTCACTACCTGCGGCGGGTCATAGAGCACTACCTTACCGAGAGGGTAGTGCTCTATGAGGGCAAGGAGGGTCGACGGGGGGAAAGGAGGATGGCCTGCGGCGTACCCCAGGGTTCCGTTCTCGGTCCACTTCTTTGGAACCTGGGGTACGACTGGGCCATCAGGGGGGAATTGCTTCCGCGCACAGTCACAATCTGTTATGCGGACGACACGATGGTGGCTGCGCGCGGAAGCAACCTGAGGGAGACCTCAAGGAGGGCGGAGGTGGCGGCCGAGCTGGCGATTCATCGCATTGAGCGGCTCGGATTAAAGGTGGCCCTCCCGAAGACTGAGGGCATAGTCTTCGGGGGACGAGGGTGGAGGCTGCCGGCGGGCGCGGCGCTCACCCTGGGGGGGGAGGCGGTCATAATTAAGCCCCATATAAAATATCTGGGGCTAATATTGGACCGCAAATGGGATTTCGGGGAGCATTTCTCCAAACTTGCTCCCCGAATAGTGGGTGCCGCCTCGGCACTGGGGCGGCTATTGCCCAATGTGGGTGGGCCAGGCTCCTTATGCCGGCGTTTATACGCCGGCGTGACAAGGAGCATGGCCCTCTACGGGGCCCCAATCTGGGCGGACAAGCTGTCCGCCCGGAACAGGGCCCTGCTGCGGAGGCCCCAGAGGGTTGTGGCCCTCCGGATGGTGAGGGCCTACGTAACCGTGGCCCACGCAGCGGCCTGCCTCCTCGCCTGCACCCCGCCCTGGGAATTGGATGCAGAGGTGCAGGCGGAGACCTATAGGGTTAGGTCTAGGGCCCGGGCGAGGGGTGAACGCCCGGACCCTGAGGAGGTAGAGGAGACGCGCCGAATGACGGAGCGTCGACTGCGGGAACGATGGAAGGCCGACCTGGAGGACTCCCCCTATGGTACTCGTACTATAGGGGCGATCCTCCCGTCGGTTGACCTGTGGTTAGAGAGGGCAGTCGGCGCTACGTCGTTCCGGCTTGTGCAGGTAATGACCGGACATGGGTGTTTCGGTCATTACCTGCACAAAATTGGGAGGGAGCCTACCCCGCAGTGCCATGAGTGCGGCGATCCGGACGACACGGCTCGGCACACCTTTGAGGTGTGCAGCCGTTGGAGTTCGGAGCGCGGCGCCATGGCACTCGCTATACAGCGGGAGGACCTCTCGCTCTACAGCATTGTCTCGGCAATGCTCTGCAGCGAGAGGTCTTGGGAGGCTGTGGCCTCTTTTTGCGAGACGGTTATCTCGCAGAAGGAGGCCGCGGAGCGGGAGCGCGAGGAGTCTCCTCTCGCGCATCCGCTCCGGCGCAGACGGCAGGGGTTGAGGCGGCGGCGTTTTGCCGCGCGCCTCAACCCTTAGTGGCTGCAGGTGGGGGATGGGAGTCCCCTGCCTGCTGTAGGCAAGTCACTCAGCGGTCTGGGAGGGGGGCCACGCGTGCTCGGCCCTTCTCCCCTTTGGCGCGGGGAGCCCCGGCAATGGCTGGGGCAGCCGGACGACGTCGTGGGGAATGCCAATCGCGGGTTCCACGGCGTCCAACCAAACCGGTTTGAGGGTACGCCAAGGTGTTTTTTTTTTTTTGGTGTCCCCAGGCTGGGAGGATGCGTAAATGCATTTCCACTTCGTCAACAAAAAAAAAAAAAAAAAAAAGGTTAGGTTGGGGTGCGGGCCGGATTCCTCCACGTTGGCCTGGGTGTTGCAGTCTCTTTTGATCTCGATCGGGAGAGAACGCAGCATCTGGGCTGGTGCACCCTGGGCATCGGCTGAGACTTTCCCTTTATGGGGGATTCTTTCAGCCCGTGGCTAATATCCGGCAGGGGGTGGGGGGGTAGGTTAGGGGGCGGGCTCGGCGTGCACTTACACTGCCGTCGAGCACTTACCGCCCAAAACTAGAGGAGGCACGTCGACTCTTCTAGTACCCCGTACTCAGGTGTCTCTCCTCAACAATCCCCATCCAGCGGCGTTATGGGGTAGTCGAAAGACACTTGAACGGAGGGCTTGCCTTAATTGGCCGGCCCGCGAGATGGAAAACTCTATAAAACCCGACAGCCAAGTCGTAAAAACCTACAGAAACAAGGCGAAATCTGTTAGTATATAGCCTTACCCCTGGGATGGGCGTCACCCGGGGGTGGACCTTTTAGATCGACCCGTACTCGTGGGATTCAAAATGGAATACAAAAAAACAAAAACCAAAACCAATAAGTCGAAGGACAGCAGTGAGGAGGGTGATAGTGACTCGATGCTTAGCGTTGAGTCACTGCCGGATACCAGTCTTAGGACTAAAGAACGGCGGTATAGAAACAATGGAGGCTCGGACCCGGAAACAAGTCTGGATGGGGTTGCGAGCCCAATGAGGAAAAGGCGAGGTCGGCCGCCAACTACAGGTCATTATGTTGGCCTGGCCAAGGCGAAGTTGGCGCTTGTGGAAGCGCAAAGGGAGGAGGAGCAGATGAGGGCAGAGGTGGAAATTACTGCAGCTTCTCGAGAGGCCCGGGCCCGTGCCAGGGCTCTCACTCTATCGGAGTCGTCTTCTAACGGAGACGACTTCCAGACGGCAACTTCACTGAGCCGTACGATTGAGGATAATATCAATATTATCAGAAAGGTGGCCACTTCCTCCAAAAATCTAAAAGGAGGCTTCGTGAAGTCATTGAAGGATGCGGCGGACGAGATCGGCAAAGTGGCTCTTATCCTACAGAGCCGCTGCACCTCAGAAGAGACGAAAGGGCTGCAGGCTGACAACGCCCGCCTGCAAACGGAGGTCGCGCAGCTTCGCAAGGAGGTGGCGGAAATGCGCGAGCGCCTTGATCGGCCACAACAACAGGCTGCTGTAGTTCTGCCTAGTCAGCCTGTAGAGAAACCACCGGATACTGAAGACCTGGTGCGCACCATCCTCTGCCAGGTGGGCACGATGGTAAATGCCAGGTTCGAGGCATTTGAAGATAGGCTACTGCCCGAGAAGAGACTCCGCCCTCCGTTGGCAGCGGACAGGCGGGCTAATGATCTCCCCGAGATCTCTCCGGGGCCATCAAATACCCCAACTAAGGCTACAGTGAAGGCAAAAAAGACCACGGCTGCTTCGATAAAAGCTGTTTCTGGAGGACTGGAGGCTCCAAAGCCGCAAAAGGCCAAAAAGCAAAAGAAGAGGAAGGCGGAAAGGAAGGGGCGGCGCTCCAAGCCCCAACCCTTACCATCAGCATCGGATCCAAGCCCCGCCCAGCCAGAGGAGTTGCCCTGGACCGAGGTGCTCAAGAAGGGGCTCAAGAAGAGGGAGGGAAAAGGGCAGGCAAAGCGGGGACCGCGAGGGGCTGCCACTGCCACTGCCACGGGACTGGCGCGATTCAGGCCTCCAAAATCAGCTGCGGTAGTTGTTACTCTTACACCAGAGGCCATCGAAAAAGGCTTAACTTACGACACAGTAATCGCGGAGGCTAAGGCCAAAATTAAGCTGATGGATCTGGGTATCACTACTGGGGTTCGTTTCCGCGTGTGTGCCACAGGAGCGCGGATGTTTGAGGTAATTGGCACAGACAACGGCCCACAAGCAGACGCGCTGGCCGAAAAGTTGAGACAAGTCCTTAGCCAGGACATAGTCCGTGTCTCTAGGCCGGTCAAGACGACGGAAATCAAAATCTCTGGCCTGGATGACTCCACTTCTGCTGATGAGGTATTAAATGCGGTTGCTGAGGCCGGGAGCTGTCCCAAAGATAGCCTCAAAAGCGGCGGGGTCGTAAAGGATCCATTTGGCGTGGGACACATTTGGGTCGAATGCCCGGTGGCAACTGCAAAACGCATTGCTGCAGCAGGTCGTCTTACATTGTCTTGGGTGTCAGCTTCCGTGAAACTTCTCGAGCCTAGGTCTCGACGCTGTTTCAGATGTCTGCAGAAGGGGCACATCAGAGCACAATGCAGTGCGGAGGTCGATAGAAGCCAAGAGTGCTTTCGCTGTGGAGTAGTTGGCCATAAATCCAGGGAGTGCTCGGCCAAACCGCACTGCTCTATTTGTGCTGCAGCCAAAAAACCGGCAGACCACCAACTCGGGGGCAGAGCTTGCTCAGCACCAGCCCCCAAAATTTCACGACGGAAGACTGCTCTGCAGTCACAACCGACACGCCAGCTATCAGTCGAGGTGGCTATGGAGACGGAATCACAAACACTAAACGATAATGGCCCTTAAAGTCCTTCAAGCCAACATTAACCACTGCGCGCGAGCTCAAGACTTGCTCCTTCAGAGCATGGCTGAGTGGATGACGCAAGTGGCTGTGGTTGCGGAACCATATTTTATCCCCGACAGGGATGATTGGGCGGGTGATGCGGACGACCTTGTTGCCCTAGTCGTGTCGAGGTCCTCAACACTCGAAAATGTGCAAAAGGGTCGTGGTTGCGTTGCGGCAACTATTGGAGGGATTTTTACGGTTGGCATATACTGTCCCCCTAGCAGAAGCCTTGCAGAGTTTGAGGGTCTCCTTAGCCAGGTCGAGACCCTCATCGGCAGAAATCACCCACATCCTGTAATGGTAGTGGGTGATTTCAATGCCAAAAGCTCAGCCTGGGGTTGCCCAGTCACTGACGCACGAGGGGCAGTATTAGAGGAGTGGGCGCTGATGTCGGGACTCTGTCTCTTAAACCGGGGCTCGCAACCGACCTGTGTTCGGTCACAGGGCAGTTCGATTGTCGATCTATCGTTTGCCAGCCCTACGGTAGCGCGCCGAGTCTGCGGGTGGGAAGTTGTGGAGAGCGTGGAGACATTATCGGACCACCGCTATATCCGATTTGAGGTCTCCGCTCCTTCAATGACCCCAAACAGCCCAAGCCGGAGTGCGCCATCCTTGCACGGCCCTCGCTGGGCGCTGACAAGGATGGATAGAGAGCTCCTCAAAGAGGCCGCCATCGTGCAATCATGGCTACCCGTGCCTGAGGGCACTGTGGAGGTCGAGGATGAGGCGGAATGGTTCCGAAACGCGATGACGCAAATATGCGACGCAGCGATGCCCCGGACCAGGCGCCAACCTCCACGGCGTCGCTTGTACTGGTGGACTGCGGAGCTAACGCAACTACGCGAGCAATGCGTAGCGGCAAGGCGCCGGTACCAGGCACAGAGGCGAAGGCGAATCCGCGACGAGTTGGTGGAAACTGCTCTTTATGGAGTGTATAAGGAGGCTAAAAAGGAACTCAAGGCGGTCATTCGCCAAGCCATCGAGTTGTCGAGGGAACAGCTGTTGGAGACCCTAAACAGTGACCCTTGGGGGAGGCCATACAAGATGGTAAGAAACAAACTCCGGCCTTGGGCCCCTCCGCTCACTGAGAGCCTGCAGCCGGATTTCGTCAACCAAGTGGTAGCAACCCTGTTCCCTCACAGAGCGGAATTCCAATCGCCAACTATGGCGTCTATGACAGTGGAGACTCGAGATGAGGATGAGGATGTGCCAGCCGTCTCGGAAGGGGAGCTGGGAGCAGCTGTCCTGCGCCTACGGGCGAAAAACACGGCTCCTGGACCAGACGGCATTCCGGGTCGAGCGTGGGTCCTAGCGATGGGAGAAATCGAGCCCAGACTCCGGCGCATGTTTAGCGCATGCATGGAGCAGGCCCGTTTTCCCAAACAGTGGAAAACGGGTCGGCTGGTGCTCCTGAAGAAGGAAGGTCGTCCAGCGGACTCCCCATCAGCCTACAGGCCGATCGTTCTGCTTGACGAGGTGAGCAAGCTCTTCGAACGCGTGGTAGCGGCTCGTCTCGTCAAGCACCTCACCAACGATGGACCAGACTTGGCAGACTGCCAGTATGGCTTCCGCACCGGCAGATCAACGGTGAGTGCGATCCTGGCAGTAAAGAGCCTGGCGCAAAATGCTGTCTCCCGGGGTGATGTTGTTTTGGCGGTGTCCTTAGACATCGCCAACGCTTTTAACTCCATCCCCTGGGAGTGCATACAGGAGGCGTTACGGTACCACCGGGTCCCGCGGTATCTGAGCCGAGTTATTGGCTCTTACCTGTCAGAAAGGTTTGTAACCTACCCTGGACCACGGGAGTGGTGTCAGAAAGAGATGGTGTGCGGCGTTCCACAGGGGTCAGTTCTTGGGCCGCTCCTGTGGAACATCGGATACGATTGGGTACTCCGGGGCGCTCGCCTGCGTGGAGTGAGCGTAACCTGTTACGCTGATGACACGTTGGTGACCGCTCAGGGGGCCACCTTCAGGGAGGCGGCCATACTAGCGACGGCGGGTGTAGCACAGATGGTTGACAGGATCAGGCGGCTGGGGCTGGAGGTGGCATTAAGCAAGTCTGAGGCCATCTGCTTCCATGGCCCTCGAAGAGCACCTCCGGCGGGTGCACACATTGTGGTGGGAGGAGTCACCATCGAAGTCGAGTCGACGATGCGGTACCTAGGCATTGTCCTTGACAGCCGGTGGAGCTTCCTGCCACACTTCCAGCGTCTAATGCCGAAGTTGTTAGGTGCAGCTGCTGCTCTTGGGCGTATACTCCCAAACCTGGGGGGGCCCAAGACTTCGTGCAGGCGGCTGTACATGGGCGTGGTTCGATCGATGGCCTTGTATGGAGCACCAGTGTGGGTGGATGCCTTGAATAGCCGGATCTCTGCCTTGCTGCTTAAACCGCAGCGGGCAATGGCTATCAGGGCCATACGAGGCTATCGTACAATATCTACAGAGGCGGCCTGTGTGCTGGCTGGCTCAATGCCCTGGGACTTGGAGGCAAAAACCCTTGCCGAAGTGCATGCCTGGCAGGAGGATGCAAGAGACCGTGGTCATTGGCCAGCACCACGTGAGATCCAGGCGCGACGCGACGAACTGCGCCTTGAGGCAGTTGCGGATTGGGGAATGAGGTTGCAGGCTCCAACTGCGGGCCTCCTTACGGTGGCCGCCATACGACCGATCCTATCAGAATGGCTCGACCGCGATCACGGGCAGCTGACCTTCCGGCTGACACAGGTGCTTTCCGGGCACGGGTGCTTCGGAAAGTACCTTTGCCGCATAGCCGGAAGAGAGCCGACGGCGGAGTGCCATGACTGTGGCGAAACCGAAGACACTGCTCAGCACACCTTAGAGCAGTGTCCAGCTTGGGGAGAACCGCGCGCAGACCTGGTCGCGGTTGTCGGTGACAACTTGACATTGCCGACGGTGGTAAGGGCCATGGTCAGGAGTGATGATGCGTGGCGGGCAGCGTGCTCTTTCTGCGAGGACGTAATGACGCAGAAGGAGTGCGCAGAGCGTGCGAGAGAGGACGCTGAGGGAGCGTCCCAACAACGGCGCAAGAGAGTGGGCCGCAGGCGACTGGCTCACGACCGTCGCCTGCCGCCATAGAGAGGACTTCCGGACGGTAGAAACGGGGACGTTCTATCGTCGTCCGGACTAGGGTCCTCGAGTCGGGTGGCGTGCCAAGTGTTCCCGGCACGCTACTAAAGGTGGAAGGGACTAACGGGAAAAGCTGCAGGGTCTGCAGTGCAGGCAACCACCTGGCAGGGAATCGAAAGCAGGCGAAAGCGCTACTCGTACCCTGCCACATGGTGGAGAGAGGAACACCCGGGGGTTTTTAGTGAGTAGGAGTCTCACATAACCACCACGCCCCCCCGTGACGTGGTGGTATCCATGAGGATTTTCCCCCGGACAAAAAAAAAAAAAAAAAAAAAAAAGGTTAGGTTAGGTTAGGTTAGGTTAGGTTAGGTTAGGTTAGGTTAGGTTAGGTTAGGTTAGGTTAGGTTAGGTTAGGTTAGGTTAGGTTAGGTTAGGTTAGGTTAGGTTAGGTTAGGTTAGGTTAGGTTAGGTTAGGTTAGGTTAGGTTAGGTTAGGTTAGGTTAGGTTAGGTTAGGTTAGGTTGGAGGTTGTTTCTCGGGTGCTATTGGAGGGATTTATGCGATATTCGGTTACCAAAGACGACATTTTTTTGCTTACTGGATACTGCTTTCGATTCTTCTTTCACACACGACTTGGCGTTATTTTTGACTGATTTGCATTTGCGGTTGGTAATTTTTTGTTGGATTTTTTACGTTTTTGTATATTTTGTCGTTTGTCTTCCTGTTATCTTTTCGAGCCCTTTTCAGGGCTAGGAGATAGCGGAGATTCTGTTTGTTTTGTCGGTTTAGGTTCAGTAATTTTCGGAACGAAAGTTCCTGAATTATTGGCCTTGCCAATTTGTAAATATTCACTGTAATTTTTCTTTAGTTTTAGGGTTTGTTTACATTTTTTCGTTGTAATTTTGTCGGGGTTGCCGTTATTCCACCTTGCCCAGTTTTTGGGCGGGAGTACCGGCACCGGTTCCGCTAATTATAGCGTTGTGTTTGTTTCGTTTTTCTAATTTTTGTATTGAAATTTCAATTTTTCAAAACTTCGAGTTTTCACTCAAAGTTTTGAAAAATAATTTCTTACTTTTTTGGGTTTGGTGGTTGTTTTGAATTGTTTACAGTCCTTGTAAAAATTTAAAACCCCAAGGGACGGGTGGAGAATTTAGTTTTTTAAATTTTTTGTTTGTACTTTTTTACTTTTTGACCACTAGGTCAAAAGTTATTCACCTTTAACCTTTGTAAGGTGTTCAGAGATTTTTGATTTACCAACTTAAGGTTTTCACCTGAGTTGGTAAAATCAATATCTTTGAACCTATTAACCTTTTATAGGTTTTTAGGTTTTAGGTAGCGAGGCGCAAGCTAGCTCTACCTTTTGGTTTTTAAACCAACCTCCTGCGACGTCGGCAAGTTGGTCAAAAGTGGGGACAAACTTTTCCTCACTTTGCTATTTTTTCTATTTCAGGCGCTCAACCCAAGTTTGTATGGGAAAATAGCAAACCGACTCGCACTTGACCACTTTTAAGTTAGGTTTGGTCTAAATTCCGATCTCAGAGGTCGGATTTGGACCAGATTTGGTATTCAGGTAGGAGGGGCCGGCATGGCCTCGCCTACAAAAAAAGGAATGGGTCCGCCGGAGGGGGGGGGAACTACTTCCGGTTCCGACTCCGGGGATGACAGCGTCATTGAGGTCGAAGAGATTCTCATCCCTTCGACCTGCAAAAGGGCGCACACAAATAGGGCGGATGACCCCAAGCCTCCTCAGGGGCCTAAGGTCAACTCGGCGGCGAGGGGGAAGCCCAAGGGGGCTTACGCGGGCTTGGCGGCGGCCAGGTTGAGAGCAAAGCTCTATCAGCTCGAGCCTCATTTCGAGGAGGGAGCTGATCCTGATCCTGCCGCCAAGTACAGGAGGGACTTTCCCGAACTCCGCCCCAAGGGTGGAAAGGGGGGAAGGAAGGGGGAAGGTGCCAAGGGTGGCAATCGCTCTCGCTCGGTCTCGCGCTCGCGCTCGGTGTCGCTTTCCCGATCGGCCTCGCGTTCCCCCGAGCCCATGGATGGCCTAGAGGGTCGGCAGGAGGCTGACCCAATAGACGCCACCCGTATGGCGGCGAGGGATATCCTCGAGGCCGCTAGGGTATCCGGCAACCTGAAGGGGGAGGTATGGGGGCGGATGAACCGGGCCTGCCACACCATTCTGGGGTCGATGGACGAGGTCGAGGCGGCCAGGTCCGAGAGCGAGGAGATCCGCATCCTGAAAGCGGATAATAAAAGGATGCGGGAGCAACTCGCTCTCAACTCGGCGGAATTGAAGGCGCTCCGCACCGCCTTCAGTGAGCGGGAGATCCCGGCTGCTCCGGCGCCCGTTGCTGCCGCCCTGCAGTTCGGCACCGCCGAACTGACCGAGGCCATCGAGGAGATGAAGAGAGACCTGTTCCTCAGCCTCGGGAGGATGGTCAATGACAGGATAGAGGAGGTGAGCAGGCGCCTCCCGGCGGAGCCCATCCTCCGCCCCCCGTTGGCGCACGACAAGCGGGCCGTAAAGCCCGCTGTGGCGGCCCCCGCCCCCCCCCAGCGGAAGGTTGCAGGGCCTGCCCCGCCGCCTCCGGCCCCGGTAAAAGCTTTCGAGCCAGTAGCCAGGGCCAGACTAGGCGATGGGCAGCCGAAGACAAAGGTGGCCAAGAAGGCGGCGGCTCCACCCCCTGCCCCTGTTCAGGCAGCCAGGAAGCCCGCTAAGGCTGCCAAGGCTGCCCCGGCCCCGAGAGCCGTTCGGCCCTCGGAGGGAGGACCCGGCCCCTCGGGCCAAATGCCACCTCCGCCCACGCAGATGTCGTGGTCGCAGGTGGTGAAGAAGAAGGGAAAGGGGAAAGCCAAGGCCCCCCCCCCTCCCCCTAGCAAGAAGGCCGGGAAGGCGGCTCACGGGCCCAGACCCGCGAAGCTGTCCGTCCCCAAGACGGCAGCAGTGGTGATCTCCCTCAAGTCGGGAGCCACCACCACTCTGCAGGCCACCATGGCTAAGGCCATCAACGGCCTTAGCCTCACGGAGGTAGGCCTGCAGAGCGTGAGGGTCAGGACCTCGATGACGGGGTCCCGAGTCATTGAGGTCCCAGGGGAGAAGGGCCACGAAATCGCCGACACCCTGGCAGCCAAGCTGCAGGGGATAGTCGGCGATGACGCCGACGTGAGCCGCCCCGTCAAAATGGCCGGCATCCAAATCGCCGGCCTGGATGAGTCGGCCACGAAGGAGTCGGTGGCCCAGGCCGTCGCCGCGGCGGGAGCGTGCCTGCCGGCGCAGGTGAAGGTGGGGGCCGTCCGCGCCCTTTACGATGGCACTGGGTCAGTTTTGGTCCAGTGCCCGGTGCTGGCTGCGGTGGCCCTTCAAAAGGCTGGCAGGATCCTGGTGGGCTGGGCCTCCGCCAGGGTCACAACAGTGGGGCCGACACCGATGAGGTGCTTCAAGTGCTACGGTGTCGGCCACTCGAGGGAGCTGTGCCCCTCCAAAATAGACCGGAGCAATTATTGCTTCCGGTGCAGCAAGGAGGGGCACAAAATGGGGGAGTGCTGGGAGAAGGCGTGGTGTGCCGTGTGCCACCAGGCCAAACTCCCGGCCAAGCACATGCTGGGGGGGAAGAATTGTTTCCCCCCAGTAACGAAGGGAAGGGAGACGAGGCCGCAGCGGCCCCGCCCCCCCGTTCCGAGTACAGACGCCCCCGCGGAAGCAGCCGCCGGCCGGGCCATCGAAGTGACCCGCATGGAGCTCTAAATGCCAGCACACCATTTAGAGCTCCTGCAGGTCAACGTCAATCACTCCGCCAGAGCACAAGACTTGCTCATGCAAGCTATGGCGGAGTGGTCGATTGACGTTGCGGTGGTGGCGGAGCCCTACTTCGTCCCTCCCCTACCCAATTGGGTAGGGTCGACGGACGAGTGGGTTGCCGTGGTTGTGCCGGCGGTCGGCAACGGTCCCCCCCTTATCAGGTTAGAGGGCGGCCCAGGGTTTGTGGCGGCCAAATGGGGGAGTGACACCGTACTTGTTGCGGTGTACTTCTCCCCCAATAGGCCGCTGGCCGCCTTCGAGGTCTTCCTGGGGGTCCTGGGGGGGGTCGTGCGGAGGGCGGCCCCGCGCCAAATAATAGTCCTGGGGGACCTCAACGCCAAAAGCGCGGCGTGGGGTTCCCCCATAACGGACGCGCGCGGGGGTGTGCTGAGGGATTGGGTGGCGGCAACGGGCCTAGTGGTCCTAAACCAGGGCAGCGCCAACACTTGCGTGCGGCGGCAGGGGGGGTCCATCGTGGACGTAACGTTCGCGACCCCTGCCATTGCCGCACGCCTAACGGATTGGCGTGTCCTGGAGGACGTGGAGACCCTCTCTGACCATCTGTACATCAGATTGAGGGTCTCCACAAGAGGGGGCCAGCCGCCACCCATCCCAGGGGGGGGGCGTAGAGGGGGGGCGGAGGAGTTCCCCAAGTGGTCCCTGTCCCTTCTGGACAGGGCCAAGGCGGACGAGGCGGCGATGGTGGAGGCATGGTGTGCTGCCCCACCCGCCGCCTTGGGTCTGGAGGAGAGGGCCAGCCGGTTCCGCTCGGCGTTACAGGCCGTCTGCGGAGCCGCCATGCCCCGGGCGAGGCGCCTTTTTGCCCGGAGGAAGGTATACTGGTGGTCCGCAGATATTGCGGCCCTGCGGACCACCAGTAACAGTGCCCGCCGCGCCTACCAACACTGTAGGCGCAGGCGGCACACCGCCGAGGAGGAGGAGGGGCTCTACGAGGCCCTCAAAGAAGCTAAGGGGGCCCTCGTCCTGTCCATAGCGAAGGCCAAGGATGACGCACACGAGTCATTCTTGGCCACGCTGGACGGGGATCCGTGGGGGAGGCCGTACAGGGTGGTGCGCAACAAAATGCGCACCGCCCCCCCCATGGACTCCTTGGAGCCCCCCCTCCTGAGGAGGGTCATCGAGGGACTGTTTCCGGCAGCTCCCTCGATAACTCCCCCGGTGATGACCGAGCCACCGGGGGACTTGGAGGACCCACTCGAACTCGCCATCGCGCCGGTAAGCGATGACGAGTTCGACAGGGCGGTGGACCGGCTCCGGGGCTGCAAGAAAGCCCCGGGGCCCGACGGAGTACCGGGTAAGGTGCTCCCCATCGCCCTTAAACACCTCGGGGACCGACTCAGGCAGTTGATGGACGACTGCCTGAGGGAGGGACGGTTCCCGAGGGTGTGGAAGGAGGGGAGGCTCTGCCTCCTCCGAAAAGAGGGTCGACCCCCCGACAGTCCTTCTGCCTATCGCCCCATAGTGCTGCTGGATGAGGCCGGGAAGATGATGGAGAGGATCCTGGCCTACAGGATCCAGCAGCACTTGGAGACCGCCGGCCCGAACGTCTCGGACAGACAGTTCGGGTTTAGGGAAGGGCGGTCTACGCTCGACGCGCTGAAGTCCCTTAGGGACTTCTGTGAGTACGCGTCGAGCAGAGGGGAGGGTGTAGTGGCGGTGTCGTTGGACATCGCCAACGCGTTTGGCACCCTCCCCTATGGGGTGATAAGGGAGGCACTAATTTACCATCAAGTGCCTCCCTACCTGCGGCGGATCATAGAGCACTACCTCACCGAGCGGGTAGTGCTCTATGAGCAGAGGGACGGTCGACGGGGGTCGACGGAGATGGCCTGTGGCGTACCCCAAGGTTCCGTGCTCGGTCCGCTTTTATGGAACCTGGGGTACGATTGGGCCATCAGGGGGGAGTTGCTCCCACGGACGGCCACCATCTGCTATGCAGATGACACCATGGTGGCCGTGCGTGGGACCGACATGAGGGAGGCGCTGTGCCGGGCGGAAGCGGCGGCCGAGCTGACCATTTACCGGATTGGTCGGCTCGGCCTGAGGGTGGCCCTCCCGAAGACTGAGGCGATAGTCTTCGGGGGGCGGGGGTGGAGGCTGCCAGCTGGCGCGGCGCTCACCTTGGGGGGGGAGTCGGTCCCGATCAAGCCCCATATAAAATATCTGGGGCTTGTCCTGGACCGACGCTGGAATTTCGGGGAGCACTTTTCACAGTTAGCTCCCCGAATTGTGGGCGCCGCGTCGGCGCTGGGTCGGCTTCTGCCGAACGTGGGTGGGCCGGGCTCCTTGTGCCGCCGGCTATATGCCGGCGTTACAAGGAGCATGGCTCTGTACGGGGCCCCCATCTGGGCGGACAAGCTGTCCGCCCGGAACAGGGCCCTGCTACAGAGGCCACAGCGGGTGGTGGCCCTCCGAATTGTGAGGGCCTACATGACGGTGGCCCACGCCGCGGCCTGCCTCCTCGCCTGCACCCCGCCCTGGGAGTTGGACGCAGAGGTGCAGGCAGAGACCTATGCAGTTAGGTCCAGGGCCCGGGCGAGGGGAGAACGCCCGGACCCTGAGGAGGTTGAGGAGACGCGCCGGATGATGGAGCGCCGACTGCGGGACAGGTGGAAAGTCAACCTGGAGGACGCCCCCTATGGAACCCGGACCATAGGGGCGATCCTCCCGTCGCTTGACACCTGGTTGGGGAGGGCAGTCGGTGCTACATCATACCGGCTTGTGCAGGTATTGACCGGACACGGATGCTTCGGTCATTACCTGCACAACATTGGGAGGGAGCCCGGTCCGCAGTGCCATGAGTGCGGCGATCCGGACGACACGGCTCAGCACACCCTCGAGGTGTGCAGCCGGTGGAGTGCGGAGCGCCGCACTATGGCACTGGCCATAGGGCGACAGGACCTCTCCCTGCACAGCGTTGTGTCTGCAATGCTGTGCAGCGACGGGTCCTGGAGGGCTGTGGCCTCCTTCTGCGAGTGTGTCATCTCGCAGAAGGAGGCCTCGGAGCGTGAGCGCGAGGAGTCTCCTCACGCGCATCCGCTCCGGCGTAGACGGCGGTGGGTGAGGCGGCGGCGTTTTGCCGCTCGCCTCAACCCTTAGTGGCTGCGGGTGGGGGATGGGAGTCCCTCGCCCGCCGTAGGCTAGCCACTGGGCGGTCTGGGAGAGGGGCCACGCGTACTCGGCCTCTCTCTCCCTCGACGCGGGAAGCCCCGGCAAATGGCTGGGGCGGCCGGTAGACGTCGTGGAGAAAGCTTTGGCGGGTTCCACGGCGTCTTGCCAATCCGGCAGGGGGGTACGCCAGGGTGGTTTTTAGTGGGTTGCGCTCCGATGCCCCCTCTCATTCGGAGGGGGGGTGACGGGGTGAGTCCCACATATCCCCTCGCCACTCCCATGGTGAGGGGAATGCATAAAGCATTTTCCACCCTGTCAAAAAAAAAAAAAAAAAAAAAAAGGTTAGGTTAGGTTAGGTTAGGTTAGGTTAGGTTAGGTTAGGTTAGGTTAGGTTAGGTTAGGTTAGGTTAGGTTAGGTTAGGTTAGGTTGGGGTGCGGGCCGGATTCCTCCACGTTGGCCTGGGTGTTGCAGTCTCTCTTGATCTCGATCCGGAGAGAACGCAGCACCTGGGCTGGTGCACCCTGGGCATTGGTTGAAACTATCTCCTTATGGGGGATTCTTTCAGCCCATGGCTAATATCCGGCAGGGGGGGGTAGGTTAGGGGACGGGCTCGGCGTGCACTTACACTGCCGTTGAGCACTTACCGCCCAAAACTAGAGGAGGACGTCGACTCCTCTAGTACCCGTACTCTGGCGTCTTGCTTCAACAACCCCATCCAGCGACGTAATGGGGTAGTTGCAAGTTGCTAGAACGGAGGGCTTGCCTTCATTGGCCGGCCCGCGAGATGGAAAACTCTATAAAACCCGACAGCCAAGTCGTAAAAACCTGCAGACACCAGGCGACCTCTGCTAGTATATAGCCTTACTCCTGGGATGGGCGTCACCCGGGAGTGGACTAGTAACGACCCGACTCGTGGGACTAAAATGGATAAATATAAAAACAAAAACTTTACATACACAGATGAAGAGGTAGACGACAGTACGTACAGTACTAGTGAAGAGGAGGGGAACTCGGAAACGAGTATCCGAAATTTCGAAGGACGTTCAGAACAACGGCGAAAACGTCGAATTGTGGATACCGGAGACGGTGAGGAGGAAAGGCGTGCTGGCGCCTGGCCAAATAAGCCGCTTTTAAAAAGAGGGCGAGGCCGCCCCCCCACAACTGGGGAGTATGTTGGCTTAGCGAAAGCGAAGATGGCGTTGGTAGAGGCCGAACGAGAAAGAATGATGCTCGAAGCAGAGTCGGAGCTCATTGCCTCAACCCGCCAATTGAGGAACAAATCTGCTCCCTCGTCTCAGCTTCCTGAGACGAGCGTCGATGCTGATAGCGCCAACTCGTTGATTAAGTTGGTACAGGAGAGTGTGGTCGCCATCCATAAGGTGGCAACTTCCTCGAAAAACTTGAAAGGGACATACGTACGTGTCCTCAAAGATGCAGCGGACAATATTAAGGACGCGTGTGAGGTCCTGATGGTCCGCTGCGTCTCAGACGAGACGGTGCAAATGCACGCTGAAAATAAAAGGCTGCGGGAGGAGATGGAGGGGCAACGCAAGGAGCTGGCAGACCTCCGAATACAAGTGGAGGAAGATAGGAGAAGGCAAAAGGTGGTGGTAGATCCGCCACCTCGAGCAGCCTCTCCGCCTAGGATTGAAACCGAAGAACTGGTGCGCACCATCATGTGTCAGGTGGGTACCATGATCAGCGCCCGGTTCGACGGTATAGAGGCCAGACTGCTCCCGGAGGTGCGCTTGCGACCCTTGCTGGCGGCAGATAGAAGGTTATCGGGATGCGTGGACGATTTCTCTGCTGCCGACACGTCGTACCATCCGGAGCCTTGCACTGGTGAGAACTCTATACCTCCCATGCACCCTAAGGCGAAAAACGCGAAGACGATACGGAGCACGCCCACACAGTCATCACCCAAGGCATTGCACCAGGCCTATTCGACTGTTGTCAAGAAAGGCTCTAAGAGGAAAAAGAGTAAAGGAAAGAAGGATGGCCAGGGCCCGTCTACTTCCTCCGCCCCAGCTCCGAAAGCTGCGCCTCCAGCCCAAAAGAAGCAGAAGGGCAAGAAAAAGAAGAGGAAGAGGAAGCGTAAACCGCGTATAGTCACTCCTCAAACAACAGCGGTGGTAATTACCCTTAAGCCGGAGGCGTCACAGAAAGGGTTGACCTATAGAGACGTAATGGTGAAGGCAATAAAGTCATTCAAACTAAGTGAGGTAGGCTTAGAACACATCAAGGCTCGTAACACTGTTAGCGGAGCCCGATTGATAGAGGTGTCGGGTGCTGACAGTGGCTCGAAAGCGGATAAGTTGGCGGCTAAATTACGCAGTGTCCTCAGTGATATGGCGGAGGTAGCCCGACCACTGAAGACTGTTGCTCTGCGCGCGTCTGGCTTGGACGAATCCGTCGGGCCTGATGACATAGCCGCTGCAGTCTCAAAGACGACTGGGTGCCAGCCTGAACACGTAAAGGTAGGCATCATCCGCGCGGGGCCATTTGGTGCTGGCACCGCAGTGATTAAATGCCCGCCGGAACCTGCAAAGGTTCTGGCTGCAGCAGCAAGACTCTTGGTGGGCTGGTCATCAGCTCGGATCAAACTACTTGATCCCTTACCCATGCGCTGTTTTAAGTGCATGGGCCTAGGCCACGTAAGAGCTACATGCCCATCCCAAGTCGACCGTGGTACGATTTGCTACCGATGTGGCGAAGAGGGACACATGTCTGCCGGCTGCAAGGCCAAACCGCACTGCGTGGCTTGCGCTCAAGCAAAGAGGCGGGCAGGACACATCATGGGCGGAAAACGCTGCAGGCCTCCTCGAAAGAGGAACAAGTCGGTGCCCCCACAAGGGGCTGCACCACAGGAGACCTGCAGAAGTTCTCCACAGGAGATGGAGTCATAACGTCTCCCCCGTGTAAAACGAGTGGAAAGGAGTAGAGCCTATACTCAATGTGAGACGCGGGCAGAGATGGGCGTCTTTAGCCCGCATTGCACGATCTCACGTGCCGTCGGGGATGTCATTCGAGCTTGACACCCCCAGCCTCTGGCGAGACGAGTCCCGGTCTCTATGACCAGGGCAGCTTTGGCCGTCGTCTTGGAAGAATTCACTTTGACTCCCACGGCGGCCAACACTTAAAGCGGTTGAGGACCAGCAGAGGGGTTTTAGTGGGTAGGCTTCCTGCCCTTTTCCCATTAGGGGGGAGGGGCGGGGGGAGAGTCCCACATAACCACCGCGTTCGCCCAAGCGCGGTGGTATGCGGAAAGCATTTCCCCTCTTAAAAAAAAAAAAAAAAAAAAAAAAAAAAAAAAAAAAAGGTTAGGTTAGGTTAGGTTAGGTTAGGTTAGGTTAGGTTAGGTTAGGTTAGGTTAGGTTAGGTTAGGTTAGGTTAGGTTAGGTTGAGGTTGTTTCTCGGGTGCTATTGGAAGGATTTATGCGATATTCGGTTACCAAAGACTACATTTTTTTGCTTACTGGATACTGCTTTCGATTCTTCTTTCACACACGACTTGGCGTTATTTTTGACTGATTTGCATTTGCGGTTGGTAATTTTTTGTTTGGAATTGTTCGTTTTTGTATATTTTGTCGTTTGTCTTCCTGTTATCTTTCCGAGCCCTTTTCAGGGCTAGGAGATAGCGGAGATTCTGTTTTTGTTGTCGGTTTAGGTTCAGTAATTTTCGGAACGAAAGTTCCTGAATTATTGGCCTTGCCATATTGTAAATATTAGGTTTAATTTTTTGTTAAATTAAGTCTTTGTTTACCTTTTTTCGTCGTAATTTTGTCGGTGTTGCCTTTATCCCACCTTGCCCAGTTTTTGGGTGGAGGTACTGGCAACGGTCCCGCTAATTACTGCGTTGTGTTTGTTTTGTTTTTATTTCTGAGTTTCGGGATTTTCATTTTTGAAAACTTCGAGTTTTCGCTCGAAGTTTTCGGAGAAAGTCTCGGACTTTTTTGTGTTTTGGTGTAATTTTTACTTGTTTGTAGTCCTTGTAAAAATATTTTAACCTAAGGGGAGGGTAGGAAATTTATTTCCTTAAATTTTTTGTTGTGGGGTTTTAACCTTTTGACCTTCCGGTCAAAGGTTATTGATTTTTCTATCTTGTAAGGTGTTCAAAGATTTTTGATTTACCAACTTAAGGTTTTCACTTGAGTTGGTAAAATCAATATCTTTGAACCTATTAACCTTTTATAGGTTTTTAGGTTTTATTAATAGAGGCGCAAACGCGCTCTACCTTTCGGTAGTTTTTTGGTTGAAATACGACCTCCGGAAGTGGGTCAAAAGTGGGGACAAAGAAATCCTCACTTTGCTATTTTTTCTATATCAGGCGCTCAACCCAAGTTTGTATGGGAAAATAGCAAACCGACTCGCACTTGACCATTTTTAGATAGGTTTGGTCCTAACTCCGGTCTTAGTGGTCGGATTTAGGCCAAATTTTGTGGCTAGGTAGGGGGGGCCAGCATGGCCTCGCCTACAGATAAACGGAGGGTTCCACCGAAGGGGGGGGGGATTATCGCTGATCCCAACTCCGATTCGGAGGTCGATGATCTGAGGTGGATCGAAATGGATGATTTCGTGCCTCAGTCATCCAAGAGGGCTCACGAGGACCGGGAGGATGACCCCAGGCCCCCTCAGGGACCGAAGGTCAATACGGCCATCAGGGGGAAGCCCAAGGGGGCGTACGCTGGTTTAGCGGCGGCCAGGTTGAGGGCCAAGCTGTACCAGCTGGAGCCTCACTTTGAGGAGGAGGCTGTCGTGGACTCTGATCCGGCGGCCAAATATCGGAGGGATTTCCCCGAACTTCGCCCCAGAGGGGGCAAGGGGGGGGCGAAAAAGGGGAAAGCCACTGAGGCCGAGGGTCTCCAGCGTTCTCGCTCGGGTTCGTGTTCCCGCTCAGTGTCGCGCTCTAGGTCGGCTTCGCGCTCCCCCGAGCCTATGGATGGCCTAGAGGGTCAGCGGGAGGCTGACCCGATAGACGCTACTCGTATGGCGGCGCGGGACATACTAGAGGCGGCCAGGTTATCGGGAAACCTTAAGGGGGAGGTGTGGGGGCGGATGAACCGGGCCTGCCGCACCATACTAGGTATGATGGATGAGGTCGAGCTGACCAGGTCCGAGAGCGAGGAGATCCGCATCCTGAAAGCGGACAACAAGAGGATGCGGGAGCAACTCGCTCTAAACTCGGCGGAACTGAAGGCGCTCCGCACCGCCTTCAGTGAGCGGGAGATCCCGGCTGCTCCGGCTCCCGTTTCTGCTGCCCTACAGTTCGGCACGGCCGAACTGACCGAGGCAATTGAGGCAATGAAGCGGGACTTATTCCTCAGCCTCGGGAGGATGATTAATGATAGGGTGGAGGAGGTGAACAGGCGCCTCCCGCCGGAGCCAATCCTCCGCCCTCCGTTGGCGCATGACAGGCGGGCTGTTAAGCCTACCGTGTCAGCCCCCCCCCCGCGGAAGGTCGCAGGGCCTGCCCCGCCGCCTCCGGCCCCGGTTGAAGCTCTCGAGCCGAGACCCAGGGCCCGAATAGGCGATGGGCAGCCGAAGGCCAAGGTGGCTAAGAAAGCGGCGGCTCCACCCCCTGCCCCTGTTCAGGCCGCTAAGAAGTCCGCCAAGGCCGCCAAGGCTGCCCCGGCCCCGAGAGCCGTTCGGCCCTCGGAGGGAGGACCCGGCCCTTCGGGCCAAACGCCATCTCCGCCCACGCAGATGTCGTGGTCGCAGGTGGTGAAGAAGAAGGGGAAGGGGAAAGCCAAGGCCCCCCCCCCTCCCCCTAGCAAGAAGGCCGGGAAGGTGGCGCACGGGCCCAGACCCGCGAAGCTGTCCGTCCCCAAGACGGCGGCAGTGGTGGTCTCCCTCAAGCCGGGGGCCACCACCACTCTGCAGGCCACCATGGCTAAGGCCATCAACGGCCTTAGCCTCAAGGAGGTGGGCCTGCAGAGCGTGAGGGTCAGGACCTCGATGACGGGGTCCCGAGTCATCGAGGTCCCAGGGGAGAAGGGCCACGAAATCGCTGACACCCTGGCAGCCAAGCTGCAGGGGATAGTCGGCGATGACGCCGACGTGAGCCGCCCCGTCAAGATGGCCGGCATTCAAATCGCCGGCCTGGACGAGTCGGCCACGAAGGAGTCGGTGGCGCAGGCCGTCGCCGCGGCGGGAGCGTGCCTGCCCGCGCAGGTGAAGGTGGGGGCTGTCCGCGCCCTATACGATGGCACTGGGTCAGTCTTGGTCCAGTGCCCCGTGCTGGCTGCGGTGGCCCTACAAAAGGCAGGCAGGATCCTGGTGGGCTGGGCCTCCGCCAGGGTCACGACAGTGGGGCCGACACCGATGAGGTGTTTCAAGTGCTACGGTGTCGGCCACTCGAGGGAGCTGTGCCCCTCCAAAATAGACCGGAGCAATTACTGCTTCCGGTGCAGCAAGGAGGGGCACAAAATGGGGGAGTGCTGGGAGAAGGCGTGGTGTGCCGTGTGCCACCAGGCCAAACTCCCGGCCAAGCACATGCTGGGGGGGAAGAATTGTTTCCCCCCAGTAACGAAGGGAAGGGAGACGAGGCCGCAGCGGCCCCGCCCCCCCGTTCCGAGTACAGACGCCCCCGCGGAAGCAGCCGCCGGCCGGGCCATCGAAGTGACCCGCATGGAGCTCTAAATGCCAGCACACCATTTAGAGCTCCTGCAGGTCAACGTCAATCACTCCGCCAGAGCACAAGACTTGCTCATGCAAGCTATGGCGGAGTGGTCGATTGACGTTGCGGTGGTGGCGGAGCCCTACTTCGTCCCTCCCCTACCCAATTGGGTAGGGTCGACGGACGAGTGGGTTGCCGTGGTTGTGCCGGCGGTCGGCAACGGTCCCCCCCTTATCAGGTTAGAGGGCGGCCCAGGGTTTGTGGCGGCCAAATGGGGGAGTGACACCGTACTTGTTGCGGTGTACTTCTCCCCCAATAGGCCGCTGGCCGCCTTCGAGGTCTTCCTGGGGGTCCTGGGGGGGGTCGTGCGGAGGGCGGCCCCGCGCCAAATAATAGTCCTGGGGGACCTCAACGCCAAAAGCGCGGCGTGGGGTTCCCCCATAACGGACGCGCGCGGGGGTGTGCTGAGGGATTGGGTGGCGGCAACGGGCCTAGTGGTCCTAAACCAGGGCAGCGCCAACACTTGCGTGCGGCGGCAGGGGGGGTCCATCGTGGACGTAACGTTCGCGACCCCTGCCATTGCTGCACGCCTAACGGATTGGCGTGTCCTGGAGGACGTGGAGACCCTCTCTGACCATCTGTACATCAGATTGAGGGTCTCCACAAGAGGGGGCCAGCCGCCACCCATCCCAGGGGGGGGGCGTAGAGGGGGGGCGGAGGAGTTCCCCAAGTGGTCCCTGTCCCTTCTGGACAGGGCCAAGGCGGACGAGGCGGCGATGGTGGAGGCATGGTGTGCTGCCCCACCCGCCGCCTTGGGTCTGGAGGAGAGGGCCAGCCGGTTCCGCTCGGCGTTACAGGCCGTCTGCGGAGCCGCCATGCCCCGGGCGAGGCGCCTCTTTGCCCGGAGGAAGGTATACTGGTGGTCCGCAGATATTGCGGCCCTGCGGACCACCAGTAACAGTGCCCGCCGCGCCTACCAACACTGTAGGCGCAGGCGGCACACCGCCGAGGAGGAGGAGGGGCTCTACGAGGCCCTCAAAGAAGCCAAGGGGGCCCTCGTCCTGTCCATAGCGAAGGCCAAGGATGACGCACACGAGTCATTCTTGGCCACGCTGGACGGGGATCCGTGGGGGAGGCCGTACAGGGTGGTGCGCAACAAAATGCGCACCGCCCCCCCCATGGACTCCTTGGAGCCCCCCCTCCTGAGGAGGGTCATCGAGGGACTGTTTCCGGCAGCTCCCTCGATAACTCCCCCGGTGATGACCGAGCCACCGGGGGACTTGGAGGACCCACTCGAACTCGCCATCGCGCCGGTAAGCGATGACGAGTTCGACAGGGCGGTGGACCGGCTCCGGGGCTGCAAGAAAGCCCCGGGGCCCGACGGAGTACCGGGTAAGGTGCTCCCCATCGCCCTTAAACACCTCGGGGACCGACTCAGGCAGTTGATGGACGACTGCCTGAGGGAGGGACGGTTCCCGAGGGTGTGGAAGGAGGGGAGGCTCTGCCTCCTCCGAAAAGAGGGTCGACCCCCCGACAGTCCTTCTGCCTATCGCCCCATAGTGCTGCTGGATGAGGCCGGGAAGATGATGGAGAGGATCCTGGCCTACAGGATCCAGCAACACTTGGAGACCGCCGGCCCGAACGTCTCAGACAGACAGTTCGGGTTTAGGGAAGGGCGGTCTACGCTCGACGCGCTGAAGTCCCTTAGGGACTTCTGTGAGTACGCGTCGAGCAGAGGGGAGGGTGTGGTGGCGGTGTCGTTGGACATCGCCAACGCGTTTGGCACCCTCCCCTATGGGGTGATAAGGGAGGCACTAATTTACCATCAAGTGCCTCCCTACCTGCGGCGGATCATAGAGCACTACCTCACCGAGCGGGTAGTGCTCTATGAGCAGAGGGACGGTCGACGGGGGTCGACGGAGATGGCCTGTGGCGTACCCCAAGGTTCCGTGCTCGGTCCGCTTTTATGGAACCTGGGGTACGATTGGGCCATCAGGGGGGAGTTGCTCCCACGGACGGCCACCATCTGCTATGCAGATGACACCATGGTGGCCGTGCGTGGGACCGACATGAGGGAGGCGCTGTGCCGGGCGGAAGCGGCGGCCGAGCTGACCATTTACCGGATTGGTCGGCTCGGCCTGAGGGTGGCCCTCCCGAAGACTGAGGCGATAGTCTTCGGGGGGCGGGGGTGGAGGCTGCCAGCTGGCGCTGCGCTCACCTTGGGGGGGGAGTCGGTCCCGATCAAGCCCCATATAAAATATCTGGGGCTTGTCCTGGACCGACGCTGGAATTTCGGGGAGCACTTTTCACAGTTAGCTCCCCGAATTGTGGGCGCCGCGTCGGCGCTGGGTCGGCTTCTGCCGAACGTGGGTGGGCCGGGCTCCTTGTGCCGCCGGCTATATGCCGGCGTTACAAGGAGCATGGCTCTGTACGGGGCCCCCATCTGGGCGGACAAGCTGTCCGCCCGGAACAGGGCCCTGCTACAGAGGCCACAGCGGGTGGTGGCCCTCCGAATTGTGAGGGCCTACATGACGGTGGCCCACGCCGCGGCCTGCCTCCTCGCCTGCACCCCGCCCTGGGAGTTGGACGCAGAGGTGCAGGCAGAGACCTATGCAGTTAGGTCCAGGGCCCGGGCGAGGGGAGAACGCCCGGACCCTGAGGAGGTTGAGGAGACGCGCCGGATGATGGAGCGCCGACTGCGGGACAGGTGGAAAGTCAACCTGGAGGACGCCCCCTATGGAACCCGGACCATAGGGGCGATCCTCCCGTCGCTTGACACCTGGTTAGGGAGGGCAGTCGGTGCTACATCTTACCGGCTTGTGCAGGTATTGACCGGACACGGATGCTTCGGTCATTACCTGCACAACATTGGGAGGGAGCCCGGTCCGCAGTGCCATGAGTGCGGCGATCCGGACGACACGGCTCAGCACACCCTCGAGGTGTGCAGCCGGTGGAGTGCGGAGCGCCGCACTATGGCACTGGCCATAGGGCGACAGGACCTCTCCCTGCACAGCGTTGTGTCTGCAATGCTGTGCAGCGACGGGTCCTGGAGGGCTGTGGCCTCCTTCTGCGAGTGTGTCATCTCGCAGAAGGAGGCCTCGGAGCGTGAGCGCGAGGAGTCTCCTCACGCGCATCCGCTCCGGCGTAGACGGCGGGGGGTGAGGCGGCGGCGTTTTGCCGCTCGCCTCAACCCTTAGTGGCTGCGGGTGGGGGATGGGAGTCCCTCGCCCGCCGTAGGCTAGCCACTGGGCGGTCTGGGAGAGGGGCCACGCGTACTCGGCCTCTCTCTCCCTCGACGCGGGAAGCCCCGGCAAATGGCTGGGGCGGCCGGTAGACGTCGTGGAGAAAGCTTTGGCGGGTTCCACGGCGTCTTGCCAATCCGGCAGGGGGGTACGCCAGGGTGGTTTTTAGTGGGTTGCGCTCCGATGCCCCCTCTCATTCGGAGGGGGGGTGACGGGGTGAGTCCCACATATCCCCTCGCCACTCCCATGGTGAGGGGAATGCATAAAGCATTTTCCACCCTGTCAAAAAAAAAAAAAAAAAAAAAAAGGTTAGGTTAGGTTAGGTTAGGTTAGGTTAGGTTAGGTTAGGTTAGGTTAGGTTAGGTTAGGTTAGGTTAGGTTAGGTTAGGTTAGGTTAGGTTAGGTTAGGTTAGGTTAGGTTAGGTTGAGGTCTATTTTGGAGGTGCTTGCACGGATTATTGCGATTTTCGGAACCATAATACTACATTTTTTTGGCATTCGTTTTCGGTTTTTGATCCTGCATTACACGTTGATTTGGCTTTGTTATTCGGTTTTTTGGTTTTTGCACTTGGTTGGTTTTCGTCGGTTTGTTTACCTTTTTCTAACGCAGAAATAAAATTGTTGCCGTTGTCGTACCGAGCCCTTTTAAGGGCTGGGAGGTAGCGGCAATAGTCGACTTTCGCGTGGAAGGGGTGGCAAGATTGTCGAATTTTTAGTTTTGGTTTTTTAGATTTTTGAAAATTGTAAATTTTTGCCCTTAATTTTTTATAAATTTTGGGTTTGTTTACATTTTTCAAAATTAGTTTTGTCGGGGTTGCCAACATCCTTAATTGCCCTTTTTTTGGGCGGGTATAGCGGCAACGGTTCCGCAAACTATAGAGTCGGTCCCGTTTATTTCGGTTTAAGGAGACTAGAATTATAAAATTTCGGAAATTGTGAGTTTTTGGTCAAAATTTTCGGAAGGATTTTTCTAGTTCCTTCAGTTTGGGGGTAGTTTAAAAAAGGTTGCGCTTCTCGTATCTTTTTGAAACTTTTTTGAGTGGTAGGATATTTTGTTTTTTAAATCTTTGTGAAAGATCCAAGACTCTGTGATTTTTGAGTCAAGAGTTATTGACCTACTAGTGAGGAGAGGGATCAATTTCTTGGACTTCACTTTTTTCAAAATTTTACCTTTTTAGTTTTTTGTTAATTTCTTTTAACCTATTCATCTTTGGTGAATACTAGACGTATAAGAAAATAGACCAAAAAATCTTCTATTTTTTGGTCATTTTTCTAGGTCGCTACGACCTCGGGAAGTTGCCCGAAAAAAGCGGCAAACTTTTTCTCTGATTGCTCAGAGGAAAATTTCAGGCGCTAAATCGGGTTTTATATGGGAAAGTCTAAATCCGACTCGCACTTGACCATTTCAAGGTTAGGTTAGGTCTTAGTTTTGATCGTAGTAGTCGGATTTAGACCAAATTTGGGAATTAGGTGGAAGGGGTCAGTATGGCTTCTGACACTGAGAAAGGGGGGGATCCACTGGAGGAAGGGGGAGAAATCCTCACCTCTGGGTGTGAGTCGGAGGACTCGTTAGATGTTTATGAGAGGGTCCCTCATGCCTCTAAGAGGGGTCATGAGGATGATGAGGAGGGTGATCTAAGGCACGTGTACGGGCCAAAGATCAACTCCGCCCGTAGAGGAAAGCCCAAGGGGGCATATGCGGGGTTGGCTGCAGCAAGGGCCAAGCTACAAGAGCCGGACATTTATCAGTTCGAGGAAGAAGCGGACGCTGCCGCCGCATACCGAAAGGACTTTCCTGAGCTCCGCCCCAGGGGGGGGAAGGAGGTTAAGGGAACGAATGGAGGGAAAAAGGGAGGAAAGGTGCGCTCGCGTTCGCGATCACCAACCTCCCCCTCGCGCCGGGAAAGCCCGACAGAATTTCTGCGGTTTTCAGATCCAATCGAGGCAGCCCGACAGGCAGCGAGGGAGATTTTAGAGGGGGCCCGAAGATCCGGTAATTTGAAGGGAGATGTGTGGGGCGCGATGAATCGTGCCTGCCACACGATTTTAGACTCGATGGACGACGTCGAGGCCGCCAAGTCGGAGAGTGAGGAGATCCGCATCCTTAAAGCGGACAATAAGAGGATGCGGGAGCAACTCACTCACTGCTTGGCGGAACTGAAGGCGCTCCGGACTGCGTTCTCGGAGCGGGAGATTCCGGCGTCTCTGGCCCCGCCACCCAAACCGTCCTTGCAGTTCTCTGCTGCGGACCTGGCGGAGGCGATCGGAGAACTAAAGAAGGAACTGTTCGTCTCCTTGGGGAGCATGATCAATGCCCGCCTTGAGGAGGTGAACAGGCGCCTGCCGCCTGAGCCGATTTTCCGCCCCCCGTTGGCGGCTGATAGGAGGATGACGGGATCGGCTGTGCCAGCCCTTCCCAAAGTGAGGACGGTCTCACCTGCCCCACCTAGGATGAGGACTGCTTCGCCTGCCCCACCTAAGGTGAAGACTACTCAGCCTGAGGCAGTAGCAAGACTGGGGGACAGGAGGCCGCAAAAGGCCAAGACTGCCAAAAAGGCAGTTGCCCCCGCCCGACAAGCTCCAGTCCCGGCCCCGCGAGCCGCCCCGAGAGTTGCTCGGTCGTCGGAAGGAGGATCATGCCCCTCGACCCAAACGCCACGTCCACCTAAGGAATCCTGGGTGGATGTGGTAAAGAAGGGGAAAGGGAAGGGGAAGGGCACGGCGAAGGCCAAGCCTGCCCCCTCGACAAGAGCGCCCAAAGCGCCACCAAAGAAAAAGACGGCAGCGCCTAAGGTGAGGGCGCTGGCCGTTCCAAGGACGGCGGCGGTGGTGGTTTCATTAAAAAAGGATGCCACCAACACCACCACGCTACAGGCCACTATGGCCAGGGCGATCAACGCCCTGAGCTTGGAGGAAGTGGGCCTGCAGCATGTAAAGGTCAGGTCCTCTATGACGGGGGCCCGTGTAATCGAAGTCCCCGGAGAGGACCAGGAGAATGCGGCTGATAATCTAGCTGCTAAACTGCAGCAGATTGTAGGTGACGTGGCCGACGTGAGTCGCGTTACAAAAAAGACCGGACTCCAAATCGCCGGCCTAGATGAGTCGGCGACAAAGGAGTCCGTGGCGCTGGCCGTTGCCAATGCAGGAGCCTGTGACCAGGCCCAAATAAAGGTAGGGGGCATTCGCCCCCTGTACGACGGAACTGGATCTGTTTTGATCCAGTGCCCAGTGCGGGTGGCCAAAGCCCTCCTGGCGATAGGGCGGATCAAGGTGGGTTGGGCGTCCGCCAAGATCAATAGGATCGGACCAGCACCTATGCGGTGCTACAGATGCATGGGTGTTGGTCACACACGAGAGACATGCCCCTCCAGCGTTGACCGGTCAAAATCCTGCTACCGGTGCAGCAGGGAGGGGCACATAGCAAGAGAGTGCTGGGAAGAAAAGGCATGGTGCGTGGTGTGCGCCCATGCAAAACTTCCAGCTGACCACTCTATGGGGGGAGATAGTTGTTTCCCCCCGGAAACTAGAGGTAGGGACCTAAGGACGCAACCCCCCCGTCGTCCTCAGCCTCCCCCTTCCCACACAGAGGTAGCCGCTGGCCGGCTAGCAGAGGACAACCGCATGGACCACTAAATGCCAGCACACCGGCATTTAGAGGTCCTGCAGATAAACGCCAACCACTCCGCCAGAGCTCAAGATCTGCTCATGCAGACTATGGCGGAGTGGGCGATTGGCGTGGCGGTTGTTGCGGAGCCCTATTTCGTCCCCCCTCTACCTAATTGGGTAGGGGCGTCGGATGAAATGGTGGCTATCGTAGTGCCGGTGGTTGGGGACTTCCCCGCCTTGTCGAAGATTGAGGGCGGCCCAGGATTTGTGGCGGCCAAGTGGGGGAGTGACACCGTACTATTGGCGGTGTACTTCTCCCCCAATAGGCCGCTACGTGCTTTTGAACAATTCCTGGGAGTCCTAGGGGGGGTGGTCAGGAGGGCTGCTCCGAGACAAGTGATGGTCCTGGGGGACCTCAATGCCAAGAGCTCGGCATGGGGTTCCCCCATCACGGACCCGCGAGGGGCGGTCCTCAGGGATTGGGTGGTGGCAACAGGACTCGAGGTTCTGAATCAGGGCGGCGCAAATACATGCGTGCGGCGGCAGGGGGGTTCGGTCGTGGACGTGACGTTCGCGACCACTGCCATTGCCGCGCGCGTGGAAGACTGGCGCGTCCTGGAGGACGTGGAGACCCTCTCCGATCACCTATATATTAGGATGAGGGTCTCCACAGGAGGGGTGCAGTCACTGCCCATCCCCGGGGGGAGGGCAAACGGGAGCAGGGTAGGAGGGTTCCCAAAATGGTCCCTGTCCCTTTTGGACAGGGCCAAGGCGGACGAGGCGGCGATGGTGGAGGCTTGGTGTGCTGCCCCACCCGCCGCCCTCGGAGTCGAGGAAAGGGCCGTTCGGTTCCGCATCGCACTGCAGGCGGTGTGCGATGCGGCTATGCCCCGGGCAAAACGCCTGACTTCTCGGAAGAGGGTGTACTGGTGGTCCGCAGAGATTGCGGCCCTGCGAATCACCAGCAATAGTGCCCGCCACGCCTACCAGCACTGTAGGCGTAGGCGGCACACCCCCCAAGAGGAAGAGGGTCTCCACCAGGCCCTCAAGGTGGCAAAGAAGGCCCTCCAGGTGGCGATCGCCAAGGCCAAGGATGAGGGACAAGCCTCGTTCTTGGCCACCCTGGATAAGGACCCATGGGGGCGGCCCTACAGGGTAGTGCGCAACAAGATGCGCACTGCCCCCCCCATGGACTCCCTTGAACCCGCCTTACTGCAGAGGGTCATCGAGGGGCTGTTCCCGCCAGCCCCTGCGATCACCCCTCCATCGATGGCTGAGCCTGTGGAGGAGCCGGATACCGAACTCGTCATTGCGCCAATTAGCGATGACGAGTTCGAGAGGGTAGAGGACCGACTCCGGGGCTGTAAAAAAGCCCCGGGCCCCGATGGAGTCCCCGGTCGCGTCCTCTTCATCAGTCTGAAACATCTCGGGAACCGCCTCAGGCAGATCATGGATGACTGCCTGAGGGAGGGAAGGTTCCCGAGGATATGGAAGGAGGGGAGGGTATGCCTCCTCCGTAAAGAGGGTCGACCCCCCGACTGCCCGTCCGCCTACCGCCCCATCGTGCTGCTGGATGAGGCCGGGAAAATGTTCGAACGTATCCTGGCCTCCCGGATCTTGCAGCACCTGGAGACCGCCGGCCCGAACGTCTCGGAGAGACAGTTCGGGTTCCGGGAGGGGCGGTCTACGCTCGACGCGCTGAAGTCCTTAAGGGACTTCTGTGAAGACGCGTCGGGCAGGGGAGAGGGTGTCGTGGCGGTGTCTTTAGACATCGCCAATGCCTTCGGCACCCTCCCCTATGAGGTGATAAGTGAGGCACTTCGGTATCACGAAGTGCCTCACTACCTGCGGCGGGTCATAGAGCACTACCTTACCGAGAGGGTAGTGCTCTATGAGGGCAAGGAGGGTCGACGGGGGGAAAGGAGGATGGCCTGCGGCGTACCCCAGGGTTCCGTTCTCGGTCCACTTCTTTGGAACCTGGGGTACGACTGGGCCATCAGGGGGGAATTGCTTCCGCGCACAGTCACAATCTGTTATGCGGACGACACGATGGTGGCTGCGCGCGGAAGCAACCTGAGGGAGACCTCAAGGAGGGCGGAGGTGGCGGCCGAGCTGGCGATTCATCGCATTGAGCGGCTCGGATTAAAGGTGGCCCTCCCGAAGACTGAGGGCATAGTCTTCGGGGGGCGAGGGTGGAGGCTGCCGGCGGGCGCGGCGCTCACCCTGGGGGGGGAGGCGGTCGTAATTAAGCCCCATATAAAATATCTGGGGCTAATATTGGACCGCAAATGGGATTTCGGGGAACATTTCTCCAAACTTGCTCCCCGAATAGTGGGTGCCGCCTCGGCACTGGGGCGGCTATTGCCCAATGTGGGTGGGCCAGGCTCCTTATGCCGGCGTTTATACGCCGGCGTGACAAGGAGCATGGCCCTCTACGGGGCCCCAATCTGGGCGGACAAGCTGTCCGCCCGGAACAGGGCCCTGCTGCGGAGGCCCCAGAGGGTTGTGGCCCTCCGGATGGTGAGGGCCTACGTAACCGTGGCCCACGCAGCGGCCTGCCTCCTCGCCTGCACCCCGCCCTGGGAATTGGATGCAGAGGTGCAGGCGGAGACCTATAGGGTTAGGTCTAGGGCCCGGGCGAGGGGTGAACGCCCGGACCCTGAGGAGGTAGAGGAGACGCGCCGAATGACGGAGCGTCGACTGCGGGAACGATGGAAGGCCGACCTGGAGGACTCCCCCTATGGTACTCGTACTATAGGGGCGATCCTCCCGTCGGTTGACCTGTGGTTAGAGAGGGCAGTCGGCGCTACGTCGTTCCGGCTTGTGCAGGTAATGACCGGACATGGGTGTTTCGGTCATTACCTGCACAAAATTGGGAGGGAGCCTACCCCGCAGTGCCATGAGTGCGGCGATCCGGACGACACGGCTCGGCACACCTTTGAGGTGTGCAGCCGTTGGAGTTCGGAGCGCGGCGCCATGGCACTCGCTATACAGCGGGAGGACCTCTCGCTCTACAGCATTGTCTCGGCAATGCTCTGCAGCGAGAGGTCTTGGGAGGCTGTGGCCTCTTTTTGCGAGACGGTTATCTCGCAGAAGGAGGCCGCGGAGCGGGAGCGCGAGGAGTCTCCTCTCGCGCATCCGCTCCGGCGCAGACGGCAGGGGTTGAGGCGGCGGCGTTTTGCCGCGCGCCTCAACCCTTAGTGGCTGCAGGTGGGGGATGGGAGTCCCCTGCCTGCTGTAGGCAAGTCACTCAGCGGTCTGGGAGGGGGGCCACGCGTGCTCGGCCCTTCTCCCCTTTGGCGCGGGGAGCCCCGGCAATGGCTGGGGCAGCCGGACGACGTCGTGGGGAATGCCAATCGCGGGTTCCACGGCGTCCAACCAAACCGGTTTGAGGGTACGCCAAGGTGTTTTTTAGTGGGTAACACTCCCCTACTCCTTCTCGCTCGGAGAAGGGGAGGGGATGTGAGTCCCACATACCCCCCCGTCACTCCCATGGCGGGGGAAATGCGTAAAGCATTTTTCACCTTGCAAAAAAAAAAAAAAAAAAAAAAAAAAAAAAAAAAAAAAAGGTTAGGTTAGGTTAGGTTAGGTTAGGTTAGGTTAGGTTAGGTTAGGTTAGGTTAGGTTAGGTTAGGTTAGGTTAGGTTAGGTTAGGTTAGGTTAGGTTAGGTTAGGTTAGGTTAGGTTAGGTTAGGTTAGGTTAGGTTAGGTTAGGTTAGGTTAGGTTAGGTTAGGTTAGGTTAGGTTAGGTTAGGTTAGGTTAGGTTAGGTTAGGTTAGGTTAGGTTAGGTTAGGTTAGGTTAGGTTAGGTTAGGTTAGGTTAGGTTAGGTTAGGTTAGGTTAGGTTAGGTTAGGTTAGGTTAGGTTAGGTTAGGTTAGGTTAGGTTAGGTTAGGTTAGGTTAGGTTAGGTTAGGTTAGGTTAGGTTAGGTTAGGTTAGGTTAGGTTAGGTTAGGTTAGGTTAGGTTAGGTTAGGTTAGGTTAGGTTAGGTTAGGTTAGGTTAGGTTAGGTTAGGTTAGGTTAGGTTAGGTTAGGTTAGGTTAGGTTAGGTTAGGTTAGGTTAGGTTAGGTTGAGGTCTATTTTGGAGGTGCTTGCACGGATTATTGCGATTTTCGGAACCATAATACTACATTTTTTTGGCATTCGTTTTCGGTTTTTGATTCTGCATTACACGTTGATTTGGCTTTGTTATTCGGTTTTTTGGTTTTTGCACTTGGTTGGTTTTCGTCGGTTTGTTTACCTTTTTCAAACGCAGAAATAAAATTGTTGCCGTTGTCGTACCGAGCCCTTTTTAGGGCTGGGGGGTAGCGGCAATAGTCGACTTTCGCGTTAAAGGGGTGGCAAGATTGTCGAATTTTTTGTTTTGGGGTTATAAGTTTTTGAAAATTGTAAATTTTTGCCCTTAATTTTTTATAAATTTTGGGTTTGTTTACATTTTTCAAAAATAGTTTTGTCGGGGTTGCCAGCATCCTTAATTGCCCATTTTTTGGGCGGGTATAGCGGCAACGGTGCCACAAACTATAGAGTCGGTCCCGTTTATTTCGGTCTGAGGAGACTAGAGAAATAAAATTTCGGAAATTGTGAGTTTTTGCTCAAAATTTTCGGAAGTATTTTTCTAGTCCCTTCAGTTTGGGGGTAGTTTTAAAAAGGTTGCGCTTCTCGTATCTTTTTGAAACTTTTTGTAGTTGTAGGAAATTTTGATTTTTAAATCTTTGTGAAAGAGCCAAGACTCTGTGATTTTTGAGTCAAGAGTTATTGACCCACTAGTGAGGAGAGGGATCAATTTCTTGGACTTCACTTTTTTCAAAATTTTCAATTTTTTGTTTTTTGTTAATTTCTTTTAACTTATTCATCTTTGGTGAATACTTGAAGTATTCAAAAATAGTCCAAAAAATCTACTATTTTTTGGTTATTTTTCTAGGTCGCTACGACCTCGGGAAGTGGCCCGAAAAAAGCGTCAAACTTTTGCTCTGATTGCTCAGAGGAAAATTTCAGGCGCTAAATCGGGTTTTATATGGGAAAGTCTAAATCCGACTCGCACTTGACCATTTCAAGGTTAGGTTAGGTCTTAGTTTTGATCGTAGTAGTCGGATTTAGACCAAATTTAGTAATTAGGTGGAAGGGGTCAGTATGGCTTCTGACACTGAGAAAGGGGGGGATCCACTGGAGGAAGGGGGAGAAATCCTCACCTCTGGGTGTGAGTCGGAGGACTCGTTAGAGGTTTTTGAGAGGGTCCCTCATGCCTCTAAGAGGGGTCATGAGGACGATGAGGAGGGTGATCTAAGGCACGTGTACGGGCCAAAGATCAACTCCGCCCGTAGAGGAAAGCCCAAGGGGGCATATGCGGGGTTGGCTGCAGCAAGGGCCAAGCTTCAAGAGCCGGACATTTACCAGTTCGAGGAAGAAGCGGACGCTGCCGCCGCATACCGAAAGGACTTTCCTGAGCTCCGCCCCAGGGGGGGGAAGGAGGTTAAGGGAACGAATGGAGGGAAAAAGGGAGGAAAGGTGCGCTCGCGTTCGCGATCACCAACCTCCCCCTCGCGCCGGGAAAGCCCGACACAATTTCTGCGGTTTTCTGATCCAATCGAGGCAACCCGACAGGCAGCGAGGGAGATTTTAGAGGGGGCCCGAAGATCCGGGAACTTGAAGGGAGACGTGTGGGGCGCAATGAATCGTGCCTGCCACACAATTTTAGACTCGATGGACGACGTCGAGGCCGCCAAGTCGGAAAGTGAGGAGATCCGCATCCTTAAAGCGGACAATAAGAGGATGCGGGAGCAACTCACTCACTGCTTGGCGGAACTGAAGGCGCTCCGGACTGCGTTCTCGGAGCGGGAGATTCCGGCGTCTCCGGCCCCGCCACCCAAACCGTCCTTGCAGTTTTCTGCTGCGGACCTGGCGGAGGCGATCGAAGAGCTAAAGAAGGAACTGTTCGTCTCCTTGGGGAGCATGATCAATGCCCGCCTTGAGGAGGTGAACAGGCGCCTGCCGCCTGAGCCGATTTTGCGCCCCCCGTTGGCGGCTGATAGGAGGGTGGTGGGATCGGCTGTGCCAGCCCTTCCCAAAGTGAGGACGGTCTCACCTGCCCCACCTAGGATGAGGACTGCTTCGCCTGCCCCACCTAAGGTGAGGACTACTCAGCCTGAGGCAGTAGCAAGACTGGGGGACGGGAGGCCGCAAAAGGCCAAGACTGCCAAAAAGGCAGTTGCCCCCGCCCGCCAAGCTCCAGTCCCGGCCCCGCGAGCCGCCCCGAGAGTTGCTCGGTCGTCGGAAGGAGGATCATGCCCCTCGACCCAAACGCCACGTCCACCTAAGGAATCCTGGGTGGATGTGGTAAAGAAGGGGAAAGGGAAGGGGAAGGGCATGGCGAAAGCCAAGCCTGCCCCCTCGACAAGAGCGCCCAAAGCGCCACCCAAGAAAAAGACGGCAGCGCCTAAAGTGAGGGCGCTGGCTGTTCCAAGGACGGCGGCGGTGGTGGTGTCATTAAAAAAGGATGCCACCAACACCACCACGCTACAGGCCACTATGGCCAGGGCGATCAACGCCCTGAGCTTGGAGGAAGTGGGCCTGCAGCATGTAAAGGTCAGGTCCTCTATGACGGGGGCCCGTGTAATCGAAGTCCCCGGAGAGGACCAGGAGAATGCGGCTGATAATCTTGCTGCTAAACTGCAGCAGATTGTAGGTGACGTGGCCGACGTGAGCCGCGTTACAAAAAAGACCGGACTCCAAATCGCCGGCCTAGATGAGTCGGCGACAAAGGAGTCCGTGGCGCTGGCCGTTGCCCATGCAGGAGCCTGTGACCAGGCCCAAATAAAGGTAGGGGGCATTCGCCCCCTGTACGACGGAACTGGATCTGTTTTGATCCAGTGCCCAGTGCGGGTGGCCAAAACCCTCCTGGCGATAGGGCGGATCAAGGTGGGTTGGGCGTCCGCCAAGATCAATAGGATTGGACCAGCACCTATGCGGTGCTACAGATGCATGGGTGTTGGTCACACACGAGAGACATGCCCCTCCAGCGTTGACCGGTCAAAATCCTGCTACCGGTGCAGCAGGGAGGGGCACATAGCAAGAGAGTGCTGGGAAGAAAAAGCATGGTGCGTGGTGTGCGCCCATGCAAAACTTCCAGCTGACCACTCTATGGGGGGAGATAGTTGTTTCCCCCCGGAAACTAGAGGTAGGGACCTGAGGACGCGACCCCCCCGTCGTCCTCAGCCTCCCCCTTCCCACACAGAGGTAGCCGCCGGCCGGCTAGCAGAGGACAACCGCATGGACCACTAAATGCCAGCACACCGGCATTTAGAGGTCCTGCAGATAAACGCCAACCACTCCGCCAGAGCTCAAGATCTGCTCATGCAGACTATGGCGGAGTGGGCGATTGGCGTGGCGGTTGTTGCGGAGCCCTATTTCGTCCCCCCTCTACCTAATTGGGTAGGGGCGTCGGATGAAATGGTGGCTATCGTAGTGCCGGTGGTTGGGGACTTCCCCGCCTTGTCGAAGATTGAGGGCGGCCCAGGATTTGTGGCGGCCAAGTGGGGGAGTGACACCGTACTATTGGCGGTGTACTTCTCCCCCAATAGGCCGCTACGTGCTTTTGAACAATTCCTGGGAGTCCTGGGGGGGGTGGTCAGGAGGGCTGCTCCGAGACAAGTGATGGTCCTGGGGGACCTCAATGCCAAGAGCTCGGCATGGGGTTCCCCCATCACGGACCCGCGAGGGGCGGTCCTCAGGGATTGGGTGGTGGCAACAGGACTCGAGGTTCTGAATCAGGGCGGCGCAAATACATGCGTGCGGCGGCAGGGGGGTTCGGTCGTGGACGTGACGTTCGCGACCACTGCCATTGCCGCGCGCGTGGAAGACTGGCGCGTCCTGGAGGACGTGGAGACCCTCTCCGATCACCTATATATTAGGATGAGGGTCTCCACAGGAGGGGTGCAGTCACTGCCCATCCCCGGGGGGAGGGCAAACGGGAGCAGGGGAGGAGGGTTCCCAAAATGGTCCCTGTCCCTTTTGGACAGGGCCAAGGCGGACGAGGCGGCGATGGTGGAGGCTTGGTGTGCTGCCCCACCCGCCGCCCTCGGAGTCGAGGAAAGGGCCGTCCGGTTTCGCATCGCACTGCAGGCGGTGTGCGATGCGGCTATGCCCCGGGCGACACGCCTGACTTTTCGGAAGAGGGTGTACTGGTGGTCCGCAGAGATTGCGGCCCTGCGGATCACCAGCAATAGTGCCCGCCACGCCTACCAGCACTGTAGGCGTAGGCGGCACACCCCCCAAGAGGAAGAGGGTCTCCACCAGGCCCTCAAGGTGGCAAAGAAGGCCCTCCAGGTGGCGATCGCCAAGGCCAAGGATGAGGGACAAGCCTCGTTCTTGGCCACCCTGGATAAGGACCCATGGGGGCGGCCCTACAGGGTAGTGCGCAACAAGATGCGCACTGCCCCCCCCATGGACTCCCTTGAACCCGCCTTACTGCAGAGGGTCATCGAGGGGCTGTTCCCTCCAGCCCCTGCGATCACTCCTCCATCGATGGCTGAGCCCGTGGAGGAGCCGGATACCGAACTCGTCATTGCGCCAATTAGCGATGACGAGTTCGAGAGGGTAGAGGACCGACTCCGGGGCTGTAAAAAAGCCCCGGGCCCCGATGGAGTCCCCGGTCGCGTCCTCTTCATCAGTCTGAAACATCTCGGGAACCGCCTCAGGCAGATCATGGATGACTGCCTGAGGGAGGGAAGGTTCCCGAGGATATGGAAGGAGGGGAGGGTATGCCTCCTCCGTAAAGAGGGTCGACCCCCCGACTGCCCGTCCGCCTACCGCCCCATCGTGCTGCTGGATGAGGCCGGGAAAATGTTCGAACGTATCCTGGCCTCACGGATCCTGCAGCACCTGGAGACCGCCGGCCCGAACGTCTCGGAGAGACAGTTCGGGTTCCGGGAGGGGCGGTCTACGCTCGACGCGCTGAAGTCCTTAAGGGACTTCTGTGAAGACGCGTCGGGCAGGGGAGAGGGTGTCGTGGCGGTGTCTTTAGACATCGCCAATGCCTTCGGCACCCTCCCCTATGAGGTGATAAGTGAGGCACTTCGGTATCACGAAGTGCCTCACTACCTGCGGCGGGTCATAGAGCACTACCTTACCGAGAGGGTAGTGCTCTATGAGGGCAAGGAGGGTCGACGGGGGGAAAGGAGGATGGCCTGCGGCGTGCCCCAGGGTTCCGTTCTCGGTCCACTTCTTTGGAACCTGGGGTACGACTGGGCCATCAGGGGGGAATTGCTTCCGCGCACAGTCACAATCTGTTATGCGGACGACACGATGGTGGCTGCGCGCGGAAGCAACCTGAGGGAGACCTCAAGGAGGGCAGAGGTGGCGGCCGAGCTGGCGATTCATCGCATTGAGCGGCTCGGATTAAAGGTGGCCCTCCCGAAGACTGAGGGCATAGTCTTCGGGGGACGAGGGTGGAGGCTGCCGGCGGGCGCGGCGCTCACCCTGGGGGGGGAGGCGGTCATAATTAAGCCCCATATAAAATATCTGGGGCTAATATTGGACCGCAAATGGGATTTCGGGGAGCATTTCTCCAAACTTGCTCCCCGAATAGTGGGTGCCGCCTCGGCACTGGGGCGGCTATTGCCCAATGTGGGTGGGCCAGGCTCCTTATGCCGGCGTTTATACGCCGGCGTGACAAGGAGCATGGCCCTCTACGGGGCCCCAATCTGGGCGGACAAGCTGTCCGCCCGGAACAGGGCCCTGCTGCGGAGGCCCCAGAGGGTTGTGGCCCTCCGGATGGTGAGGGCCTACGTAACCGTGGCCCATGCAGCGGCCTGCCTCCTCGCCTGCACCCCGCCCTGGGAATTGGATGCAGAGGTGCAGGCGGAGACCTATAGGGTTAGGTCTAGGGCCCGGGCGAGGGGTGAACGCCCGGACCCTGAGGAGGTAGAGGAGACGCGCCGAATGACGGAGCGTCGACTGCGGGAACGATGGAAGGCCGACCTGGAGGACTCCCCCTATGGTACTCGTACTATAGGGGCGATCCTCCCGTCGGTTGACCTGTGGTTAGAGAGGGCAGTCGGCGCTACGTCGTTCCGGCTTGTGCAGGTAATGACCGGACATGGGTGTTTCGGTCATTACCTGCACAAAATTGGGAGGGAGCCTACCCCGCAGTGCCATGAGTGCGGCGATCCGGACGACACGGCTCGGCACACCTTTGAGGTGTGCAGCCGTTGGAGTTCGGAGCGCGGCGCCATGGCACTCGCTATACAGCGGGAGGACCTCTCGCTCTACAGCATTGTCTCGGCAATGCTCTGCAGCGAGAGGTCTTGGGAGGCTGTGGCCTCTTTTTGCGAGACGGTTATCTCGCAGAAGGAGGCCGCGGAGCGGGAGCGCGAGGAGTCTCCTCTCGCGCATCCGCTCCGGCGCAGACGGCAGGGGTTGAGGCGGCGGCGTTTTGCCGCGCGCCTCAACCGTTAGTGGCTGCAGGTGGGGGATGGGAGTCCCCTGCCTGCTGTAGGCAAGTCACTCAGCGGTCTGGGAGGGGGGCCACGCGTGCTCGGCCCTTCTCCCCTTTGGCGCGGGGAGCCCCGGCAATGGCTGGGGCAGCCGGACGACGTCGTGGGGAATGCCAATCGCGGGTTCCACGGCGTCCAACCAAACCGGTTTGAGGGTACGCCAAGGTGTTTTTTAGTGGGTAACACTCCCCTACTCCTTCTCGCTCGGAGAAGGGGAGGGGATGTGAGTCCCACATACCCCCCCGTCACTCCCATGGCGGGGGAAATGCGTAAAGCATTTTTCACCTTGCAAAAAAAAAAAAAAAAAAAAAAAAGGTTAGGTTAGGTTAGGTTAGGTTAGGTTAGGTTAGGTTAGGTTAGGTTAGGTTAGGTTAGGTTAGGTTAGGTTAGGTTAGGTTAGGTTAGGTTAGGTTGGGGTGCGGGCCGGATTCCTCCACGTTGGCCTGGGTGCTGCAGTCTCTCTTGATCTCGATCCGGAGAGAACGCAGCATCTGGGCTGGTGCACCCTGGGCATTGGCTGAGACTTTCTTCCTTTGGGAGATTCTTTCAGCCCATGGCTAATATCCGGCGGGGGGGGGGGAGTTGCTCCCGGCCACTCTCCTAGTGAGAGTGCGCTGTGGATGCAACAGTGTTGGGGGTTGTCCTCGAAAGAGGTACAACGGGTGCGGCGATGTGCCAGGCGCACTCGGCTCTTGCTGACGTCGGACCAACTCGTTTCCCGTTCGGAGTGTCGTGGATCACGTCTCGCGGCTCCGACGGACCGAGGACCTTGCCTTAGCTGGCCGGGTCGAGAGGAGTAAACCTCAATAAAAAATCCCTTAATCCCAAGTGGCGCAGCACCGCGAGGGGATGGGTGGCTGAAGGGCGATCAGTCGATAGTGCTTTGCCCCGTCAGGGTACCTGCCGACCCTCTGACGGGAGATGCTAGGCTTGTCCAGGAGCACGGGCACCTCCTGGATCGACCTTTTTCCCTACTTCTCGTGGGATCAAAAATGAATGTTTTTACACCCTTTGTAAACGGCCCTTCTCAGGGCCAACCTGAAAATGGCCCTTCTCAGGGCCAACCTGAAAACGGCCCTTCTCAGGGCCAAAACACAAACGGCTCTTCTCAGAGCCAAACTGGAGAGGATAGGACGCGGGCGTTAATCCCGGTTGTCAGTTTGGAGCGCATGGCGCTCAGGCCACGGTCGGCGAGCCCTAGGGTGCCGGTGCCGGTGGCGGAGACGGAAAGGAAAAGCCCGGAGGATCGGAAGGACGATCAGTCTGACACCGGAACCTTGGAAACGGTTCGTTCCGGGCCGAATTTGAGTGAGTCAGACTCCGCCATGAGTTTTAGCTCGGAGAAGGGAGCTCGTAGGTTGTGGCGTAAGAGGAAGCCGAACCTTTCTTATTCATCAGATTCTGAGGAGACCTCGAAGGGTAAAAAGGATAGAAAGAGAGGTCGCGGTCGCCCCCCCACCACGGGGAAATATGTTGGCCTGGCCTTGGCGAAGGAAGAGCTGAACCGCGCCAAAAGAGAGGAGTTGAGGCTGAGGGCAGAGGAGGAGGTTGCTGGCCTGGCGCGGACGCTGTCGACCCGCAACCAGCCAGGCTGTAGTGTGCCAGCGTCCGGCCAGTCCCATGCTGAGGACGAGATGACTGCGGCCTCTGTACATGAGAGGGTGCAGAGCAGCCTCAAAGCTATTGCCCTCGTGGCGAACAAGTCCAGCAACCTCAAGGGCACGTTTGTTAAGGCCCTCAACGAAGCTGTCGCGTCCATCAAAGGCGCGTTTGAGGCCATTAACCAGCGCACATCCTCAGAGGAGACGCGGCGGCTGCAAGCACAGAACGACCGCTTGCGAGCCGAGCTGGCAGAGCTTCGCTCTGAAATGGCTCAAATGAGGACGGACTTTCGGGATCAACTTAACCGAAAGTCCCCGGTTCCATTACCTCAAGAGAAGACGCAGCCTGCCAGCGGCTCCCGGAAGGTGGTCCCTGAGCCTCTAAACGCTGAGAATTTGGTACGTGCCGTGACGGTTCAGATGGGCTTGATGCTGGACGCCAGACTGGGAGCCCTAGAGCTTGAGGGCAGGCTCTTGCCGGCCCAAATAATGCGGCCTCCGCTGGCCGCTGACAGGCAACAACATTCGGCGCAGGAGGCTTCTCAGAGCCAAGACCCTGTGCTCGCTCCCAAGCCGAATCCCAAGCCAGCTCCCAAGCCGGCTCTCAAGTCGGCTGCCAAGCCGGCTTCTAAACTGGCTCCAAAGAGAGGACCCCCTAACCTAACGGAGGAACCCCGAAAAGGGGATAAGGGAAAGGGGAAGGGGAAAGGCAAGGGCAAGAAGAGTGCGCCCCGTGCAGACGTCGAAGCCACCACGACGACACCTCATCTCACGACTCCAGCTCCTCGACCACTGCCTCCGGCTTCCACGTCCGAGGAGTTTACAACCGTGGAGCGCCGTAAGGAAAAAAAGGCGGCAAACCTTTCATCGGCTTCCCAGCCACAGCCGCAGAGGCGGAAATCCAACAAACCCGGAGCACGTAAACTTCGCCCTCCTCGCTCGGAAGTCATTGTTCTGACACTGAAGCCGGAGGCCGTAGAGAAGGGCGTGACATACGCGCAAGTGATTACCAGGGCAAAGGAGAGCATGGACCTTGAGCACTATGGCATCGACTCGATAAAATTTCGGCGGGCGGCAACCGGTGCCAGAGTTCTTGAGGTCCCGCAAACAGCCAATGGCGAAAAGGCTGATTCACTGGCAAAAGACCTGGCCAATAAGGTTGGGGAGGATGTCGTCTGGGTGTCAAGGCCAACGAAGTGTGCTGAGCTGCGCCTCACAGAACTTGACGACTCCGTGACACCTGGGGAGGTAGTTGCTGCTATCGCCAGGGTTGGCGGATGTGTTGAGAGCCAAATAAAGTCAGGAGAAATTCGTCAGGATGCCTCCGGCCTTGGCACTATCTGGCTTCGTTGCCCAACTGCGGCAGCAAAACAAGTGATGGAAGCCGACCGCGGAAGACTCAAGGTTGGGTGGGTCCGTGCCGCCGTGAAGCTGCTCGATCAGCGTCCCATGCGGTGCTACAAGTGCCTTGAAAAGGGTCATGTAAAGGCACAATGCACCAGCGACACTGATCGCAGCGACACGTGCTATCGATGTGGCCAACCAGGCCACAGAGCGGCTGGCTGCTCCGAGACGCCACACTGCTCAGTGTGTGCGAACTCAAGCAAAAAGGCGGATCACAAATTGGGCTCCAAGGCGTGCCAAGCACCAGGCCCAAAGGCAGCGAAGAAGAAGGCTAAAACCGGCCCCCGGGCCCCACCCCAGCCTAATCAGCCATCCACCAGCAGGTCGGAACCGCATGAGAAGGAGGATCAAATGGCCACAGAATAATGGCCATTCGAGTAATCCAGGCGAATCTCAACCACTGTGCCAGGGCCCAGGACTTGTTGTTTCAGTCCATGGCACAGTGGATGATAGGCGTTGCAGTAGTGGCAGAGCCGTACTCGATCCCTCCCCGGGACGACTGGGTAGGAGATGTGGACGGCTCTGTAGCACTGGTTGTGCGTACAGTGACTGGTGGCTCACCGTTGGCCACTCCAATAAAAGGGAAGGGGTACGTGGCGGCGCTCTGTGGTGACATATGGTACGTTGCGATCTATTTCTCGCCAAATAGATGTCTGGCTGACTTTGAGCGGTTCCTGGACGAAGTAGGGGCTCGAGTCGGTCAGCTTCTCCCGCGCCCTGTAATCGTTGCCGGGGACTTTAACGCCAAATCCACGGCTTGGGGCTCCCCGGCGACGGATGCGCGAGGCGCAATCCTGGAAGAGTGGGCGGTGGTGGTAGGGCTGGAAGTCCTTAACCAGGGAACGGCAGACACATGCGTGCGGCAACAGGGTGGCTCTATCGTGGATATCACGTTCGCGAGTGCCTCCCTGGCGCGCCGTGTCCAGGACTGGGAGGTTATGGTGGGGGTGGAGACGCTGTCGGATCACCGTTATATCCAGTTCAGCGTCTCCGCACCCTCACTGTCAACGAACGGCCCAAGCCGGATTGGCCAGGTCGGAAGCGGCCCAAGGTGGTCACTTACCAAACTCGACCGGGAAATTTTGAAGGAGGCGGCAATTGTGCAGGCTTGGTTGCCCATACCGGTGGGAGCAGTGGCAGTAGAGACCGAAGCGTCCTGGTTCCGGGAGGCCATGACGCGAATATGCGACGCGGCAATGCCCCGGGCCAAGGCTCTGCCGCCACGACAAAGCGTGTACTGGTGGTCTACCGAGCTTGCGCAGTTACAAAAGGACTGCATAGTTGCGCGACGCCAGCATATGCGACAGAGGAGGCGCAGGCGCCAAGATGAAGACGAGGAGCATCGCTTGTACGAGGCATTAAAGGCGTGCAAATTGGCCTTCTCTGTGGCCATAGGGGAGGCAATTGAGGCGAGTCGTGCCGAATTTCTGGAGACCCTCAATGCTGACCCATGGGGAAGGCCATACAAGCTCGTTCGGAGTAAGCTGCGCCCCTGGGCGCCCCCACTGACCCAAACGCTCCAACCAGAGTTTGTAGGCCGAGTGGTGGCGACGCTTTTCCCGGCAAGGAGACCCCATCAGCCACCTTCTATGGCGCCACCAGCGGTGAGACCCAGGGAGGAGGAGAACGTCCCAGCTGTAACTCCAGCTGAGTTGGGCGTGGCGGTTGACCGGCTCCGTGTCAGGAACACGGCCCCCGGGCCTGACGGCATTCCGGGCCGTGCTTGGGTCCTGGCCATGGAACATCTGGAGCCGAGGCTGCTGCGACTCTTGACCGCGTGCCTGGAGCAGGGTTGCTTCCCGAAGGAGTGGAAGACGGGCAAGTTGGTGCTGCTTCGGAAGGAGGGGCGGCCGGCGGACTCTGCGTCTGGCTACCGGCCGATAGTCCTGCTTGATGAGGTGGGCAAGCTCTTTGAGCGGGTGATTGCAGCTCGCATCATCAAGCATATGGAGCGCGAGGGGCCGGATCTGGAGGACTGCCAGTTTGGCTTCCGCAGAAGTCGCTCAACAGTCGACGCAATTAGTCGAGTTAAGGAGACCGCGATAGAGGCCGTGTCCCGGGGCGAAGTCATCTTGGCAGTGTCGTTAGACATTGCCAACGCCTTTAACACCCTGCCCTGGGACACTATAAAGGAGGCACTGCGGTACCACCAGGTACCCCTCCACCTGTACCGCATCATACAAGCCTACCTCAGTGAGAGATTTATCACCTGGCCAGGACGTCAGGGTTGGGGGAGGAGTATGATGGCCTGTGGAGTTCCGCAGGGATCGGTCCTAGGTCCACTTCTGTGGAATATTGGCTATAACTGGGTCCTACGGGGGGCAAACTTGCGTGGAGTCGAGGTCGTATGCTACGCCGATGACACGCTCGTGATGGCCCGGGGACCCAGCTATCGCGATGCAGCCATACTAGCGACAGCAGGAGTCGCCCATTCTGTCGCGAAAATTCGACGGCTGGGTCTGGAGGTGGCACTGACGAAGTGCGAGGCCATCTGCTTCTATGGTCCACGGAGAGCGCCCCCAGCTGGTGCAGAGATTGTGGTGGGAGGAGTCCCGATTGCTGTCAAGCCGACGCTGCTCTACCTTGGCGTCGTACTTGACAGCAAATGGAATTTTAGAGCGCATTTTGAGCGTCTGGCGCCCAAACTACTGCGCGCTGCGGGAGCCTTTGGGCGTATACTCCCAAATCTGGGGGGGCCCAAGGTTTCATGTCGCCGCCTATATACGGGTGTGTTACGGTCGATGGCGCTTTACGGTGCCCCAATATGGGCGGATGCTCTCAGCAGTCATAATATTGCTCAATTGCGGCGACCGCAGAGAGCGATGGCTCTGAGGGTAATCCGAGGGTACCGGACGGTGAGCGCAGAGGCCGCGTGTGTGATGGCTGGTTCCCGGCCCTGGGACCTGGACGCCAGGGCCCTTGCGGCCTTGTACCAGTGGTGCAGGGAGGAGCGAGCTCGGGGCCACTTGCTTGCACCTCGGGAGGTGGAAGGGCGGCGTACGGAGCTGCTAGAGGAGGCGGTGGAAGTCTGGGAGCATCGACTGGAACGGCCGAGGGCTGGCTCCCGCACAATAGAGGCTGTTCGCCCGGTCCTCCGTGACTGGATGGAAAGGCGCTCCGGAGTACTGACCTTTCGGTTGACGCAAGTGCTGTCGGGGCACGGTTGTTTCGGCAGTTACCTTCACAAAGTTGCGCAACGGGAGCCGACACCGGAGTGCCACGAGTGCGGAGCTAGCGTAGACTCGGCCCAGCACACTCTGGCTGAGTGCCCGGCCTGGGGCGTGGAGCGGCAAGATATGGTTGCCGAATTAGGGCAAGACCTGTCGCTGCCGGCCGTGGTACAGGCAATGCTGGGTTCGGAAACAGCCTGGGAGACGGTTCTCACATTTTGTGAGCATGTTATGGCGGACAAAGAGGCGGCAGAGCGCGAGCGGGAAGCATGGGCCGAGGCTGATCCCATGCGCCGCCGCCGAACAGGTCGCAGGCGTGCTGCCCATGAGCGGAACCTGCCACCATAACAGGAGCCAGCGGGCGGTGAACACGGGGACGTTCCCGCCCATGCTTGTTGGCTCCCTGAGACGGATGGAAGCGCGACCTCGTGTCCCGGAAGCGCTTCCACAGAGGAAGTATCCTAGTCAGGATAGCCGGCTTGCTGAGTCGCGGACGTATGTTGCCCGTAACTCCGCAGCAAATTAGCGGCGAGTGGACACCATGGGGTTTAGTGGGTAGTGGGGCTGCGTTTCAGCCCCGAGTCCCACATAACCGTCCGGGCTCATCCCCGACCCGGCGGTATGCGTAAATGCATTCCCCATGTAAAAAAAAAAAAAAAAAAAAAAAAAAAAAAAAAAAAAAAAAAAAAAAAAAAAAAAAAAAAGGTTAGGTTAGGTTAGGTTAGGTTAGGTTAGGTTAGGTTGAGGTTGTTTCTCGGGTGCTATTGGAAGGATTTATGCGATATTCGGTTACCAAAGACTACATTTTTTTGCTTACTGGATACTGCTTTCGATTCTTCTTTCACACACGACTTGGCGTTATTTTTGACTGATTTGCATTTGCGGTTGGTAATTTTTTGTTTGGAATTGTTCGTTTTTGTATATTTTGTCGTTTGTCTTCCTGTTATCTTTCCGAGCCCTTTTCAGGGCTAGGAGATAGCGGAGATTCTGTTTGTGTTGTCGGTTTAGGTTCAGTAATTTTCGGAACGAAAGTTCCTGAATTATTGGCCTTGCCATATTGTAAATATTAGGTTTAATTTTTTGTTAAATTAAGTCTTTGTTTACCTTTTTTCGTCGTAATTTTGTCGGTGTTGCCTTTATCCCACCTTGCCCAGTTTTTGGGTGGAGGTACTGGCAACGGTCCCGCTAATTACTGCGTTGTGTTTGTTTTGTTTTTATTTCTGAGTTTCGGGATTTTCATTTTTGAAAACTTCGAGTTTTCGCTCGAAGTTTTCGGAGAAAGTCTCGGACTTTTTTGTGTTTTGGTGTAATTTTTACTTGTTTGTAGTCCTTGTAAAAATATTTTAACCTAAGGGGAGGGTAGGAAATTTATTTCCTTAAATTTTTTGTTGTGGGGTTTTAACCTTTTGACCTTCCGGTCAAAGGTTATTGATTTTTCTATCTTGTAAGGTGTTCAAAGATTTTTGATTTACCAACTTAAGGTTTTCACTTGAGTTGGTAAAATCAATATCTTTGAACCTATTAACCTTTTATAGGTTTTTAGGTTTTATTAATAGAGGCGCAAACGCGCTCTACCTTTTGGTAGTTTTTTGGTTGAAATACGACCTCCGGAAGTGGGTCAAAAGTGGGGACAAAGAAATCCTCACTTTGCTATTTTTTCTATATCAGGCGCTCAACCCAAGTTTGTATGGGAAAATAGCAAACCGACTCGCACTTGACCATTTTTAGATAGGTTTGGTCCTAACTCCGGTCTTAGTGGTCGGATTTAGGCCAAATTTTGTGGCTAGGTAGGGGGGGCCAGCATGGCCTCGCCTACAGATAAACGGAGGGTTCCACCGAAGGGGGGGGGGATTATCGCTGATCCCAACTCCGATTCGGAGGTCGATGATCTGAGGTGGATCGAAATGGATGATTTCGTGCCTCAGTCATCCAAGAGGGCTCACGAGGACCGGGAGGATGACCCCAGGCCCCCTCAGGGACCGAAGGTCAATACGGCCATCAGGGGGAAGCCCAAGGGGGCGTACGCTGGTTTAGCGGCGGCCAGGTTGAGGGCCAAGCTGTACCAGCTGGAGCCTCACTTTGAGGAGGAGGCTGTCGTGGACTCTGATCCGGCGGCCAAATATCGGAGGGATTTCCCCGAACTTCGCCCCAGAGGGGGCAAGGGGGGGGCGAAAAAGGGGAAAGCCACTGAGGCCGAGGGTCTCCAGCGTTCTCGCTCGGGTTCGTGTTCCCGCTCAGTGTCGCGCTCTAGGTCGGCTTCGCGCTCCCCCGAGCCTATGGATGGCCTAGAGGGTCAGCGGGAGGCTGACCCGATAGACGCTACTCGTATGGCGGCGCGGGACATACTAGAGGCGGCCAGGTTATCGGGAAACCTTAAGGGGGAGGTGTGGGGGCGGATGAACCGGGCCTGCCGCACCATACTAGGTATGATGGATGAGGTCGAGCTGACCAGGTCCGAGAGCGAGGAGATCCGCATCCTGAAAGCGGACAACAAGAGGATGCGGGAGCAACTCGCTCTAAACTCGGCGGAACTGAAGGCGCTCCGCACCGCCTTCAGTGAGCGGGAGATCCCGGCTGCTCCGGCTCCCGTTTCTGCTGCCCTACAGTTCGGCACGGCCGAACTGACCGAGGCAATTGAGGCAATGAAGCGGGACTTATTCCTCAGCCTCGGGAGGATGATTAATGATAGGGTGGAGGAGGTGAACAGGCGCCTCCCGCCGGAGCCAATCCTCCGCCCTCCGTTGGCGCATGACAGGCGGGCTGTTAAGCCTACCGTGTCAGCCCCCCCCCCGCGGAAGGTCGCAGGGCCTGCCCCGCCGCCTCCGGCCCCGGTTGAAGCTCTCGAGCCGAGACCCAGGGCCCGAATAGGCGATGGGCAGCCGAAGGCCAAGGTGGCTAAGAAAGCGGCGGCTCCACCCCCTGCCCCTGTTCAGGCCGCTAAGAAGTCCGCCAAGGCCGCCAAGGCTGCCCCGGCCCCGAGAGCCGTTCGGCCCTCGGAGGGAGGACCCGGCCCTTCGGGCCAAACGCCACCTCCGCCCACGCAGATGTCGTGGTCGCAGGTGGTGAAGAAGAAGGGGAAGGGGAAAGCCAAGGCCCCCCCCCCTCCCCCTAGCAAGAAGGCCGGGAAGGTGGCGCACGGGCCCAGACCCGCGAAGCTGTCCGTCCCCAAGACGGCGGCAGTGGTGGTCTCCCTCAAGCCGGGGGCCACCACCACTCTGCAGGCCACCATGGCTAAGGCCATCAACGGCCTTAGCCTCAAGGAGGTGGGCCTGCAGAGCGTGAGGGTCAGGACCTCGATGACGGGGTCCCGAGTCATCGAGGTCCCAGGGGAGAAGGGCCACGAAATCGCCGACACCCTGGCAGCCAAGCTGCAGGGGATAGTCGGCGATGACGCCGACGTGAGCCGCCCCGTCAAGATGGCCGGCATTCAAATCGCCGGCCTGGACGAGTCGGCCACGAAGGAGTCGGTGGCGCAGGCCGTCGCCGCGGCGGGAGCGTGCCTGCCCGCGCAGGTGAAGGTGGGGGCTGTCCGCGCCCTATACGATGGCACTGGGTCAGTCTTGGTCCAGTGCCCCGTGCTGGCTGCGGTGGCCCTACAAAAGGCAGGCAGGATCCTGGTGGGCTGGGCCTCCGCCAGGGTCACGACAGTGGGGCCGACACCGATGAGGTGTTTCAAGTGCTACGGTGTCGGCCACTCGAGGGAGCTGTGCCCCTCCAAAATAGACCGGAGCAATTACTGCTTCCGGTGCAGCAAGGAGGGGCACAAAATGGGGGAGTGCTGGGAGAAGGCGTGGTGTGCCGTGTGCCACCAGGCCAAACTCCCGGCCAAGCACATGCTGGGGGGGAAGAATTGTTTCCCCCCAGTAACGAAGGGAAGGGAGACGAGGCCGCAGCGGCCCCGCCCCCCCGTTCCGAGTACAGACGCCCCCGCGGAAGCAGCCGCCGGCCGGGCCATCGAAGTGACCCGCATGGAGCTCTAAATGCCAGCACACCATTTAGAGCTCCTGCGGGTCAACGTCAATCACTCCGCCAGAGCACAAGACTTGCTCATGCAAGCTATGGCGGAGTGGTCGATTGACGTTGCGGTGGTGGCGGAGCCCTACTTCGTCCCTCCCCTACCCAATTGGGTAGGGTCGACGGACGAGTGGGTTGCCGTGGTTGTGCCGGCGGTCGGCAACGGTCCCCCCCTTATCAGGTTAGAGGGCGGCCCAGGGTTTGTGGCGGCCAAATGGGGGAGTGACACCGTACTTGTTGCGGTGTACTTCTCCCCCAATAGGCCGCTGGCCGCCTTCGAGGTCTTCCTGGGGGTCCTGGGGGGGGTCGTGCGGAGGGCGGCCCCGCGCCAAATAATAGTCCTGGGGGACCTCAACGCCAAAAGCGCGGCGTGGGGTTCCCCCATAACGGACGCGCGCGGGGGTGTGCTGAGGGATTGGGTGGCGGCAATGGGCCTAGTGGTCCTAAACCAGGGCAGCGCCAACACTTGCGTGCGGCGGCAGGGGGGGTCCATCGTGGACGTAACGTTCGCGACCCCTGCCATTGCTGCACGCCTAACGGATTGGCGTGTCCTGGAGGACGTGGAGACCCTCTCTGACCATCTGTACATAAGATTGAGGGTCTCCACAAGAGGGGGCCAGCCGCCACCCATCCCAGGGGGGGGGCGTAGAGGGGGGGCGGAGGAGTTCCCCAAGTGGTCCCTGTCCCTTCTGGACAGGGCCAAGGCGGACGAGGCGGCGATGGTGGAGGCATGGTGTGCTGCCCCACCCGCCGCCTTGGGTCTGGAGGAGAGGGCCAGCCGGTTCCGCTCGGCGTTACAGGCCGTCTGCGGAGCCGCCATGCCCCGGGCGAGGCGCCTCTTTGCCCGGAGGAAGGTATACTGGTGGTCCGCAGATATTGCGGCCCTGCGGACCACCAGTAACAGTGCCCGCCGCGCCTACCAACACTGTAGGCGCAGGCGGCACACCGCCGAGGAGGAGGAGGGGCTCTACGAGGCCCTCAAAGAAGCCAAGGGGGCCCTCGTCCTGTCCATAGCGAAGGCCAAGGATGACGCACACGAGTCATTCTTGGCCACGCTGGACGGGGATCCGTGGGGGAGGCCGTACAGGGTGGTGCGCAACAAAATGCGCACCGCCCCCCCCATGGACTCCTTGGAGCCCCCCCTCCTGAGGAGGGTCATCGAGGGACTGTTTCCGGCAGCTCCCTCGATAACTCCCCCGGTGATGACCGAGCCACCGGGGGACTTGGAGGACCCACTCGAACTCGCCATCGCGCCGGTAAGCGATGACGAGTTCGACAGGGCGGTGGACCGGCTCCGGGGCTGCAAGAAAGCCCCGGGGCCCGACGGAGTACCGGGTAAGGTGCTCCCCATCGCCCTTAAACACCTCGGGGACCGACTCAGGCAGTTGATGGACGACTGCCTGAGGGAGGGACGGTTCCCGAGGGTGTGGAAGGAGGGGAGGCTCTGCCTCCTCCGAAAAGAGGGTCGACCCCCCGACAGTCCTTCTGCCTATCGCCCCATAGTGCTGCTGGATGAGGCCGGGAAGATGATGGAGAGGATCCTGGCCTACAGGATCCAGCAGCACTTGGAGACCGCCGGCCCGAACGTCTCCGACAGACAGTTCGGGTTTAGGGAAGGGCGGTCTACGCTCGACGCGCTGAAGTCCCTTAGGGACTTCTGTGAGTACGCGTCGAGCAGAGGGGAGGGTGAAGTGGCGGTGTCGTTGGACATCGCCAACGCGTTTGGCACCCTCCCCTATGGGGTGATAAGGGAGGCACTAATTTACCATCAAGTGCCTCCCTACCTGCGGCGGATCATAGAGCACTACCTCACCGAGCGGGTAGTGCTCTATGAGCAGAGGGACGGTCGACGGGGGTCGACGGAGATGGCCTGTGGCGTACCCCAAGGTTCCGTGCTCGGTCCGCTTTTATGGAACCTGGGGTACGATTGGGCCATCAGGGGGGAGTTGCTCCCACGGACGGCCACCATCTGCTATGCAGATGACACCATGGTGGCCGTGCGTGGGACCGACATGAGGGAGGCGCTGTGCCGGGCGGAAGCGGCGGCCGAGCTGACCATTTACCGGATTGGTCGGCTCGGCCTGAGGGTGGCCCTCCCGAAGACTGAGGCGATAGTCTTCGGGGGGCGGGGGTGGAGGCTGCCAGCGGGCGCGGCGCTCACCTTGGGGGGGGAGTCGGTCCCGATCAAGCCCCATATAAAATATCTGGGGCTTGTCCTGGACCGACGCTGGAATTTCGGGGAGCACTTTTCACAGTTAGCTCCCCGAATTGTGGGCGCCGCATCGGCGCTGGGTCGGCTTCTGCCGAACGTGGGTGGGCCGGGCTCCTTGTGCCGCCGGCTATATGCCGGCGTTACAAGGAGCATGGCTCTGTACGGGGCCCCCATCTGGGCGGACAAGCTGTCCGCCCGGAACAGGGCCCTGCTACAGAGGCCACAGCGGGTGGTGGCCCTCCGAATTGTGAGGGCCTATATGACGGTGGCCCACGCCGCGGCCTGCCTCCTCGCCTGCACCCCGCCCTGGGAGTTGGACGCAGAGGTGCAGGCAGAGACCTATGCAGTTAGGTCCAGGGCCCGGGCGAGGGGAGAACGCCCGGACCCTGAGGAGGTTGAGGAGACGCGCCGGATGATGGAGCGCCGACTGCGGGACAGGTGGAAAGTCAACCTGGAGGACGCCCCCTATGGAACCCGGACCATAGGGGCGATCCTCCCGTCGCTTGACACCTGGTTGGGGAGGGCAGTCGGTGCTACATCATACCGGCTTGTGCAGGTATTGACCGGACACGGATGCTTCGGTCATTACCTGCACAACATTGGGAGGGAGCCCGGTCCGCAGTGCCATGAGTGCGGCGATCCGGACGACACGGCTCAGCACACCCTCGAGGTGTGCAGCCGGTGGAGTGCGGAGCGCCGCACTATGGCACTGGCCATAGGGCGACAGGACCTCTCCCTGCACAGCGTTGTGTCTGCAATGCTGTGCAGCGACGGGTCCTGGAGGGCTGTGGCCTCTTTCTGCGAGTGTGTCATCTCGCAGAAGGAGGCCTCGGAGCGTGAGCGCGAGGAGTCTCCTCACGCGCATCCGCTCCGGCGTAGACGGCGGGGGGTGAGGCGGCGGCGTTTTGCCGCTCGCCTCAACCCTTAGTGGCTGCGGGTGGGGGATGGGAGTCCCTCGCCCGCCGTAGGCTAGCCACTGGGCGGTCTGGGAGAGGGGCCACGCGTACTCGGCCTCTCTCTCCCTCGACGCGGGAAGCCCCGGCATATGGCTGGGGCGGCCGGTAGACGTCGTGGAGAAAGCTTTGGCGGGTTCCACGGCGTCTTGCCAATCCGGCAGGGGGGTACGCCAGGGTGGTTTTTAGTGGGTTGCGCTCCGATGCCCCCTCTCATTCGGAGGGGGGGTGACGGGGTGAGTCCCACATATCCCCTCGCCACTCCCATGGTGAGGGGAATGCATAAAGCATTTTCCACCCTGTCAAAAAAAAAAAAAAAAAAAAAAAAAAAAAAAAAAAAAAAAAAAAAAAAAAAAAGGTTAGGTTAGGTTAGGTTAGGTTAGGTTAGGTTAGGTTAGGTTAGGTTAGGTTAGGTTAGGTTAGGTTAGGTTAGGTTAGGTTAGGTTAGGTTAGGTTAGGTTAGGTTAGGTTAGGTTAGGTTAGGTTAGGTTAGGTTAGGTTAGGTTAGGTTAGGTTAGGTTAGGTTAGGTTAGGTTAGGTTAGGTTAGGTTAGGTTAGGTTAGGTTAGGTTAGGTTAGGTTAGGTTAGGTTAGGTTAGGTTAGGTTAGGTTAGGTTAGGTTAGGTTAGGTTAGGTTAGGTTAGGTTAGGTTAGGTTAGGTTAGGTTAGGTTAGGTTAGGTTAGGTTAGGTTAGGTTAGGTTAGGTTAGGTTAGGTTAGGTTAGGTTAGGTTAGGTTAGGTTAGGTTAGGTTAGGTTAGGTTAGGTTAGGTTAGGTTAGGTTAGGTTAGGTTAGGTTAGGTTAGGTTAGGTTAGGTTAGGTTAGGTTAGGTTAGGTTAGGTTAGGTTAGGTTAGGTTAGGTTAGGTTAGGTTAGGTTAGGTTAGGTTAGGTTAGGTTAGGTTAGGTTAGGTTAGGTTAGGTTAGGTTAGGTTAGGTTAGGTTAGGTTAGGTTAGGTTAGGTTAGGTTAGGTTAGGTTAGGTTAGGTTAGGTTAGGTTAGGTTAGGTTAGGTTAGGTTAGGTTAGGTTAGGTTAGGTTAGGTTAGGTTAGGTTAGGTTAGGTTAGGTTAGGTTGAGGTTGTTTCTCGGGTGCTATTGGAGGGATTTATGCGATATTCGGTTACCAAAGACGACATTTTTTTGCTTACTGGATACTGCTTTCGATTCTTCTTTCACACACGACTTGGCGTTATTCTTGACTGATTTGCATTTGCGGTTGGTAATTTTTTGTTGGATTTTGTACGTTTTTGTATATTTTGTGGTTTGTTTATTTGTCTATTTTCCGAGCCCTTTTCAGGGCTAGGAGGTAGCAGAGACTTTGTTTGTGTTGTCGGTGTAGGTTTGGTAATTTTCGGAACGAAAGTTTCGGAAGTACTGGCCTTGCCAATTTGTAAATTTTCACTTTAATTTTTCTTTAGTTTTAGGGTTTGTTTACATTTTTTCGTTGTAATTTTGTCGGGGTTGCCGTTATTCCACCTTGCCCAGTTTTTGGGCGGGAGTACCGGCACCGGTTCCGCTAATTATAGCGTTGTGTTTGTTTCGTTTTTCTAATTTTTGTATTTAAATTTCAATTTTTCAAAACTTCGAGTTTTCACTCAAAGTTTTGAAAAATAACTTGTTACTTTTTTGGGTTTGGTGGTTGTTTTAAATTGTTTACGCTCATTGTAAAAATTTAAAACAACAAGTTCCGGGTAGGAAATTTATCTTTTTAAATTTTGTGTATAGACTTTTTAACTTTTTGACCTACAGGTCAAAAGTTATTTACCGTTCTGTACGGTAAGGCGTGTGGGGATTTTCACTTTACAAACTTATCAAATTCGGTTGAGTTTGTAAAGTCGATATCTTTTTACCTTTTTACCTTTAATAGGTTTTTAGGTTTTACGTAGCGAGGCGCAAGCCTGCACTACCTTTTGGTTTTTAAACCAACCTCCTGCGACGTCGGCAAGTGGGTCAAAAGTGGGGACAAACTTTTCCTCACTTTGCTATTTTTTCTTTTTCAGGCGCTCAACCCAAGTTTGTATGGGAAAATAGCAAACCGACTCGCACTTGACCATTTTTAGATAGGTTTGGTCCTAACTCCGGTCTTAGTGGTCGGATTTAGGCCAAATTTTGTGGCTAGGTAGGGGGGGCCAGCATGGCCTCGCCTACAGATAAACGGAGGGTTCCACCGAAGGGGGGGGGGATTATCGCTGATCCCAACTCCGATTCGGAGGTCGATGATCTGAGGTGGATCGAAATGGATGATTTCGTTCCTCAGTCATCCAAGAGGGCTCACGAGGACCGGGAGGATGACCCCAGGCCCCCTCAGGGACCGAAGGTCAATACGGCCATCAGGGGGAAGCCCAAGGGGGCGTACGCTGGTTTAGCGGCGGCCAGGTTGAGGGCCAAGTTGTACCAGCTGGAGCCTCACTTTGAGGAGGAGGCTGTCGTGGACTCTGATCCGGCGGCCAAATATCGGAGGGATTTCCCCGAACTTCGCCCCAGAGGGGGCAAGGGGGGGGCAAAAAAGGGGAAAGCCACTGAGGCCGAGGGTCTCCAGCGTTCTCGCTCGGGTTCGTGTTCCCGCTCAGTGTCGCGCTCTAGGTCGGCTTCGCGCTCCCCCGAGCCTATGGATGGCCTAGAGGGTCAGCGGGAGGCTGACCCGATAGACGCTACTCGTATGGCGGCGCGGGACATACTAGAGGCGGCCAGGTTATCAGGAAACCTTAAGGGGGAGGTGTGGGGTCGGATGAACCGGGCCTGCCGCACCATACTAGGTATGATGGATGAGGTCGAGCTGACCAGGTCCGAGAGCGAGGAGATCCGCATCCTGAAAGCGGACAACAAAAGGATGCGGGAGCAACTCGCTCTAAACTCGGCGGAACTGAAGGCGCTCCGCACCGCCTTCAGTGAGCGGGAGATCCCGGCTGCTCCGGCTCCCGTTTCTGCTGCCCTACAGTTCGGCACGGCCGAACTGACCGAGGCAATTGAGGCAATGAAGCGGGACTTATTCCTCAGCCTCGGGAGGATGATTAACGATAGGGTGGAGGAGGTGAACAGGCGCCTCCCGCCGGAGCCAATCCTCCGCCCTCCGTTGGCGCATGACAGGCGGGCTGTTAAGCCTGCCGTGTCAGCCCCCCCCCCGCGGAAGGTCGCAGGGCCTGCCCCGCCGCCTCCGGCCCCCGTTGAAGCTCTCGAGCCGAGACCCAGGGCCCGAATAGGCGATGGGCAGCCGAAGACAAAGGTGGCCAAGAAGGCGGCGGCTCCACCCCCTGCCCCTGTTCAGGCAGCCAGGAAGCCCGCTAAGGCCGCCAAGGCTGCCCCGGCCCCGAGAGCCGTTCGGCCCTCGGAGGGAGGACCCGGCCCCTCGGGCCAAATGCCACCTCCGCCCACGCAGATGTCGTGGTCGCAGGTGGTGAAGAAGAAGGGGAAGGGGAAAGCCAAGGCCCCCCCCCCTCCCCCTAGCAAGAAGGCCGGGAAGGCGGCGCACGGGCCCAGACCCGCGAAGCTGTCCGTCCCCAAGACGGCAGCAGTGGTGATCTCCCTCAAGTCGGGATCCACCACCACTCTGCAGGCCACCATGGCTAAGGCCATCAACGGCCTTAGCCTCACGGAGATAGGCCTGCAGAGCGTGAGGGTCAGGACCTCGATGACGGGGTCCCGAGTCATTGAGGTCCCAGGGGAGAAGGGCCACGAAATCGCCGACACCCTGGCAGCCAAGCTGCAGGGGATAGTCGGCGATGACGCCGACGTGAGCCGCCCCGTCAAAATGGCCGGCATCCAAATCGCCGGCCTGGACGAGTCGGCCACGAAGGAGTCGGTGGCCCATGCCGTCGCCGCGGCGGGAGCGTGCCTGCCGGCGCAGGTGAAGGTGGGGGCCGTCCGCGCCCTTTACGATGGCACTGGGTCAGTTTTGGTCCAGTGCCCGGTGCTGGCTGCGGTGGCCCTTCAAAAGGCTGGCAGGATCCTGGTGGGCTGGGCCTCCGCCAGGGTCACGACAGTGGGGCCGACACCGATGAGGTGCTTCAAGTGCTACGGTGTCGGCCACTCGAGGGAGCTGTGCCCCTCCAAAATAGACCGGAGCAATTACTGCTTCCGGTGCAGCAAGGAGGGGCACAAAATGGGGGAGTGCTGGGAGAAGGCGTGGTGTGCCGTGTGCCACCAGGCCAAACTCCCGGCCAAGCACATGCTGGGGGGAAAGAACTGTTTCCCCCCAGTAACGAAGGGAAGGGAGACGAGGCCGCAGCGCCCCCGCCCCCCCGTTCCGAGTACAGACGCCCCCGCGGAAGCAGCCGCCGGCCGGGCCATCGAAGTGACCCGCATGGAGCTCTAAATGCCAGCACACCATTTAGAGCTTCTGCAGGTCAACGTCAATCACTCCGCCAGAGCACAAGACTTGCTCATGCAAGCTATGGCGGAGTGGTCGATTGACGTTGCGGTGGTGGCGGAGCCCTACTTCGTCCCTCCCCTACCCAATTGGGTAGGGTCGACGGACGAGTGGGTTGCCGTGGTTGTGCCGGCGGTCGGCAACGGTCCCCCCCTTATCAGGTTAGAGGGCGGCCCAGGGTTTGTGGCGGCCAAATGGGGGAGTGACACCGTACTTGTTGCGGTGTACTTCTCCCCCAATAGGCCGCTGGCCGCCTTCGAGGTCTTCCTGGGGGTCCTGGGGGGGGTCGTGCGGAGGGCGGCCCCGCGCCAAATAATAGTCCTGGGGGACCTCAACGCCAAAAGCGCGGCGTGGGGTTCCCCCATAACGGACGCGCGCGGGGGTGTGCTGAGGGATTGGGTGGCGGCAACGGGCCTAGTGGTCCTAAACCAGGGCAGCGCCAACACTTGCGTGCGGCGGCAGGGGGGGTCCATCGTGGACGTAACGTTCGCGACCCCTGCCATTGCCGCACGCCTAACGGATTGGCGTGTCCTGGAGGACGTGGAGACCCTCTCTGACCATCTGTACATCAGATTGAGGGTCTCCACAAGAGGGGGCCAGCCGCCACCCATCCCAGGGGGGGGGCGTAGAGGGGGGGCGGAGGAGTTCCCAAAGTGGTCCCTGTCCCTTCTGGACAGGGCCAAGGCGGACGAGGCGGCGATGGTGGAGGCATGGTGTGCTGCCCCACCCGCCGCCTTGGGGGTGGAGGAGAGGGCCAGCCGGTTCCGCTCGGCGTTACAGGCCGTCTGCGGAGCCGCCATGCCCCGGGCGAGGCGCCTCTTTGCCCGGAGGAAGGTATACTGGTGGTCCGCAGATATTGCGGCCCTGCGGACCACCAGTAACAGTGCCCGCCGCGCCTACCAACACTGTAGGCGCAGGCGGCACACCGCCGAGGAGGAGGAGGGGCTCTACGAGGCCCTCAAAGAAGCTAAGGGGGCCCTCGTCCTGTCCATAGCGAAGGCCAAGGATGACGCACACGAGTCATTCTTGGCCACACTGGACGGGGATCCGTGGGGGAGGCCGTACAGGGTGGTGCGCAACAAAATGCGCACCGCCCCCCCCATGGACTCCTTGGAGCCCCCCCTCCTGAGGAGGGTCATCGAGGGACTGTTTCCGGCAGCTCCCTCGATAACTCCCCCGGTGATGACCGAGCCACCGGGGGACTTGGAGGACCCACTCGAACTCGCCATCGCGCCGGTAAGCGATGACGAGTTCGACAGGGCGGTGGACCGGCTCCGGGGCTGCAAGAAAGCCCCGGGGCCCGACGGAGTACCGGGTAAGGTGCTCCCCATCGCCCTTAAACACCTCGGGGACCGACTCAGGCAGTTGATGGACGACTGCCTGAGGGAGGGACGGTTCCCGAGGGTGTGGAAGGAGGGAAGGCTCTGCCTCCTCCGAAAAGAGGGTCGACCCCCCGACAGTCCTTCTGCCTATCGCCCCATAGTGCTGCTGGATGAGGCCGGGAAGATGATGGAGAGGATCCTGGCCTACAGGATCCAGCAGCATTTGGAGACCGCCGGCCCGAACGTCTCCGACAGACAGTTCGGGTTTAGGGAAGGGCGGTCTACGCTCGACGCGCTGAAGTCCCTTAGGGACTTCTGTGAGTACGCGTCGAGCAGAGGGGAGGGTGTGGTGGCGGTGTCGTTGGACATCGCCAACGCGTTTGGCACCCTCCCCTATGGGGTGATAAGGGAGGCACTAACTTACCATCAAGTGCCTCCCTACCTGCGGCGGATCATAGAGCACTACCTCACCGAGCGGGTAGTGCTCTATGAGCAGAGGGACGGTCGACGGGGGTCGACGGAGATGGCCTGTGGCGTACCCCAAGGTTCCGTGCTCGGTCCGCTTTTATGGAACCTGGGGTACGATTGGGCCATCAGGGGGGAGTTGCTCCCACGGACGGCCACCATCTGCTATGCAGATGACACCATGGTGGCCGTGCGTGGGACCGACATGAGGGAGGCGCTGTGCCGGGCGGAAGCGGCGGCCGAGCTGACCATTTACCGGATTGGTCGGCTCGGCCTGAGGGTGGCCCTCCCGAAGACTGAGGCGATAGTCTTCGGGGGGCGGGGGTGGAGGCTGCCAGCGGGCGCGGCGCTCACCTTGGGGGGGGAGTCGGTCCCGATCAAGCCCCATATAAAATATCTGGGGCTTGTCCTGGACCGACGCTGGAATTTCGGGGAGCACTTTTCACAGTTAGCTCCCCGAATTGTGGGCGCCGCGTCGGCGCTGGGTCGGCTTCTGCCGAACGTGGGTGGGCCGGGCTCCTTGTGCCGCCGGCTATATGCCGGCGTTACAAGGAGCATGGCTCTGTACGGGGCCCCCATCTGGGCGGACAAGCTGTCCGCCCGGAACAGGGCCCTGCTACAGAGGCCACAGCGGGTGGTGGCCCTCCGAATTGTGAGGGCCTACATGACGGTGGCCCACGCCGCGGCCTGCCTCCTCGCCTGCACCCCGCCCTGGGAGTTGGACGCAGAGGTGCAGGCAGAGACCTATGCAGTTAGGTCCAGGGCCCGGGCGAGGGGAGAACGCCCGGACCCTGAGGAGGTTGAGGAGACGCGCCGGATGATGGAGCGCCGACTGCGGGACAGGTGGAAAGCGAACCTGGAGGACGCCCCCTATGGAACCCGGACCATAGGGGCGATCCTCCCGTCGTTTGACACCTGGTTGGGGAGGGCAGTCGGTGCTACATCATACCGGCTTGTGCAGGTATTGACCGGACACGGATGCTTCGGTCATTACCTGCACAACATTGGGAGGGAGCCCGGTCCGCAGTGCCATGAGTGCGGCGATCCGGACGACACGGCTCAGCACACCCTCGAGGTGTGCAGCCGGTGGAGTGCGGAGCGCCGCACTATGGCACTGGCCATAGGGCGACAGGACCTCTCCCTGCACAGCGTTGTGTCTGCAATGCTGTGCAGCGACGGGTCCTGGAGGGCTGTGGCCTCTTTCTGCGAGTGTGTCATCTCGCAGAAGGAGGCCTCGGAGCGTGAGCGCGAGGAGTCTCCTCACGCGCATCCGCTCCGGCGTAGACGGCGGGGGGTGAGGCGGCGGCGTTTTGCCGTTCGCCTCAACCCTTAGTGGCTGCGGGTGGGGGATGGGAGTCCCTCGCCCGCCGTAGGCTAGCCACTGGGCGGTCTGGGAGAGGGGCCACGCGTACTCGGCCTCTCTCTCCCTCGACGCGGGAAGCCCCGGCATATGGCTGGGGCGGCCGGTAGACGTCGTGGAGAAAGCTTTGGCGGGTTCCACGGCGTCTTGCCAATCCGGCAGGGGGGTACGCCAGGGTGGTTTTTAGTGGGTTGCGCTCCGATGCCCCCTCTCATTCGGAGGGGGGGTGACGGGGTGAGTCCCACATATCCCCTCGCCACTCCCATGGTGAGGGGAATGCATAAAGCATTTTCCACCCTGTCAAAAAAAAAAAAAAAAAAAAAAAAAAAAAAAAAAAAAAAAAAAAAAAAAAAAAAAAAAAAAAAAAAAAAAAAAAAAAAAAAAAAGGTTAGGTTAGGTTAGGTTAGGTTAGGTTAGGTTAGGTTAGGTTAGGTTAGGTTAGGTTAGGTTAGGTTAGGTTAGGTTAGGTTAGGTTAGGTTAGGTTAGGTTAGGTTAGGTTAGGTTAGGTTAGGTTAGGTTAGGTTAGGTTAGGTTAGGTTAGGTTAGGTTAGGTTAGGTTAGGTTAGGTTAGGTTAGGTTAGGTTAGGTTAGGTTAGGTTAGGTTAGGTTAGGTTAGGTTAGGTTAGGTTAGGTTAGGTTAGGTTAGGTTAGGTTAGGTTAGGTTAGGTTAGGTTAGGTTAGGTTAGGTTAGGTTAGGTTAGGTTAGGTTAGGTTAGGTTAGGTTAGGTTAGGTTAGGTTAGGTTAGGTTAGGTTAGGTTAGGTTAGGTTAGGTTAGGTTAGGTTAGGTTAGGTTAGGTTAGGTTAGGTTAGGTTAGGTTAGGTTAGGTTAGGTTAGGTTAGGTTAGGTTAGGTTAGGTTAGGTTAGGTTAGGTTAGGTTAGGTTAGGTTAGGTTAGGTTAGGTTAGGTTAGGTTAGGTTAGGTTAGGTTAGGTTAGGTTAGGTTAGGTTAGGTTAGGTTAGGTTAGGTTAGGTTAGGTTAGGTTAGGTTAGGTTAGGTTAGGTTAGGTTAGGTTAGGTTAGGTTAGGTTAGGTTAGGTTAGGTTAGGTTAGGTTAGGTTAGGTTAGGTTAGGTTAGGTTAGGTTAGGTTAGGTTAGGTTAGGTTAGGTTAGGTTAGGTTAGGTTAGGTTAGGTTAGGTTAGGTTAGGTTAGGTTAGGTTAGGTTAGGTTAGGTTAGGTTAGGTTAGGTTAGGTTAGGTTAGGTTAGGTTAGGTTAGGTTAGGTTAGGTTAGGTTAGGTTGAGGTTGTTTCTCGGGTGCTATTGGAAGGATTTATGCGATATTCGGTTACCAAAGACTACATTTTTTTGCTTACTGGATACTGCTTTCGATTCTTCTTTCACACACGACTTGGCGTTAATTTTGACTGATTTGCATTTGCGGTTGGTAATTTTTTGTTTGGAATTGTTCGTTTTTGTATATTTTGTCGTTTGTCTTCCTGTTATCTTTCCGAGCCCTTTTCAGGGCTAGGAGATAGCGGAGATTCTGTTTGTGTTGTCGGCTTAGGTTCAGTAATTTTCGGAACGAAAGTTCCTGAATTATTGGCCTTGCCATATTGTAAATATTAGGTTTAATTTTTTGTTAAATTAAGTCTTTGTTTACCTTTTTTCGTCGTAATTTTGTCGGTGTTGCCTTTATCCCACCTTGCCCAGTTTTTGGGTGGAGGTACTGGCAACGGTCCCGCTAATTACTGCGTTGTGTTTGTTTTGTTTTTATTTCTGAGTTTCGGGATTTTCATTTTTGAAAACTTCGAGTTTTCGCTCGAAGTTTTCGGAGAAAGTCTCGGACTTTTTTGTGTTTTGGTGTAATTTTTACTTGTTTGTAGTCCTTGTAAAAATATTTTAACCTAAGGGGAGGGCAGGAAATTTATTTCCTTAAATTTTTTGTTGTGGGGTTTTAACCTTTTGACCTTCCGGTCAAAGGTTATTGATTTTTCTATCTTGTAAGGTGTTCAAAGATTTTTGATTTACCAACTTAAGGTTTTCACTTGAGTTGGTAAAATCAATATCTTTGAACCTATTAACCTTTCTTAGGTTTTTAGGTTCTATTAATAGAGGCGCAAACGCGCTCTACCTTTCGGTAGTTTTTTGGTTGAAATACGACCTCCGGAAGTGGGTCAAAAGTGGGGACAAAGAAATCCTCACTTTGCTATTTTTTCTCTTTCAGGCGCTCAACCCAAGTTTGTATGGGAAAATAGCAAACCGACTCGCACTTGACCATTTTTAGATAGGTTTGGTCCTAACTCCGGTCTTAGTGGTCGGATTTAGGCCAAATTTTGTGGCTAGGTAGGGGGGGCCAGCATGGCCTCGCCTACAGATAAACGGAGGGTTCCACCGAAGGGGGGGGGGATTATCGCTGATCCCAACTCCGATTCGGAGGTCGATGATCTGAGGTGGATCGAAATGGATGATTTCGTTCCTCAGACATCCAAGAGGGCTCACGAGGACCGGGAGGATGACCCCAGGCCCCCTCAGGGACCGAAGGTCAATACGGCCATCAGGGGGAAGCCCAAGGGGGCGTACGCTGGTTTAGCGGCGGCCAGGTTGAGGGCCAAGCTGTACCAGCTGGAGCCTCACTTTGAGGAGGAGGCTGTCGTGGAATCTGATCCGGCGGCCAAATATCGGAGGGATTTCCCCGAACTTCGCCCCAGAGGGGGCAAGGGGGGGGCGAAAAAGGGGAAAGCCACTGAGGCCGAGGGTCTCCAGCGTTCTCGCTCGGGTTCGTGTTCCCGCTCAGTGTCGCGCTCTAGGTCGGCTTCGCGCTCCCCCGAGCCTATGGATGGCCTAGAGGGTCAGCGGGAGGCTGACCCGATAGACGCTACTCGTATGGCGGCGCGGGACATACTAGAGGCGGCCAGGTTATCAGGAAACCTTAAGGGGGAGGTGTGGGGGCGGATGAACCGGGCCTGCCGCACCATACTAGGTATGATGGATGAGGTCGAGCTGACCAGGTCCGAGAGCGAGGAGATCCGCATCCTGAAAGCGGACAACAAAAGGATGCGGGAGCAACTCGCTCTAAACTCGGCGGAACTGAAGGCGCTCCGCACCGCCTTCAGTGAGCGGGAGATCCCGGCTGCTCCGGCTCCCGTTTCTGCTGCCCTACAGTTCGGCACGGCCGAACTGACCGAGGCAATTGAGGCAATGAAGCGGGACTTATTCCTCAGCCTCGGGAGGATGATTAACGATAGGGTGGAGGAGGTGAACAGGCGCCTCCCGCCGGAGCCAATCCTCCGCCCTCCGTTGGCGCATGACAGGCGGGCTGTTAAGCCTGCCGTGTCAGCCCCCCCCCCGCGGAAGGTCGCAGGGCCTGCCCCGCCGCCTCCGGCCCCCGTTGAAGCTCTCGAGCCGAGACCCAGGGCCCGAATAGGCGATGGGCAGCAAAAGACAAAGGTGGCCAAGAAGGCGGCGGCTCCACCCAATGCCCCTGTTCAGGCAGCCAGGAAGCCCGCTAAGGCCGCCAAGGCTGCCCCGGCCCCGAGAGCCGTTCGGCCCTCGGAGGGAGGACCCGGCCCCTCGGGCCAAATGCCACCTCCGCCCACGCAGATGTCGTGGTCGCAGGTGGTGAAGAAGAAGGGGAAGGGGAAAGCCAAGGCCCCCCCCCCTCCCCCTAGCAAGAAGGTCGGGAAGGCGGCGCACGGGCCCAGACCCGCGAAGCTGTCCGTCCCCAAGACGGCAGCAGTGGTGATCTCCCTCAAGCCGGGGGCCACCACCACTCTGCAGGCCACCATGGCTAAGGCCATCAACGGCCTTAGCCTCACGGAGGTAGGCCTGCAGAGCGTGAGGGTCAGGACCTCGATGACGGGGTCCCGAGTCATCGAGGTCCCAGGGGAGAAGGGCCACGAAATCGCCGACACCCTGGCAGCCAAGCTGCAGGGGATAGTCGGCGATGACGCCGACGTGAGCCGCCCCGTCAAAATGGCCGGCATTCAAATCGCCGGCCTGGACGAGTCGGCCACGAAGGAGTCGGTGGCGCAGGCCGTCGCCGCGGCGGGAGCGTGCCTGCCCGCGCAGGTGAAGGTGGGGGCTGTCCGCGCCCTATACGATGGCACTGGGTCAGTCTTGGTCCAGTGCCCCGTGCTGGCTGCGGTGGCCCTACAGAAGGCAGGCAGGATCCTGGTGGGCTGGGCCTCCGCCAGGGTCACAACAGTGGGGCCGACACCGATGAGGTGTTTCAGGTGCTACGGTGTCGGCCACTCGAGGGAGCTGTGCCCCTCCAAAATAGACCGGAGCAATTACTGCTTCCGGTGCAGCAAGGAGGGGCACAAAATGGGGGAGTGCTGGGAGAAGGCGTGGTGTGCCGTGTGCCACCAGGCCAAACTCCCGGCCAAGCACATGCTGGGGGGAAAGAACTGTTTCCCCCCAGTAACGAAGGGAAGGGAGACGAGACCGCAGCGGCCCCGCCCCCCCGTTCCGAGTACAGACGCCCCCGCGGAAGCAGCCGCCGGCCGGGCCATCGAAGTGACCCGCATGGAGCTCTAAATGCCAGCACACCATTTAGAGCTCCTGCAGGTCAACGTCAATCACTCCGCCAGAGCACAAGACTTGCTCATGCAAGCTATGGCGGAGTGGTCGATTGACGTTGCGGTGGTGGCGGAGCCCTACTTCGTCCCTCCCCTACCCAATTGGGTAGGGTCGACGGACGAGTGGGTTGCCGTGGTGGTGCCGGCGGTCGGCAACGGTCCCCCCCTGGTGAGGATCGAGGGCGGCCCAGGTTTTGTGGCGGCCAAGTGGGGGAGCGACACCGTACTGGTTGCGGTGTACTTCTCCCCCAATAGGCCGCTGGCCGCCTTCGAAGTCTTCCTGGGGGTCCTGGGGGGGGTCGTGCGGAGGGCGGCCCCGCGCCAAGTAATGGTCCTGGGGGACCTTAACGCCAAAAGCGCGGCGTGGGGTTCCCCAATAACGGACGCGCGCGGGGGCGTGCTGAGGGATTGGGTGGCGGCAACGGGCCTGGTGGTCATGAACCAGGGCACCGCCAACACTTGCGTGCGGCGGCAGGGGGGGTCCATCGTGGACGTAACGTTCGCGACCCCTGCCATTGCCGCACGCCTAACAGATTGGCGTGTCCTGGAGGACGTGGAGACCCTCTCTGATCATTTGTACATCAGATTGAGGGTCTCCAGAGGGGGCCAGCCGCCACCCATCCCAGGGGGGGGGCGTAGAGGGGGGGCGGAGGAGTTCCCCAAGTGGTCCCTGTCCCTTCTGGACAGGGCCAAGGCGGACGAGGCGGCGATGGTGGAGGCATGGTGTGCTGCCCCACCCGCCGCCTTGGGTCTGGAGGAGAGGGCCAGCCGGTTCCGCTCGGCGTTACAGGCCGTCTGCGGAGCCGCCATGCCCCGGGCGAGGCGCCTTTTTGCCCGGAGGAAGGTATACTGGTGGTCCGCAGATATTGCGGCCCTGCGGACCACCAGTAACAGTGCCCGCCGCGCCTACCAACACTGTAGGCGCAGGCGGCACACCGCCGAGGAGGAGGAGGGGCTCTACGAGGCCCTCAAAGAAGCTAAGGGGGCCCTCGTCCTGTCCATAGCGAAGGCCAAGGATGACGCACACGAGTCATTCTTGGCCACGCTGGACGGGGATCCGTGGGGGAGGCCGTACAGGGTGGTGCGCAACAAAATGCGCACCGCCCCCCCCATGGACTCCTTGGAGCCCCCCCTCCTGAGGAGGGTCATCGAGGGACTGTTTCCGGCAGCTCCCTCGATAACTCCCCCGGTGATGACCGAGCCACCGGGGGACTTGGAGGACCCACTCGAACTCGCCATCGCGCCGGTAAGCGATGACGAGTTCGACAGGGCGGTGGACCGGCTCCGGGGCTGCAAGAAAGCCCCGGGGCCCGACGGAGTACCGGGTAAGGTGCTCCCCATCGCCCTTAAACACCTCGGGGACCGACTCAGGCAGTTGATGGACGACTGCCTGAGGGAGGGACGGTTCCCGAGGGTGTGGAAGGAGGGGAGGCTCTGCCTCCTCCGAAAAGAGGGTCGACCCCCCGACAGTCCTTCTGCCTATCGCCCCATAGTGCTGCTGGATGAGGCCGGGAAGATGATGGAGAGGATCCTGGCCTACAGGATCCAGCAGCATTTGGAGACCGCCGGCCCGAACGTCTCCGACAGACAGTTCGGGTTTAGGGAAGGGCGGTCTACGCTCGACGCGCTGAAGTCCCTTAGGGACTTCTGTGAGTACGCGTCGAGCAGAGGGGAGGGTGTAGTGGCGGTGTCGTTGGACATCGCCAACGCGTTTGGCACCCTCCCCTATGGGGTGATAAGGGAGGCACTAATTTACCATCAAGTGCCTCCCTACCTGCGGCGGATCATAGAGCACTACCTCACCGAGCGGGTAGTGCTCTATGAGCAGAGGGACGGTCGACGGGGGTCGACGGAGATGGCCTGTGGCGTACCCCAAGGTTCCGTGCTCGGTCCGCTTTTATGGAACCTGGGGTACGATTGGGCCATCAGGGGGGAGTTGCTCCCACGGACGGCCACCATCTGCTATGCAGATGACACCATGGTGGCCGTGCGTGGGACCGACATGAGGGAGGCGCTGTGCCGGGCGGAAGCGGCGGCCGAGCTGACCATTTACCGGATTGGTCGGCTCGGCCTGAGGGTGGCCCTCCCGAAGACTGAGGCGATAGTCTTCGGGGGGCGGGGGTGGAGGCTGCCAGCTGGCGCGGCGCTCACCTTGGGGGGGGAGTCGGTCCCGATCAAGCCCCATATAAAATATCTGGGGCTTGTCCTGGACCGACGCTGGAATTTCGGGGAGCACTTTTCACAGTTAGCTCCCCGAATTGTGGGCGCCGCGTCGGCGCTGGGTCGGCTTCTGCCGAACGTGGGTGGGCCGGGCTCCTTGTGCCGCCGGCTATATGCCGGCGTTACAAGGAGCATGGCTCTGTACGGGGCCCCCATCTGGGCGGACAAGCTGTCCGCCCGGAACAGGGCCCTGCTACAGAGGCCACAGCGGGTGGTGGCCCTCCGAATTGTGAGGGCCTACATGACGGTGGCCCACGCCGCGGCCTGCCTCCTCGCCTGCACCCCGCCCTGGGAGTTGGACGCAGAGGTGCAGGCAGAGACCTATGCAGTTAGGTCCAGGGCCCGGGCGAGGGGAGAACGCCCGGACCCTGAGGAGGTTGAGGAGACGCGCCGGATGATGGAGCGCCGACTGCGGGACAGGTGGAAGGCGAACCTGGGGGACGCCCCCTATGGAACCCGGACCATAGGGGCGATCCTCCCGTCGCTTGACACCTGGTTGGGGAGGGCAGTCGGTGCTACATCGTACCGGCTTGTGCAGGTATTGACCGGACACGGATGCTTCGGTCATTACCTGCACAACATTGGGAGGGAGCCCGGTCCGCAGTGCCATGAGTGCGGCGATCCGGACGACACGGCTCAGCACACCCTCGAGGTGTGCAGCCGGTGGAGTGCGGAGCGCCGCACTATGGCACTGGCCATAGGGCGACAGGACCTCTCCCTGCACAGCGTTGTGTCTGCAATGCTGTGCAGCGACGGGTCCTGGAGGGCTGTGGCCTCCTTCTGCGAGTGTGTCATCTCGCAGAAGGAGGCCTCGGAGCGTGAGCGCGAGGAGTCTCCTCACGCGCATCCGCTCCGGCGTAGACGGCGGGGGGTGAGGCGGCGGCGTTTTGCCGCTCGCCTCAACCCTTAGTGGCTGCGGGTGGGGGATGGGAGTCCCTCGCCCGCCGTAGGCTAGCCACTGGGCGGTCTGGGAGAGGGGCCACGCGTACTCGGCCTCTCTCTCCCTCGACGCGGGAAGCCCCGGCAAATGGCTGGGGCGGCCGGTAGACGTCGTGGAGAAAGCTTTGGCGGGTTCCACGGCGTCTTGCCAATCCGGCAGGGGGGTACGCCAGGGTGGTTTTTAGTGGGTTGCGCTCCGATGCCCCCTCTCATTCGGAGGGGGGGTGACGGGGTGAGTCCCACATATCCCCTCGCCACTCCCATGGTGAGGGGAATGCATAAAGCATTTTCCACCCTGTCAAAAAAAAAAAAAAAAAAAAAAAAAAAAAAAAAAAAAAAAAAAAAAGGTTAGGTTAGGTTAGGTTAGGTTAGGTTAGGTTAGGTTAGGTTAGGTTAGGTTAGGTTAGGTTAGGTTAGGTTAGGTTAGGTTAGGTTAGGTTAGGTTAGGTTAGGTTAGGTTAGGTTAGGTTAGGTTAGGTTAGGTTAGGTTAGGTTAGGTTAGGTTAGGTTAGGTTAGGTTAGGTTAGGTTAGGTTAGGTTAGGTTAGGTTAGGTTAGGTTAGGTTAGGTTAGGTTAGGTTAGGTTAGGTTAGGTTAGGTTAGGTTAGGTTAGGTTAGGTTAGGTTAGGTTAGGTTAGGTTAGGTTAGGTTAGGTTAGGTTAGGTTAGGTTAGGTTAGGTTAGGTTAGGTTAGGTTAGGTTAGGTTAGGTTAGGTTAGGTTAGGTTAGGTTAGGTTAGGTTAGGTTAGGTTAGGTTAGGTTAGGTTAGGTTAGGTTAGGTTAGGTTAGGTTAGGTTAGGTTAGGTTAGGTTAGGTTAGGTTAGGTTAGGTTAGGTTAGGTTAGGTTAGGTTAGGTTAGGTTAGGTTAGGTTAGGTTAGGTTAGGTTAGGTTAGGTTAGGTTAGGTTAGGTTAGGTTAGGTTAGGTTAGGTTAGGTTAGGTTAGGTTAGGTTAGGTTAGGTTAGGTTAGGTTAGGTTAGGTTAGGTTAGGTTAGGTTAGGTTAGGTTAGGTTAGGTTAGGTTAGGTTAGGTTAGGTTAGGTTAGGTTAGGTTAGGTTAGGTTAGGTTAGGTTAGGTTAGGTTAGGTTAGGTTAGGTTAGGTTAGGTTAGGTTAGGTTAGGTTAGGTTAGGTTAGGTTAGGTTAGGTTAGGTTAGGTTAGGTTAGGTTAGGTTAGGTTAGGTTAGGTTAGGTTAGGTTAGGTTAGGTTAGGTTAGGTTAGGTTAGGTTAGGTTAGGTTAGGTTAGGTTAGGTTAGGTTAGGTTAGGTTAGGTTAGGTTAGGTTAGGTTAGGTTAGGTTAGGTTAGGTTAGGTTAGGTTAGGTTAGGTTAGGTTAGGTTAGGTTAGGTTAGGTTAGGTTAGGTTAGGTTAGGTTAGGTTAGGTTAGGTTAGGTTAGGTTAGGTTAGGTTAGGTTAGGTTAGGTTAGGTTAGGTTAGGTTAGGTTAGGTTAGGTTAGGTTAGGTTAGGTTAGGTTAGGTTAGGTTAGGTTAGGTTAGGTTAGGTTAGGTTAGGTTAGGTTAGGTTAGGTTAGGTTAGGTTAGGTTAGGTTAGGTTAGGTTAGGTTAGGTTAGGTTAGGTTAGGTTAGGTTAGGTTAGGTTAGGTTAGGTTAGGTTAGGTTAGGTTAGGTTAGGTTAGGTTAGGTTAGGTTAGGTTAGGTTAGGTTAGGTTAGGTTAGGTTAGGTTAGGTTAGGTTAGGTTAGGTTAGGTTAGGTTAGGTTAGGTTAGGTTAGGTTAGGTTAGGTTAGGTTAGGTTAGGTTAGGTTAGGTTAGGTTAGGTTAGGTTAGGTTAGGTTAGGTTAGGTTAGGTTAGGTTAGGTTAGGTTAGGTTAGGTTAGGTTAGGTTAGGTTAGGTTAGGTTAGGTTAGGTTAGGTTAGGTTAGGTTAGGTTAGGTTAGGTTAGGTTAGGTTAGGTTAGGTTAGGTTAGGTTAGGTTAGGTTAGGTTAGGTTAGGTTAGGTTAGGTTAGGTTAGGTTAGGTTAGGTTAGGTTAGGTTAGGTTAGGTTAGGTTAGGTTAGGTTAGGTTAGGTTAGGTTAGGTTAGGTTAGGTTAGGTTAGGTTAGGTTAGGTTAGGTTAGGTTAGGTTAGGTTAGGTTAGGTTAGGTTAGGTTAGGTTAGGTTAGGTTAGGTTAGGTTAGGTTAGGTTAGGTTAGGTTAGGTTAGGTTAGGTTAGGTTAGGTTAGGTTAGGTTAGGTTAGGTTAGGTTAGGTTAGGTTAGGTTAGGTTAGGTTAGGTTAGGTTAGGTTAGGTTAGGTTAGGTTAGGTTAGGTTAGGTTAGGTTAGGTTAGGTTAGGTTAGGTTAGGTTAGGTTAGGTTAGGTTAGGTTAGGTTAGGTTAGGTTAGGTTAGGTTAGGTTAGGTTAGGTTAGGTTAGGTTAGGTTAGGTTAGGTTAGGTTAGGTTAGGTTAGGTTAGGTTAGGTTAGGTTAGGTTAGGTTAGGTTAGGTTAGGTTGGTTGTGCCGGCGGTCGGCAACGGTCCCCCCCTTATCAGGTTAGAGGGCGGCCCAGGGTTTGTGGCGGCCAAATGGGGGAGTGACACCGTACTTGTTGCGGTGTACTTCTCCCCCAATAGGCCGCTGGCCGCCTTCGAGGTCTTCCTGGGGGTCCTGGGGGGGGTCGTGCGGAGGGCGGCCCCGCGCCAAATAATAGTCCTGGGGGACCTCAACGCCAAAAGCGCGGCGTGGGGTTCCCCCATAACGGACGCGCGCGGGGGTGTGCTGAGGGATTGGGTGGCGGCAACGGGCCTAGTGGTCCTAAACCAGGGCAGCGCCAACACTTGCGTGCGGCGGCAGGGGGGGTCCATCGTGGACGTAACGTTCGCGACCCCTGCCATTGCCGCACGCCTAACGGATTGGCGTGTCCTTGAGGACGTGGAGACCCTCTCTGACCATCTGTACATCAGATTGAGGGTCTCCACAAGAGGGGGCCAGCCGCCACCCATCCCAGGGGGGGGGCGTAGAGGGGGGGCGGAGGAGTTCCCCAAGTGGTCCCTGTCCCTTCTGGACAGGGCCAAGGCGGACGAGGCGGCGATGGTGGAGGCATGGTGTGCTGCCCCACCCGCCGCCTTGGGTCTGGAGGAGAGGGCCAGCCGGTTCCGCTCGGCGTTACAGGCCGTCTGCGGAGCCGCCATGCCCCGGGCGAGGCGCCTTTTTGCCCGGAGGAAGGTATACTGGTGGTCCGCAGATATTGCGGCCCTGCGGACCACCAGTAACAGTGCCCGCCGCGCCTACCAACACTGTAGGCGCAGGCGGCACACCGCCGAGGAGGAGGAGGGGCTCTACGAGGCCCTCAAAGAAGCCAAGGGGGCCCTCGTCCTGTCCATAGCGAAGGCCAAGGATGACGCACACGAGTCATTCTTGGCCACGCTGGACGGGGATCCGTGGGGGAGGCCGTACAGGGTGGTGCGCAACAAAATGCGCACCGCCCCCCCCATGGACTCCTTGGAGCCCCCCCTCCTGAGGAGGGTCATCGAGGGACTGTTTCCGGCAGCTCCCTCGATAACTCCCCCGGTGATGACCGAGCCACCGGGGGACTTGGAGGACCCACTCGAACTCGCCATCGCGCCGGTAAGCGATGACGAGTTCGACAGGGCGGTGGACCGGCTCCGGGGCTGCAAGAAAGCCCCGGGGCCCGACGGAGTACCGGGTAAGGTGCTCCCCATCGCCCTTAAACACCTCGGGGACCGACTCAGGCAGTTGATGGACGACTGCCTGAGGGAGGGACGGTTCCCGAGGGTGTGGAAGGAGGGGAGGCTCTGCCTCCTCCGAAAAGAGGGTCGACCCCCCGACAGTCCTTCTGCCTATCGCCCCATAGTGCTGCTGGATGAGGCCGGGAAGATGATGGAGAGGATCCTGGCCTACAGGATCCAGCAGCACTTGGAGACCGCCGGCCCGAACGTCTCAGACAGACAGTTCGGGTTTAGGGAAGGGCGGTCTACGCTCGACGCGCTGAAGTCCCTTAGGGACTTCTGTGAGTACGCGTCGAGCAGAGGGGAGGGTGTAGTGGCGGTGTCGTTGGACATCGCCAACGCGTTTGGCACCCTCCCCTATGGGGTGATAAGGGAGGCACTAATTTACCATCAAGTGCCTCCCTACCTGCGGCGGATCATAGAGCACTACCTCACCGAGCGGGTAGTGCTCTATGAGCAGAGGGACGGTCGACGGGGGTCGACGGAGATGGCCTGTGGCGTACCCCAAGGTTCCGTGCTCGGTCCGCTTTTATGGAACCTGGGGTACGATTGGGCCATCAGGGGGGAGTTGCTCCCACGGACGGCCACCATCTGCTATGCAGATGACACCATGGTGGCCGTGCGTGGGACCGACATGAGGGAGGCGCTGTGCCGGGCGGAAGCGGCGGCCGAGCTGACCATTTACCGGATTGGTCGGCTCGGCCTGAGGGTGGCCCTCCCGAAGACTGAGGCGATAGTCTTCGGGGGGCGGGGGTGGAGGCTGCCAGCTGGCGCGGCGCTCACCTTGGGGGGGGAGTCGGTCCCGATCAAGCCCCATATAAAATATCTGGGGCTTGTCCTGGACCGACGCTGGAATTTCGGGGAGCACTTTTCACAGTTGGCTCCCCGAATTGTGGGCGCCGCGTCGGCGCTGGGTCGGCTTCTGCCGAACGTGGGTGGGCCGGGCTCCTTGTGCCGCCGGCTATATGCCGGCGTTACAAGGAGCATGGCTCTGTACGGGGCCCCCATCTGGGCGGACAAGCTGTCCGCCCGGAACAAGGCCCTGCTACAGAGGCCACAGCGGGTGGTGGCCCTCCGAATTGTGAGGGCCTACATGACGGTGGCCCACGCCGCGGCCTGCCTCCTCGCCTGCACCCCGCCCTGGGAGTTGGACGCAGAGGTGCAGGCAGAGACCTATGCAGTTAGGTCCAGGGCCCGGGCGAGGGGAGAACGCCCGGACCCTGAGGAGGTTGAGGAGACGCGCCGGATGATGGAGCGCCGACTGCGGGACAGGTGGAAAGCTAACCTGGAGGACGCCCCCTATGGAACCCGGACCATAGGGGCGATCCTCCCGTCGTTTGACACCTGGTTGGGGAGGGCAGTCGGTGCTACATCATACCGGCTTGTGCAGGTATTGACCGGACACGGATGCTTCGGTCATTACCTGCACAACATTGGGAGGGAGCCCGGTCCGCAGTGCCATGAGTGCGGCGATCCGGACGACACGGCTCAGCACACCCTCGAGGTGTGCAGCCGGTGGAGTGCGGAGCGCCGCACTATGGCACTGGCCATAGGGCGACAGGACCTCTCCCTGCACAGCGTTGTGTCTGCAATGCTGTGCAGCGACGGGTCCTGGAGGGCTGTGGCCTCCTTCTGCGAGTGTGTCATCTCGCAGAAGGAGGCCTCGGAGCGTGAGCGCGAGGAGTCTCCTCACGCGCATCCGCTCCGGCGTAGACGGCGGGGGGTGAGGCGGCGGCGTTTTGCCGCCCGCCTCAACCCTTAGTGGCTGCGGGTGGGGGATGGGAGTCCCTCGCCCGCCGTAGGCTAGCCACTGGGCGGTCTGGGAGAGGGGCCACGCGTACTCGGCCTCTCTCTCCCTCGACGCGGGAAGCCCCGGCAAATGGCTGGGGGGGCCGGTAGACGTCGTGGAGAAAGCTTTGGCGGGTTCCACGGCGTCTTGCCAATCCGGCAGGGGGGTACGCCAGGGTGGTTTTTAGTGGGTTGCGCTCCGATGCCCCCTCTCATTCGGAGGGGGGGTGACGGGGTGAGTCCCACATATCCCCTCGCCACTCCCATGGTGAGGGGAATGCATAAAGCATTTTCCACCCTGTCAAAAAAAAAAAAAAAAAAAAAAAAGGTTAGGTTAGGTTAGGTTAGGTTAGGTTAGGTTAGGTTAGGTTAGGTTAGGTTAGGTTAGGTTAGGTTAGGTTAGGTTAGGTTAGGTTAGGTTAGGTTAGGTTAGGTTAGGTTAGGTTAGGTTAGGTTAGGTTAGGTTAGGTTAGGTTAGGTTAGGTTAGGTTAGGTTAGGTTAGGTTAGGTTAGGTTAGGTTAGGTTAGGTTAGGTTAGGTTAGGTTAGGTTAGGTTAGGTTAGGTTAGGTTAGGTTAGGTTAGGTTAGGTTAGGTTAGGTTAGGTTAGGTTAGGTTAGGTTAGGTTAGGTTAGGTTAGGTTAGGTTAGGTTAGGTTAGGTTAGGTTAGGTTAGGTTAGGTTAGGTTAGGTTAGGTTAGCTTAGGTTAGGTTAGGTTAGGTTAGGTTAGGTTAGGTTAGGTTAGGTTAGGTTAGGTTAGGTTAGGTTAGGTTAGGTTAGGTTAGGTTAGGTTAGGTTAGGTTAGGTTAGGTTAGGTTAGGTTAGGTTAGGTTAGGTTAGGTTAGGTTAGGTTAGGTTAGGTTAGGTTAGGTTAGGTTAGGTTAGGTTAGGTTAGGTTAGGTTAGGTTAGGTTAGGTTAGGTTAGGTTAGGTTAGGTTAGGTTAGGTTAGGTTAGGTTAGGTTAGGTTAGGTTAGGTTAGGTTAGGTTAGGTTTTAGGTTAGGTTGAGGTCTATTTTGGAGGTGCTTGCACGGATTATTGCGATTTTCGGAACCATAACACTACATTTTTTTGGCATTCGTTTTCGGTTTTTGATCCTGCATTACACGTTGATTTGGCTTTGTTATTCGGTTTTTTGGTTTTTGCACTTGGTTGGTTTTCGTCGGTTTGTTTACCTTTTTCTAACGCAGAAATAAAATTGTTGCCGTTGTCGTACCGAGCCCTTTTTAGGGCTGGGAGGTAGCGGCAATAGTCGACTTTCGCGTGGAAGGGGTGGCAAGATTGTCGAATTTTTTGTTTTGGTTTTTTAGATTTTTGAAAATTGTAAATTTTTGCCCTTAATTTTTTATAAATTTTGGGTTTGTTTACATTTTTCAAAATTAGTTTTGTCGGGGTTGCCAACATCCTTAATTGCCCATTTTTTGGGCGGGTATAGCGGCAACGGTTCCGCAAACTATAGAGTCAGTCCCGTTTATTTCGGTTTAAGGAGACTAGAATTATAAAATTTCGGAAATTGTGAGTTTTTGGTCAAAATTTTCGGAAGGATTTTTCTAGTTCCTTCAGTTTGGGGGTAGTTTAAAAAAGGTTGCGCTTCTCGTATCTTTTTGAAACTTTTTGTAGTTGTAGGAAATTTTGTTTTTTAAATCTTTGTGAAAGATCCAAGACTCTGTGATTTTTGAATCAAGAGTTATTGACCTACTAGTGAGGAGAGGGATCAATTTCTTGGACTTCACTTTTTTCAAAATTTTCCATTTTTTGTTTTTTGTTAATTTCTTTTAACTTATTCATCTTTGGTGAATACTTGAAGTATTAAAAAATATTTCAAAAAATCTTCTATTTTTTGGTTATTTTTCTAGGTCGCTACGACCTCGGGAAGTGGCCCGAAAAAAGCGTCAAACTTTTGCTCTGATTGCTCAGAGGAAAATTTCAGGCGCTAAATCGGGTTTTATATGGGAAAGTCTAAATCCGACTCGCACTTGACCATTTCAAGGTTAGGTTAGGTCTTAGTTTTGATCATAGTAGTCGGATTTAGACCAAATTTGGTAATAAGGTAGTAGGGGTCAGTATGGCTTCTGACACTGAGAAAGGGGGGGATCCACTTGAGGAAGGGGGAGAAATCCTCACCTCTGGGTGTGAGTCGGAGGACTCGTTAGATGTTTATGAGAGGGTCCCTCATGCCTCTAAGAGGGGTCATGAGGATGATGAGGAGGGTGATCTAAGGCACGTATACGGGCCAAAGATCAACTCCGCCCGTAGAGGAAAGCCCAAGGGGGCATATGCGGGGTTGGCTGCAGCAAGGGCCAAGCTACAAGAGCCGGACATTTATCAGTTCGAGGAAGAAGCGGACGCTGCCGCCGCATACCGAAAGGACTTTCCTGAGCTCCGCCCCAGGGGGGGGAAGGAGGTTAAGGGAACGAATGGAGGGAAAAAGGGAGGAAAGGTGCGCTCGCGTTCGCGATCACCAACCTCCCCCTCGCGCCGGGAAAGCCCGACAGAATTTCTGCGGTTTTCAGATCCAATCGAGGCAGCCCGACAGGCAGCGAGGGAGATTTTAGAGGGGGCCCGGAGATCCGGTAATTTGAAGGGAGATGTGTGGGGCGCGATGAATCGTGCCTGCCACACGATTTTAGACTCGATGGACGACGTCGAGGCCGCCAAGTCGGAAAGTGAGGAGATCCGCATCCTTAAAGCGGACAATAAGAGGATGCGGGAGCAACTCACTCACTGCTTGGCGGAACTGAAGGCGCTCCGGACTGCGTTCTCGGAGCGGGAGATTCCGGCGTCTCCGGCCCCGCCACCCAAACCGTCCTTGCAGTTCTCTGCTGCGGACCTGGCGGAGGCGATCGGAGAACTAAAGAAGGAACTGTTCGTCTCCTTGGGGAGCATGATCAATGCCCGCCTTGAGGAGGTGAACAGGCGCCTGCCGCCTGAGCCGATTTTCCGCCCCCCGTTGGCGGCTGATAGGAGGGTGACGGGATCGGCTGTGCCAGCCCTTCCCAAAGTGAGGACGGTCTCACCTGCCCCACCTAGGATGAGGACTGCTTCGCCTGCCCCACCTAAGGTGAGGACTACTCAGCCTGAGGCAGTAGCAAGACTGGGGGACGGAAGGTCGCAAAAGGCCAAGACTGCCAAAAAGGCAGTTGCCCCCGCCCGCCAAGCTCCAGTCCCGGCCCCGCGAGCCGCCCCGAGAGTTGCTCGGTCGTCGGAAGGAGGATCATGCCCCTCGACCCAAACGCCACGTCCACCTAAGGAATCCTGGGTGGATGTGGTAAAGAAGGGGAAAGGGAAGGGGAAGGGCACGGCGAAGGCCAAGCCTGCCCCCTCGACAAGAGCGCCCAAAGCGCCACCAAAGAAAAAGACGGCAGCGCCTAAGGTGAGGGCGCTGGCCGTTCCAAGGACGGCGGCGGTGGTGGTTTCATTAAAAAAGGATGCCACCAACACCACCACGCTACAGGCCACTATGGCCAGGGCGATCAACGCCCTGAGCTTGGAGGAAGTGGGCCTGCAGCATGTAAAGGTCAGGTCCTCTATGACGGGGGCCCGTGTAATCGAAGTCCCCGGAGAGGACCAGGAGAATGCGGCTGATAATCTAGCTGCTAAACTGCAGCAGATTGTAGGTGACGTGGCCGACGTGAGCCGCGTTACAAAAAAGACCGGACTCCAAATCGCCGGCCTAGATGAGTCGGCGACAAAGGAGTCCGTGGCGCTGGCCGTTGCCAATGCAGGAGCCTGTGACCAGGCCCAAATAAAGGTAGGCGGCATTCGCCCCCTGTACGACGGAACTGGATCTGTTTTGATCCAGTGCCCAGTGCGGGTGGCCAAAGCCCTCCTGGCGATAGGGCGGATCAAGGTGGGTTGGGCGTCCGCCAAGATCAATAGGATCGGACCAGCACCTATGCGGTGCTACAGATGCATGGGTGTTGGTCACACACGAGAGACATGCCCCTCCAGCGTTGACCGGTCAAAATCCTGCTACCGGTGCAGCAGGGAGGGGCACATAGCAAGAGAGTGCTGGGAAGAAAAGGCATGGTGCGTGGTGTGCGCCCATGCAAAACTTCCAGCTGACCACTCTATGGGGGGAGATAGTTGTTTCCCCCCGGAAACTAGAGGTAGGGACCTGAGGACGCGACCCCCCCGTCGTCCTCAGCCTCCCCCTTCCCACACAGAGGTAGCCGCCGGCCGGCTAGCAGAGGACAACCGCATGGACCACTAAATGCCAGCACACCGGCATTTAGAGGTCCTGCAGATAAACGCCAACCACTCCGCCAGAGCTCAAGATCTGCTCATGCAGACTATGGCGGAGTGGGCGATTGGCGTGGCGGTTGTTGCGGAGCCCTATTTCGTCCCCCCTCTACCTAATTGGGTAGGGGCGTCGGATGAAATGGTGGCTATCGTAGTGCCGGTGGTTGGGGACTTCCCCGCCTTGTCGAAGATTGAGGGCGGCCCAGGATTTGTGGCGGCCAAGTGGGGGAATGACACCGTACTATTGGCGGTGTACTTCTCCCCCAATAGGCCGCTACGTGCTTTTGAACAATTCCTGGGAGTCCTGGGGGGGGTGGTCAGGAGGGCTGCTCCGAGACAAGTGATGGTCCTGGGGGACCTCAATGCCAAGAGCTCGGCATGGGGTTCCCCCATCACGGACCCGCGAGGGGCGGTCCTCAGGGATTGGGTGGTGGCAACAGGACTCGAGGTTCTGAATCAGGGCGGCGCAAATACATGCGTGCGGCGGCAGGGGGGTTCGGTCGTGGACGTGACGTTCGCGACCACTGCCATTGCCGCGCGCGTGGAAGACTGGCGCGTCCTGGAGGACGTGGAGACCCTCTCCGATCACCTATATATTAGGATGAGGGTCTCCACAGGAGGGGTGCAGTCACTGCCCATCCCCGGGGGGGGGGCAAACGGGAGCAGGGGAGGAGGGTTCCCAAAATGGTCCCTGTCCCTTTTGGACAGGGCCAAGGCGGACGAGGCGGCGATGGTGGAGGCTTGGTGTGCTGCCCCACCCGCCGCCCTCGGAGTCGAGGAAAGGGCCGTCCGGTTCCGCATCGCACTGCAGGCGGTGTGCGATGCGGCTATGCCCCGGGCGAAACGCCTGACTTCTCGGAAGAGGGTGTACTGGTGGTCCGCAGAGATTGCGGCCCTGCGGATCACCAGCAATAGTGCCCGCCACGCCTACCAGCACTGTAGGCGTAGGCGGCACACCCCCCAAGAGGAAGAGGGTCTCCACCAGGCCCTCAAGGTGGCAAAGAAGGCCCTCCAGGTGGCGATCGCCAAGGCCAAGGATGAGGGACAAGCCTCGTTCTTGGCCACCCTGGATAAGGACCCATGGGGGCGGCCCTACAGGGTAGTGCGCAACAAGATGCGCACTGCCCCCCCCATGGACTCCCTTGAACCCGCCTTACTGCAGAGGGTCATCGAGGGGCTGTTCCCTCCAGCCCCTGCGATCACCCCTCCATCGATGGCTGAGCCTGTGGAGGAGCCGGATACTGAACTCGTCATTGCGCCAATTAGCGATGACGAGTTCGAGAGGGTAGAGGACCGACTCCGGGGCTGTAAAAAAGCCCCGGGCCCCGATGGAGTCCCCGGTCGCGTCCTCTTCATCAGTCTGAAACATCTCGGGAACCGCCTCAGGCAGATCATGGATGACTGCCTGAGGGAGGGAAGGTTCCCGAGGATATGGAAGGAGGGGAGGGTATGCCTCCTCCGTAAAGAGGGTCGACCCCCCGACTGCCCGTCCGCCTACCGCCCCATCGTGCTGCTGGATGAGGCCGGGAAAATGTTCGAACGTATCCTGGCCTCCCGGATCCTGCAGCACCTGGAGACCGCCGGCCCGAACGTCTCGGAGAGACAGTTCGGGTTCCGGGAGGGGCGGTCTACGCTCGACGCGCTGAAGTCCTTAAGGGACTTCTGTGAAGACGCGTCGGGCAGGGGAGAGGGTGTCGTGGCGGTGTCTTTAGACATCGCCAATGCCTTCGGCACCCTCCCCTATGAGGTGATAAGTGAGGCACTTCGGTATCACGAAGTGCCTCACTACCTGCGGCGGGTCATAGAGCACTACCTTACCGAGAGGGTAGTGCTCTATGAGGGCAAGGAGGGTCGACGGGGGGAAAGGAGGATGGCCTGCGGCGTGCCCCAGGGTTCCGTTCTCGGTCCACTTCTTTGGAACCTGGGGTACGACTGGGCCATCAGGGGGGAATTGCTTCCGCGCACAGTCACAATCTGTTATGCGGACGACACGATGGTGGCTGCGCGCGGAAGCAACCTGAGGGAGACCTCAAGGAGGGCGGAGGTGGCGGCCGAGCTGGCGATTCATCGCATTGAGCGGCTCGGATTAAAGGTGGCCCTCCCGAAGACTGAGGGCATAGTCTTCGGGGGGCGAGGGTGGAGGCTGCCGGCGGGCGCGGCGCTCACCCTGGGGGGGGAGGCGGTCATAATTAAGCCCCATATAAAATATCTGGGGCTAATATTGGACCGCAAATGGGATTTCGGGGAGCATTTCTCCAAACTTGCTCCCCGAATAGTGGGTGCCGCCTCGGCACTGGGGCGGCTATTGCCCAATGTGGGTGGGCCAGGCTCCTTATGCCGGCGTTTATACGCCGGCGTGACAAGGAGCATGGCCCTCTACGGGGCCCCAATCTGGGCGGACAAGCTGTCCGCCCGGAACAGGGCCCTGCTGCGGAGGCCCCAGAGGGTTGTGGCCCTTCGGATGGTGAGGGCCTACGTAACCGTGGCCCACGCAGCGGCCTGCCTCCTCGCCTGCACCCCGCCCTGGGAATTGGATGCAGAGGTGCAGGCGGAGACCTATAGGGTTAGGTCTAGGGCCCGGGCGAGGGGTGAACGCCCGGACCCTGAGGAGGTAGAGGAGACGCGCCGAATGACGGAGCGTCGACTGCGGGAACGATGGAAGGCCGACCTGGAGGACTCCCCCTATGGTACTCGTACTATAGGGGCGATCCTCCCGTCGGTTGACCTGTGGTTAGAGAGGGCAGTCGGCGCTACGTCGTTCCGGCTTGTGCAGGTAATGACCGGACATGGGTGTTTCGGTCATTACCTGCACAAAATTGGGAGGGAGCCTACCCCGCAGTGCCATGAGTGCGGCGATCCGGACGACACGGCTCGGCACACCTTTGAGGTGTGCAGCCGTTGGAGTTCGGAGCGCGGCGCCATGGCACTCGCTATACAGCGGGAGGACCTCTCGCTCTACAGCATTGTCTCGGCAATGCTCTGCAGCGAGAGGTCTTGGGAGGCTGTGGCCTCTTTTTGCGAGACGGTTATCTCGCAGAAGGAGGCCGCGGAGCGGGAGCGCGAGGAGTCTCCTCTCGCGCATCCGCTCCGGCGCAGACGGCAGGGGTTGAGGCGGCGGCGTTTTGCCGCGCGCCTCAACCCTTAGTGGCTGCAGGTGGGGGATGGGAGTCCCCTGCCTGCTGTAGGCAAGTCACTCAGCGGTCTGGGAGGGGGGCCACGCGTGCTCGGCCCTTCTCCCCTTTGGCGCGGGGAGCCCCGGCAATGGCTGGGGCAGCCGGACGACGTCGTGGGGAATGCCAATCGCGGGTTCCACGGCGTCCAACCAAACCGGTTTGAGGGTACGCCAAGGTGTTTTTTAGTGGGTAACACTCCCCTACTCCTTCTCGCTCGGAGAAGGGGAGGGGATGTGAGTCCCACATACCCCCCCGTCACTCCCATGGCGGGGGATATGCGTAAAGCATTTTTCACCTTGCAAAAAAAAAAAAAAAAAAAAAAAAAAAAAAAAAGGTTAGGTTAGGTTAGGTTAGGTTAGGTTAGGTTAGGTTAGGTTAGGTTAGGTTAGGTTAGGTTAGGTTAGGTTAGGTTAGGTTAGGTTGGAGGTGCTTGCACGGATTATTGCGATTTTCGGAACCATAATACTACATTTTTTTGGCATTCGTTTTCGGTTTTTGATTCTGCATTACACGTTGATTTGGCTTTGTTATTCGGTTTTTTGGTTTTTGCACTTGGTTGGTTTTCGTCGGTTTGTTTACCTTTTTCAAACGCAGAAATAAAATTGTTGCCGTTGTCGTACCGAGCCCTTTTTAGGGCTGGGAGGTAGCGGCAATAGTCGACTTTCGCGTGGAAGGGGTGGCAAGATTGTCGAATTTTTTGTTTTTGGGTTATAAGTTTTTGAAAATTGTAAATTTTTGCCCTTAATTTTTTATAAATTTTGGGTTTGTTTACATTTTTCAAAAATAGTTTTGTCGGGGTTGCCAACATCCTTAATTGCCCATTTTTTGGGCGGGTATAGCGGCAACGGTTCCGCAAACTATAGAGTAGGTCCCGTTTATTTCGGTTTAAGGAGACTGGAATTATAAAATTTCGGAAATTGTGAGTTTTTGCTCAAAATTTTTGGAAGGATTTTTCTAGTCCCTTCAGTTTGGGGGTAGTTTTAAAAAGGTTGCGCTTCTCGTATCTTTTTGAAACTTTTTGTGGGTGTAGGAAATTTTGTTTTTTAAATCTTCGTAAAAGATCCAAGACTCTGTGATTTTTGAGTCAAGAGTTATTGACCCACTAGTGAGGAGAGGGATCAATTTCTTGGACTTCACTTTTTTCAAAATTTTCCATTTTTTGTTTTTTGTTAATTTCTTTTAACTTATTCATCTTTGGTGAATACTTGAAGTATTCAAAAATAGTCCGAAAAATCTTCTATTTTTTGGTTATTTTTCTAGGTCGCTACGACCTCGGGAAGAGGCCCAAAAAAAGCGTCAAACTTTTGCTCTGATTGCTCAGAGGAAAATTTCAGGCGCTAAATCGGGTTTTATATGGGAAAGTCTAAATCCGACTCGCACTTGACCATTTCAAGGTTAGGTTAGGTCTTAGTTTTGATCATAGTAGTCGGATTTAGACCAAATTTGGTAATAAGGTAGAAGGGGTCAGTATGGCTTCTGACACCGAGAAAGGGGGGGATCCACTGGAGGGAGGGGGAGAAATCCTCACCTCTGGGTGTGAGTCGGAGGACTCGTTAGAGGTTTTTGAGAGGGTCCCTCATGCCTCTAAGAGGGGTCATGAGGACGATGAGGAGGGTGATCTAAGGCACGTGTACGGGCCAAAGATCAACTCCGCCCGTAGAGGAAAGCCCAAGGGGGCATATGCGGGGTTGGCTGCAGCAAGGGCCAAGCTTCAAGAGCCGGACATTTACCAGTTCGAGGAAGAAGCGGACGCTGCCGCCGCATACCGAAAGGACTTTCCTGAGCTCCGCCCCAGGGGGGGGAAGGAGGTTAAGGGAACGAATGGAGGGAAAAAAGGAGGAAAGGTGCGCTCGCGTTCGCGATCACCAACCTCCCCCTCGCGCCGGGAAAGCCCGACAGAATTCCTGCGGTTTTCTGATCCAATCGAGACAACCCGACAGGCAGCGAGGGAGATTTTAGAGGGGGCCCGAAGATCCGGGAACTTGAAGGGAGACGTGTGGGGCGCGATGAATCGTGCCTGCCACACGATTTTAGACTCGATGGACGACGTCGAGGCCGCCAAGTCGGAAAGTGAGGAGATCCGCATCCTTAAAGCGGACAATAAGAGGATGCGGGAGCAACTCACTCACTGCTTGGCGGAACTGAAGGCGCTCCGGACTGCGTTCTCGGAGCGGGAGATTCCGGCGTCTCTGGCCCCGCCACCCAAACCGTCCTTGCAGTTTTCTGCTGCGGACCTGGCGGAGGCGATCGGAGAGCTAAAGAAGGAACTGTTCGTCTCCTTGGGGAGCATGATCAATGCCCGCCTTGAGGAGGTGAACAGGCGCCTGCCGCCTGAGCCGATTTTGCGCCCCCCGTTGGCGGCTGATAGGAGGGTGGTGGGATCGGCTGTGCCGGCCCTTCCCAAAGTGAGGACGGTCTCACCTGCCCCACCTAGGATGAGGACTGCTTCGCCTGCCCCACCTAAGGTGAGGACTACTCAGCCTGAGGCAGTAGCAAGACTGGGGGACGGGAGGCCGCAAAAGGCCAAGACTGCCAAAAAGGCAGTTGCCCCCGCCCGCCAAGCTCCAGTCCCGGCCCCGCGAGCCGCCCCGAGAGTTGCTCGGTCGTCGGAAGGAGGATCATGCCCCTCGACCCAAACGCCACGTCCACCTAAGGAATCCTGGGTGGATGTGGTAAAGAAGGGGAAAGGGAAGGGGAAGGGCATGGCGAAGGCCAAGCCTGCCCCCTCGACAAGAGCGCCCAAAGCGCCACCCAAGAAAAAGACGGCAGCGCCTAAAGTGAGGGCGCTGGCCGTTCCAAGGACGGCGGCGGTGGTGGTGTCATTAAAAAAGGATGCCACCAACACCACCACGCTACAGGCCACTATGGCCAGGGCGATCAACGCCCTGAGCTTGGAGGAAGTGGGCCTGCAGCATGTAAAGGTCAGGTCCTCTATGACGGGGGCCCGTGTAATCGAAGTCCCCGGAGAGGACCAGGAGAATGCGGCTGATAATCTGGCTGCTAAACTGCAGCAGATTGTTGGTGACGTGGCCGACGTGAGCCGCGTTACAAAAAAGACCGGACTCCAAATCGCCGGCCTAGATGAGTCGGCGACAAAGGAGTCCGTGGCGCTGGCCGTTGCCAATGCAGGAGCCTGTGACCAGGCCCAAATAAAGGTAGGCGGCATTCGCCCCCTGTACGACGGAACTGGATCTGTTTTGATCCAGTGCCCAGTGCGGGTGGCCAAAGCCCTCCTGGCGATAGGGCGGATCAAGGTGGGCTGGGCGTCCGCCAAGATCAATAGGATCGGACCAGCACCTATGCGGTGCTACAGATGCATGGGTGTTGGTCACACACGAGAGACATGCCCCTCCAGCGTTGACCGGTCAAAATCCTGCTACCGGTGCAGCAGGGAGGGGCACATAGCAAGAGAGTGCTGGGAAGAAAAGGCATGGTGCGTGGTGTGCGCCCATGCAAAACTTCCAGCTGACCACTCTATGGGGGGAGATAGTTGTTTCCCCCCGGAAACTAGAGGTAGGGACCTGAGGACGCGACCCCCCCGTCGTCCTCAGCCTCCCCCTTCCCACACAGAGGTAGCCGCCGGCCGGCTAGCAGAGGACAACCGCATGGACCACTAAATGCCAGCACACCGGCATTTAGAGGTCCTGCAGATAAACGCCAACCACTCCGCCAGAGCTCAAGATCTGCTCATGCAGACTATGGCGGAGTGGGCGATTGGCGTGGCGGTTGTTGCGGAGCCCTATTTCGTCCCCCCTCTACCTAATTGGGTAGGGGCGTCGGATGAAATGGTGGCTATCGTAGTGCCGGTGGTTGGGGACTTCCCCGCCTTGTCGAAGATTGAGGGCGGCCCGGGATTTGTGGCGGCCAAGTGGGGGAGTGACACCGTACTATTGGCGGTGTACTTCTCCCCCAATAGGCCGCTACGTGCTTTTGAACAATTCCTGGGAGTCCTAGGGGGGGTGGTCAGGAGGGCTGCTCCGAGACAAGTGATGGTCCTGGGGGACCTCAATGCCAAGAGCTCGGCATGGGGTTCCCCCATCACGGACCCGCGAGGGGCGGTCCTCAGGGATTGGGTGGTGGCAACAGGACTCGAGGTTCTGAATCAGGGCGGCGCAAATACATGCGTGCGGCGGCAGGGGGGTTCGGTCGTGGACGTGACGTTCGCGACCACTGCCATTGCCGCGCGCGTGGAAGACTGGCGCGTCCTGGAGGACGTGGAGACCCTCTCCGATCACCTATATATTAGGATGAGGGTCTCCACAGGAGGGGTGCAGTCACTGCCCATCCCCGGGGGGAGGGCAAACGGGAGCAGGGGAGGAGGGTTCCCAAAATGGTCCCTGTCCCTTTTGGACAGGGCCAAGGCGGACGAGGCGGCGATGGTGGAGGCTTGGTGTGCTGCCCCACCCGCCGCCCTCGGAGTCGAGGAAAGGGCCGTCCGGTTCCGCATCGCACTGCAGGCGGTGTGCGATGCGGCTATGCCCCGGGCAAAACGCCTCACTTCTCGGAAGAGGGTGTACTGGTGGTCCGCAGAGATTGCGGCCCTGCGAATCACCAGCAATAGTGCCCGCCACGCCTACCAGCACTGTAGGCGTAGGCGGCACACCCCCCAAGAGGAAGAGGGTCTCCACCAGGCCCTCAAGGTGGCAAAGAAGGCCCTCCAGGTGGCGATCGCCAAGGCCAAGGATGAGGGACAAGCCTCGTTCTTGGCCACCCTGGATAAGGACCCATGGGGGCGGCCCTACAGGGTAGTGCGCAACAAGATGCGCACTGCCCCCCCCATGGACTCCCTTGAACCCGCCTTACTGCAGAGGGTCATCGAGGGGCTGTTCCCTCCAGCCCCTGCGATCACCCCTCCATCGATGGCTGAGCCTGTGGAGGAGCCGGATACTGAACTCGTCATTGCGCCAATTAGCGATGACGAGTTCGAGAGGGTAGAGGACCGACTCCGGGGCTGTAAAAAAGCCCCGGGCCCCGATGGAGTCCCCGGTCGCGTCCTCTTCATCAGTCTGAAACATCTCGGGAACCGCCTCAGGCAGATCATGGATGACTGCCTGAGGGAGGGAAGGTTCCCGAGGATATGGAAGGAGGGGAGGGTATGCCTCCTCCGTAAAGAGGGTCGACCCCCCGACTGCCCGTCCGCCTACCGCCCCATCGTGCTGCTGGATGAGGCCGGGAAAATGTTCGAACGTATCCTGGCCTCCCGGATCCTGCAGCACCTGGAGACCGCCGGCCCGAACGTCTCGGAGAGACAGTTCGGGTTCCGGGAGGGGCGGTCTACGCTCGACGCGCTGAAGTCCTTAAGGGACTTCTGTGAAGACGCGTCGGGCAGGGGAGAGGGTGTCGTGGCGGTGTCTTTAGACATCGCCAATGCCTTCGGCACCCTCCCCTATGAGGTGATAAGTGAGGCACTTCGGTATCACGAAGTGCCTCACTACCTGCGGCGGGTCATAGAGCACTACCTTACCGAGAGGGTAGTGCTCTATGAGGGCAAGGAGGGTCGACGGGGGGAAAGGAGGATGGCCTGCGGCGTACCCCAGGGTTCCGTTCTCGGTCCACTTCTTTGGAACCTGGGGTACGACTGGGCCATCAGGGGGGAATTGCTTCCGCGCACAGTCACAATCTGTTATGCGGACGACACGATGGTGGCTGCGCGCGGAAGCAACCTGAGGGAGACCTCAAGGAGGGCGGAGGTGGCGGCCGAGCTGGCGATTCATCGCATTGAGCGGCTCGGATTAAAGGTGGCCCTCCCGAAGACTGAGGGCATAGTCTTCGGGGGGCGAGGGTGGAGGCTGCCGGCGGGCGCGGCGCTCACCCTGGGGGGGGAGGCGGTCATAATTAAGCCCCATATAAAATATCTGGGGCTAATATTGGACCGCAAATGGGATTTCGGGGAGCATTTCTCCAAACTTGCTCCCCGAATAGTGGGTGCCGCCTCGGCACTGGGGCGGCTATTGCCCAATGTGGGTGGGCCAGGCTCCTTATGCCGGCGTTTATACGCCGGCGTGACAAGGAGCATGGCCCTCTACGGGGCCCCAATCTGGGCGGACAAGCTGTCCGCCCGGAACAGGGCCCTGCTGCGGAGGCCCCAGAGGGTTGTGGCCCTCCGGATGGTGAGGGCCTACGTAACCGTGGCCCACGCAGCGGCCTGCCTCCTCGCCTGCACCCCGCCCTGGGAATTGGATGCAGAGGTGCAGGCGGAGACCTATAGGGTTAGGTCTAGGGCCCGGGCGAGGGGTGAACGCCCGGACCCTGAGGAGGTAGAGGAGACGCGCCGAATGACGGAGCGTCGACTGCGGGAACGATGGAAGGCCGACCTGGAGGACTCCCCCTATGGTACTCGTACTATAGGGGCGATCCTCCCGTCGGTTGACCTGTGGTTAGAGAGGGCAGTCGGCGCTACGTCGTTCCGGCTTGTGCAGGTAATGACCGGACATGGGTGTTTCGGTCATTACCTGCACAAAATTGGGAGGGAGCCTACCCCGCAGTGCCATGAGTGCGGCGATCCGGACGACACGGCTCGGCACACCTTTGAGGTGTGCAGCCGTTGGAGTTCGGAGCGCGGCGCCATGGCACTCGCTATACAGCGGGAGTACCTCTCGCTCTACAGCATTGTCTCGGCAATGCTCTGCAGCGAGAGGTCTTGGGAGGCTGTGGCCTCTTTTTGCGAGACGGTTATCTCGCAGAAGGAGGCCGCGGAGCGGGAGCGCGAGGAGTCTCCTCTCGCGCATCCGCTCCGGCGCAGACGGCAGGGGTTGAGGCGGCGGCGTTTTGCCGCGCGCCTCAACCCTTAGTGGCTGCAGGTGGGGGATGGGAGTCCCCTGCCTGCTGTAGGCAAGTCACTCAGCGGTCTGGGAGGGGGGCCACGCGTGCTCGGCCCTTCTCCCCTTTGGCGCGGGGAGCCCCGGCAATGGCTGGGGCAGCCGGAGGACGTCGTGGGGAATGCCAATCGCGGGTTCCACGGCGTCCAACCAAACCGGTTTGAGGGTACGCCAAGGTGTTTTTTAGTGGGTAACACTCCCCTACTCCTTCTCGCTCGGAGAAGGGGAGGGGATGTGAGTCCCACATACCCCCCCGTCACTCCCATGGCGGGGGAAATGCGTAAAGCATTTTTCACCTTGCAAAAAAAAAAAAAAAAAAAAAAAAAAAAAAAAAAAAAAAAAAAAAAAAAAAAGGTTAGGTTAGGTTAGGTTAGGTTAGGTTAGGTTAGGTTAGGTTAGGTTAGGTTAGGTTAGGTTAGGTTAGGTTAGGTTAGGTTAGGTTAGGTTAGGTTAGGTTAGGTTAGGTTAGGTTAGGTTAGGTTAGGTTAGGTTAGGTTAGGTTAGGTTAGGTTAGGTTAGGTTAGGTTAGGTTAGGTTAGGTTAGGTTAGGTTAGGTTAGGTTAGGTTAGGTTAGGTTAGGTTAGGTTAGGTTAGGTTAGGTTAGGTTAGGTTAGGTTAGGTTAGGTTAGGTTAGGTTAGGTTAGGTTAGGTTAGGTTAGGTTAGGTTAGGTTAGGTTAGGTTAGGTTAGGTTAGGTTAGGTTAGGTTAGGTTAGGTTAGGTTAGGTTAGGTTAGGTTAGGTTAGGTTAGGTTAGGTTAGGTTAGGTTAGGTTAGGTTAGGTTAGGTTAGGTTAGGTTAGGTTAGGTTAGGTTAGGTTAGGTTAGGTTAGGTTAGGTTAGGTTAGGTTAGGTTAGGTTAGGTTAGGTTAGGTTAGGTTAGGTTAGGTTAGGTTAGGTTAGGTTAGGTTAGGTTAGGTTAGGTTAGGTTAGGTTAGGTTAGGTTAGGTTAGGTTAGGTTAGGTTAGGTTAGGTTAGGTTAGGTTAGGTTAGGTTAGGTTAGGTTAGGTTAGGTTAGGTTAGGTTAGGTTAGGTTAGGTTAGGTTAGGTTAGGTTAGGTTAGGTTAGGTTAGGTTAGGTTAGGTTAGGTTAGGTTAGGTTAGGTTAGGTTAGGTTAGGTTAGGTTAGGTTAGGTTAGGTTAGGTTAGGTTAGGTTAGGTTAGGTTAGGTTAGGTTAGGTTAGGTTAGGTTAGGTTAGGTTAGGTTAGGTTAGGTTAGGTTAGGTTAGGTTAGGTTAGGTTAGGTTAGGTTAGGTTAGGTTAGGTTAGGTTAGGTTAGGTTAGGTTAGGTTAGGTTAGGTTAGGTTAGGTTAGGTTAGGTTAGGTTAGGTTAGGTTAGGTTAGGTTAGGTTAGGTTAGGTTAGGTTAGGTTAGGTTAGGTTAGGTTAGGTTAGGTTAGGTTAGGTTAGGTTAGGTTAGGTTAGGTTAGGTTAGGTTAGGTTAGGTTAGGTTAGGTTAGGTTAGGTTAGGTTAGGTTAGGTTAGGTTAGGTTAGGTTAGGTTAGGTTAGGTTAGGTTAGGTTAGGTTAGGTTAGGTTAGGTTAGGTTAGGTTAGGTTAGGTTAGGTTAGGTTAGGTTAGGTTAGGTTAGGTTAGGTTAGGTTAGGTTAGGTTAGGTTAGGTTAGGTTAGGTTAGGTTAGGTTAGGTTAGGTTAGGTTAGGTTAGGTTAGGTTAGGTTAGGTTAGGTTAGGTTAGGTTAGGTTAGGTTAGGTTAGGTTAGGTTAGGTTAGGTTAGGTTAGGTTAGGTTAGGTTAGGTTAGGTTAGGTTAGGTTAGGTTAGGTTAGGTTAGGTTAGGTTAGGTTAGGTTAGGTTAGGTTAGGTTAGGTTAGGTTAGGTTAGGTTAGGTTAGGTTAGGTTAGGTTAGGTTAGGTTAGGTTAGGTTAGGTTAGGTTAGGTTAGGTTAGGTTAGGTTAGGTTAGGTTAGGTTAGGTTAGGTTAGGTTAGGTTAGGTTAGGTTAGGTTAGGTTAGGTTAGGTTAGGTTAGGTTAGGTTAGGTTAGGTTAGGTTAGGTTAGGTTAGGTTAGGTTAGGTTAGGTTAGGTTAGGTTAGGTTAGGTTAGGTTAGGTTAGGTTAGGTTAGGTTAGGTTAGGTTAGGTTAGGTTAGGTTAGGTTAGGTTAGGTTAGGTTAGGTTAGGTTAGGTTAGGTTAGGTTAGGTTAGGTTAGGTTAGGTTAGGTTAGGTTAGGTTAGGTTAGGTTAGGTTAGGTTAGGTTAGGTTAGGTTAGGTTAGGTTAGGTTAGGTTAGGTTAGGTTAGGTTAGGTTAGGTTAGGTTAGGTTAGGTTAGGTTAGGTTAGGTTAGGTTAGGTTAGGTTAGGTTAGGTTAGGTTAGGTTAGGTTAGGTTAGGTTAGGTTAGGTTAGGTTAGGTTAGGTTAGGTTAGGTTAGGTTAGGTTAGGTTAGGTTAGGTTAGGTTAGGTTAGGTTAGGTTAGGTTAGGTTAGGTTAGGTTAGGTTAGGTTAGGTTAGGTTAGGTTAGGTTAGGTTAGGTTAGGTTAGGTTAGGTTAGGTTAGGTTAGGTTAGGTTAGGTTAGGTTAGGTTAGGTTAGGTTAGGTTAGGTTAGGTTAGGTTAGGTTAGGTTAGGTTAGGTTAGGTTAGGTTAGGTTAGGTTAGGTTAGGTTAGGTTAGGTTAGGTTAGGTTAGGTTAGGTTAGGTTAGGTTAGGTTAGGTTAGGTTAGGTTAGGTTAGGTTAGGTTAGGTTAGGTTAGGTTAGGTTAGGTTAGGTTAGGTTAGGTTAGGTTAGGTTAGGTTAGGTTGAGGTTGTTTCTCAGGTGTCTGTGAGTGGTTTCGTTTGGTTTTCGGGTTCTGAATATTACATTTTTTTGGCTATCCATTACTGACTTCGATTCTCCTCTTACACTTGACTTGGCTTTGTTTTCCTGACTTTTCGTTTTGCGGTTGGTAATTTTTTGTTGGATTTTGTACGTTTTTGTATATTCTGTGGTTTGTTTATTTGTCTATTTTCCGAGCCCTTTTCAGGGCTAGGAGGTAGCAGAGACTTTGTTTGTGTTGTCGGTATAGGTTCGGTAATTTTCGGAACGAAAGTTTCGAAATTATTGGCCTTGCCAATTTGTAAATATTAACTTTAATTTTTCTTTAATTTTAGGGTTTGTTTACGTTTTTCTAAATTAGTTTTGTCGGTGTTGCCAATACCCCACCTTGCCCAGTTTTTGGGCGGGAGTAGCGGCAACGGTTCCGCAAACTATAGCGTTTGATTTTTGTTTATTTTGTATTGGTAGTTGTAAAATTTTATTTTTTGAAAACTTCGAGTTTTTACTCAAAGTTTTCAAAAAGGGTTTCCAACTTTTTTGTGTTTGGTGTCGCTTTTAAATTATTTACAGTCCTTGTAAAAATTTAAAACCCCAAGGGGCGGGTGGAGAATTTAGTTTTTTAAATTTTTTGTTTGTATTTTTTAACTTTTTGACCTCTAGGTCAAAAGTTATTCACATTTAACCTTTGTAAGGTGTTCAGAGATTTTTGGTTTACCAACTTAAGGTTTTCACTTGAGTTGGTAAAATCAATATCTTTGAACCTATTAACCTTTTATAGGTTTTTAGGTTTTTAGTAGCGAGGCGCAAGCTAGTACTACCTTTTGGTTTTTAAACCAACCTCCTGCGACGTCGGCAAGTGGGTCAAAAGTGGGGACAAACTTTTCCTCACTTTGCTATTTTTTCTATTTCAGGCGCTCAACCCAAGTTTGTATGGGAAAATAGCAAACCGACTCCCACTTGACCACTTTTAAGTTAGGTTTGGTCTAAACTCCGATCTTAGAGGTCGGATTTGGACCAGATTTTGTATTCAGGTAGGAGGGGCCGGCATGGCCTCGCCTACAAAAAAAGGGTTGGGTCCACCGGAGGGGGGAGGAACTACTTCAGGTTCCGACTCCGGGGATGACGGCGTCATTGAGGTCGAAGAGATTCTCATCCCTTCGACCTGCAAAAGGGCGCATACCAATAGGTCGGATGACCCCAAGCCTCCTCAGGGGCCTAAGGTCAACTCGGCGGCGAGGGGGAAGCCCAAGGGGGCTTACGCGGGCTTGGCGGCGGCAAGGTTAAGAGCAAAGCTCTATCAGCTCGAGCCTCATTTCGAGGAGGGAGCTGATCCTGATCCTGCCGCCAAGTACAGGAGGGACTTTCCCGAACTCCGCCCCAAGGGTGGAAAGGGGGGAAGGAAGGGGGAAGGTGCCAAGGGTGGCAATCGCTCTCGCTCGGTCTCGCGCTCGCGCTCGGTGTCGCTTTCCCGATCGGCCTCGCGTTCCCCCGAGCCCATGGATGGCCTAGAGGGTCGGCAGGAGGCTGACCCAATAGACGCCACCCGTATGGCGGCGAGGGATATCCTTGAGGCCGCTAGGGTATCCGGAAACTTGAAGGGGGAGGTATGGGGGCGGATGAACCGGGCCTGCCACACCATTCTGGGGTCGATGGACGAGGTCGAGGCGGCCAGGTCCGAGAGCGAGGAGATCCGCATCCTGAAAGCGGATAACAAAAGGATGCGGGAGCAACTCGCTCTCAACTCGGCGGAATTGAAGGCGCTCCGCACCGCCTTCAGTGAGCGGGAGATCCCGGCTGCTCCGGCGCCCGTTGCTGCCGCCCTGCAGTTCGGCACCGCCGAACTGACCGAGGCCATCGAGGAGATGAAGCGAGACCTGTTCCTCAGCCTCGGGAGGATGGTTAATGATAGGATAGAGGAGGTGAGCAGGCGCCTCCCGGCGGAGCCCATCCTCCGCCCCCCGTTGGCGCACGACAAGCGGGCCGTAAAGCCCGCTGTGGCGGCCCCCGCCCCCCCCCAGCGGAAGGTTGCAGTGCCTGCCCCGCCGCCTCCGGCCCTGGTTAAAGCTCTCGAGCCAGTAGCCAGGGCCAGACTAGGCGATGGGCAGCCGAAAACAAAGGTGGCCAAGAAGGCGGCGGCTCCACCCCCTGCCCCTGTTCAGGCCCCCAGGAAGCCCGCTAAGGCCGCCAAGGCTGCCCCGGCCCCGAGAGCCCTTCGGCCCTCGGAGGGAGGACCCGGCCCCTCGGGCCAAACGCCACCTCCGCCCACGCAGATGTCGTGGTCGCAGGTGGTGAAGAAGAAGGGGAAGGGGAAAGCCAAGGCCCCCCCCCCTCCCCCTAGCAAGAAGGCCGGGAAGGCGGCGACCGGGCCCAGACCCGTGAAGCTGTCAGTCCCCAAGACGGCGGCAGTGGTGGTCTCCCTCAAGCCGGGGGCCACCACCACTCTGCAGGCCACCATGGCTAAGGCCATCAACGGCCTTAGCCTCAAGGAGGTCGGCCTGCAGAGCGTGAGGGTCAGGACCTCGATGACGGGGTCCCGAGTCATCGAGGTCCCAGGGGAGAGAGGCCACGAAATCGCCGACACCCTGGCAGCCAAGCTGCAAGGGATAGTCGGCGATGACGCTGACGTGAGCCGCCCCGTCAAGATGGCCGGCATTCAAATTGCCGGCCTGGACGAGTCGGCCACGAAGGAGTCGGTGGCGCAGGCCGTCGCCGCGGCGGGAGCGTGCCTGCCCGCGCAGGTGAAGGTGGGGGCTGTCCGCGCCCTATACGATGGCACTGGGTCAGTCTTGGTCCAGTGCCCCGTGCTGGCTGCGGTGGCCCTACAGAAGGCAGGCAGGATCCTGGTGGGCTGGGCCTCCGCCAGGGTCACAACAGTGGGGCCGACACCGATGAGGTGTTTCATGTGCTACGGTGTCGGCCACTCGAGGGAGCTGTGCCCCTCCAAAATAGACCGGAGCAATTACTGCTTCCGGTGCAGCAAGGAGGGGCACAAAATGGGGGAGTGCTGGGAGAAGGCGTGGTGTGCCGTGTGCCACCAGGCCAAACTCCCGGCCAAGCACATGCTGGGGGGAAAGAACTGTTTCCCCCCAGTAACGAAGGGAAGGGAGACGAGACCGCAGCGGCCCCGCCCCCCCGTTCCGAGTACAGACGCCCCCGCGGAAGCAGCCGCCGGCCGGGCCATCGAAGTGACCCGCATGGAGCTCTAAATGCCAGCACACCATTTAGAGCTCCTGCAGGTCAACGTCAATCACTCCGCCAGAGCACAAGACTTGCTCATGCAAGCTATGGCGGAGTGGTCGATTGACGTTGCGGTGGTGGCGGAGCCCTACTTCGTCCCTCCCCTACCCAATTGGGTAGGGTCGACGGACGAGTGGGTTGCCGTGGTTGTGCCGGCGGTCGGCAACGGTCCCCCCCTTATCAGGTTAGAGGGCGGCCCAGGGTTTGTGGCGGCCAAATGGGGGAGTGACACCGTACTTGTTGCGGTGTACTTCTCCCCCAATAGGCCGCTGGCCGCCTTCGAGGTCTTCCTGGGGGTCCTGGGGGGGGTCGTGCGGAGGGCGGCCCCGCGCCAAATAATAGTCCTGGGGGACCTCAACGCCAAAAGCGCGGCGTGGGGTTCCCCCATAACGGACGCGCGCGGGGGTGTGCTGAGGGATTGGGTGGCGGCAACGGGCCTAGTGGTCCTAAACCAGGGCAGCGCCAACACTTGCGTGCGGCGGCAGGGGGGGTCCATCGTGGACGTAACGTTCGCGACCCCTGCCATTGCCGCACGCCTAACGGATTGGCGTGTCCTGGAGGACGTGGAGACCCTCTCTGACCATCTGTACATCAGATTGAGGGTCTCCACAAGAGGGGGCCAGCCGCCACCCATCCCAGGGGGGGGGCGTAGAGGGGGGGCGGAAGAGTTCCCCAAGTGGTCCCTGTCCCTTCTGGACAGGGCCAAGGCGGACGAGGCGGCGATGGTGGAGGCATGGTGTGCTGCCCCACCCGCCGCCTTAGGTGTGGAGGAGAGGGCCAGCCGGTTCCGCTCGGCGTTACAGGCCGTCTGCGGAGCCGCCATGCCCCGGGCGAGGCGCCTTTTTGCCCGGAGGAGGGTATACTGGTGGTCCGCAGATATTGCGGCCCTGCGGACCACCAGTAACAGTGCCCGCCGCGCCTACCAACACTGTAGGCGCAGGCGGCACACCGCCGAGGAGGAGGAGGGGCTCTACGAGGCCCTCAAAGAAGCTAAGGGGGCCCTCGTCCTGTCCATAGCGAAGGCCAAGGATGACGCACACGAGTCATTCTTGGCCACGCTGGACGGGGATCCGTGGGGGAGGCCGTACAGGGTGGTGCGCAACAAAATGCGCACCGCCCCCCCCATGGACTCCTTGGAGCCCCCCCTCCTGAGGAGGGTCATCGAGGGACTGTTTCCGGCAGCTCCCTCGATAACTCCCCCGGTGATGACCGAGCCACCGGGGGACTTGGAGGACCCACTCGAACTCGCCATCGCGCCGGTAAGCGATGACGAGTTCGACAGGGCGGTGGACCGGCTCCGGGGCTGCAAGAAAGCCCCGGGGCCCGACGGAGTACCGGGTAAGGTGCTCCCCATCGCCCTTAAACACCTCGGGGACCGACTCAGGCAGTTGATGGACGACTGCCTGAGGGAGGGACGGTTCCCGAGGGTGTGGAAGGAGGGGAGGCTCTGCCTCCTCCGAAAAGAGGGTCGACCCCCCGACAGTCCTTCTGCCTATCGCCCCATAGTGCTGCTGGATGAGGCCGGGAAGATGATGGAGAGGATCCTGGCCTACAGGATCCAGCAGCACTTGGAGACCGCCGGCCCGAACGTCTCAGACAGACAGTTCGGGTTTAGGGAAGGGCGGTCTACGCTCGACGCGCTGAAGTCCCTTAGGGACTTCTGTGAGTACGCGTCGAGCAGAGGGGAGGGTGTAGTCGCGGTGTCGTTGGACATCGCCAACGCGTTTGGCACCCTCCCCTATGGGGTGATAAGGGAGGCACTAATTTACCATCAAGTGCCTCCCTACCTGCGGCGGATCATAGAGCACTACCTCACCGAGCGGGTAGTGCTCTATGAGCAGAGGGACGGTCGACGGGGGTCGACGGAGATGGCCTGTGGCGTACCCCAAGGTTCCGTGCTCGGTCCGCTTTTATGGAACCTGGGGTACGATTGGGCCATCAGGGGGGAGTTGCTCCCACGGACGGCCACCATCTGCTATGCAGATGACACCATGGTGGCCGTGCGTGGGACCGACATGAGGGAGGCGCTGTGCCGGGCGGAAGCGGCGGCCGAGCTGACCATTTACCGGATTGGTCGGCTCGGCCTGAGGGTGGCCCTCCCGAAGACTGAGGCGATAGTCTTCGGGGGGCGGGGGTGGAGGCTGCCAGCTGGCGCGGCGCTCACCTTGGGGGGGGAGTCGGTCCCGATCAAGCCCCATATAAAATATCTGGGGCTTGTCCTGGACCGACGCTGGAATTTCGGGGAGCACTTTTCACAGTTGGCTCCCCGAATTGTGGGCGCCGCGTCGGCGCTGGGTCGGCTTCTGCCGAACGTGGGTGGGCCGGGCTCCTTGTGCCGCCGGCTATATGCCGGCGTTACAAGGAGCATGGCTCTGTACGGGGCCCCCATCTGGGCGGACAAGCTGTCCGCCCGGAACAGGGCCCTGCTACAGAGGCCACAGCGGGTGGTGGCCCTCCGAATTGTGAGGGCCTACATGACGGTGGCCCACGCCGCGGCCTGCCTCCTCGCCTGCACCCCGCCCTGGGAGTTGGACGCAGAGGTGCAGGCAGAGACCTATGCAGTTAGGTCCAGGGCCCGGGCGAGGGGAGAACGCCCGGACCCTGAGGAGGTTGAGGAGACGCGCCGGATGATGGAGCGCCGACTGCGGGACAGGTGGAAGGCGAACCTGGGGGACGCCCCCTATGGAACCCGGACCATAGGGGCGATCCTCCCGTCGCTTGACACCTGGTTGGGGAGGGCAGTCGGTGCTACATCATACCGGCTTGTGCAGGTATTGACCGGACACGGATGCTTCGGTCATTACCTGCACAACATTGGGAGGGAGCCCGGTCCGCAGTGCCATGAGTGCGGCGATCCGGACGACACGGCTCAGCACACCCTCGAGGTGTGCAGCCGGTGGAGTGCGGAGCGCCGCACTATGGCACTGGCCATAGGGCGACAGGACCTCTCCCTGCACAGCGTTGTGTCTGCAATGCTGTGCAGCGACGGGTCCTGGAGGGCTGTGGCCTCCTTCTGCGAGTGTGTCATCTCGCAGAAGGAGGCCTCGGAGCGTGAGCGCGAGGAGTCTCCTCACGCGCATCCGCTCCGGCGTAGACGGCGGGGGGTGAGGCGGCGGCGTTTTGCCGCTCGCCTCAACCCTTAGTGGCTGCGGGTGGGGGATGGGAGTCCCTCGCCCGCCGTAGGCTAGCCACTGGGCGGTCTGGGAGAGGGGCCACGCGTACTCGGCCTCTCTCTCCCTCGACGCGGGAAGCCCCGGCAAATGGCTGGGGCGGCCGGTAGACGTCGTGGAGAAAGCTTTGGCGGGTTCCACGGCGTCTTGCCAATCCGGCAGGGGGGTACGCCAGGGTGGTTTTTAGTGGGTTGCGCTCCGATGCCCCCTCTCATTCGGAGGGGGGGTGACGGGGTGAGTCCCACATATCCCCTCGCCACTCCCATGGTGAGGGGAATGCATAAAGCATTTTCCACCCTGTCAAAAAAAAAAAAAAAAAAAAAAAAAAAAAAAAAAAAAAAAAAAGGTTAGGTTAGGTTAGGTTAGGTTAGGTTAGGTTAGGTTAGGTTAGGTTAGGTTAGGTTAGGTTAGGTTAGGTTAGGTTAGGTTAGGTTAGGTTAGGTTAGGTTAGGTTAGGTTAGGTTAGGTTAGGTTAGGTTAGGTTAGGTTAGGTTAGGTTAGGTTAGGTTAGGTTAGGTTAGGTTAGGTTAGGTTAGGTTAGGTTAGGTTAGGTTAGGTTAGGTTAGGTTAGGTTAGGTTAGGTTAGGTTAGGTTAGGTTAGGTTAGGTTAGGTTAGGTTAGGTTAGGTTAGGTTAGGTTAGGTTAGGTTAGGTTAGGTTAGGTTAGGTTAGGTTAGGTTAGGTTAGGTTAGGTTAGGTTAGGTTAGGTTAGGTTAGGTTAGGTTAGGTTAGGTTAGGTTAGGTTAGGTTAGGTTAGGTTAGGTTAGGTTAGGTTAGGTTAGGTTAGGTTAGGTTAGGTTAGGTTAGGTTAGGTTAGGTTAGGTTAGGTTAGGTTAGGTTAGGTTAGGTTAGGTTAGGTTAGGTTAGGTTAGGTTAGGTTAGGTTAGGTTAGGTTAGGTTAGGTTAGGTTAGGTTAGGTTAGGTTAGGTTAGGTTAGGTTAGGTTAGGTTAGGTTAGGTTAGGTTAGGTTAGGTTAGGTTAGGTTAGGTTAGGTTAGGTTAGGTTAGGTTAGGTTAGGTTAGGTTAGGTTAGGTTAGGTTAGGTTAGGTTAGGTTAGGTTAGGTTAGGTTAGGTTAGGTTAGGTTAGGTTAGGTTAGGTTAGGTTAGGTTAGGTTAGGTTAGGTTAGGTTAGGTTAGGTTAGGTTAGGTTAGGTTAGGTTAGGTTAGGTTAGGTTAGGTTAGGTTAGGTTAGGTTAGGTTAGGTTAGGTTAGGTTAGGTTAGGTTAGGTTAGGTTAGGTTAGGTTAGGTTAGGTTAGGTTAGGTTAGGTTAGGTTAGGTTAGGTTAGGTTAGGTTAGGTTAGGTTAGGTTAGGTTAGGTTAGGTTAGGTTAGGTTAGGTTAGGTTAGGTTAGGTTAGGTTAGGTTAGGTTAGGTTAGGTTAGGTTAGGTTAGGTTAGGTTAGGTTAGGTTAGGTTAGGTTAGGTTAGGTTAGGTTAGGTTAGGTTAGGTTAGGTTAGGTTAGGTTAGGTTAGGTTAGGTTAGGTTAGGTTAGGTTAGGTTAGGTTAGGTTAGGTTAGGTTAGGTTAGGTTAGGTTAGGTTAGGTTAGGTTAGGTTAGGTTAGGTTAGGTTAGGTTAGGTTAGGTTAGGTTAGGTTAGGTTAGGTTAGGTTAGGTTAGGTTAGGTTAGGTTAGGTTAGGTTAGGTTAGGTTAGGTTAGGTTAGGTTAGGTTAGGTTAGGTTAGGTTAGGTTAGGTTAGGTTAGGTTAGGTTAGGTTAGGTTAGGTTAGGTTAGGTTAGGTTAGGTTAGGTTAGGTTAGGTTAGGTTAGGTTAGGTTAGGTTAGGTTAGGTTAGGTTAGGTTAGGTTAGGTTAGGTTAGGTTAGGTTAGGTTAGGTTAGGTTAGGTTAGGTTAGGTTAGGTTAGGTTAGGTTAGGTTAGGTTAGGTTAGGTTAGGTTAGGTTAGGTTAGGTTAGGTTAGGTTAGGTTAGGTTAGGTTAGGTTAGGTTAGGTTAGGTTAGGTTAGGTTAGGTTAGGTTAGGTTAGGTTAGGTTAGGTTAGGTTAGGTTAGGTTAGGTTAGGTTAGGTTAGGTTAGGTTAGGTTAGGTTAGGTTAGGTTAGGTTAGGTTAGGTTAGGTTAGGTTAGGTTAGGTTAGGTTAGGTTAGGTTAGGTTAGGTTAGGTTAGGTTAGGTTAGGTTAGGTTAGGTTAGGTTAGGTTAGGTTAGGTTAGGTTAGGTTAGGTTAGGTTAGGTTAGGTTAGGTTAGGTTAGGTTAGGTTAGGTTAGGTTAGGTTAGGTTAGGTTAGGTTAGGTTAGGTTAGGTTAGGTTAGGTTAGGTTAGGTTAGGTTAGGTTAGGTTAGGTTAGGTTAGGTTAGGTTAGGTTAGGTTAGGTTAGGTTAGGTTAGGTTAGGTTAGGTTAGGTTAGGTTAGGTTAGGTTAGGTTAGGTTAGGTTAGGTTAGGTTAGGTTAGGTTAGGTTAGGTTAGGTTAGGTTAGGTTAGGTTAGGTTAGGTTAGGTTAGGTTAGGTTAGGTTAGGTTAGGTTAGGTTAGGTTAGGTTAGGTTAGGTTAGGTTAGGTTAGGTTAGGTTAGGTTAGGTTAGGTTAGGTTAGGTTAGGTTAGGTTAGGTTAGGTTAGGTTAGGTTAGGTTAGGTTAGGTTAGGTTAGGTTAGGTTAGGTTAGGTTAGGTTAGGTTAGGTTAGGTTAGGTTAGGTTAGGTTAGGTTAGGTTAGGTTAGGTTAGGTTAGGTTAGGTTAGGTTAGGTTAGGTTAGGTTAGGTTAGGTTAGGTTAGGTTAGGTTAGGTTAGGTTAGGTTAGGTTAGGTTAGGTTAGGTTAGGTTAGGTTAGGTTAGGTTAGGTTAGGTTAGGTTAGGTTAGGTTAGGTTAGGTTAGGTTAGGTTAGGTTAGGTTAGGTTAGGTTAGGTTAGGTTAGGTTAGGTTAGGTTAGGTTAGGTTAGGTTAGGTTAGGTTAGGTTAGGTTAGGTTAGGTTAGGTTAGGTTAGGTTAGGTTAGGTTAGGTTAGGTTAGGTTAGGTTAGGTTAGGTTAGGTTAGGTTAGGTTAGGTTAGGTTAGGTTAGGTTAGGTTAGGTTAGGTTAGGTTAGGTTAGGTTAGGTTAGGTTAGGTTAGGTTAGGTTAGGTTAGGTTAGGTTAGGTTAGGTTAGGTTAGGTTAGGTTAGGTTAGGTTAGGTTAGGTTAGGTTAGGTTAGGTTAGGTTAGGTTAGGTTAGGTTAGGTTAGGTTAGGTTAGGTTAGGTTAGGTTAGGTTAGGTTAGGTTAGGTTAGGTTAGGTTAGGTTAGGTTAGGTTAGGTTAGGTTAGGTTAGGTTAGGTTAGGTTAGGTTAGGTTAGGTTAGGTTAGGTTAGGTTAGGTTAGGTTAGGTTAGGTTAGGTTAGGTTAGGTTAGGTTAGGTTAGGTTAGGTTAGGTTAGGTTAGGTTAGGTTAGGTTAGGTTAGGTTAGGTTAGGTTAGGTTAGGTTAGGTTAGGTTAGGTTAGGTTAGGTTAGGTTAGGTTAGGTTAGGTTAGGTTAGGTTAGGTTAGGTTAGGTTAGGTTAGGTTAGGTTAGGTTAGGTTAGGTTAGGTTAGGTTAGGTTAGGTTAGGTTAGGTTAGGTTAGGTTAGGTTAGGTTAGGTTAGGTTAGGTTAGGTTAGGTTAGGTTAGGTTAGGTTAGGTTAGGTTAGGTTAGGTTAGGTTAGGTTAGGTTAGGTTAGGTTAGGTTAGGTTAGGTTAGGTTAGGTTAGGTTAGGTTAGGTTAGGTTAGGTTAGGTTAGGTTAGGTTAGGTTAGGTTAGGTTAGGTTAGGTTAGGTTAGGTTAGGTTAGGTTAGGTTAGGTTAGGTTAGGTTAGGTTAGGTTAGGTTAGGTTAGGTTAGGTTAGGTTAGGTTAGGTTAGGTTAGGTTAGGTTAGGTTAGGTTAGGTTAGGTTAGGTTAGGTTAGGTTAGGTTAGGTTAGGTTAGGTTAGGTTAGGTTAGGTTAGGTTAGGTTAGGTTAGGTTAGGTTAGGTTAGGTTAGGTTAGGTTAGGTTAGGTTAGGTTAGGTTAGGTTAGGTTAGGTTAGGTTAGGTTAGGTTAGGTTAGGTTAGGTTAGGTTAGGTTAGGTTAGGTTAGGTTAGGTTAGGTTAGGTTAGGTTAGGTTAGGTTAGGTTAGGTTAGGTTAGGTTAGGTTAGGTTAGGTTAGGTTAGGTTAGGTTAGGTTAGGTTGAGGTCTATTTTGGAGGTGCTTGCACGGATTATTGCGATTTTCGGAACCATAATACTACATTTTTTTGGCATTCGTTTTCGGTTTTTGATCCTGCATTACACGTTGATTTGGCTTTGTTATTCGGTTTTTTGGTTTTTGCACTTGGTTGGTTTTCGTCGGTTTGTTTACCTTTTTCTAACGCAGAAATAAAATTGTTGCCGTTGTCGTACCGAGCCCTTTTTAGGGCTGGGAGGTAGCGGCAATAGTCGACTTTCGCGTGGAAAGGGTGGCAAGATTGTCGAATTTTTTGTTTTGGTTTTTTAGGTTTTTGAAAATTGTAAATTTTTGCCCTTAATTTTTTATAAATTTTGGGTTTGTTTACATTTTTCAAAAATAGTTTTGTCGGGGTTGCCAACATCCTTAATTGCCCATTTTTTGGGCGGGTATAGCGGCAACGGTTCCGCAAACTATAGAGTCGGTCCCGTTTATTTCGGTTTAAGGAGACTAGAATTATAAAATTTCGGAAATTGTGAGTTTTTGCTCAAAATTTTCGGAAGGATTTTTCTAGTCCCTTCAGTTTGGGGGTAGTTTTAAAAAAGTTGCGCTTCTCGTATCTTTTTGAAACTTTTTGTAGGTGTAGTAAATTTTGTTTTCTAAATCTTCGTGAAAGATCCAAGACTCTGTGATTTTTGAGTCAAGAGTTATTGACCTACTAGTGAGGAGAGGGATCAATTTCTTGGACTTCACTTTTTTCAAAATTTTACCTTTTTAGTTTTTTGTTAATTTCTTTTAACCTATTCATCTTTGGTGAATACAAGACGTATTAGAAAATAGACCAAAAAATCTTCTATTTTTTGGTCATTTTTCTAGGTCGCTACGACCTCGGGAAGTGGCCCGAAAAAAGCGGCAAACTTTTTCTCTGATTGCTCAGAGGAAAATTTCAGGCGCTAAATCGGGTTTTATATGGGAAAGTCTAAATCCGACTCGCACTTGACCATTTCAAGGTTAGGTTAGGTCTTAGTTTTGATCGTAGTAGTCGGATTTAGACCAAATTTGGGAATTAGGTGGAAGGGGTCAGTATGGCTTCTGACACTGAGAAAGGGGGGGATCCACTGGAGGAAGGGGGAGAAATCCTCACCTCTGGGTGTGAGTCGGAGGACTCGTTAGATGTTTATGAGAGGGTCCCTCATGCCTCTAAGAGGGGTCATGAGGATGATGAGGAGGGTGATCTAAGGCACGTGTACGGGCCAAAGATCAACTCCGCCCGTAGAGGAAAGCCCAAGGGGGCATATGCGGGGTTGGCTGCAGCAAGGGCCAAGCTACAAGAGTCGGACATTTATCAGTTCGAGGAAGAAGCGGACGCTGCCGCCGCATACCGAAAGGACTTTCCTGAGCTCCGCCCCAAGGGGGGGAAGGAGGTTAAGGGAACGAATGGAGGGAAAAAGGGAGGAAAGGTGCGCTCGCGTTCGCGATCACCAACCTCCCCCTCGCGCCGGGAAAGCCCGATAGAATTTCTGCGGTTTTCAGATCCAATCGAGGCAACCCGACAGGCAGCGAGGGAGATTTTAGAGGGGGCCCGAAGATCCGGTAATTTGAAGGGAGATGTGTGGGGCGCGATGAATCGTGCCTGCCACACGATTTTAGACTCGATGGACGACGTCGAGGCCGCCAAGTCGGAAAGTGAGGAGATCCGCATCCTTAAAGCGGACAATAAGAGGATGCGGGAGCAACTCACTCACTGCTTGGCGGAACTGAAGGCGCTCCGGACTGCGTTCTCGGAGCGGGAGATTCCGGCGTCTCCGGCCCCGCCACCCAAAGCGTCCTTGCAGTTTTCTGCTGCGGACCTGGCGGAGGCGATCGGAGAACTAAAGAAGGAACTGTTCGTCTCCTTGGGGGGCATGATCAATGCCCGCCTTGAGGAGGTGAACAGGCGCCTGCCGCCTGAGCCGATTTTCCGCCCCCCGTTGGCGGCTGATAGGAGGGTGGTGGGATCGGCTGTGCCAGCCCTTCCCAAAGTGAGGACGGTCTCACCTGCCCCACCTAGGATGAGGACTGCTTCGCCTGCCCCACCTAAGGTGAGGACTACTCAGCCTGAGGCAGTAGCAAGACTGGGGGACGGGAGGCCGCAAAAGGCCAAGACTGCCAAAAAGGCAGTTGCCCCCGCCCGCCAAGCTCCAGTCCCGGCCCCGCGAGCCGCCCCGAGAGTTGCTCGGTCGTCGGAAGGAGGATCATGCCCCTCGACCCAAACGCCACGTCCACCTAAGGAATCCTGGGTGGATGTGGTAAAGAAGGGGAAAGGGAAGGGGAAGGGCACGGCGAAGGCCAAGCCTGCCCCCTCGACAAGAGCGCCCAAAGCGCCACCCAAGAAAAAGACGGCAGCGCCTAAGGTGAGGGCGCTGGCCGTTCCAAGGACGGCGGCGGTGGTGGTTTCATTAAAAAAGGATGCCACCAACACCACCACGCTACAGGCCACTATGGCCAGGGCGATCAACGCCCTGAGCTTGGAGGAAGTGGGCCTGCAGCATGTAAAGGTCAGGTCCTCTATGACGGGGGCCCGTGTAATCGAAGTCCCCGGAGAGGACCAGGAGAATGCGGCTGATAATCTTGCTGCTAAACTGCAGCAGATTGTAGGTGACGTGGCCGACGTGAGCCGCGTAACAAAAAAGACCGGACTCCAAATCGCCGGCCTAGATGAGTCGGCGACAAAGGAGTCCGTGGCGCTGGCCGTTGCCAATGCAGGAGCCTGTGACCAGGCCCAAATAAAGGTAGGGGGCATTCGCCCCCTGTACGACGGAACTGGATCTGTTTTGATCCAGTGCCCAGTGCGGGTGGCCAAAGCCCTCCTGGCGATAGGGCGGATCAAGGTGGGTTGGGCGTCCGCCAAGATCAATAGGATCGGACCAGCACCTATGCGGTGCTACAGATGCATGGGTGTTGGTCACACACGAGAGACATGCCCCTCCAGCGTTGACCGGTCAAAATCCTGCTACCGGTGCAGCAGGGAGGGGCACATAGCAAGAGAATGCTGGGAAGAAAAGGCATGGTGCGTGGTGTGCGCCCATGCAAAACTTCCAGCTGACCACTCTATGGGGGGAGATAGTTGTTTCCCCCCGGAAACTAGAGGTAGGGACCTAAGGACGCGACCCCCCCGTCGTCCTCAGCCTCCCCCTTCCCACACAGAGGTAGCCGCTGGCCGGCTAGCAGAGGACAACCGCATGGACCACTAAATGCCAGCACACCGGCATTTAGAGGTCCTGCAGATAAACGCCAACCACTCCGCCAGAGCTCAAGATCTGCTCATGCAGACTATGGCGGAGTGGGCGATTGGCGTGGCGGTTGTTGCGGAGCCCTATTTCGTCCCCCCTCTACCTAATTGGGTAGGGGCGTCGGATGAAATGGTGGCTATCGTAGTGCCGGTGGTTGGGGACTTCCCCGCCTTGTCGAAGATTGAGGGCGGCCCAGGATTTGTGGCGGCCAAGTGGGGGAATGACACCGTACTATTGGCGGTGTACTTCTCCCCCAATAGGCCGCTACGTGCTTTTGAACAATTCCTGGGAGTCCTGGGGGGGGTGGTCAGGAGGGCTGCTCCGAGACAAGTGATGGTCCTGGGGGACCTCAATGCCAAGAGCTCGGCATGGGGTTCCCCCATCACGGACCCGCGAGGGGCGGTCCTCAGGGATTGGGTGGTGGCAACAGGACTCGAGGTTCTGAATCAGGGCGGCGCAAATACATGCGTGCGGCGGCAGGGGGGTTCGGTCGTGGACGTGACGTTCGCGACCACTGCCATTGCCGCGCGCGTGGAAGACTGGCGCGTCCTGGAGGACGTGGAGACCCTCTCCGATCACCTATATATTAGGATGAGGGTCTCCACAGGAGGGGTGCAGTCACTGCCCATCCCCGGGGGGAGGGCAAACGGGAGCAGGGGAGGAGGGTTCCCAAAATGGTCCCTGTCCCTTTTGGACAGGGCCAAGGCGGACGAGGCGGCGATGGTGGAGGCTTGGTGTGCTGCCCCACCCGCCGCCCTCGGAGTCGAGGAAAGGGCTGTCCGGTTCCGCATCGCACTGCAGGCGGTGTGCGATGCGGCTATGCCCCGGGCGAAACGCCTGACTTCTCGGAAGAGGGTGTACTGGTGGTCCGCAGAGATTGCGGCCCTGCGGATCACCAGCAATAGTGCCCGCCACGCCTACCAGCACTGTAGGCGTAGGCGGCACACCCCCCAAGAGGAAGAGGGTCTCCACCAGGCCCTCAAGGTGGCAAAGAAGGCCCTCCAGGTGGCGATCGCCAAGGCCAAGGATGAGGGACAAGCCTCGTTCTTGGCCACCCTGGATAAGGACCCATGGGGGCGGCCCTACAGGGTAGTGCGCAACAAGATGCGCACTGCCCCCCCCATGGACTCCCTTGAACCCGCCTTACTGCAGAGGGTCATCGAGGGGCTGTTCCCTCCAGCCCCTGCGATCACCCCTCCATCGATGGCTGAGCCCGTGGAGGAGCCGGATACCGAACTCGTCATTGCGCCAATTAGCGATGACGAGTTCGAGAGGGTAGAGGACCGACTCCGGGGCTGTAAAAAAGCCCCGGGCCCCGATGGAGTCCCCGGTCGCGTCCTCTTCATCAGTCTAAAACATCTCGGGAACCGCCTCAGGCAGATCATGGATGACTGCCTGAGGGAGGGAAGGTTCCCGAGGATATGGAAGGAGGGGAGGGTATGCCTCCTCCGTAAAGAGGGTCGACCCCCCGACTGCCCGTCCGCCTACCGCCCCATCGTGCTGCTGGATGAGGCCGGGAAAATGTTTGAACGTATCCTGGCCTCCCGGATCCTGCAGCACCTGGAGACCGCCGGCCCGAACGTCTCGGAGAGACAGTTCGGGTTCCGGGAGGGGCGGTCTACGCTCGACGCGCTGAAGTCCTTAAGGGACTTCTGTGAAGACGCGTCGGGCAGGGGAGAGGGTGTCGTGGCGGTGTCTTTAGACATCGCCAATGCCTTCGGCACCCTCCCCTATGAGGTGATAAGTGAGGCACTTCGGTATCACGAAGTGCCTCACTACCTGCGGCGGGTCATAGAGCACTACCTTACCGAGAGGGTAGTGCTCTATGAGGGCAAGGAGGGTCGACGGGGGGAAAGGAGGATGGCCTGCGGCGTGCCCCAGGGTTCCGTTCTCGGTCCACTTCTTTGGAACCTGGG